>CM066041.1:201580142-202216918 GCA_033557465.1 Ichthyophis bannanicus | reverse complement strand
ACCGGAATATATATTGTCTGAGATTTGCAGTTCTGCGTTCTTCCTTTTGCTGCCAGACTGAAATTTTAAAATATTTTGTCTGTTCATATTCAAGGAAATTTCATATTTTAAGGGAATGTCTCAGTTTAATTTTGTTTAGTAGCCCGATAGCTTCACCGCTGCAGAGTTCCAGACTCTTCTATTTCTAGCACAATCCAATTCAGTGTTTGAATTCATGGCTACCAGGATTAGTTTCTCTCATTTTATATCTGCCCTCCTCATCAATAATCTGGTCATAGAAAAATAAATCTGATCTGCAGATACTTAAAATGGTTTGATTTGGGAGGGGGGTATGTAAGTGGCTTTTCATTAATCAAATTTCATCTTTTATTATTATGTTTGTTTTATTGTAACATCTGTTTTACTGAATTGCATGTGTGTTTGGAAGCCACCTAGGATTTTAGATGGGTGGCATATACATTTTAAAATAAAGTATACTAAATTTACGCAAATGATGCCTTAATGAATCTCCGCACATGGTCCTGCATCACCCTCATGCCACCCCTGGGGGAAGTAGGTGGGGGGGGGGGCACTGCGAGGTGGAGGAAAGCAAAAACCTCAGATTGGGATCAGCATGATCAGAAAATAAAATGGTCAGACAACAAAAAGGTAGAGAATTTTATTTTCAATTTAATGATTGAACTTTGTGCTATCTTTATATTTTATACAGTACATAACATAAGATATGCCATACTGGGTCAGACCAAAGTCCATCAAGCCCAGTATCCTGTTTCCAACAGTGGCCATTCTAGATCATATGTAAGCAGTTTCCCCAAAAGACAGGTTCCACAATGCTTGTATTGGGTCAAGCATTGATATCCTGGGTCTCTTTTTAATAATGGTTTATGGACCTTTTCCTCCAGGAACTTGTCCAAACCTTTTTTTAAACCCAGCTACACTAACAGCCTTTACTACATCCTCCGGTAACAAATTCCAGAGTTTGATTACACGTTGAGTGAAAAAATATTTTCTCTTATTTGTCTTAAATAGTTTACCCTCTAGCTTCATTGCATGTCCCCTAGTCTTTCTATATTCTGATAACGTAAACAAACGATCTACATTTACCCATTCCACTCCGTTCATTAATTTATAGACTTCTATCATATCCCCCCCTCAGCCGTCTCTTTTCCAGGTTAAAGAGCCCTAACCTTTTTAGCCTTTCTTCATAGGGGTATCCTTCCATCCCCTTTACCATTCTGGTGGTTCTTCTCTGAACCTTTTCTAATAACGCTATATCCTTTTTAAGATACGGTGACTAGAACTGCACACAATATTCAAGGTGCGGTCACACCATGGATTCGATACAGAGGCATTATAATATCCTTTGTTTTATTTTCCATTCCTTTCCTTATGATACCTAGCATTCTATTTGCTCTCTTGGCTGCCGCTGCACACTGGGCAGAGGGTTTTGTCCACAATGACGCCTAAATCTTTTTCCTGGGTGGTGGTTCCTAATGTGGAACCTTGCATCGTGTAACCATAGTTTGGGTTGTTCTTCCCTAGGTGCATAACTTTGCACTTGTCCACATTACATTTCATCTGCCATTTGGATGCCCAGTCTTCCAATTTATCAAGATCCTCTTGCAATTTTCCACAATCATCATGGGTTTTAACAACTTTAAATAGATTTGTGTCATCTGCAAATTTGATAACCTCAATAGTTATTCCCTTTTCCAGGTCATTTATGAATATGTAAAAAAGCAGCAGACCCAGCAGAGATCCCTGGGGTATACCACTATTCACCTTTCTCCATTGGGAAAATTGGCCATTTAGCCCTACCCTCTGCTTTCCATCTTTTAACCAGTTCCCGATCCACAATAGTACACTGCTGCCTATCCCATGACTCTTTAGTTTTGCCAAATGTCTCTGATGAGGGACCTTGTCAAAGGCTTTCTGAAAGTCCAAATACACTGTATCAACCGACTCACCTTTGTCTACCTGTTTATTCACACCTTCCAAAAAAAAACATAACAGATTACTAAGACAAGATCTTCCTTGTCTCAAGTCATGTTGGCTGTCTCCCATTAAGCCATGACTATCTACATGTTCAACAATTTTGTTCTTTATGATGGTTTCTATTTTTCCCGGTACTGACGTCAGGCTCACCGGTCTGTAGTTTCCCGGATCACCCCTGGAACTCTTTTTAAAAATTGGCCTTATGTTGGCCATCCTCCAATCTTCAGGTATTACAGATGATTTTAATGATTGTAAACCTGCTATAGTTATCTGTGAACTCTCTCATATTTCAGTTCTTTCAACACCCTTGGATGTATATCATCCAGTCCAGGTGATTTGCTACGCTTCAGTTTATCAAATAGTTGTAATACATCTTCCCGATGTATCGATATTTCTTTCAATTCTTCCGCACCTTTAAATACCACGTCAGGCATGGGTAACATCCCTACATCTTCCTCAGTAAAGATTGAAGCAAAAAATTCATTCAGTCTCTCTGCTATTGCCTTGTCGCCTGTTAGTGCCTCTTTTACCCCTCTATTATCCAATGGACCAACTGACTCTCTCACAGGTCTTTTGCTACGCATGTACTTGAAAAAGTCTTTATTACGTGTTTTTGCTTCCACAGCAAGCTTCTTCTCAAATTCTCCCTTTGCCTGCCTTGTCAATGCCTTGCATTTAACTTGCCAGTGCTTGTGCTGTTTTCAGTTTGTCATTTGGCTGTTTTCCATTTCCTGAAAGATGCTTTTTTGGCAACAACCACCTCTCTACCCTCACCTTTAAACCATGCTGGCAGTTTTTTTGGACTTCCTTCCACTTTTCTTAAAGTGTGGAATACAGCTGGTCTGGATTTCCAAGATAGTATTTTTCAACACCACCCACGCTTGATGTAAGTCTTTAACCTTTGCAACTGCTCCTTTTAGTTTTTTTCTTAACTATTTTCCTCATTTTTATCATAGTCTCCCTTTTGAAAGTTAAAAGGTAGTACTGTGGATTTCCTTACTATCCCTCCTCCACTAATTAAATCAAACGCGATCATGCTATGATCACTATTGCCAAGTGGCCCCAACACCCTTATCTCTTGCACCAGATCTGGTGTTCCACTAAGGACTAGGTCCAATATGGCTTCCCCTCTGGTCGGTTCATGAACCAGCTGCTCCAAGAAGCAGTCATTTATTTAATCTAGGAACTTTATCTCCCTAGCATGTCCCACTGTGACACTGACCCAGTCGATACCAGGGTAATTGAAATCGCCCATTATTATTACTGCACTGTAACTTTTGTTAGCTTCCTTGATTTCTTTGAGCATTTCATCATCCATTTGTTCATTCTGGCCAGGCAGTCAATAGTACACCCCCACTGCCACCGCCTTCCCCTTTTTACATGGAATCTCAAGCCATAGAGATTCTACAGCAAATTTTGTTTCCTGCAAAACTTTAATCCTTTCTGACTCAATGCCCTCTCTAACAGCACAACCCCTCCACCAATTTGATCAGCTCTATCATTGCGATATAGTTTGTACCTAGGTATCACAGTATCCCACTGGTTGTCCTCCTTCCACCATGTCTCAGATTCCAATCATATCTGACCTCTCATTTAGTGCTATATATTCTAACTCTCCCATCTTATTTTTTAGACTTCTAGCATTTGCATACAAGCATTTTAGAGACTGTACTTTATTCATATTAATCTGGCTATTGGTAGGCATGGGTAAGGAATCTTTAAGCTCTGTCTGCTCCATACTCAAGGGCATTGGGGCTACTTTATTCTTTTTTGGAACCTCTCTGCTTTTGGAAATGCATCTCTTTCTATTTCTCTGGTATTCATTGTATGCAGAATCTGACTTCTTGGGATTGCAGTTTATTTTTGAAAGCATGTATGGTGGTACAGGGTACCGTACACTATTAGACTGACTAAACCTGAGAAAGAGTTAATTCTGTTCAGAACCTTGCTTAGAAATAAAACTTAATATATTTGCTTACTAAGTGAAGGTTTACATAAATAAAGGAAAGGGCAGGTTGTACTCTAGCCTCTCTGTCTCAGGGTTATTAGCTAAAATACTCTCAGGGTTAGCAGATATCAAGCAGTAACTCAGGGTTATTAGATATCAAGCAGTCAGCAGTAAACAGTTATGTGTATGTCTCCTCATACCGACCTAGTCAGCAGTAAACAATTATGTCAATTAGGTCAATTATGTCTTGGAATCCTGTATGTCTCCTCATAATGGCCTATGTAGCAGTTAACAGTAATGTCTTGGACTCCTATGTATGTCTCCGCACACTCACCCACATTGAATAAAGTTGACCTACGATATGATAAATACGTCATATTTGACGTATAATGATAAAGTGAAATTATGCTGTATCATCTAAAAGAGCCTTATAAATAAAGTGAACCATGGCTAGTAAGTTAGAGTAAACAGGGAGAACGTGTTTCTCTCAGTTTCTCTCCACTAAAGCTTTGGTGTATTTTCTATAGAACTGTGTTGTATTTTATTGCTGTCTTTTGATAACCTTCCCATTGTTTTTGAATGTAGCCTTCTGTAGCTCCAAGAACCCAGTAAGGTTGCTGGTGCGGAGAGGGTTAAGTAAGCTCTTCAGTTTGTGCCGTGACTCGGATTCGAACCGAGGTTGCTGCGGCCACAACGCAGAGTACTAACCACTATACGATCACAGCCCCAACTGAAGAGCTTACTGTTGAGGGAGGGGGTTCTGTGAATGCAAAATATATGTTCAAAAAGAAAAAGCAACAACCACAACGCAGTTTAACACAAAATAAAAATGAGTTATGATTTGATTTTATAAACTGTGCTGTGGTTCTCGCTCTTTTTAGTTCCTTGATGTGCAAACATCTTGCATTTTTTCTACATGATCTAATTATCTAATCGGCTTTTTGATTTGGTTCAGCCCGACTGGAGTTTTGAGAAAGCCCCCTCCATGGTTGCCTCAGGCAGTAGATTGCCTTGAGTTGTCCTGGGCGGGAAGGGGACCATGCATGCATGGTACATCTCCCAAAGGCTCTCTTTGAAAGCTGGGGAGAGTTTACTGTGCGGGCTCTGTCATCGCAGACATCACCCATATGTGAAGACTGACTTCCTGCTTGTCGTCCCTCCCCATCTCGTTTTCCAAAATTCTTCTCCCTTATTCCTTCTATTTTTCAGAAGGCTTGCCCTAGTTTAACAATCGAGACAGACTGTAAACATTAACTTTCGAACTTCAGCACATTTGGATCCGTTGATGCTGTTAAATATGCCTGGAGGCCTGTGATTTGTGGCCCTATATGTGCAATTACTTCCATAAGACCCATGCCCTCCTTCAGCTCTCAGGGTTCAGTCCTGCCATACACTGCTGCTTATAGATTACCTAAGGAGCATGGGGGATTTTTCATGTGTCAAATTTTTCCAAAGTCTTTATGAGGCTAGTCTACGATTCCAAAGCCGTATGAGACCACAGGGATTGCAAACCGATTTATGGCTTGTTATTTTATTTGGTGCTTTTAAAACATCTTTCAATAACAGTTTCAGTCTCCTATAATAATCTTTGTTGATCTTTTCTTTCAATATTATAATATGCACTGGATTGTTGCTACTTTCTGCTCATTTCTTTTAAAGAAGGTTGCTTTAGCACATTTGCCCGTACCTAAAATCAACTTGCTCTCAACTGAAACCTTTGTTTAGTATTCTTAAATTGTTCCGAGTATGATTGCTAGAGCTACAGAACTTCAAATCATGTACAAACAGCAGATGCAACATTACCTGTGGGTCACTGCTATCAAGACTAACCCCAGTACCCCAGAGAATTCATCACTGGACAAAAAGAGCAGCAGCACAGAATCTCCCTTGAATGTTCATCGCTACACCTTGAGGTTAAAAATTACAAATTGGCCATCCTCGATTCAGGTGGAGTGCAGTTTTGCCACAACTTCCTGATGAATGTGTTGTACTCAATCAAGCTAGGGTTTATTTTGTACACGTCAGAACAATTTCTGATCCATGCATATAGCATGCAAACAAAAGCTTTCTTGTTCAATCTAAGCTATACCGAGATTTTGGCTCGTTTTACAGCTAGCTATGATAGCTTTATTCAGTTTCAACTAGTCTTTGGTTCCATATGCTCCCTCTAGACCTTCTGCTTTATTGCTATGATATTATTAATCAATAAAAAAAAATACTTTTACACTTTGTTAATAACATGGTGATTATGTTGAAAAGTGAGTACCTTTTCTGTACACCCCCCTCCCCTGGTGAACGTTCTTTGCCTACACTCTTAAAGCAAAGTTCTAGACTTAGATGTTAATTTAAGTTTTGCCCGTTTCTCAAACGGGGTCCAAGTCCTCTCAAAGTTCTCATTTTCCCTTTGGCAGGGCTGTCAGCTTGCTCATTAAATAACTATTTTATAGTCTCTGATGGATCGATGCCGTTGTTAGCACATCTGGCTGCCTCTGTATTCAGGTCACCTTACAATGGGCTGCTGTTCTGCAAGAAAAGAGAAGGTTTGCCACCTAGTTATTCAGGTCTACTGGCCTCAAAGTTAAACAAGCAGTAGACGGCCACTAGGCAAATGCCTGGGTCGGCAGACCCTGGTGGCCAGCTCAGCCCTAGACAGTCCCGATGTGCCACCCCTACTGCATCGTGTACCACTGCCGCACTACTTCTGACATCCAGCCTCTTACCAGGGGTTGATGAGCGGCACAGCAATCACATCTTTGAAGCCACAGCAGTCTTCAAACCGTATGCCTGCACACACTTGGGTCCTGCCATTTTCCCCCCTCTGGTATAGGCCATGAGTGCACGCATGCACTTTAAGGCCTGCCATGGCTTCAACAAGGTGATCGCCGTGCCGCCTATCAACCCCCGCTGAGAGGATGGATGGTGGGGGCAGCACATCGGGCCACTCCTTGTAGCCAGGATCTCCATCATAGCAGCAAAGACTTTCACAAATTGCTCATACTCTAATTTCCCACACTCCCATCAGCATTCTGCTGGGGTCGACCCATATACCTTGCTCAGTCTGCATGGCGTTAAGTAGTACCGGTAGAACAGCTTGTATGCAATCTCAATTAAGTTTACCACTGCTGCTACCTTATTAGTAGCTTGAAAAATCTTTTGCCATTGGGCATAGGTTAAGGTCACGTTCATAGCCCACGATTACATATGTTTAACCTTTGAAAGCTTGGATATACCAAGAGCCTATATATTCTCACTATCAGCTTCCTCCTTCCTAGCTTACCCTCTAAAAGCCCTTCACTGTCACATCCTCTAGCAGGTTTTTTCTCACCCTTGTAGCTGGTAGGATATAGACAAATTGACTTCATCTTTAGCAATCTCATGGGCTCAGTTTAAAAACTCAAACTTAGAAAGCTTATCTTCATCCCAAAGATTATCTACCTTTTCTAATCCTTTACTCTCCCACCTATTGAAATCTGGGCCTTTCACTCCCATTTAGCAATGTTCCTGGACAGTTTCTCCAAATGGGTTAGTTTTGCGCATCAATTTATATTCACCACCAAGAGAAAATACTAATTACTCTAATGCAAACCCTTGCCTTTATCTGAACCTTCCCAAAATGATACATTCAAAATCCTCAGAAAAACCTATTGAACACTCTCCTGCAAAAAATTATCCACTTTTTTTTCCAATCAACTACAGGGAGGAAAATTACCTCAGGCTTTACTTTTCTGTCCCTCTATGCAGCGAAATTCAATCACCCGTCATCTGTGAAAAGAATATATATCTTTTTTCTATTTCCTAAAAGATTTTTTTTTTTTGGCAACAGCCTCTCTGACCTCACCTCTAAACCATGCTGGCAGTTTTTTGGACTTCCTTACACTTTCCTTAAAGCATAAATACAGCTGGTCTGGGCTTCCAAGATAGTATTTTTAAACACCCAAGCTTGATGTAAGTCTAACTTTTGCAACTGCTCCTTTTAGTTTTTTCTCATTGAGTGCTATATATTCTAACTCTCCCTTCTTATTTTTTAGACTTCTAGCATTTGCATACAAGCATTTTAGAGACTGTATTTTATTCATATTAATCTGGCTATCAGTAGGCAGGGGTAATTTGGAATCTTTAAGCTCAGTCTGCTCCATACTCAAGGGCATTTGGGCTACCTTTGTCTTTATTGGAACCTCTCTGCTGATATTCCCTAACTTCATTTTTTTGGTCGTATCCTTCAAGGATACATTGTTCCGAACCATGCGCTCTTGGGCGACTGTCGGCTCTCCCCTATTATCTAGTTTAAAAGCTGCTCTCTCTCCTTGGTTCCATCCCAGTTAAGGTGAAGCCCATCCATTCGGAAGAGCTCCTCCTTTCCCCAGAATGTTCCCCAGTTCCTAACAAATCCAAAACCCTCATCCTTGCACCATTGTCTCATCCACGCATTGAGACTCCAGAGCTCTGCCTGCCTTTTGGGTCCTGCACGTGGAACGGGAAACATTTTGGAGAACGCTAAGCTGGAAATTCTGGATTTCAACTTCCTACCTAAAAGCCTAAATTATTTAGCCTCAAGAACCTCCCTACCACATTTTCCTATGTCATTGGTACTGACATGTACCAAGACAGCAGACTCCTCCCCAGCACTATCTAAGACCTTGTCTAGGTGGCGCATGAGGTCCCTTACCTTCGAACCAGGCAGGCGTGTTACCAGGCGATCCTCACGTCCACCAGACACCCAGCTATCTACATGCCTAATGAGGTCATTTTCCTACCTATAGTTGATTGTAAAAAAATGGATAATTTATTGCAGGAGAGAGAGTGTTCAATACGTTTTTCTGAGGATTTTGAGTGTGTCTATTTATTTATTTTTATTTATTTAAAGGTATTTGTATCCTGCCCTATCCTAAAATCAACCTTTTGGGAAGGTTCAGCAAGAGACAAGAGTTTGCATTGGAGTAAGTAGTTTTGCACATACCATGACTGTCAGGAACCTCACTTCTAAACTAGGCTATATGAAGTATGATCTCAGTCACTTAAAATTTACTGTTATTGTTCGGTGTAGTACTTACATCGTACCAAAGAGAGCTTCCTTCTGGACTTCGTAGGATGTAACAGGTATGGGTAATTTGTCAAGATGTGCTTGGAAATTGTTCTTATCAAGCCTGTGGCTCCCAATACAATGGGAAATATTTCTTCATCTGCCACATTTTCTTGGTCTCTGACTGCATTTCTTGATACTTCAGGATC
The DNA here is from genome assembly GCA_033557465.1 of Ichthyophis bannanicus. Lineage (NCBI taxonomy): Eukaryota > Metazoa > Chordata > Amphibia > Gymnophiona > Ichthyophiidae > Ichthyophis > Ichthyophis bannanicus. The sequence goes on along the minus strand of CM066041.1, from coordinate 202,207,746 downwards.
TTTTGCCTCCACATGAGTCACAGAATAATAATTTGGAACGGACTCCTCTACTATCAATGCTATTCTGGTGTTTTTCTCTTTTACCACTATGTCGGGTTTCCTCAAATCCAGTTTCTTATCCTTCAGGATGGGAATGTCCCAGGTGATCATAACCTTTTCATTCTCTGTAATTCTCTTAGGGCAGTGGTTCTTAACCAGTCCTCCTTGAACCCCTAGGCCAGTCGGGTGTTCAGGATAGCCCTAATGAAATATGCATGAGATATATATGCATTAGAGATATCCTGCCAACCTGACTGGTTTGTGGCCCTCTAGGGCTGGATTTGGAGACCTCTGCCTTACACCTCTGTCATTTAAGATTGTGAGTGGGCAAGGTGCAGCTGTCCTAGACATCAAAAGGGTAGATAGAATGTGTCACATGCCTCCTCAATTCTCACCACCACCAAAAAGTTGTCTAATAGACAATATTTTGGTGGTGGTGAGAAGCAAAGAGGCATGTGACACATTCTATCTAACCTTTTGATGTCTTGCAAATCTGCACCTTGCCCACTCACATTCTTAAATGACAGATGTAAGGCAGGGGTCTCCGAATCCAGCCCTAGAGGGCCACAAACCAGTCAGGTTGGCAGGATCTCTCTAATGCATATATATCTCATGCATATTCATTAGGGCTATCCTGAACACCCGACTGGCCTAGGGGTTCATGGAGGACTGGTTAAGAACCACTGTCTTAGGGTTATAATACCAGTGCATTTCAGGTACAGTGATGTTGTAATGTTTTACACAGTTTCCAATGGATGAGGCGTGCTACTTTGTTGTACCTTTCTGTATATAAATTTTCTACCATCAGAACTTCACAACCAGCTATTTAACCAGTTTTATATACCACCTTATCCTTCAATCAAAGTGGCTTACAATGTAACTTGGCTGGGTACATTTAACCAGGACTAGGTACAATTGGAACTGGACTTAGGGGGCGGCAGGCAACAATTCTATACATATATAGAAACTATTTACAGTTTAGTCCATTTTCTAATTGTGTGTGGAATTAGGAGGGTTCCTGTCAGTTGCATATAATTGTTTATGTTACGTGATCAAAGTACTCTGTGAACAAGAGGGGCTTGAGCTTTTTGCGGAAATCCTTGATGTCTCTCAGGGTTTACATATCTTCAGGAAGGGAGTTCCATAGCATAGATACAGAGTGAAGGCACTTTTCTAGACATGGTATGATGTGGTGAGGTGAGTCACTGTTTTTAGGTCTTTCTTACAGAATCAACATGTGTCTGTTTTGCCAGTTTTTTCAATGCTCACTGTAAACCATCTCATCCATAATCCACTGTCCTGGGCTGCAACTGTCAATCTCTCATCCTTCGGTTTCAGTTTACCTCTCCTTAACCATTCATGTGTCTGTTCTTGATCGACAAAAGGTTCCTGGAGTAACAATTTGTATTACTCACTGTATTTGTGCATTTGCCACTTGTTTTAACTCATTTGCTGATCTAATTATAGCGCGTTTTCTCTTGTTTTGCAAATTCTGTTGCTCCTTTTCTATGCGTGCTTGTGGATTCTCACTCATTCCTTCTAGTAAGTCATTGGAACACTTGTCTAAGTTTGATGATGGAGACAGATTCCGGGTGTTTAGTTTCATATTTCAGCACTTTTTGTGTATTTAGATCCAATGATGCTGTCAGGTAGGCCTGGAGGGCTATGATAGTAGCTCTGAAGGTGTAATCAACAATCTCTGAGGCCTAGCCCTCTTTCAGCTCTTGACATACACGGATTCTTGTAAATTACTTCATGGGCATGGAGGAGTTTTCTTGTTCACACATCCAGTTTTTCAAGTTCTTTAAGAGGCCAGTCCACAGTCCCAAAGCTGTATGAGAGTACAGAAATTGACAGTTGATTGATGGCTTGTATCTTATTCTGTGATGTTAAAGCACTTTGCAATAACTATTTTAATCTCCTGTAGTATTCTTTACTGATATTCTTGCTCAGGAATTTCTGCTTGAGTATCGTTCCTTCCTCTACTCCGAGATACTTATAGACACCTTCCTGTTCAGCCAGGGAGATGTTTTCTGTTTTGCTCGATTTTCCTCTTTAAAAAAGTTGCCTTAGCACACTTGTCAAGGCCAAAAGTCATCCTGTCGTCATCATCATCATCAGAAAAGCTTTTCAACACATGAAGTTGCTCTAACTGTTGGTTGCTGGAACAGTAGAACTTAAAGTAAATCTACAAATAGTAGATGGGATATTGCTTCTGAGTTGCTACCTTCTTTAGGATTCAGCTGCTCACTGGTTTAAATAACACTGATGTAGTCTGAAAGGAGGAGCTGTGACATCACTGATGCTGATGTTAGGACCTAGTTCCAAGCCAGCGATTAGGTTTCAGTTCATAGTGAATGATGGCAGATAAAGACCAGCATGGTCCATCTAGTCTGCCCAGTAAGGTGGCTAGAGTTGCACCTGCCACTCTAGACAAGTTACTTCCCTCTATACCTTTGCTTAAGGTTGTACTTGCCACTCTGGGCAGGTCACCCCTCTCTATTTATAAAATTATTTACATTTGCTTTGATTCTATCCTCTTGCTATGTAGTGTTCTGCTATGTCTGTCTTGGCCGAGCAGTCCAAAATATGACCTCCCCCTTCGCAGTATGCTGCGCAATCAAGACTCAAATTCCCCCAGCTTACTTACCCAATCAACTATAGCCCTCACCAATGCAGCTCGATAGTATTTCTTAAAAGTCTAGCACCCCCATGCCACCATCCTCTAGGCTGATAAAGGATTTGGAGATAACTGAGCCAACTTACTCTTTCAGATGAACTTCTAAAATACTTCTTAGTGTCCTCTCGGAAAACCCCATTAGTAAGGTCTGCCACAGATAGAGAAACTCCAGCAATATGATCATCTTCACCAAGAATGTAAGTCCCAGCCAAGACAGGCTAATCTTATTGTTTATGGTTTATTTGCTGGCAACACAAAGTGGTTTGCAAAGCAATATTAAAATAGAAAATAAAAACAACATAAAAAGCTAGAACCAGGAACTCTAGTTGTATATAGTACAGGAGGAAAATAGAAAAGATGACATACAGCAGAACACACCACAGAGAAACACTCATTCTACAGGCATACAGTTGTTGAGCCCCAGGCACCACCTGGGTCTTAATACTGGAAAGTCAAAGGCTTGCTTGAAAAGATACATTTTCAATTCTGACTTAAAATCAGAAAAGATGGGTTGAAGTTGGAGCTGACTTGGAAGGCCATTTCAAGATACAGGTGCTAGAAAGAAGGCTGTGCTGTACCTTGTCAATTCATAATGCACCTGGTTTGGTATGGGCAGACGCAACCTGTTGCTGTGAACAGACCGCAGAAAGCGAACTGGGCAGTAAAGAATGATCAGAGTAGATAGCAGAAGCAGTCTGGTGAAATGCTTTGAGGGTCAGAATGAGACTTTTGTACTGGATACAAGCTTATACCGGAAGCCAGGAATGGTGATTAAGTAGGAGAGTTAAATGATCAAACTTTCCTTCTGACCTTATCCCAAAACCTAATCATTAAGAGCATACAATTTAGTTCAATTTCACCCAAATACCCGATGCTCTCTTTAGTCCATCGAAAACAAACTAGTTCGCAACAGTCTACACATTCTCTTCTAAACTAATATTCAGAGTTTCAGATCTGGTCATATTGATTTTGAACCTCAACAACCTCCCAAAATCCAACAAGCTCCTTCATCAGTATATGGGCTTTGCCAGTGTAACTAAAATATCATCTGCAAATGGTATTTTATACTCACTCTCCCACACCCACCTTAACATTTCCATTTCCCCTTATTGTTGCTGCAAGAGGCTCAATAACCAAAGCAGTAGGGGGTGACCCTGTCATGTCCCTTTGCTCAGAGGAGACACACTTCAATATCCCCTCATTAAGCTGAACGCTGGCTTGTGGTTTTCTATAGAGCTCTCGACCCACCTCATAATTTGGACCAAAGCACATTTTCCCCAAAACTTTAAATATGAACCTCCATTCTACCCTCTCATATGTCTTCTTGGCGTCAACAAACAGGAATGGATCTGGGATTCCTCTCTATACGTGTGCCAAATCAAATTGAGCACCTTGCAAACATTAATTGCCCACTTGCCACCCTGGAATGAATCCAGATTGGTTTTCATGCTCCTGGCATAGAAGGACTCCATTCCAATGTATTGCGTTTCACTGGAATGTTTTATCAAGGGGTCACGTCCGTACTCAGTTTACACACCGATTTGCAAATTTATCTTTATCTTTATTTCATATTTGATATACCGCTACGGCAAAAGCATTAAGCGGTGTACAATAAAGACTGATTAAACACTGCAAACCAGGAAATAGAACGCCAAAAAATAGACAGGAAAGAGGGTGCAGAAAAGGGCAAACAAATCATACATTAATACCAACTCATAATAAACCATAGGGACAGAAAGGAGGACAAACAAGACAATTCATGGGATTTCAGACGAAAACAAAGGACAGTCAGGGGGGGGACTTCGGGAGGGAGGTCAAAGGCTTTCTGGAATAAATAAGTCTTAAGCAGTGACTTGAACTGGGGGTAAGATGATTCTAGCCGAAGAGAAGTAGGCAGTGTATTCCATAATAATGGTCCGAGGAAGAACCAAGCAGAGTGCCGTGTCTGTTCCAGACGGGCTTGGGAAGGCGAGGGAAGGGATAGACGGTTGGTTTTGGATGGAGCGGAGTTGTCGATGGGGAGAGTAAAGGGAAATGCAATCTGCTAAATAGAGAGGGGTACTGGTGTAAATGGCTCGATGAAGTAGAATCAGAAATTTATAGTGGAAGCGGTAATGAAGGGGAAGCCAATGCAAATGAAGGAGGATAGGGGTAATGTGGTCGAATCTTCTAGAAAAGGTGATGAGGCGAGCTGCAGCGTTCTGGATGCGTTGTAGCCTTTGAAGGCAATATTTGGGGAGGTTGGCTAAATAAACATTGCAAATTCAACCGTGGCTCTCGTCTTTCATTGTTTTCCTTCACGTGAAACGCAACGGCGCATTGGTTGGCGTTGGGGAAAGATAGCCGAACCAGATAAGTACTTTGGTGCCACTATTTAAAGTGAATTGATAGTGGATTTACTTGAAATCTGGTTTGGGCTGAACAGCGTCAGAACACTCGATTTATTTGAAGAAGATAAGCTGGGAGTTAAAACAAATATACAAACATACTCAGCTAATGAACCAACAAGAAAAGTAACACAAGCCAAATAGAATAGGCAACACAACAGATTGTTGATGCAATTTAAGAGCAAGAGTTCAGGATTTTATCCTAAACTTAATATTTCGCTCTTCCACAGTCTGAGATCTGGTTGCCATTAATAATAGGAATAAATATACCTCTGTAGGTTAATAGTGGAGCGTAAAAATATGTTATATGATACTTGCTGGTGTTTAAGTATGACAAAGCAGCGATATATAAATAATAGAAATGAGATGAATTTTTTATGATGATCATTTATTATTTGATGCACTCATTTATCAGTGCCACAATGTGATTTTATATTTCCTTCAATACATTTTTATTCCCTCCCCCAAAGAAAGTGCTCTTATCTTTTGCCATCTGCACTTGCTTTACTGATAGGGTTTGCTCTGCTGGATCGGGGAGGTCTGACATGATCATATTCCATCCACTCCCCCACTTGCTTCCATTATATCTCTGGGAAAAATGGAAGGCACTATGACCCAGCTGATTCTCAGTGGCTCCACTGATGCATTTGACCTGAAATTTGCATATAGTAATTGGGATTTTTTTTTAAGATGACTTTTTGTTTAATTATTGTTGTTATCCACTATGGGTAACACATCGCTTAAAGCTTGTTCAACATCAGCAGGTACTTCCTAGAGCTATGCAGGTCAATGCAAAAGAATTGTTTTATATTTTTCTTACGACAAAAGAGAAAAGTATAGGAGGATTGTAGGAAAAGCGCCAAAGCCTGGCGTTCCTCAGTTTCACCTGCCTTCCTTCCCAAGATTCAAAACAAGAAAATTCAGTCTTAACTACGTAATGGACTTTATCCTACAGAGAAAGTTTAAAATAATAGAAATGTTGGCAATCTTAAAAGTGTCAATGAGATGGTGTAATGAAATGTTTGCCAAGCCTGACTAGAAAAAGAAAAAAAAAAGCTTGTTAGCCTGAAGACAAGGAGTCTGAGGGATTATCACATACTTGTTTGAACTCTAAACACCAGCATAGTTTTAGCCAGAAGCCACCTACACTGGTGATTCCATCAATCATTAAACCTGCTCAGTAAATAGCTCATAGCTGAACTACATCACCTTCTGTATCTCTAATTAAAAGAGGAAAAAAACTGGGTTTTATAATCCAAAATGTACTCAGATGGGGTCCAAATGTGGATTATTTCCATGGCAAATACACATCTAAACAAGGAACTGCTGTACATGACTTAAACATGCATTAATGTTGCCTCATCTTGCTCTCGTGAGATACTGTAAATGCCTTTTTAAAAGTAAATCATGCATTATACAGAATAATTTTTAACTTGAATTTTATGTATCTGTGTTAGGCTTTATGATCTGTATTCCTTAAATCTAATGCAAGGCTGTAGCTAAGAGACGGAGCTAGGAGGAAAAGGTTCGGGAGATGGGTAGAGCATGAAGTGTCTATAGAAAAGAACTTTGTTATATAAACCAAGAGGGCCTACCTGATCATCAGCTCCTACAGCCAGAAAGCCCCCAAAGGCTGGCAGAGGGAAAGTGAGCCAAAGAAGAAAAGCCACCAGTAAGTTCCACCTCTGGAAGAAGGCATCCTCGCTTGCCAACGACGCCTACTGAGATCCACCAGTGTACCAGGTGGGCCCTCGCCTAAGGACTGCACTAAAGTGCCCTTTAATGGCCCTTGAGTGGGGATCGAGCAGACAGCCTTGACTTCTGATGGCTGTCACTAGCATGATGAGGGACACCTTAGAAAGCAAGACAGCCTTATTCAGCAAATCTCTATGCTCTTCACTACAGCTACTACAGCCAACATCAGAACTGGAGACTAACAAAAGTGTCCCCTAACACAAAGCCTGTAAAGCTCTACACAACGCTAGTAGCCATTAGGATCACAGATAAGTACTGTATAATTGTGCTACCTCTAGGTAAAGTTATCACTAACGGTTGCCTGATACCGAACTCAACCTTCAGTCTGAAGCACAACCCAGCTTACATTCAGCACTATATAATAGCATATACCATAGCCTTTATTTACCTAATTCTCTGTGCTACCTTAATCTTCACACAAACTGAGGCTTACTCACACCCTCCAGGGCTCATTCCTATTATACAAGGAAATGACCGGAGGGCCCTATATGCCTCATGCAACCAGACATACACTCCTCATTCCAAAGGACACAAGCATCTCTTTCACAACCTTACAACCATCACCAAAGCCTCTAATAAAGGACCTGGTAAAGACAAAAAGGTTAAAATGCATTCTTGTCAATGCCCGATTAGCCAGAAAACAGACATCCGTTCTCATGGATTATATTGAGCACCAAAACTTAGATATACTATGCATCATGGAATCTTGGCTCACCAGCAGAGATACAATCCTAACAAACCAATTAAACCACCCCAACTATCACCTCTTTAACTGCCCGAGAGCTAAGAAAAGGGGAAGAGGAGCCTTCATTCTAACCAGAAGGGACCTAAAATTTAATATAACCTACTGCAGCAGCTCAAACACGCTGGACACTATTGTCATCACAAATAAGCATTTAACAATATACCTGATAGTAGATGCTGTTGGCGATCTGTATAGCGATATCCCCACAATACTAGAGCAAGCAAGTAACTACTTGTCTCATGGAAAACAACTATTGATACTAGGAGATTTTAACCTCCCTTCCCTTACACCAAAACATATGAAAGACTTCATCGATGCAATGCATGCACTTGACTACCAACAAATAACAAACCTACCTACTCACAACAAAGGGAACACCTTGGATTTCATCTTTGCACCACAGACAGTCCTCAGTCAGAATAACCTCCCTCCTCCTACCATCCTCCCAGTACCATGGTCTTATCACCATGCCATAATATTCCACATCATAAACCAAAAGAACACCACTCACTCAAAGCCACACCTTCACTAGTCACTTCCGCTGCTTCGGCTGGAAACTCTCTTAGAGGAAGTCCTCCCCCAACTTAAGACCAAGCCCGACTCTACCGATCTAGACATGCTCATTGAATACCACCTTAGCTAAAGCTTCCAGCTTTCCCAGCTCCATGAAACGTCCCAACAGGCACCATGCAGCCATATGGTATACATCAGAGCTACAAGAACCTAAACTAGAACTTAGGAAGTTATAATGCAAATAGCGACACACCAGGTTACCAGTCAATTAAAATGCTTACATGTCCAGCCTCCAAGAACATTGGAATATGATCAACAAGAAACAGAAGGAATACCATAAAAACTCTTAATTTCATCACTAAATCGATTGAGGGAGCTCTTCAACATAGTCAAAACTATACTAAATGAGCCTACAGAGTATCACATTGTTAGTATGCCACACCCGCAGGATTTTGCAATATATCTACAGAACAAATACCCAGGAAATCCCCACACCACAGAGGTTCCTCAAAAGAAAAAAAAAAAACACATCAATACATAAACTCTCATTTCAATCCTGTCACAAGAGAGCACATAGAAAACACAATCCACAACCTAAATACTACCTCAGCCACTGACCCCTGTCCAACCAGTTGCGTCAAACTTGCATGATCAGAACTCAGCACCCTTACTGCCAACCTCATCCATCTTTCCTTAAACCAAGGCATAATGCCAGCATCCTTCAAAACAGCAACTGTAAGACCCATACTAAAAAACAACAAATTGGACCCTAGCAACATAATCTCCTACAGACCCATATCAAGTCTACCGCTCCTGGCAAAAGTAACAGAAAAGGTAGTCCAGCAGCAACTCCAGGATCATATAGACTCCCATGCTCCTCTGGATCCACATCAACATGTGTTCAAACATCATGGATAGAAACCCTATTAACCTTCCTCATGGATAGGCTTATTAGACGCATTGATAAAGAGAAACAAGATTTCATACTAATATTTATGGACATTGCCTCTGCCTTTGATTCCATCAGCCGTAATATCCTGATAAGTCGCCTACATGAAACAGGATTAGAACAGAAAGCACTTGACTGGTTCCGATCCTATCTAACTGGGCAAGAACAACAAGTACAAATAGGGGCCTACTCCTCTGATACATACACCCAGACATAAGGAGTCCCACAAGGTTCAGCCCTCTTATCCCTATTATTCAAATCTATACATCCAACCCATTTGCTCCCTTATACAGTCCTGTGCCATATATTAGCATATATACACACAGACGACATCATGCTTTACCTCCCCTTTGCCACAAACAAATCCAACCACCAAAATACAAACTGCTTCAAAGCAGTCTCCCAGTGGCTCTCAAAGCACAACCTGAAGTATTATTCATAACCAGAGACAAATCCTTCATCCCACCATCTACTGTGAAAGTCACCATCACAGATCTTGAGGTGAAAGAGGAGATCAGATACCTAGGAGTTACCATTAACTAGCAACTAAATATGCAAACCCACATTAGTAACGTCGGTAAAGCCATCTACTACAAGATACGAACTCTATGTCACCTTTGACTCAACCAACTTCAGAATAGTCTTCCAAGCCTTCATCTTCCCACACTTTGATTATTGTATCATCATCTCACTTGGTTTGCAGCTTGTTGTACTGTGAAGGCTTGTGTGCATCAGTGATGCTGAGGGCTAGGTTATCGGTAGTTTAAGTACCAGCAGCGTCTCCCAAGATGGACAGGTCTCAGCTGAGGTGCCAGACTAAGACAAACCAACCAACTGGGCAGCAGCAGAATGGGACAGTGTTGGCAGCAGAGGATAACATTTCTGTGACAACGGCAAAAACACTAAACTTAAACTGCGTGGAGGAAAGGCCTGGCAATCTACTTCTGTATCTTGCCATGAAAACCCAATGGATAGTCACAACAAAACAAATTGCACTATAGTGCTGGAAGATGAGACCCCCAGGTCAGAAGGCACTCAGTTAGCTACTGTGGAGGAGCTGAAGACTTTTCAGAGTAAAGCCAGCATTTATGATGTGGTTGGATCAAAGTCCTCAGGACATCTGACTGCCGATGTAGCTGCGCATGAAATGAGAGCCAGAAGCTGTAAGGACGTCTTACATATTGGGACGTGGAATGTACGAAGCATGAACCAAGGGAGATTGGAGGTGGTCAAGAATGAAATGGAACTTGTACAACTTGATCTGTTTGGTGTCAGCGAACTGAAATGGACTGGAATCGGGCACTTTGCATCAGATGATCACATGGTCTACTATGCTGGAAATGAAAGACAAAGAAAAAATGGTGTTGCATTTATAATAAAGAAGAAACTTGCAAGAACTGTAATGAAATACAATGCATTCAGTGAATGCTTAATCTCAATTCGTCTACGAGGAATGCCTATCCAACACACTATAATTCAAGTTCATACCCCAAGAACAGCTGCAGAAGAGGATGAAATTGATAAGTTCTATGAACAAGTGCAAGCTGAAATTGACAGAACATGCAAAACAGGATAGCCTGATAGTCATGGGTGACTGGAACACAAACGTTGGCAACAAAGGCGGCAGCAAAATGGTTGGAAAATATGGATTTGGCAACAGAAATGAAGCTGGAGAAAGACTGATAGAATTCTGCAAGACCAACGGTCTATTCATCTCAAACACCTTCTTCCAGCAACACAAGCGGCGACTGTACACATGGACGTTACCCAATGGATTGTACAAAAATAAAATTGACTACATCTGTGGAAGTCAACCATGGAAAAGCTCTAACACATCAACAAAGACAAAACCTGGAGCTGACTGTGGTACAGATCACCAACTACTAGTATGCAAACATACTAAAGTTGAAAAAAAGCAAGCCACTCATGAATGTAGTGAAATATGACCTTGCGAATATACCACTGGAATTTAAAGACTGCCTGCAAAATCGATTTGCTGCTTTAGATACAAATGACAGAGCTCCAGAAGAGTTATGGGATGACACCAAGAAGGTTGTGTTGGAAGAAAGTGAGAAGTCTCTACAAAAGGTGAAAAGGCAAAAAATGACCAAAATGGATGATGGAAGAAACTCTGAAAATTGCCCAGAAATGCAGAGAAGCTAAAGCCAGAGGAGAAAGAAAGACAATCGCAGAATTCAGGGATTTCCAACATGCAGAAAGACAGGACAAGGAAAAATATTACAATGACACATGCAAGGAAATAGAAGCAGAAACTATCAGAGAAAGAACAAGATCGGCTTTCCTAAAGCTACAAGAGTTAAAGAAAAAATTCCAGCCTCAAATTGGAATGTTACAAGATGCTCAAGGTTCTATATTGAATGATGCTGAGAAGATCAAGAAAAGGTGGAAAGAATATACAGAGTTTTTGTATGATAAAAATAAAGTGGACCAACAGCCGTTTCAACCTGTATCTTATGATCCAGAACCATTGGTGATGAAAGAAGAAGTCAAAGCAGCATTGAAAGCCCTATCAAAGAACAAAGCACCAGGCATTGATGGCATTCCTACAGAAGTATTACAGCAATCTGATGCAGCTGTTACCATACTTACAAGGCTATGCCAAGAAATTTGGAAGACAACATCACGGCCAACTGACTGGAAAAGATCTGTGTTTATTCCAATACTAAAGAAAGGTGATCCAGCTGACTGTGGAAATTATTGCACAATTGCTCTGATCCCACGTGACTGAAGACCGAACCAATTTAGGTCAACTATCCAGAGGGTCACCATGAGTCGACACTGACTCAACAGCACTTAACAATATTATCATCTATGAATGCCTACCTAAATGCACTCTGCACCCACTCCAAATGGCCCTAAATACTGCAGCATGTTCTCTATAAGGATCAAGCAAAGCTGAGCACATTACACAGATTCTAAAACACCTACATTGGCTACCAATAGTGCATCGGATACATTAGAAAGCCCTGCTCATAATATTCAAAATCTTACATACGTTTTATCTGTTGACTCCCTCACAACCACTATTCGCTGGACCCCAGATAATAGACTAAGAAAGTGGGATGCAAAACACCCTCTCAACATCTGCAGTAACTACAAAAAGCAACCAGTCAACCTGCAACAGAACATTCTCATTATATGCTCCTACCCTCTGAACACACTACCCGACTCACTCCAATCCAACGCTGATCTCTCATCCTTCTGTAGATAAAAAGACACACTTATTCCATTTATATTATGACAATATTCCATAACATATGAGCCTACCTTACTATACTGAACTCTCAACACAATCGCCCTCATCCCTAAAAACTCACTCGTCTGTACATAGTTTACCTTGTTAAGATCTCCAAGTTTTAAATCCTGTTCTATGTAAACCTTAGTTCAATGTTATTCACATGTAAACTGCTCTGACTACAAACAGAGTGGTATATAAAACTGGTTAAATAAATAAAATAAAAATAATCAATCACCTTGCTACACCTGTATTCAAGGTAAATTACAATTCTGGTACATTGAAAGTTGCTTGGGAAGAGACCTACCCAATCTAAGTTGGTACCTGAGGCAGTGGAGGGGCAAGTGACTTACTCACAAAGAGCAGCAGTGGATGGGAGAAGTGGCATCTGAAGCAAGGGGGTATAGGAAGAAGGTGAAATGGAATAGACTGAGTAATCTAAGGAAACATTTCTTTCTAGAAAGAGTGGTGAAATGAGGACTGTATCTGAATTCAATAAAGAATGAGATGCACAGAGGATCACTGAAGGAGAGGAAGGGATTGTACATCTTAGTAATTGGTATGGACAGGCCATCATATTTCCTATGTTTCTAAGGACCCCGGCATCTCTAGTTCTCAGCCCACTGCTAACCACTCAGCCACTTCTGGCATAAGTAACCCAAAATAAATATATACAGTTGATCAATCACAGACAACTCACCAGACTGACCTCCCTTTATGATACACCCACAGACAGACAATCTCAAGTCTTCCCCTAGTATAGGCACAAACACCCCAGGCTTCTCCTTCCATAGAAAAATCATTTTATCATCCCTCCATTTTGTTTCTTTAATAAAAATACAGCGTTTGCCATATCTTATTCAAATAAGCCTTTGCAGACCCTCTGACATCAGATGTAACAAATCATTTTTGGTACTGTCAAACCAATTGATCCTATTAGCAAATAACACTTCCCATTTATCAGATAGAAGTTAGAAAATGAAATTAGAATTAGTTTTTAAAGGGGGGAATAAAGGGATTACTAAGGGCTGTCTTATCCATAGGGAAAAGGAAAGAATTGGATTTAGCTCATAGCTTTTCTTAGAAGTTTCAGCTGAATAACATTCAAGTACTGCAGGTTATTTCCCTAGTCCTGAAGAGCTTACAGTTTAAATTTGTAGCAGAGGCAATAGTGACTTGCCCAAAAACAAGGAGAAGCAGTAGGATTTGAACCTTGGATTCTCTGGTTCTAGTCCACTGTTCTAAATCAGAAGGTTACTCCTCCAATCCACTTAACAAAATTGTGCAGCGATAATGTGATGAAGGGCTTATGGTAGTGAACGTTTCACTCAAAAACATAAGCCATCATTTCTTATTTACATGTTACAGTGCTCCCAAATGACAATTTTCAACTTCAAGAAACAGCTTAGTGTAAAAACCCACAACCATGTTCTTTTTAGCATCAATAATTATGTTGGCAGATGAGAATGAGAACAAATCACGTGAACTTTTAGAATGCCAAGCATAGCTTCCATAAAGTTTCATAGTGACAGCACCAAGCATTGTGCTGTTGCCAGTATCTCACGCCATGCACTTCATCAGTTCCATACCTATACGACCTCCATCACTACCTTCAAATGCAGAATCTACAACTACGTGGCGGTCGTTAAAGATAGAGAGAGGTTCAAACATCAGACCTTTAATTCTGCATCAGAAAAACCATTTACATGGGTGCAGGGTGCTGGATAAAGTTGTTATATGCACTGAAACTGGGTACATGCAATCAGAGTGTGTGAATCATGCATGTACCGTGCCTTGAGTACTTGCCTGAACGTTAAGGTCTGTCCACAAAAGTACGTGGGAGCTTTGGAGTAGAGAACACCAGAGTGGGGAGAGTCATTTCTAAGTGCTATGTTTCTTCGGCTGCTCAGGCTGTACCCCTCCAAACCAACTGTCCATTCTATTATTAAAAAAAAAAAAAAAAGTAAGTTGCCCGCATTCCCACAGAACTGCATACTGAACCACGGCAAAATCATGTCTGGACTTCACCAGACCAAGGTTACAGCAAGCATACTTAACACAACTATATTAAGGATATATTTGAACAGAACGTCCAAGGTCATATTAGCAATGGGCATTCAAAAGTCAGTATAGACTATTTAAAGGCTCCCATTGTACAGCACTTAAAGGTGAGCCCATATTTTAAACATGCACATTAACCATCTCTGAAAAAGTAAGAAGTCCCTTATTTATTCTTTTGGAGGTGTAAGAAATTAGAGTGTGCATAACTTAAGCTCAAAAGGAGATCTTAATACAGTATAAGTTTACCCTTCTGCAGAATAGCAATCACAACAGCACCTCAATCACAGTCACTAAAGACTGCTCCCCTTTCAGCAATTAGTTTTGGAATTTCGAGGGGGGGGAGGGGGAGTTCCCTTTTTACATGCAAGCTTGATGGACTTGTCATTAGCTTGCATGGCTGAAAAGGAGGGCAGCTCGCACGGGCCAAAGAAAGGAGATAAGAAAGCAGCATGTTAGCTGCTGGTCCATTATGGAAAGAGGCAGAGTCAGTGGGCTTGGCTGGTTGCAGAGGAGCAGCGACAGGCCAGAAGAAGGGAAGGATTAGGGCCAGCCCTACTAATAGGCATTCACCTAGGATGGTAAAGTTCATGGGGTATGGGGGGAGGGTGGTGGCACAGCACGACAGTGGCATTTCCCCTTCCCTTCCCGGGTCATTTTATTCTGGAGAAGTCCAGTTGACTAGCTTTTGAAAGTCACCATACAGATTCCAATATTGGTTTAAGAGAACAAAGGAATGATGCAACAGTTAGCTACTGCTCCATCGCTAACAAACAAGCAGGATGTCAATCCTAACAAAAGTGTACATGAAATTAATAAGGCCAGGATTCTCAACCTGTCTTGAGGATTCCACAGCCAGCTGGTTTACATTTTATTTGCAATGAACATACATGATATATTTGCCCTATTTGGGCTCTCCATTGTGTGTAGACTTACTGTATCCACAATGAATAGGCATTGAATATATGGAAAACCCAGTTGCAGGGTACCTCGGACAGATTTGGGAGACCTTGTGTTAGGCTATTCTCACTGAAACCTAGCAGGTACGTCAAACCCCTGGAAACTATATAGTTTCTTCAAAAGCCCCAAAGTCAGCTGCATTTCCAATAGTATATTTTAAAGCCAACTACCGTAACCCAAAACGCGTTTTAAATGTGTCAACCAGGAATTCAGATTTCAATGGCACAGAGACAAACTTGCCCAAGGTCTTACAGACTGTGGCATATGGGATCTTGAAATCATATCCCAGGACTTCTCATGAATCATATACCATGCCTCTCTCTTCATACAGCTCAAAATCTCACATGCATCAAAAATTGAGCAAAAGCAACCAGTTGTTGGCAGAATTTAATGAAAGCCTTGCTGTTGGCTTCCAATGCCTGGCACATACCATGAGGAGCCAACATAGTGTGTGCCAGCTGAGGAATGCTCCATGGACTCCACTCCTGTCTGCCATCTCCACGGGCACATACACGAAATTTATAATCCACATGAGGGTCAATGTGTAATACTATGAATTCTGTTTCAGAGCCAACATACACGTCTTCAAAGTGATTTGAAATACTTTTACAGTATTGAAGGCGGTAATCCTGTGGTACAAAGTCATCATCAACCTAAGGAAAAAAAAATACAAGAATACCTGAGTGCATCACCAAAATATCCTGTGCTTTTAGCAGCTAGAAAAGGGAAACCAGTATTCAGGGCCATTGCACAATGGAGCAGATGCCTACATGTTCACAGCTTTCAAAAACACAAACAAGACTTTAATGAGAGAGCTTCATTTTTTTTAAATTGCCTATGATATACCAACCTTACACCAGCGCACCAGAATGCCACCAGGCCTTTCCACGAGTTCCTCTATCTGCACAGGTGGCTGAGATGCAATTGTACCGTGGTTGAGGATTTGATCTTTCACTACAGTAAGCAGAGAGTCGTCCAGCTGCGCTGATAAACAAGGCACTTCCACCAGTGAGGGGACTTCTGGTAAGCTAAAGAGAAAGGTCTGCATGTTCAGTCTGCCAAGACGACGACATCACCAACCTACATACACACTTCCTAAAGATACTCTGAAACTTGACTATTACAATTAGAAAGCCATCCTCATTTCTCTCTTTTCCAAAATGTGATTTAAATTTATTTTATTTATTTATTTAATTGGATTTTTATACCGCCTTATCATACAATCAAAGCGGTTTAACAAAAGAGAAAATTAGTAATAGTGAAAAAATCTGTGATAATATATACATAGTTTGTAAATATATGATTAAATGTCTTGGGAAAAGGTGCACTATATATATTGTGAGCTATACTATAAAGTGAGCTATTGTACAATGTATATATAAATAATTGCTTTCTTAAAAATTAATTAGTTGATTGCATGACCGTAGTGCTCCGTAAACAAAACTGTTTTCAGTTGTTTTCTAAAGTCTTTGATGTCCTGAGCTGCTCTCAGATCATTAGGTAGGGAGTTCCAGATGGAAGTCGCAGCAAACGAGAAAGCTCTCTCAGAGGTCTCCTTGCGTGTTTTTCTGATGTCATTTGAGGAGCTGATTCTATTTTCAGATACACTTCTCCTAGGTCTGTTGCTAATATCTGACCGGATAAGATACGTCAGACTTTTTGCAGAACATTGTTGCTTTATCTTGAAAATATAAATTACTGTTTTGTATTTAATACGAGATGATATTGGTAACCAATGAAGCTCCTTTAAGATAGGAGTTATATGCTCTTTACTTGATAGACCAAAAATTATACGAGCAGCGGTGTTTTGCGCTAACTGTAAAGGCTTCAGTGACTGCTTAGCTAGACCCAGATATATTGGATTGCAGAAGTCAAGTAATGGTGTAATTAGAGCATGACAAACATTGCGGAAGTGAACAGTTTCCAGAAGCGGCCTTAGTCTTCTGATGATTTTCATTCTATAATAAGCGCTTCTAATCGTCTTGTTTATGTGTGATCTGAGATTTAATTCCTTGTCTAGAGTAACTCCAAGATATTTCACTTCTGATTTAATAGGAATAATTGAATTATCTATCTTGATGACAGGTGGATGTGCAAAATTTTGGTTACGAGATACAAATAATGCCTCTGTCTTGCTAAAATTAATTTGCATATTGTTGGTTTTACACCAGGTGGACATTTGTGATAGACAATCTGTGATGCTGGAAAAATCAGGTTTCTCGATGGAGATAGTTGTGAAAATCATAATATCGTCAGCATAAATTGTATACTTTATGCCACTTTTTAATGGAATATTGCAAATTGGCTGCAAATAAATGTTGAAGAGAAGCGAAGAAAGAGCGGAACCTTGTGGCACACCTTGTAATACTCTTATGGGCAGAGAAGTTTTTTGTCCAATCTTTACTTGTAAAAATCTTTCTGTCAGATATGATTGAAACCATTTTAATGTGACCCCATGTAGACCAATCTCCTCTAATCTATGTAATAACCTATTGTGATCTACAGAATCGAATGCAGCCGAAATGTCTATAAAAATCATTATAATACCCTTTTTAATGTCATCAATGGTACGGAGAATGTAATCAAAAAGATAAATCATTAAGGTTTCAACTCCATGGTTTGGGCGAAAACCATGTTGGTTATCGTCTAAAGGCGCATGAATATCAATGTGTTCTTGGAGTTGAAGTTGCACTGTCTTTTCAATGATTTTCGCTAAAAAGGGTATGCTGGAAATAGGCCGGTAGGCAGCTGGGTTATTCTTGTCTAACGTTGTCTTCTTCGGGATTGGTCTAACAGTTGCAAGCTTTAAGTGCTCTGGTAAATTACCTTGAGAGAGGGAATTATGCACAATGTTTTGTATTATGTGAATAAAATTTGACTTTGTGGACTTTATCCAAGATACAGGACATGGATCGGTTGGAGAAGTGCATGTGTTTATGGAAGAGATAATGGATTTGTGGGAAAAAAAATCCTCAAAACATGACCTGGACGTTTTTTTTCATGTACATCCCTAGTGTCTATTAATGTTAGGACTGCTGGTGTCTGGCATTAGCTCCCGGCTCAGTTGTTCATCCTGCTGCAACCGTGCTAATTAATTGGGTAATTATGTATCCTGATCAGACAGCATTATGTTTGATCTCCGAATCTTTTGTCAGAAGCTGAAATTATGGCCTTTTATTCAAGCTTATGGTGATGAGTAGCTAGACAGTGTTTCAGGATGATCTCTCTATTATTTAATAACATGATTCGTTATGTTGTATTTTGTATGTTTGCATATACAAATTTGTATTATGATGCTGTAGACTGTTCCTCACTTAGAGAACATTAGAAATTTCTCAATGGTTTTAACATTACTATTTAATGTGTTTTTTCATACAATATTCCATAGATATAGGGCTTCAATCAGAGATGACAGTATACAGCCAACAAGTTGAATATCAAATGTGATAGGACCTATGAACAGAGTAAGTTGAAAACTAGCAGCATTCGAAGACTCTGACCTGTCCAGCTGAATGTGCAGGGCCTTCTTAGTAAAGATGGACAGCTTTTCATTCTCTTCTCCACCATGTATGGCAATCTCACCTGCAATCAAGCATCAACAAGCACGTTATCTCATAGAAAGAGCATCTTCACCCCAAGATACAGCAGTATATTCATACTACTAGCCCAAGGCAAGAGGTAAGAACAACATTACTGGAAGTCACAGAACCGACGCCATTGTTCTCCCATTGCACTAAGTAATCCATCTTGTTTCCAAGGTTAAGGTTACCAGACACAGTGTATAAATTGTTCAATGTGTGAACACAACGAAGAATCAGTCGCCACAATTAAATAAAAAATGCAATAAAGCAAACAATAGAAGTTTTTACTTGTGTCATTTTTGCTGGTATTATTCACAGCTGCTCTGTATCTTGCCTGGAGTGCTTTTGTGGTTAGGAGGGTAATTAAATGCCCATATATGTTTGAGTACATACTTGCAACAAAAGCTCTGGAAGTGCTGATAGTGTATATGGTGGGGGGGGGGGGAAATGATACTGTAGTGCTGCAAAGGATTATCACTAGCCCTGCAATTTCAGCAAGTAAAAACAAAAATTTCCTGCTCACAAGGAAGGACACTAGAAGCAGACTATGCGTTATAAACAAAGGCCCTATTACCAGGTGCCTGCTCCCCCAGGTTCCGTTATATTGTTTTGGCATTTAGTTTTCTCCATATAAACCATGAAAACAGTTTACAATCGCATTAACAAATAATACATACATAGTAAGACGTGCAAAACAAAATAAATGTTCTGACATTGCATTGGATGTTTGCTTTTGAGAGTAGAGCTTCACCTCAGAGATAGACAGGGAAGAGAGAGAGAGAGAGGAAAAAAGTAATTTGTCTCTTGTTTATCTGATATGGGAATTGACCTAAGGGGTATGTTTACTAAATGACGGTAGTGGATTCCGTGCAATATTAGCTCCAATATCGCACTTAGTCCGCTACCATCATTTAGCAAACATACCCCTAAGATAAGAACATGAAGGGATTGAAAGAGACAAGTTGTATGCTCCACCCGAGTAGAAATCAACAAGTACAGATCATAGCTTTCTTCCTTTCAGACACCCTATAATCAAGAAAAGATTAAAAAAAAAATTCATTTAAAATAAACAATCAATCAGTAATCACTCGCATTCTGTGAGTAAACAGAATAGAAATGATTGCTAGAGATGTGGATTCATTAGTGTGCCTTAAATAATTTATGCTCAAAATCAATTCAACCTATACATTAAACACACCCATTTTCGATATGTATAAGTTGAATTTTTTCAGAACAAATGTGTGAAATTTGAAAATTGGGAGAAAAAGGCCAAAGAAACCAAAAACAAACTGAAAACGTTTGCCCGTACATAATCCTACTAATAGTCCAATCACTCATACTCTTGTTGAATGAGAAAAAAAGTCTTCTAAAGAGGCTGCTGTTTAATTGTGGAAGATCTTGAAATATATGAACGTTATTTAATAGCATTTTTATCCCACCAAGCACATAAAAGATTTAGGCAGATAAAACGTGAAAAATACACAAAACTACATATAATAAAATAAATTTCATAATAAGATATGAATCACACAATATTGTTAAAAGCCATAGAAAAATAAAAAAAGGATTTCAACTTTTTGGAAAGTTACATAAACCTAATTTATTCCTTAAAAAAAAATAAAAAAAATAGGCAAACCATTCTAGAGCTGCGATAAAACCACACATACATACTCTTAAGCATAGCACAAATCTGTAACTATGGCACAGTCAAACTACCATCTTGGGAGCAAAGTGCCTGTTCCAAGTTAATAGAATGTCAACCGTGCCACCAACATAACAAAACAGACACCAATCTTGAGACATTAAAAGTTAAACACATCAATTTAAACCTTATCTGCTACTCAGTGGGCAGCCAATGTAGCGAGTAAAATGTCATGTCAGTTCCTCCAACTGATCGCACAGCACAATTCTTAACAAATCGGTAATGCTTTAACCTTAGATGCACAAAACCCTAAATAAATGATGTTACAATAGCCAAGAGATGACCGAATTAGATGATGCAAAATGCTTCTCAAATCAGAAATTGCAATATATGGTCAAAATCGGCATAATATTCGCAGCTGCTACAAAGAATTGTGTATCAACCAGTCAATCTGGAAGGTTAATCCGGTATCAAATCACTACCCCCAAACATTCCACTTTTTGGCATATTAGTAATGAGCATTTACCAATCTGGAATGTGGAACAAACATTTAAGGACTTTAGCAGATCTATTACGAGTACCTCTCTTTTGGCAAGATTCAGTGCAAGTGCATTCTTGCCCAACCAGCTAATTACACTTAATACTACAAAAGCTCTTTCAGCCAAAACCGCAAGCAATCCTTTAGTGACAGGTTTCCATCAGCATAAAACCAGTATAGAATACAAAAATCATGAAGTACAATGGACACAAATAGACATTAAAGAGAAATGATGATCAAGTCGACCCCTAGGGACAACCTGACAAATGGAATACCATTCTGAAGCCTTCCCCCCTATTTGCGCCCGCTGGGTCTGGTCCCACAGGTATGACTTAATCATATAAGATCTGGTCCTATGCAAAGTGTCTGTAATCTGTCCAATAAAAAGAGTAGTTACTCACCTGTAACAGGTGTTCTCCAGAAGCAGCAGGAATCAGTCCTCACATATGGGTGACGTCGGCGTCGACGGAGCCCCCATGCGGAGCATTTCCCCAGCTTTCAAAGAAAGCCTTTGGGAATGCAGGCACGCATGCGCGGTCCCCTTCCCGCCCAAAGGTGCCATCTTGCTCAGTCAAATGACATAGCTAAAAAGACAGCACAAAAAAGAAAATGAACTATATACAACTGCAACTCCAAGGGGAGGAGGGAGGGTCGTGAGGACTGATTCCTGCTGCTCCTGGAGAACACCTGTTACAGGTGAGTAACTACTCTTTCTCCAGGACCAAGCAGGAAGTCAGTCCTCACATATGGGTGACTCCCTAGCTCTGGGCTACCAGGAACCCAGGCTGAAAAATAGAGCTCCCTCTAGAGCCTCAGCAACAATGAGAGAATCTTCTCCGAGACCACACCTGAACGGTAGCCCAACACCAGAGCCGGAGGGTAGGAGTTGCCTAAACCTCAAAGAGATTACGGAGTACCGCTTGCCCGAAAGCACTGTCCCTACGGGACTCCCTCTCGAGGCAGTAGTGGTCCGCAAAAGTCTGGCTTGAAGACCAAGTAGCGGCCCGGCAGATGTCTGCGAACGGAACAGAGCGGAAGTGAGCTACTGATGCGGCCTTTGCCCGAACTCGGTGGGCCGTGACTCGACCCTCCAGGGAGAGGCCGGCTGACCTGTATGCCCAGGCGATACAGTCTGCCACCCAGATGGACAACGTACGCTTAGTGACAGGCAACCCCAATTTATTAGGGTCAAAGGAAATGAAGAGCTGAGAAGCCCTTCTATGCCCCTGTGTACGTTCAAGGTAAAAGGACAGCGCCCTTCTACAATCCAGGGTATGCAAGACAGTCTCTGCTCTACTGGTGTGCGGCCTGGGAAAGAACGTTGTAAGTACCACCTCCTGGTTGAGGTGGAAGGAGGACACCACCTTTGGAAGGAACTTAGGATGAGTCCGCAAGACTACCCTGTTCCTATAGAACCTGGCCTAGCTGAGGTGAGTGCCACAAGGAATAATACCTTCCAGGAGAGGAAACGTAAATGGCAGGTTGCCATCGGCTCAAAAGGTGGGCGAGTCAGTTGCTGCAAGACCACATTGAGATCCCACTCAGGAGCAGGTGGACGAATAGGAGGCTTAAGCAGAAGCAGGCCTCTTAGAAAGCGGGACACCAGAGGGTGGCCTGAGAGAGATTGCCCATCCACTTGCAAGTGGTGAACTGAGAGGGCACTGAGGTGAACCCGGAGAGAGTTGGACTGAAGTCCTAGGTTGGAAAGGTGGAGCAGGTATTGAAGCACCACCTGGACAGAGCAGGAGAAAGGATCCTCTTGCTGTTGAGAACACCAAATAGAGAACCTACGCCACTTTAGAGCATAGGCCTTCCTGGTGGAATGTTTCCTGGAGGCCAATACCACCTCTTCAACCTCCCTAGATAGGAGCTAGGGAGCAAGGACTAGCCTTTCAGCAGCCACGCCATCAAATTGAGAGATCTGAGGTTGGGATGCAAGAGGGACCTCTGGTCCTGAGTCAGAAGGTCGGGTTGCAACCCCAGAGGAAGTGGAGTATCCACTGCCAACTGCAGAAGAAGAGGAAACCACTGCTGCCTGGGCCACCTGGGGGCTATCAGGATCACCGTGGCTCGGTCCTGCTGGATTTTGAATAGAGTCCGGGCCACCAGAGGTGTGGGAGGAAAGGCAGGCCCCCTTACCAAGGGATCAGGAATGCATCTGGCACTGTTCTCAAGGGATGCGGTTGCCTGGAACAGAACCGGGGTAGTTGCCTGTTGAGCGGACTGGCAAAAAGATCCATGGTCGGAAGACCCCACTTCAGAAAGATCTTTTGCACTACCAGAGGATCCAACCGCCACTCGTGAGGCTGCAGGAGTCTGCTGAGTCTGTCCGCCAGGTAGTTTTCCTGGCCTGGGAGGTAGACTGCCTTGAGGGTCATGCCCTGATTGACAGCCCAGGAGCAGAGAGCTTGTGCTTCCAGGCATAGAAGTCTGGATCCTGTGCCCCCCTGCTTGTTGACGTAGAACATAGCCACCTGGTTGTCCGTCTGAACTAGGACAGACTGGTGAGACAGGATCTGAGAGAAAGTCCGCAAGGCCAGCCGAATGGCCCTCAATTCCAACAGGTTGATCTGCTGGGCGGCCTCCTATGGAGACCACAGGCCTTGGGTGCAGGCTCCCTGGCAGTGAGCTCCCCAGCCCTGCAGGGAAGCATCGGTTGTCAGTACCTGAGTGGGGAGGCCTGAAAAGGAACATCCCTGACCAGATTTGGGAGATGCCGCCACCAGCGTAAGGAGTCCACCAAGGGTTTGGACACCTTTATTCTGTCTGACAACTTCCCTGTGGCCTGCAGCTACTTCATCCTGAGGTGCCACTGAGCAGGACTCATGTGTAGCCAGGCATGTGGGGTGACATGCACTGTGGAAGCCATGTGACCTAAGAGCCGGAGGAAGTTTCTGGTCGAGACCAGAGTGTTCGCCAGAAACTGACCGGCCAACTTTATCAGCCTGTGAGCTCTGTCCACAGGCAAAAAGGCCTTTGCTTGGAGGGTAGCCAACCTGGCCCCTATGAATTCCACGTCTTGTGAGGGGACCAAAGTGGACTTTGGGCAGTTTATAAAGAACCCCAGGTGCTGAAGCAGGGATATGGTTCTGTAGGTGGCCTGCCTGGCCTCTTGTGGAGACTGGCCTCTGATTAGCCAGTCATCCAGGTAAGGGAACACAAAGATCCCCTGGTTCCTGAGGTAGGCTGCAACCACCGCCAGGCATTTTGTAAAAACCCTGGGGGCGGAGGTGAGGCCAAAAGGAAGCACTCTGTACTGGAAGTTCTTTCCTCCCACCACAAATCTGAGGAATTGTCTGTGGCTTGGATGGATGAGGATGTGAGTATAAGCATCCTTCAGGTCTAAGGAGCATAGCCAATCTCCCTGCTGGAGGTAGGGCAGTAAGATTCCAAGGGTAAGCATCTTGAACTTTTCCCTCTCCAGAAACTTGTTCAGATTTCGCAGGTCAAGGATGGGTCTGAGGCCTCCTGTTCTTTTTGGTACCAGGAAGTACCTGGAGTAGAAGCCTTGCCCCTCCAGGTGGTGAGGCACCGGTTCCAACGCCTGGTCCCTCCCTTCCAACTCCTGAAGGAGTAAGTTTCTGTACAGAGGGGGTCTTGGAGGCTTCCCTGGAAAGTAGGAGGGGGATATCTGGGTGAAGTGGAGCAGATAGCCCCTTTTGATGATACTTAACACCCAAGTATCCCCTGTGATGGCTGGCCACCTGTCTGCGTACAGGGTCAGCCGACCTCCTGTGCCCTGGAGAGGAGGAGAGGCTATGCTGGCATAGTCAAAAAAACCCTCCCTGCTGAGCAGGAGCCGGAGTAGGAGGCTTGGGGGCCTTCTACCTACGGGGCCCATGACCCTGCCCCTTGGCCTGCTGGCCCTGTTGGGGAGCTACAGAGGCCTGGTAGTGAGGGTAGGTTTTATAGGCAGTAGTCTTCCTCAGGTAAAAGGTCTTTTTCCCCATGCCCTTCTTTTTCTGAGAAGGGGCAGAGGTCTTCCTGGACAGCCTTGTCCGGGTAAGAGTCTCGGTCTCAAGTTCTGCAGCCTTTTCGGCCATGGGCTTGCCAAAGAGGTTTTCACCTCGGCAAGGGACATCGACCAACTTGTCCTGTACCCACGGCTCGAGGTCCGAGAATTGTAGCCAGGCCTGATGGCGTGCACCGATGCCGGCCCCTGCTACTCGGGCCGAAGCCTCAAATCCATCGTAGGCTGCTCGAGAGATAAACTTTGAGCACTCTCGAATACCAGAAGACAAGGCCTTGAACCTCTGCAAAGGTTCCTTGGACAGACCAGCAGAGAACCCGGCAATCTCCTTTGCCAGGTCTCGAAGGTACATGCCCATGTACAGCTGGTAGGTCTGGACACGACAAGCAAGCATAGAGCCCTTTCTACCGAGGGCATCCAGGTTCTGGGCTTCCCTGCCGGGAGGCACCGAGGAGTGCATCTTCTGACTCTTCAGGCGATGCATGGCTGATTCCACCACCATGGAATGGTGCGTTAGCTGTGCCTTTTGAAACCCGGGGTTCTTGCGGACTCGATAGATGGAATCGACCCGCTTGCTTAGAACCGGCATTGAAGCTGGCGCCTCCCACATGCGGAAGAGCAACCGCTCTAGCATCGGAGGAACCAGGACAGTAAAGGCCTCCTTGGGAGGAGAGTCATACTGCAGAGCCTCGAGCTCCTCGGCTCGAGGCTCTTCCTCGGGGTCCACAGGGAATGCCAGTGCCTTGGCCATGTTCCGTATGAAATCCAAGAACCTAGTATCCTCCGGGGGAGACCTTGTCCGAGGCTCGGAGCCTGGTGAGTCCGAAGGGACGCACCGAGTCCGGAAGATGTCAGGGGACTCCTCCTCCTCCGTCTCCCACGCCGATTCCTCCGAGGAATCAAGCGGCTCCGAGCGGGCGGGCACTGACGCCATCCACCCCGACGCCGAGGGAACCGGCATCGACGACCTCAGTCCCGAACGGGAGGCCGAGGGTGACCGCAGCCGAGAATCGACTCGAGTTTGCATGGCCTCGAGGATCGGCTCGGCCTCCGGGGTCGACTTGGACGTCGATGTCCCGGTGGTCGGGGCAGATGCGCCGGTGAGACCGGCGATCAGCACCCGCTGCTGCTCCATGAAGGCAGACAATCTGCTCTCCAAGGCTGTCAACCTGAGTCCGAGCTCAGGAGACCCAGCAGCCTCCGACTCGGGGCCCGAAGGCGTCGGGCCGGACGTCGGCTCCCCCGGAGGAGAGTCCACGAGGACTACAGTACTCACGTGGCTCGGGGCCTCCGACTCTACACGAGGATGCTTGGCAGGCCTCTCCAACTCTGAAGACCTGGGATGGCAACCTGGCCCTCGAAGAGCCAAGAGCGTCCACCGATGCCGTCCTTGCGGGTTTCTTTTTCCTTCGGTGCTCCCTCGAGGGGGACTCCCTTTCAGAGGAGCCCCAACGATGCTCGGGGTCAGACTCCCGAGATGTCGAGGCCTCTGACGAAGTCCGGACCCGTCCAGAGGCAGACTCGGAGAAGATCCTCTCACGCTGGTGCTGACGGCTCCGCAATGCCTTGGAAGACATTTTACTCACAAAATAGCTCCAGACAAACCCTGTTCAAAGTGGAAACAGACAAGAATTCATTCACGTGAAAAATAACTGGTTAACTTAAAAATTGAAAATCAACTTTATCATCCAAGTGCCCAGAATGTCTCAGACTCCATAGCGCTTAAGAGCAAAATACTTGCTACATGGTCTTCATGTTGTGCATATTAGCATCAATGACTATTTCTGGGTTATTTTTAACTACTAAAGCACCAGTTCTCCATCACCTTCATGAAAATATGTTTAACTAAAACATTTTATCATCTTGTTAATGCTCCTCAACGCATCCCTGTGGCACCATTTGTGTTTCACTCACATAAGGAATTTCTTCAGGAGGGTCTGAAAAACTGAATCAGTAATAGACAAAATCATCTTAAAACATACCTTCCACACTGAGCAAATAAACATCATCTCCTACAAATACGATGTCACACTCTTAAAATAAGACAGCAAGAGGCAAAAAAGGTGAGAAAAAGGCATCACTACTCACTATCTGTAATGCTGCCCACGTTCAATTCAAGAAATCCTGTCTGAGCTTCAAGCTTCCAAAAAACACCGCACATGCGGGTTAGCAGTGGAGGCTCGGTTTTATAGATGACATGATCTCATACAGCTTCATCAGGGCTACTGCCATTCCATATTCTTAAAGGCAAACTCCCCAGTCAATTGAAGAATTAAGGCCATAAGGCGTTAGTGTATTTAACGTAAAGATCCAACGTTGTTCACGCATAAGAAGTGTTTGTTCTAATGTCTTTCCGCTTTTGGGCGGCTGTACGTGGTCAATACAAAAACACCGCAGATGTTAAAACTCATGTCCTAAATCCACACAATGTTGGAATATGGGTGCTGTCAATGTTTTGCATCATAAACGGCTCTTGTGTTCAAGTAGTCTGGCCTTAAGAGAACGAATGGTTTTTCCTATATATAACCAATTACAAGGGCATTTAATCACGTATACTACCAAAGTGGTGTTACAAGAAGTTGCTTGTTTCAAAATATAGGTCTTACCGTGATGAATAAAATCCTGCACGTCTTCAGTAATCTCACATATGACACATTCCCCGCATCGTTTGTGTCCTCTTTCGATGGTATCTTCCATTCTCTGTACTAAAGGTCGTAGGGCTGCTGGACTCAGTTGTTCTTTCAAATTGGCATTTTGTTGCCACACACACCTTATGTGTTTGTTCTCTAGTCCTGGAACAGTCTGTAAAATGTTAGCATGTTTAGAAAGGATACGTTGTATCCTATAACTTAATGGTGAGTATCTGGTGATCATGTTGACATACTCACTATCACCCTAACTCGTGCGAGCCCTAGGAGTCCCTATCAACCAAGCTCGATCATTGAAAAGTGCCCGCTTATAGGCACATGTTGCAACTTGGTGGGGATAGCCTCGATCATGAAAATCTTTTAATAAGGTCTGAGATAGATTTAAAAAAACAAATATATCCGTGCAGTTCCATCGAAATCTTAAAAATTGTGAAAAAGGCAGGCTGTTCTTTAAATGAGAAGGATGGGCGCTGCTGTAGTGTAAAAAAGTATTTCGGGCAATAGTTTTTTTATACACCGTCATTATCCAACCTTGAGGACCCCTCGTAATCAATAAATCTAAAAAAGTAATATGATCTGCATTCATAGTATACATAAATTGAATTGAGTCATCAATGGTGTTAAGCCAATTCACAAACTGGACTGCTAAATCAATGGACCCCTTCCACAAAAGGAAGATATCATCTATAAAACAGTTCCACATTTTTATATTTGTGACAAATGGACTTGACGACAACCACTTCTTCTCAAAGTTTCCCATAAATAAATTGGATATGGAGGGGGCGCATGTGGCCCCCATCGCTACTTCTGAGAGCTGTTTGTATATGACCTGTTCAAAAACAAAATGATTTTGAAAGACCGTAAAATGTGTTAACTCCAAAATAAATGATATCAAGGCTTCCGAAAGGTCTCCTCTCCGCCTCAATACCTCCTCTACAGTACTGTATGCTTCATGTTGAGGTATACTGGTGTACAATGCAACTATATCAAGAGTTATTAACAGCACCTCAGGATCAACAGCCCAATTGGCATGCTCGTCCAATTTCTCCAAAAAATGAGACGTATCTCTAATATAAGAAGGTATGTCAATTAATAATGGACGCAAAAACGAATCTATAAACTCTGATAGAGGTTCTAACAATGTGCCTCTCGTTGATACAATTGGCCTCCCAGGAGGTGCCTGCAACCTTTTATGAATTTTAGGAACCAAATAAAAACGAGCCAAAATGGGATTCTTTTTATTCAAAAATACAAATTCCTTTTTAGAGATAATTTTCTGTTGGAAAGCTGTTTGTGTGCTGTTCTGTATGCTAATCTGTAAAGACTTAGTAGGATCTTCAAATAACTCTTGATAAACTTGCTGATCTGAAAGATGCCGTTGTGCCTCTGCTAAATAATCTTCTCGGCTTAAGACCACCACAGCACCCCCTTTGTCTGCTCTTCGAATCACGATGTCCGTTCGTGCACGAAGCTCACGTAGCGCTATCCATTCTTGTGTGGATAATACATTACTTGTTAATCTGTTCCGTCATTCTAAATGACTTACGTCCATCCAAACCAACTCTTTGAAAATGTGTAAGGCTGGAGGTATAGGGCCAGGGGGCATCCACGTTGATTTGAAAGACAACGGTATCCTGCGGTCCAACTGTGGGCCATCATTATTGTGCATAAGAGTAGGAGCTGTGGAAAAATAGGACTTCAAGTTCAATTTTCTTATCAAGGCTTCCAGATCCAGTCGAAATTGGAAAGGGTCATGTGTAATAGTGGGCACGTAGGACAAACCTTTATCTAAAAGACAGCATTGAGCCCTGGTTAGGGCTTTCCCTGAAAGGTTCACCACTAATCTAAAATCTGATGGCATTAAATTCCTCGCTGTTGTCAACAATTGAGCGTTTTGTTCTGTCTGTTGCGTGTAGTTGTTTTTTGCTTTTTCTTTTTGTCTGAAGCGTCGTCCAAAAAATCCTCACGAGAGGTCCTGCTTGAGTCCGTCCCACTGGCTTCATCCGACGTAGTCTCAAAACTTACTTTACGGCGGAGTTTCCGAGTCTTACGGTTGTGATTCATCCATGGGTAAACGTACCCACTCATGTAATCTTCATGGTCTCTTTTTAATTTTTTCATTTTTATTAGTTTAACTTCCTGCCGCAAAGTAGCAATTTGTTTGTGAATATCCTCAGACTTCTACTTCAAATGCTCTTCAGACTCACTCTTCTTTAACTTAGTCAAAAGTTGTTCCGTATACTATGAATGCAGATCATATTACCTCCATCGGCTTCCTGAAGAGGTTTGCGTCCTGGCACATCAGCCAGTTTATCCTGGCCCACTGCTCCAGGTCCGAGGACTGAAGCTAGGTGAGGCAGCAGGGCCAGATGCCCATCGCCGCAGCCCTGCAGGCCAACTTGAAGGTGTCATAAGTCACCTGGACCATGAATTTGGAACAGTCCTTGTTGTGGCCCACCAGGGCGTAGAAGGAGACATAGCATGAGAGTGAAAGGGGATAGACTCAGGAGTAATATGCGGAAATATTTCTTTATGGAAAGAGTGGTAGATGTGTGGAATAGTCTCCCAGTGGAGATAGTAGAGACGAGGACAGTGTCTGAATTAAAAAAAGCATGGGAAAAACACAGAGGATCTCTAAAGGTAAAAAGAGGACTATTGTAGTTGATATAGAAACATAGAAACATGATGGCAGAAAAAGACCACATGACCTAAGACATGCCAGGGAGATAAAGTTTCTAGATGAAATAAATGACTGCTTCTTGGTGCAGTTAGTTCATGAACTGACAAGAGGAGAAGCTGTTTTGATCTAGTCCTTAGTGGAACACAGAATCTGGTGCAAGAGATAAGGGTGTTGGGGCCACTTGGCAATAGTGATCATAGCATGATAGCATTTGACTTAATAACTGAAGACAGACAGCAAGGAAATCCACAGTACTACCTTTTAACTTTCAAAAGGGAGACTATGATAAAATTAGGAAAACAGATAAGAAAAAAATAAAAGGAGCAGTTGCATATGTTAAAGATTTACAGCAAGCATGGGCATTATTTAAAAATACTATCTTGGAAGCCCAGACCAGCTGTACTCCACGCTTTAAGAAAAAAGTGGAAAGGCGGCCAAAAAACTGCCAGCAAGGTTTAAAGGTGAGGTCAGAGAGGATGTTGTAGCCAAAAAAGCATCTTTCAGGAAATGGTAAAAAAAAAGAACCAAATGACGAAAACTGGAAACATAAGCACTGGCAAGTTAGATGTAAGGCATTGTTAAGGCAGGCAAAGAGAGATTTTAAAAAAAGCTTGGCATGGAAGCAAAAATACATAATAAGTACATTTGTAGCAAAACCCCTGTGAGAGAATCAGTTGAACCATTAGATGATAGAGAGGTAAAAAGGGGAACTAAGAGGGGACAAGGCCATAGCGGAGAGATTGAATGAATTCTTTGCTTCAGTCTTTACTGAAGATGATGTAGGGAAGTTACCCATGCCTGAAATGGTATTTAAAGGTGATGCTTCGGAAAAATTGAAAAACAAATATTGATAAACTGTGGAGATGTATAACTATTTGATAAACTGAAGAGTAGAAAATCACCTGGACTGGATGGTATACATCTGAGTGTGTTGTAAGAACTGAAAGTTAGATAGCAGACCTACTATTAGTAATCTGTGAACTATCATTAAAATCATCTATAGTACCTGAAGATTGGAGAACGGCCAACGTAACGCCAATTTTTAAAAAGGGTTACAAGGGTGACCCGGGAAACTACAGACCACTGAGCCCGATATCAGTACTGGGAAAAATGGTAGAAACCATTATAAAGAATAAAATTACTGAACATGTAGATATAGTCATGGTTTAATGGGAGAAAACCAATATGGCTTTAGCCAAGGAAGGTCCTTCTCTTACTAATGGTATTTTTTTTTCAAAGTGTGAATAAACAGGTAAGCAAATGTGAGCTGGTCAATATAATGTATGTGGATTTTCAGAAAGCCTTTGACAAGGTCCCTTAGGAGGAACTCTTGGCGAAATTAAAAAGTCATGGGATTGGGGGCAGGGTAGTATTGTGGATCAGGAACTGGTTAAAAGATAGAAAGCAGAGGTTAGGGCTAAAAGGTCAAAATTTTCAGTGGAGTAAAGAACCCCAGGGATCTGTGCTGGGTATGCAGTTTAACATTCATAAATGACCTGGAAATGAGAAGATCGAGCGAGGGATCAAATTTGCAGATGACACAAAATTATTCAAAGTTGTTAAAACGCAAGAAGATTGTGAAAAATTGTATGTCGACCTTGATAAATTGGAAGGCTTGATGTTCAAATGGGAAAAGGGAATAACGAGTGAGGTTATCAAATTTGCAGATGGCACAAATCTATTTAAAGTTGTTAAAACCCATGATTGTGGAAAATTGCAAGAGGATCTTGATAAATTGGAAGACTGGGCATCCAAATGGCAGATGAAATGTAATGTGGACAAGTGCAAAGTTATGCACCCAGGTAAGAACAACTCAAACTATGGTTACATGATGCAAGGTTATTAAGTACCCTCATGTTAAATGTAACCCTCCAATTGTGATGTGACCACTTTGAACATACCCCTATGAAGAGAGGCTAAAAAGGATGGGGCTCTTCAACCTGGAAAAGAGACGGCTGAGGGGAGATATGATAGAGATCTATAAATAATGAATGGAGTGGAAAAGAAAAAGAAAATGACGGCACAGAGGCTGGCGCTATTGACAACAGGCGGTGAAAAACTGGTAAAGCACAGTTACTTACCTGTAACAGGTGATCTCTGGGAATAGCAGGAATAAGTCTTCACATATGGATACGTCGGTACCGACGAAGCCTGCGTCGGAATGCTCCCCAGCGTCCAGGAAGAAAGCCTTTGGGAGCATCCCACACGTATGCGTGCTGCCTTCCCGCCTATTCACTTCCCTCTCATCAGTTGGGTTTGTAGCTGAGACCGAAGGAGGGAAGTAGACAAATTAGAAAGAGAGAGAGAGCGCACAACTCCTAGGGGAGGTGGGTGGGTTGTGAAGACTTATTCCTGCTGTTTCCAGAGATCACCTGTTACAGGTAAGTAACTGTGCTATCTCCAGGAACAAGCTGGAGTGAGTCTTCACATATGGGGACTCCCAAGCTAGAGATGCCTGGAGGAGGTCCCAGCATGTTGCAAATCTAATGGATGGGCCATGC
Organism: Ichthyophis bannanicus; assembly: GCA_033557465.1. Classification (NCBI taxonomy): domain Eukaryota; kingdom Metazoa; phylum Chordata; class Amphibia; order Gymnophiona; family Ichthyophiidae; genus Ichthyophis; species Ichthyophis bannanicus. The sequence goes on along the minus strand of CM066041.1, from coordinate 202,174,844 downwards.
TACTTCCCAGAACCTCAGGCATCCAAGGGATGGAGGGTAGGAGTTGAATTAAAAGAAAGAAAAAGGGGGTGCTGTGGAACAGCTTGACTAAACAAGGTATCCAGAGGGGAGTCCTTGTGTAGACCATAATTGTTAATAAGTGAAAAATGAGTCCCAATTTTCTAATGTGGACCTTACTCAGAAGTATTGCGAAGTATTTGTTGAGGCTAATATGGGTCTGTTGTTAAGAGCCATTACAGTATCCTCAAAGAAATTCCTTTACTGTGAAGAACAGGAAAATAAATTCTGCAATACAGGTAGAGATAAGAAGCCTTAATGGCTAAAACAAATCCCAGGAGAAAAAACTGGGGGAGTTTAAATGAGGTTGGACTTTGGAGAAAAAGCTAAAGCTTCTGTAAAGTCCAAAGTTTAAGACTTTTTCCTTGGAGCAGAATAAGGCCCTAGGAAAGAAAAGAGAGAAATCTGACTGATTTGGATGAAAAGGTAGAGATACCTTTTGCAGAAAAAAGGATGGGTCTTTAAGACCCTTTTATCCAAAATGAAAATTTTGTACTAGGCGGTGTAGCCCCCAATTTCTGAAGATCAGTAATGTCTTTCATAAAGTGACGTCACTTAGGATAATGACTTTACATGTAGAGCTTCAGATGTGACGTAACCAGAAAGGTTACGGTAAAAGAAGGTATTTCCTAATTTACCATAGAAATTGGATGTCCATTTAAACCTTATGGTATGCTGTAACAGCATTAATATGGACAGTAACAAATCTTTCAGAGTCAGATATTAAAAAGAGACTCATCTAATAAGAAGGGTTAAGACCTTCTTGAGAATATAGATGGAGAATCTCTTTCTGGTTAAAATGAAAGAACCACAGAGAAGGTTTCATGGAAACCGGTAGGATGTTCTTTACGGGAAGTCTAGGTTTCATTAAAAAACCCTAGCCCTTGAATAACCAGGTCTTGAGACGTACTTGAAGGAGTGCAGAGGAGATCCTTAGTCTTAAGACAGCAAGTCTGGATCCTTCTATAACTTCAGTGTAGTAGCTGGAGAAAAAGACGCAATATAAGGGGATACCATGCTTGCCTCTTTATGAGGGCAATATGAGTATCATGCGTTCTTTGTTCATTCTGGAATTAGAAGGAATACACAAAATAAGGACCGACTGCAGTGAAAAAGGAATGCATTCCTTTTGTAAGAGTTCCACTGGAGATGTGGAACAACCTAGGGAATTGTGCAATTCCTTAAACTTTCACGTGGTCTAAGCACTGGTTCCCTTTCCTTAAAAGGAAAAATTTAAGGAAGATGGTAAGAATAGGAGAACCAGTCAGGTAGGAGCATGACTGGGCAGAGTCTACCAGCTGAAACCTTTTTAACCATCTGGGAGCTACCTACTAGGGGTGGCTCTGACGCTCTCTGTCAAAGGCCCTTAGTTGCAGAGCTTTATTGTATAGTTGCAGAGAGCATGTTATAAGTTGCTTAGGTGAGATCTGGCTGTTTGATTGCCAGAGTGCAACCTAATCTATTCTGCTGGAGCCAAAAAGAATTGAAGATGGCTAAGAATAGTAGACAGGCCTGTTGCCCTGCAATGATAAATTGTCCAAGTGGGTTCTGGAACCTTTCTTGGAGTTATCTGTTATTAAGACAGCAGAAAAGTTAGATCCTATAGAATGGAAAAGGATCGACAGACATAATTAGGAGTGGTAATACTCAATTTTTGTCTGATAAGCTGTCTTAAAAGAAGTATTTGAGAAGGTCAGCTGGAAGATATGCAAGCAGCGTAGATTAGGCAGAAACCTTTATGAGCTATATGCTTAAGCGAGCTCATATAACCCACATGGTGGGTTTGGGTTTTTTTTTTTTTTAGGTTTCGTAAGCGTTTGAGCTGACTATACTCAAATGAACAGAATAAATCTGGTAAGGATTTCCAGAATGCTGTTCTGCATTTTGTAATAATGCAGAAAAAGAATATCACAAAGGGGAGAACCCCCTTGCAGTCAAATTATGAGATATCCTCGTACAGGAGATTGTCAAGGTGAAGGGCATAGCTTACCTTGTTAGTTGTTACTCCTCTTTTTCCTTCAAAAAGGAGAGGAGAAACCTGTTACCTTTAGGGCATGATTGTCCTCAATAGCTCTTGGAGCTAGAAGAGTGGATTTCTCTTGTGGCAAGAGATTCATGCCTAGAGTCGAAGATTGATTCAGTGTATCACTGATATCTCAGCATGGATGAGATGAACTGTAGATGCTTCTGTTGATAAGAAGTAGATTTACAGGTTCTAAAAATCAAACAGGAAAAAAAAAAGATTTAGTAAATAAAATATCAGAAACCCTGCGACTGCTGGGTTTGCTGAGCCTGTTGAGGGTTTGATTTTCTTAGCCTGGTTTGATGTTGCCCTTTTTGGGAAACATCTGTATGATGGGTAGAAGATGGATAAAACTTCTTTCCCCTAGGGGGATAAAGCTTCTTAGGAGATTTTTTATTAGCTGGGATAGAGGAAAGTTTGGACAATCCTCTGAAAGTAACATTATCAGTGCTTAACTGATTAGCTTGAAATAAAGAATCCTTGTTAAAGAGATTCTCACCAGTACAAGGAGTATTTCCCAGCCTTTCTTGTACCCATTTGTCCAAGTCTGAAGCTTGGAGCCAGGCCATGCGTCATGCTCCTATGGCTATAGCAGAGGTTCTGCTAATAGACTCAAAACAGTCCAGGGAAGCACGATTAAGGAACCTAGAGATATCTTGAGCATGATTGACTAATAAGAAATAGTCTGCTCTTTTATGCTCTTGAAGAAAAGGGGTTCAAAAGCTTCAAGTTCTTTGTGACCTCTTCAAGAGAGAATCCCATATAGAATATATATGAGATAATTCTTGCTGAAAGCATGGATGCCTGGAAGCATCGACATCCAAAGGCATCTAAAGTCTTAGACTCACGACCTGGAGGATAAGAGGAGTGCTTCTTTGCACTCTTAATACGCCTCACTGCTGATTCTACAACAATAGAATGATGAGGAAGTTGAGTCTTTTGAAAACCTGGAGAAGGTGGCACCTTGTTCATAGTGTCAAGTGTTTTAGAATGTGGAGATACCGTTAAGGGGAGTTTCCCACATTCTTAATAGTAGATCCTGTAAGATCTGATGCAAAGGAAGCATGATCACCTCCTTTGGAATCCAGGGGAATTGCAGGGTTTCTGAATCTCCTGGTATAGATTCTTTACCAGGTATAGAAATGGCAAGTAACTTTGCCATATCAAGCAGAAAAGCTTGAAAAGAAATCTCTCCTGAGGAGGACCCTCTGAAATAAGGGATAAAAGCTGGAACTTTATTTTATTTATTTATTTTATTTACATCTGTTATATACCGCACTATTTGCGATCAGCGCGGTTTACATAGAACAAACAATATCCGACAATAAACAAGAGTCAGGTCATTACAATGAACAGGAGCAGTAACTTGGATAACAGGGGAAACTATCTACATATGTGGAACATTGAACAAGGTAACTGTATATATGAGAGATGGAGTTATTGTGTGTTGCTCATACATGGTGGCTGGGGTTCGGGGGAGGCTGTGAGGTATTTAATGAAGAGGAAGTGTTTTAAGACCTTCCTAAACTGGCTCAAGTTGGGGATAGCTCTGATGTGTGGTGGTAAGGAGTTCCAGAGGCTTGGGGCACTCAGACTGAAGGCTCTGTTTGAAGTTGATATGGCGCATCTTGTCATCACTTTTGGTATTGCTAGCATGTTGGCTGTAGAGGTTCTTCTTATCCTGTTGGGTGTGGGTGGTTGTATGAGGTCACATATTGAAGAGGCGGATAACCCGTTGATAGCTTTGAATGTCATCACTAAGGTCTTGAAGCTAATCCTGGCTTGGATGGGGAGCCAGTGAAGCTGCATCAGGAGGGGTGTGATGTGCTCTCTCCTTGGTGCTCCAAAGAGGATTCGCGCAGCGCAGTTCATGGCAAGTTGTAAGGGATGTAAGGTTGTCTGGGGGAGTCCTTGTAGGATGGCGTTTGCATAGTCAAAATGAGGGATGATGAGGGCTTGGTAGATGGTACGGAAGTCGCTCATCTCGAGTAGAGGGCGTATGTGTCTGAGGGATCTGATTTTGAAGTAGATTGCTCTTACTATTTTTGCTATGTGCTGCTTCATGTTGAGGTTCTGATCCAATGTGACTCCGAGATACCGTATGGCTGATTTTACTTGTAGTTTGGCGTTGTCTACTTCCAGTTGGTTAGGTGGAGTGAATTCTGGATTTCTAGAGATGAACAGGACCTCAGTTTTCTTATGTTGGATACGCAGATTTTGGGAGAGGAGCCATTCTGATATTGCATTGAAGCAGTTGGTTAGTGGGGTGAGGTCCGGGCAGTCCAGTGATATTGGCAGGTACAGTAGGACATCGTCTGCGTAAATCATGCAACTCACATTGAAGGACCTAATGATATTACAGATGGGTTGGATATAAATGTTAAACATAAGTGACGATAGGGAGGATCCTTGAGGGACTCCTTGACTTTGTAGGAATGGCTCGGATGTGGTCCCGTTTGTTCGTACATGTTGCCATCTTCCAGATAGGTAAGACCTACACCACTCAAGCGCTGTTTCGGTAATGCCTTTCTCTCTTAGTCGAATCAGGAGAATCTCGTGGCGGACTGAGTCAAAGGCTGCCGCAATATCTAGAAAGATAAGTGCGAAACCTGTACGTGAGTTGTCGATGCCTGAGATTATGGTGTTGAAAAGAGTAGTGAGTAGTGTTTCCACTCCGTGTGACTCTCTGAACCCGTGTTGTGATGGATCTAGAGGTGCGTTAGTGTCCACATGATCTTGTAGTTGCCTGTAGACTATTTTTTCAACGATTTTGGCGAGCATCGGGATACTGGATATGGGTCTGTAAGACTCGACCTTTTGAGGGTCTAATTTGGTGTCTTTAAGCAGCGGTCTAACGGAGGTCTGTTTGAGCGTAGATGGGAATGACCCGGTGCTGAATGATAATCCTATCATTTTAGCTAAGATTGGGGCAAGGTCGGATCGTAGATCTTTTATCCAGAATGCTGGACATGGATCTGAGTATGAAGTGGAGGTATTTAGGGTAGCAATGGTGTCTTCGATAGTTCTCTTAGACGGAGTAGTAAAAGAGGTTAGAAATGCTGTGCGTGCTTTGTCATCAGGAGGGTCTGGTATCATCATCTTGTCAGTCTTGCATAATTTTGATTGCATAAATACGGCGTAATCCTGTGGGTGTATAGATCCTGTGCGTTCCGGGGTCGGTTCTTTGGCAAGATATTTGACCAGGTTGAAGAGGTCATGCGGTTTGTTTAATGAACGTTTCAGAGTGTCAGTGTGATGTTGTTTCATCTTGTCTGTGACTGCCCTGCGATGTGTGTGTAGGAGTTGGATGTATGCTGCTTGGTCACTGCTGGTACGTGATTTCCTCCAGCGTTTTTCCAATCTTCGTAGGAGGGTTAGAGACGCCCTTAGGTCAGCTGTGAACCATGGTGCGGATGGTCTTTTCTTTGGGGCTTTGGATGTCTGTTGAAAGTTCAGCCTTGGTACCGATGGATTCATCCCAGTCATCGGGATCGGAAGACTTGAAACGATGAAGCATCAGATTTTCTTTAAAGAGATGTCTTCGGTACCGCTCGAGGCTGGTCCTGAGACGAGTCGGTACCGAATCCTCCATGCTAGAGAGTGATTCCAGGCTCGGCATCGAAGGAACTTTGCCATATCAAGCAGAAAAGCTTGAAAAGAAATCTCTCCTGTCAAAGTCTGTCAAAGAAAGTCTGTCAAAGAAAACATCGACAGTACCGACACCGGTGACTCGTTCCGGTCTGCAGCGACTCTAGCGGTACCGAAGTAGCTGAGAGCGCTTGACTACGTTCATCAGTGTTTCATCCATCACCATAGCCGATGCCGGGGTGTCGGTACCGCCCGAAGCGGCTAGAACCACCGAGCATGGCCCAGGTATGCCCATGGAAGTAAGAACCTCGGGAACAACCTGGAGCCCCGTTAATGCTTTGGAGCCCGAAGACTCCCGCCGGGGCTTTATTGCCAAAATGTCCTTGAGAGCAACGCCAGAGGCATCTCAATACTTAGGAGATCTACCACTCGAGGACTGGCTAGTCTTAACAGACTTTTGTTTGGTTACCTGATCCTGGAAGGAAGAAGATATTCTGGCTGGTGACAGCGAGTCCAATGACCGGGTATCGAGTTGTGCTCGATTCTGAAGACTTCTTCTATCTAAGTTCCTGCAGGAGAGACACTCCAAAGGGCAATGGTCAGGACCTAAACATTTTAGACACCAAGTATGAGTGTCTAAAAATATATTTGTACCGCCACACTTTGGGCATTTCTTAAGGAGGCCTAGTGGCCAAAAAAACATCAGGCACTAAACAGGAAAATATTTCCTAGAAAAAAGAAAAGATTTTTCAAGAAAAGAAAGAAAAGCACCGGCGGTACGGGTGGGCGTCGAATGAAGGCAGGCGCAACCACAAAAATTAAGAATAAAAAAGAAGAATTTTCTGCGGTGACAGGGATACGTCCTGTCGGCTCCGTGGAAAATGAAAAACGGATGAGAGGGAAGTGAATAGGCGGGAAGGCAGCGCGCATGCGTGTGGGATGCTCCCAAAGGCTTTCTTCCTGGACGCTGGTGAGCATTCCCACGCAGGCTCCGTCGGTACCGACGTACCCATATGTGAAGACTCATTCCTGCTTGTTCCTGGAGATAAAGGGGACCCTTAAAGGCAAAAATGAGGAAAACTTTTTCTGAAGGTGCAGAACACATCCTAGAGGTTCTGTGGAAAAAGACTGGAGAAGATGGCACCGCAGTAGGCAACTGCGGTGGAGTCTCCCAAAAGCTTCTAGTAGAAGCTGGGGAGCATTCCCTTGCGGGCTCCATCGGTCAGATCACACATACATGAGGGCTTACTTCCTGCTTGTCCACAGAGAAAATATCTTCAACCGGAATCATACAGAAAGCAAGAATTTCTTCAGAACATGTCTCACCTTCGTCAGAGTAAGACAAACTCCATTTGTGCTGTGCTTGTCTCAATTCTTTCAGCTAGTCTCACTGCTGACACACAGCAATTAAAGATCTCTTTGCTTAAGTCAGGCACCAGGACCTTGCAGCAACCCCCACAAGATTTGATGGCACAACTGCTATTTAAACCCATATGTGTTTTCAGTGGCAGTATTCAGAGTGCTTGCATGGATAATCCATATACTACTGTGTAATTCTGCATAAAACTGAAAATGTAGCATCTTTTATTTGTAAATGTATTTATAATTCTCTTATCATGAAGGCTTAGTTCCTTCCCTCCAGTTTTCTACCTGATCAAACTTGACCCCCCCCCCCCCAACCAGCAGTCTCATTCACCAGCATAGATAGCTCAAACCCTCTTAGGAAGGTTCAACCCCCAGCTTTCTCTGCCCTCTCTCCAGGTAGGGACCCCCCCCCCCAGCTTTTTCTCCCCATGCCCCAGCAAGATCTCAAATTCTCTCTCTCTATCCTCAACACTCATAGTTCTCTCTATGCCACAGCAAGATCCCTAATTCTTTCTCACTCTCTCAACCCCAACACACACAACACTCCTAAGCTTGCTCTCTCTCTCACACTCCCGCCATAGTTCCTTTTGAAGCTCCCTGCTGGCACAAACACACCCATCTCTCTCCCCCCACCCCTTGAGGCACAGCCCACTGTTGCCCTTCCCCTCTTCATGCCATGCAACAGAAGAAGAGGATGACTATGATAAGGAGGAGGAGGATAGTGCCTGGACATTGGGCTGTGTCCTCCTCCTCTGTTGCCCTGGCTTTCAGTGCTGACTAACCATGCATGACAAAGGCACGCAGTTCAAATTCAACAGTTGGACTTGTCTGGCCGAAGAGGCGGATGCAGTCCAGTCTACATCTGCCTTCTCCCTCCTCTTCTTGTTTTAGGGGTGGGGAGGGGGAAAAACAGAAATGTTGTTGGGGATGGGATGAAGTTTAGTTTAGTGACATTCTTGCTATACCACCCTTCGAGAACTGTTTACAACAAATAAAATCAGAGTAAACGTACAAATACATAAAACAAAAGAAAAAGTCTAAACACAAAAACTGACAAATTAATTTTGTTACTTATTCAGCATGAACCAACCTAATACCTAAAAGGCCCCAGCCCCGACCAACACAATGGCTATTTGGAAGACAGGCATGATAAGGGCTACAGATAGTTATAAGCAGTTTAAAAGAAATACAATTTCTAATCCTGCCTTAAATTTCATGCAGGAGGCCTCTAATTGCAGTACTTTAGGAAGAATATTCCAAAATGCAGGCATTAAATAGAATAATGCTGATTTATAGATGGATTCATTCTAAACCGGCAAACGATGGGGGTAGGATAGTTAGACAATTATCTGACTGAAATCAGAGAGTGCATTGAGAGGAGTATAAGGGTTGGATAACTGGCTAAATTCTTAGGTGCACCTATTGTGGGGACACAGAGCAATATGTAATTGGAAGCCAGTGTTGTGCAGTGAGTAGAGGTGTCATCATACTCTCACCAGATATCAATTTAAGTTTTTCCAAAGTAAGATATAGCCATTTTTAGAATGGGAGCAGAGGGGATTTGGAGTTGGAGCAAGGGTGCAGTAGTTGGGTGGAAGAGAGATTTTTATTTTGTAGTTTATTTTTAAGCATGTAAACCATTTAATGTTTTGTAATGATGAGCTGGATATCAAATTAACAAAACTAAATTGAACTGAAATCGTGCAAAATCACTGAATCTGCTGTTGCCTCCCCGTCCCTGTGCAGATTTCTGCATGGCAAGGGCCAAACTCTGCACAGGAGGGGAATTCTGTGCAAATTCCGCATTGCACAGTGGAGCAAAATTCCCCCAGGGGTAACAATTTTAAACAGTCAGACATTTGAAGTTACACCTCCTATTTACCTGTTGTCATTTTAACAAATACCATATATGTTCAGTGTCTGAATTTTGCTACAGATTATGTAAACGTTTTTTCTCTCGCCATTCGCCTTCCCCAAATCACTTCCCTTTTATGGGCGTATAACTGTCTGTTTGCGAATAAGGATGCCCAAAGTTATATATATAAAACCACGGGAAACTTCTTCTCTTCATTAGTACTTTACAATAGTTATCTTCTGCTCTTTTACAAATTGAATAAAAAGATTGCAAGGACTATTTTATATTTTTGCCAACAGTGACATCTAGTGGCCAGATTTAAGGCCCATGATTGCAGAGCTCTAAAAGGATCTCCAAGGACTGCTGCTGCAATGAATGGACTAAGTAGGTTGGGGAAAAGATAATAAATGATTGTGGAAAAAGTCTAAATGGTTTGCTCAATCTGCCCAAAAGAGATTCATCCAGTTTTGATAGATGCCACCTATCAATTCCTGCCTCCCCCAATTCTTTTAAACTACCCTCTTAACCCTTTCCCCCATTACAGATCTCCGCATCTGTCCTGAGCATGCCCAAAATTTGTCAAAGTGATGGTCACCACCTTTGCTAGTGGACCTTGCCATCTCAATTCTGATTTCCACAAAACCAATACCCAAGTCAACTCTCAATCTCCACTTCCCACTGAAACATTTGTCAATAATCCCCATAGCCACCAAGGATAGTGATGTTGCGATTAAATAGGATCTAACCTCCCCATGCTCGTTTAAGTTTGGAGCTTAACCATAGTCGGCCCCATACAGATCACTCTATCCTTCTTGAAAGCTCAGTGATGTTGTACCACTACTGTTTATAGCCACTGCTCTATGCATACCTATGCCTTTGCTTTTCTGACGCAATCCTACCCCTGCTCTTTAGGGATGAAACTGCCACTACATGCAGGATAACTTTATATGTCCAGTTTAGGTTTGCAATGATCCAGACAAATTTTCTGGGTAGCTGTGATTGAAAGTTCATGGTACAGGTCGCCTGTTTGAATTGATCTGGAAGCCTTATTTGGAGATGACACTGAATTACCTAAATACTGTACATACACCCCAAAGCACTGGTTCTCAAGTCTGTCCCGAGGAACCACGAGCCAGTTAGGTTTTCAGAACATCCACAATAAATCCATATCAGAAAATTTGCATGCAATGAAGGCACTGTATGCAAATCAGGATATCAAAGAATCTGAATAAGATAGATTGCCCAAACGCAAACCAAGAGAAGCGAAGTGGTTATCAAAATAGTAATTTATTGAGGTCATACTAAGAGCAGGAGACCCGACATGACCGTGTTTTGGCGGTGCCTTCGTCGGGGGGTACAGGCTTCTAACAAACATACCACCACCAACCCCAATCAAATGTCAGATACCACGACCAATCAAATGTCAGATAAAAAAAGGGGCTAAACAAACCCTTATACAAAATATAATACAGTAAGATATATGCACAACGCTTTTTCACCACTTGTTTGTCCATTTATACACAGGTTACATAATCATTCTGCACATAACCTTCACTGCTGAATCAATGGTGCGATTTCTTACTGTCATTTTATCCATTCTTAACTGAACACTCACACTGCAGCGTATCAATAAGTCCTGTCCTCCAAAAATGATCTTTTCTACATGTTTCTTTGAATGTTTAATCAGTTGTTTACTTTTACTTATTTATATTTAGACTTAATTATTTTTTTATATGACGACATTTGATTGGTGTTATTTTCTGCCAAAATGCAGCCGTGTTGGGTCTCCTAGTTCCTAGTGTGACCTCAATAAATTACTATATTGATAACCACCTTGCTCCTCTTAGTTTGTATTTCTCCCTGTGAGCATGTGCGCTTCTGGATGGACTTGAGAGATTGCCCTACACTTCCTCCGTTGCATGCAAATATATCCAATAGCTATTTATTATGGATATCCTGAAAAACCTGTCTGACTGGTGCTCCCCCAGGACAGGTTTCTGAACCACCGTCCTAGGGGAGCGGAAAGATGGAAGATGTGACAAGAACATTCAATACCTCATAAAGCATGAATAATACACAAGCCTTTCACAGAGGAATGAAAGGCGGGAGGGGGGAGGTGTCTGTGCATGCGACGGACTCTCCCACTCACACACTGCATTACATTATTTTCCTCTCTTCCATCTCGGTCTTCTCACTCACCCCTCCCCTCCTTCACAGCTCCCTATCTCACTAACTAGCCTTGCTGGTTTCCTTGATTGGTGGGCTTGGGAACCCTGACAGCCGGCTGCAGAATGGAAAGCTTGGATGCCTGGAAAAAACACAAGACCCATGGGCCATAGGTTGTGGAACCATGTACCAGAACCACATCAGAATTATTTTTTCCTCACATAAAAGGTGGTGGATGTATGAAATGGCCTCCTGATGAAAGTGGTGGAGGAAAAGACAGTAGTGGAATTCAAGAAAACTGGGAATAAGCACAGAGGGAGCCTAATTGCAAAGGAGCAAAAGGAAAGTCAGGAGACAATTGGAGTCCACAGCATTGCAGCAGGAATGGAACTGGGCAGACTAATTGGGCTTTGTGGTTCTTATATGCCATCATAGTCTGTGCGCCCTATCCCACCTTCACGAACAAGGTCTTCTGCTGTGGTGACTCCATGTTCAATCAGCTTCTGGCAATCATCCAGCGGCTTAATGTTCTCCTGCTCGATGGTGTCCACCTGCTGCAGCAGCGATGCCAAGCGCTCATCCAGCAGCCTCAGAAGCGTCCCCTTCAGACCACAGAAGTGTTGCTGCAGCACCTGCCTGCTCTGGGCTGCGCTCTCTCGGATCTAGGGATATTTGAAAAAAAAAAAGTATAAAAAATGAACAGCAGCTATGGTCTTATCAAGATGTTAACCCATAAGCATAAAACAGAAAGAAGTATATTTTACAAAGATCACATTAGCTTTGTTCTCATTCTGCACTTTGCACATGCGGCAGACCCCTCATTACAGTCACCTGCAAAACAGTGAAGACATCAAAAAACTTTTTTTTTCCCCCATCCACTAATGAGAACCCAGAAAGCACTTGGGGGGAGAGGGAAGAGAGTGGGGTGCACACTGGAAAGGAAGACCTCTGAATCATCAATAGAACATCCATGGTTCTGTAATACTTTCTGTAACAGAGAAAATTCGAATCCACCTTCAGCTTCTCTTGTTCCTCTATCAGAGGCTTAACCCACTGAAAGATGTACACCAAGTGCTAGCCAACACACTGGTAAAGGAGAAAACAGTATTGATAAAACAGGTGTCTGTTCCAAGTAATTCTTCAAGAACCAAGGAATGCCGTCAGAGACCAAGAAAATGAGGCAGAAAGATGCAGAAATATGTCCAATCTATTGGGAGCCACAGGCCTGATTAAGAGGAATTTCCAATCACACCTTGACAAGTTGCCTATACATGCTATATCTTATGAACGCCAGAAGAAAGCTTTTTGGCACAATGCCAAGTACTATGTGGCGCATTAATAGCAAAATTGAGAGACTGAGATCATATTCTACATACACCGGATTAAGAGTGAGGTTCATGACTGTCGTGGTATGCGCAAGACTAACCCATTTGGAGAAACTGTCCCTCTTAAGAGCCACAGAACAAGACAGACCCTAAGGTCAAGAGAGCAGATAAATGTGCACCCAAATCTTAGGGTATCACTGGACACTTACATTAAGCAGGTAAATCCTGTGTTCTTAAAACATCTGGAAAGCCACAATTACTACTACTACTGAACATCTGTACAATGCTACAAGGCGTACACAGCACTATACAGACATGTAAAAGATGGTCCCTGCTCATCAGAGCTTACAAACTAGTCAAGACAGACAACACAACAGCTGAGGACAAGGATACATCTAGGAGAGTGGTAAGGAAGGAAGGACATCAGTTACAAAGTAACAAATACAACAAAGCTTTGTTACACTGTTACCCACCATTAGCAGGGAAGCTTGCTTTTGGCAAAGTTCGAATCTAGTTATATTGTAAACAAGTAAATGTATAGAAATTTCTAGACCCGATAGGCAATTAAATGTCTACTAATGAGGAGTTAACAATAGTACAATTAAACCAATAAAGTTCCTATTCCTTGCATCCTTACGCAAGCGAGTGCAGGAAAGGGTGTCACTTTATCATGAGCTGTCTATAACCATTTTTAACCCCCCAACCCAATCCTCTGCATCTATCCTAACAGCACTACTTGTTCTTTTTACCGGGAAAGTAAGCCCCACCTTTCTCCATCATTCTCTCTGTACCTTTCATTGCCACCTATTGTCTTCTCACATCTTTCAGCTCCCCTCATCTTCGTTTTTGCTCTCCTTTTCTGCTTCTCCCATCCTCCCTCTATATAAAGCATCTTTTTCACTCTCTGCCTCCAAACCTTTGCTTCTCTTTTCCACAGCATCTGCCCTCTCTGCCTCTTCCCTCAGAACACATCTCTCACTGCATCAACTAATTCACCAGGTACAAATTAATATTCAAAATTCATCATATGCAAAATGAAAACACAAATATTCTTCCTATACTGCCTAGTACACTAACACCCTATAGCGTTTCTTTTTTTGTAATTTGGAAAAGGGGCTTATTCTAGGAACTTACCAGCTGCTCTCTTTATTCTCTCCTCATGTGGGAGAGGGGGAAGGGGAGAGGTCTGAGAGCAATACTCAGAGCAGGGGCACCAAATCACAGACCCAGCAAAGGGGCAACAGTACTAGAGACCTCCGCCATCTCCTCCAAAACCTAAGGGGAAACTGTAAAGAAAGAAAAAAAAAGTGTGCTGTACACACTTGGGAAAAATAATTTTAACACAATCAGCTTTTAAGTGAGCTAGTTAGACATGCATCTAGCTAATCATTATCAGATAAGCGGATGAAAGTTTATTTCAGGTTATCGTGTTGATCAAAGGGTGCCTGAGGAGCACAGCTCCTCGAAAGGAAAGTTACTGTCAGGAGTAAGAAATTTCTCCTTAAGTAGGGTCCAATAGAAATTAATTTATTGCCTAGTTAAGACTCTCTTCCTCGGGTCAAAAACAGCCTAAGCAGGTCGAGATTGAAAGTTGTTCAGATTGGAAATGAGGCCAGGACCGGATTTAATCTTTCAGTGCCCACAGGCAGGATCCAAGTTTCAGGGCACACTTTTTGTAAGATGGAGAACCAAGGGGGGGTCTCCCCTGGAGATAAGAAAGCAGGAGTGCAAGCATTATTTCAGATTGTCCGTGGTGCCTTTTTGAAGTGGCACCAGTGGGCAGCCCTAAAGTGGTGAGAGAAGTCTCCTTTCTGACCTGGGTACTTCACACATTTTAATAATTTGGTATCCTAGGCAGTCACCTATGCCTAAATCTGGGCTTGATTGAGGCAAACCACATTCTTTGCTCGTCTCCACTTATTCTGTTGTGAGCCAAGAAGTAAATAACTTTTGAAATCTGAACACGAAAAATATGAGGTTAGTCCATATCACCTCAGATAAAATTTCTTGCTGATCTTTATTTCCACAACTACACTATGCTCGAAGAAGGAAATGGCTTGAAATTAAACATGCCCCAAAAAGCACAATTTATGGCAGGACAAAGTCTTAATCCTGTGTGGGAAATGGCTTTGATATAGGAGCACTTTCATCTTATATGTGCTCAAAGGGAATGACGCAATGTTATCATGCTACAGAAGGGTTGCTCATCTCTCAACCAGTAACAGCTACAACCAAACACAGGAAATTCTCTGGTTAAAGTTAAGCAAACTTCCTTTTCAAGTAATAATTGTGATCCTCTACACCACTCACACAGAACTTCCACTGCCTGCCACCCCCCCCCCCTTTTCTTTTTAAAATTTAATGAAAAGAAGCATACTATGCTATTTCCTGAAAGCTCTTCCTTCACACTAGTCAGCTCCGATGGTTCCATATAATGAAAAACTGCTCTTTGCCTTGATTTTCTGCTTTCTGTGCATTGCACTGCGTAGGAACCTAGTGCATACTGAAAGCAGTCTGAAAGCACGGCTAAAAATCCTTTATTGCATTATAAAACTTCATAGATGAAAGAAAAAAAAAAGAGCATCATCTTTAAAGATCAGCTCAGATTAAACATTTTCTATATCTGGTGAAAGAAAAAAAAAAGACAGACTTTCAAAACAGATTCATTTTTAACTATATGGCCAGACTACTCTGTTGATAATAGGGAGGCACTGGTCTCTCCTCTCAAAAAATGTATCAGCCTTTCCATTCATCATGTTCAGATATTCTCTAAACTTTGTGCAGACAAGGCAGCATCCTTCACAAACCAGAGATCAAAAACGCCCAGTACCATTAAAAATATGTATGCATAACAATTTCTTAAACTAGGTCAAGCTGAGAATGTTTGCCGATTTAAGCAACAGAAAAACTAAGTATTACTAACGAAAATATGCTTCCTATTTATTCCAACCACTGAAACTTAACTCACCTGAGCTATTCCTGAGTGTCTGAATATTACAGAACAGGGTGAGTGTCAAAGAACACAAAAGTGAGTGATATGAAGAACACAAACGGCAAAGTGAAAATATCTAATGACTAATGTAAACCTTCCTCCTTAGTTTCATACCGAGGTGGAAAAGCGTAGTTACTCACCTGTAACAGGTGTTCTCCAGAAACAGCAGGAACACCCGTTACAGGTGAGTAACTATGCTTTCTCCAAGAACAAGCAGGAAGTCAGTCCTCACATATGGGATGACCTAGCTCCAGGCTGCCGGGGACCGAACCATGACAGCATCAATGGCAACCAAAGGGAGGCCATGAGTTGCAGAAGATGAGTCCCTACCAAGAGACTCTGCAGACCCCAGCGTCCAGTATCACCATAACTCCGGCAGCCTGAACACAGAAGGGTTGGAGGGCAGGAGTTGCCTATACACAGAGAATGCTTCTGATTACTGCCTGGCCAAAGGCACTGTCCCTGCGGGACTCACTTTCTAGGCAGTAGTGAGCTGCAAATGTATGGTGGCCTTACAGATTTCTTGCACCAGCACTGCACGTAGATTGGCCACCGATATGGCCATAGCCCTCAAGCAATGAGAAGTGATCCATTGCTCCAGAGAGACCAGCCTGCTCATAAGCCAGGGCAATGCAGTCCGCCACCCAAGTGGACAGGGTTCGCTTGGTCATAGGTAGCCCCAGTCTACTGGGGTCATGAGAGATAAGAAGCTGAGGAGCTTGCGATGGCCCACGGTCCTCTGAAGATAAAAGGACAGGGCCCTCTTGCAATCCAGGGTATGCAAGACTATCTCCTCCCTGCTGGCGTGCGGCCATGGGAAGGTGGGGAGAACCACCTCCTGATTGAGGTGAAAAGCAGACACCACATTTGGGAGGAATTTGGGGTGCGTATGAAGCACCATTCTGTTCATATGGAACCTGGTATAGGGTGGATCTGCCACCAGGGCCTGCAGCTCGCTTATTCTGCAAGCAGACGTCAAAGCCACCAAGAAAGCCACATTCTATGAAAGGTATCTCAGGTAACAAATGACCAAGGGCTCGAAGGGCAGCCTGGTGAGCTGGGAGAGCACCACATTGAGGTCCCATTCCGCTAGCAGAGGGCGGAGAGGGAGCTTGCATAGCAGGAAGTCCCCGAGGAACCTGGAGACCAAAGGCTGTCCCGAGAGGGGTTTCCCCTCTATAGGGTGATGGTTAGCTGCTATGGTGCTGAAATGCACCCTCACCAAATTAGACTTAAAGCCCGAGTGTGATAGGTGCAGTAAGTACAGCAGCACAAGCTTTACCTGACAGGAGAATGAATTCTCATTCCTTTCTGTGCACCAGACTGAGAATCTCCTCCACTAGAAAGCGTAAGCCCTTCTGGTGGACGACTTCCGGGAGGCCAGGAGAATCTCCTCGACCTCACCTGGGAGGTTGAAGGGGGGCCAGAGCTACCCTTTCAGCAGCCACGGTGTCAGCATTAGGGACCCCAGGTTGGGGTGCAGCAAGGAACCCCCTCCTGAGACAGGAGGTCCGGGTACTGGGGATGCCCCTGACAGGGAGAGGAGCAGGGGGAACCTGGGCCACCTGGGAGCAATCAGGATTAGTGAAGCGTGCTCGCTCTGGATCTTGAGCAGGCACTTGGCTATCAGAGGGTTTGGTGGGAATGCATAAAGCAGGCCCTGTGACCAGGACATTAGGAATGCATCCAACGCCAGCCTCTTGTGGTGTGGCTGAGGAGAACAAACTTTTGGCAGCTGTGAGTTGTCCAGGGAAGCAAACAGGTCCAGCCATGGTCTGCCCCAGAGGTGGAAAAGCCTCTGGGTCACCCTGGGGTTTAGGCGCCACTCGTGTGGCCGAAGGACCCTGCTGAGGTTGTCCGCCAGGCAGTTGTCCTGGCTTGATAAGTACAGCGCCCTCAGGAGCATATGGTTGCAAATTGCAAAGGAGTGGAGGGCCACTGCTTTCTGAGAGAGTGAGTATGAGCCTGTGCCCCCCTGCTTGTTCACATAAAAACATGGCAACCTGATTGTCTGTCTGTATGAGGACCGGGAGGTTGCTCAGGAGGTGACGGAAGGCCTGGAGGGCCAGGAAGATGGCCCTGAGCTCAAGAAGATTGATTTGCAGGATGGATTCCCTCCGGGGACGAGGTGCCCTGGGTGCACTGACCCTCACAATGTGTGCCCCAGCTGATGAGGGAAGCGTCTGTTGTCAGGACCCTCTGAGTTGTTGATGCCTGGAAGGGCATCCCTGCCCTGAGGTGGTGTGAGGACTGCCACCAGGCAAGGGAGGCCACCAGCTGGTGGGTGACGTTCACCTGGTCCTTCAGCCTGCTTGTGGCTTGCGTCCACTGGGAACTGAGGCACCACTGGGCTGCCCGCATGTGCAAGTGAGCCAGAGGCGTAACGTGAACCGTTGAGGCCATGTGGCCTAACAGACGGAGGAGTAGGCGGGCTGGCACCGATCCACAGCCCTGCACTTCCTTTGCCAGCTGCATCAGATGGTGGGCTCTTTCCACAGGGAAAAAGGCCCTGACCCACAGAGTGTCCAGCTGGGCCCCAATGAATTCCAGATCTTGAATCGGAGAGAGACTGGACTTGGGGTAGTTGATGAAGAACCCCAAATGATGCAGGGTGTGGATAGTGAGCCCTGTGGCACAACTGGCCTCGAGGGCTGTGCTGCCTCTGATGAGCCAGTCATCCAGGTAAAGGAAGACATGGGCCCCTTGGAGGTGCACATGGGTGGCAATGACCGCCAGGCAATTTGTAAAGATCCTTGGAGAGGAGGCGAGGCCGAACAGTAGCATCCTGTACTGGTAGTGCTGCCTCCCCACCACAAATCTCAGGTAATGCCTGTTGGAGGGGTGGATCAGGATGTGGGTGTAAGCATCCTTGAGATCCAAAGAGCAGAGCCAGTCTCCCTGGCGGAGGTAGGGCAGCAGTGCTCCAAGTCAGAGCATCTTGAACTTTTCCCTCACCAGGAATTTGTTCAAGCTGCGCAGGTTCAGGATGGGCCGGAGGCCCCCTGTTGTTTTTGGGACAAGGAAATACCTTGAGTAGAACCCCTGCCCCCAGAGGTACCGGGGTATAGGTTCCACCGCCCTGTCCCTGAGCAAGCCTGAGAGTTCTGTGGTGAGCAAGGCCTGGTGAAGGAGAGGCTGTGATGGCTTTCCTAAGAAGAAGTCTGGAGGGTTATTTATTTATTTTACATTTCTTATATACCGCACTATTTGACATCAGCGCGGTTTACATCGAACCAAAAAAATTCAGAACATAAACATGTATCTGATTTTACAATAAAACAGGATTACAAACTTGGATAAAACAGGGAATTATACTTAACAGGATAGCCAACTTGGCATGCGAATATAACTATTTACATATCTATTTTGCTGTAGATGGAGGAAGTACCTCTCCCTCACCACCTGTAGGACCCACTGGTCTGTGGTGATGCTGGCCCATCTGTGGGCAAAAAAGGCCAGTCAACCCCCTGTGGGCTGAGTTGGGACTCCTGGGGGAGGGGAGGCCCAACCCAGGAAGTCAAAAGCTTCCGCCCAGTTGGGTGGAAGCCTTGGGCTTCCTGGGCCCATGTCCCTGGCTTTTTGATTGTGAGGCCTGGTGAGGCTGCCCTAAGTAAGGCTGGTAGTGGCCAGTCTGGGGGTAGCCCCTTTTCCCCCTGAGGATTTTTTCCTGGGGAGGGTTGAGGTCTTTTTGGACAATCTCTGCCCGGCCACTACCTCGGCCTCAATTTCCACAGTCTTATCAGACATTAGTTTCCCAAACAGGTTCTCACCGTTGCAGGGGACATCCAACAGCTTTTTCTATACCCACTGCTCCAGGTCCGAGGTCTGAAACTATATCTGGCACCGGATGCCAATGCCAGTGGCTGCTACCCTGGCTGCAGACTCATACCCATCATAGGCGGCTCGGGAGAGGAATTTGAAACAGTCCCAGATGCCTGCTGCTAGGGACTGAAACCTTTGCAAAGGTTCCCCGGCGAGGCCCACCAAGAACCCCGAAAACTCCTGTATCAGGCCCTTAAAGGTACATCCCTATATACAACTTGTATGCCTGTATTTGGCACCCGGGGAAAGGCTGCCCCCTTCCTCTCCAACCGATTGTTCCCGACAAAAAAATTAAGTTAGGATTTTAAAACGGGCTGGTGGTAGCTACTGGCCAGAGAGTTCAATGACTTTGGTTTTGGATTTTGCACAATTTTTGTCACTCGATTTGGAAGGGGTTCTTTTGTTCTGATGTATTTGGCACCCGAGCATGGTGCCCTGGTAGCACTTGCGTCCCATGGCGTTGAGGGCCCGAACTTCCGTGCTGGGGGGAACCGAGGAGTATGTCTTTTGACTCTTCAGGTTTTGCATGGAGGACTCTACCACCATTGAGTTGTGGGGAGGTTGTGGCTTATGGAACCCAGGGCCCTTCTGGACACAGTAGATGGCGTTCAGGCGCCAACTGACCACCGGCACAGAGACTGGTGACTCCCACATCCTGAGGAGCAGCCTTTCGAGGATGGGTGGAACTGGCACCATGAAAGTCTCCTTGGGAGAACACTCATATTATAGGATCTTGAGCTTCTTGGTGCATGGGTCCTTCTCACACTCCATCTGGATCAAGAGAGCCCAGGCCATGTCACAAACGAAGTCGTGAAAGGCCACATCTTCAGGTGGGGAGTGGTGTTGAGGCTCCGGGGGAGATGGCTTGCAGGGGATGTCCCGGTGTCGGGAGGTCTCTGGCGAGGCCTCGTTCTCTGTTTCCCGATCGGAGTCTGAGGGCGTCAAGGAGTCAGCCCCAGGGGCAGCTCCAAGGAACCAGGCCCCCTGAAGGACCTGGGGTTTGACTCCCGGAAACTTGCCAGGGAGGGCCGGATCCCAGAGGAGCGTGATCGAGTCCTCAATCAACGCTGATGACTTACCCGAGGCCTGTGGCACTTGGTGCCAAGTTCAATGCCTGGAGGCTCCCCCAAAGTTGGAGGGCCCGGTGTCGGGGCTGATGATGCCAGGGGCCCGACATCAATGCCCACTGCAAGACCAAGATAGAGCTCTGCTCCATGGCCACCATGTGGAACTCAAGGCCTGATGGCTGTGCAGCTCCCAGCATGGACACAGATGGTCTCTAGTCCAACACCGGAACTCCAGAGAGTGTGTCCTCAAGGAGGACTATAGGCTCATGGGTCCTGGCGTGGTCTCCACCAGCCGAGGACTCTTGTCTTGAGACCTTCTGAGGCCACTGCTCAGAGTCACCCAAGTCCCAGCAAGGGACTTTGGTGGCACCTCCTTCAGGACCTTCTTTGTAGGAGGGTCTGGGACCAGAGGAGCCACCACTGCAGGATTCCGAGAATGCATGGACCTCTCGCAAAGGGCCGGCTTCGGGGCTCGGTGATGGGGAAGCTAGGGCAGAGTCTGATCTTGGAAACAGCTACCCCTACAACTCAGACTGCCTCCTATGTGTTTTAGGGGTCATGGCCTGGCACCGGTCGCAGGTGGAACTATCGTGGTCTGGACCCAGGTAGCGAATGCAGCAGTCATGAGTGTCAGTGACTGAGATAGTTTGACTGCAGTGGTCACATTCCTTGATCCCACCAGGGGACATGGTGGGAAAACACCTGGCTGGGGT
The DNA here is from genome assembly GCA_033557465.1 of Ichthyophis bannanicus. Taxonomy (NCBI): domain Eukaryota; kingdom Metazoa; phylum Chordata; class Amphibia; order Gymnophiona; family Ichthyophiidae; genus Ichthyophis; species Ichthyophis bannanicus. The sequence goes on along the minus strand of CM066041.1, from coordinate 202,153,871 downwards.
CGACAACCCCTGGGCAAAAAATGGCACAAAGGCCGGTTGAAGGAAAACCTCGAGAAAAAAAAGGGGAGAGCCGAGACCGACGCCCAAGGCGCCAAGGAGACCAGTGCAGCACCGGAGAAAGAGAGAAAAGTTTGGTGTTTTTTTCCAGGGAAGTAGAGGACTACGTCCGTTGGGATCCATGGAAAAAAGAAGACTGAGCAAGATTGCACCCTTGGGCGGGAAGGGGACCATGCATGTATGGTAGCATTCCCAAAGGCTTTCTTTTGAAAGCTGGGAAAATGCTCAGCGCAGGCTCCGTCGATGCCAACATCACATACGTGAGGACTGACTTCCTACTTGTTCCTGGAGAAATAAAAGTTACACTGGCATCTCCTCAACCTGATGGGAGAAATGTATCTCAGAGGTTATGTAATAGTATTTCAGAATGTGTGATGGTGACATCCGTTATGGACACACCAAACTGCTTATCCCAGTTAGCCTCATATCCATACATGCTACTTAGTCTGCCAAAGAACACCCCACAAAGCAGATTCCAGCCTCCTTGGACACTTTCAGAGGGTCTGTGTACTGCATCATTATACCTGTTTTCTTCAGCAAAAAATGGCAAATGTAGTCTAGGGTTACCAACTGGCTCCAGATTTGCCTAACAGGGTTGATTCAGTGCTGGGATTACCTCATTGCATGCAAGGATTTGTAATTATGACTTGCCAACTGTATCCCTTAAAAAATGCAAGGCTATAAGACTTGCATGCAGTGGAGTAAACCCAGGACTGGAGCAACCCTTTCAGGTAAATCTAGAGCTGGCTGGATGCTCTACTAATTACTACAAAACCACAAAAGCATCCAGAGAATAAAACATTCTAAAATCAAATGACATTGTATCCTTGTATTACTAATTGCAAAACATTTTAATGCTCAGAAAACTGGTATAAAAATAAGACATTTTTTCAGCATGAATCTTTCACCCATAAGATACCATACCTACACTGATGCCTTGCTCCTAAGCTTGTGATTTTTTTAATTTTTAAATTACAATCAGGCCTGCTTTTATAACACAGCTACGAATCTTCTGGGAACCCCCTTCCTTCAAAGCAGTGGTAATTTTATTTACAAAAAAAAAGTACCAGTTAATGCCAGCACGACCTCCATCTTCCATCCAGAATAGGAAACAGGATCAAAAGGTCCTAGGCTTCAGACCTAGCAGAAAACCCGCATCTATAGTTTGGGGAGCTCTTTAGTCTGATCTCCTTTCTTTTTTTTTGGGGGGGGGGGGCGTATGGGTCTATTGTTTCAGTTTATAGCTGCTGTCAAACCAGGAAATGCAGAATTCTGGGTCAAAGCTAGTGGCTGAAATCTGATAGTTTGGGTTGCATACACTCCTCTATGATTATACAGTTTGTCAGACGGCTGCCTAGGGTGAGAACTTACACAATCTTGACGATGCATATATTCATATGATTCTTGCAAGGTATTGTGGGTATTGTAGTTCATTCACTCCCAAACACAGCTGATGACAATAATTGAGTTGTGAAACCAAGTGGTAAGGTCAATAAAATACTTCTTTTATTGATGGGGTTTAATTCACCCAGCACATGTATGCTTGATAGCAATATAAATGAGGTTACTTGCTTGCAGTGTTTAAATGGATAACAAAAAGTCATAAAGCAAATCAGAAAACAGCCTTCAGTTTGTCAGGCAATTAGCTAATGTTTTCTTAGCAAATAATTACCAAATACAAAGGCACAAAGAAAAGAATAAACTTTGCTGGTTAGGTTAACTTCTGCTTATTTTCCACGCAGATCTCAGCAGTGATTCTCCCTTGCTCACACACAATCAGGTGCAGCTTTAATTACTATCAATTGACCAGCTGTAAGCCTTTAGCTGGCTGGCTGCTACTGTGTGAACCCAAATCCTGCTTTAAGAGCTGTTTGCAGTGGAAATAAAGAACAAAGTTAGGTTTCTTTGTGATGGCTGATGTGTTTGCTCACAGAAAGCTAGCAATAGCATTTAGATAGAGAACAGTCCATGTAAACTGAACTTTCATCTGCTGTATCTCCCCCTTCATCAATCAGCATAGGGTCACTATCATACATTGGCACAGACGAGTCTTTCATTAAGGCACTATCATGAGAATGCTTATTCCCTTGCTGCCATTCTCTATTATAGATAGGGTCTGGATCAGTGTTCATACCTGAGCCTCTCCTGCCATCATAATTCCTCTCTGTAAAGCCTGGCCAGTATGTAATCCAATTCTGATGTCCAGCCTTCCAATCTTGATCCCTGGACACTGGATCTCCTCTCACATACCTTCTGGCCTTGGTCTGAAAGTCCCTTCCACGTGCAGTCTTCTCTCTTTCAGGTAGCCACTGGTGATTCCTATCTCTGCCATTCCATTCCTCTGGCTGAATCCAGTCCAATGGACTCTGCTGGCACTTGGAATACCTCCCAGTATGGGTACTGCCTTGGACTCTCCCAGACCATCCAATGGGCTTTCTTCTCTTCCTTCCAGAGAGTTTCCTTCTTTCTCTATCCGCTTGGCTTGGCTTCTCTTCCTCCAGGTGATACTGGTGCTTGAGCTTGTAGCCGTTGCTGTCTCTGTCTCTGTATCTCTTCCTGAAGCTCTTTCTGTAGCTGTTCTTGAAACTGTTATCTGAAGAATAAGCTCTATTCTTATTCTTTCCTAATGTGTGCTCCTCCCTAACATAGCGCAGCTGTGTTGAATCAGGCCCTGCCCTTTGAGATGAGTGCTTAGGGATTACCTCATAGCTCTCTTGATTGCACCCACATTTTCTCACTTCAGTCCCTCTCATGGCTGCTGGAATCCTGGTGCATTCTGGGACTGGTAGTCTTTTATGTGAAAACTCTGTTTTCTCACTTCTACCAGAACTGACAGGTTGCTTGTTCAGAGTCACATCATCTTTTCTATAGCTCCTACCTGAGCTATGATAAGCTTCCTTATCACAAGTTATATACACCAAATTACAGTCCAGTGGTTAGAGTCAAAATGAGAGAGAATTGATTTTTAAGCAAAATAGGCTGTATGAACAATACAGAACAGTTTTCTTCTTTTTTTACAGATCATGTTTCCTCCACTAGTGGCTTATTGCTCAAAGAAATAGCCCACAAGCAAATACTGAAAACTTGGTTCAGGCTAGAAATCATTTCCATCTCTAAAAGGCAGCGACGTGATACAAATCTTCTCTCTTACTGCTGAAAATTCTGAACCGATGCTTCTGGTAGTTTATATGCACGGCTTCCCTTAGATATGGACAGCTGGCCGCTGCCATCCTTTCTTCCCAAGAAGTTTCATACAAGTTGGCACAATGCACAGCTGATGAGGTAAAAAGTTATTCACACAGAAGGGTTTTTCCTCTCCCCACCCACATCCCCCATAGGCCCTTACCTACTATGCCTACTGGTAAATTTATTTATTTAAAGTCTTTTCTATACCACACTCTTTAAAATCTACTCGGTTTACATTCAACAGTAAATTTGTACAGTGCAGGCACCCCAGCACTGTACTTACAAAAAAAAGGTTATGCAACTTGGTCTAAGTGGGGTAACTATGTACAGGCTATACAGTAGTTGGCTACTCCGTAGGTAGCTATATACAGGCTAAACGGCTATATACAAGCTGAGTGGTGGCCGTTTACAAGCGCATCGCAGGGAGTCTGGTTGTGCTAATGTGCAGGGCTTTGGCTGTGGGTAGGGAGAGTCTTGGAGCAGCTGTCTTGGTGGTTGAACGTGGCTGGATGTTGTGTCTCTCCGTTGTGTGAGACGTGCTGGATGAAAAGGTGATATTTCAGGGCCTTCCTGAATTGGAATAGGTCTGTAATGGCCCGGATGTTGGGCGGGAGGGCATTCCAACATGTGGGTGCATAGTACATGAATGCTCTATTTCTGGTTGCTTGAGAGCATTTCGTGATCCTACTAGGGATGCTCAGTGTGTTGGCGGCAGCTGACCTTCTGACTCTGTTTGAGGGGGTGGGGAGGACGAGGTCCTTGATGGAGGAGGAGATGAGGTTGTTTATGGCCTTGAAAGTCAACAGTAGAATTTTGAAGGCGAGTCTACAGTGAACTGGTAGCCAATGGAGGTGTTTCAGGATTGGGGTTATATGGTCCCTCCTGGTGGCTCCATGTAGTATTCTGGCGGCTGCGTTCATTGCAAGCTGAAGTGGGTTAAGCGTGTTTTTTGGGAGGCCTTGTAAGATTGAGTTGGCGTAGTCAAAGTGTGGGATTACCAAGGCTTGGTAGATTGTCCGGAAGTCTTCAGGTTCTAGTAGAGGTCGTAGATGGCGGATTGTCCGTATCTTGTGGTATACTGCCTTGACAGTGTTGTTTATGTGAGCTTTCATATCCAGCTGTTGGTCTAGTGTGACCCCTAGGTAGCGGATCATGGGCTTGCTTTGGAGTGCTGCGCCTCTTACTTTTAGTGATGCGGGGGGAAAGGTTTGGTTCTTGGTGATGAATAGTGCCTCAGTTTTCTTGAAGTTTATTCTGAAGTTTTTAGTGTGGAGCCAGTCATTGATAGCGTTGAAGCAGGAAGTTAGTGGAGAGAAGTCTGGCTGGTTGGTTGAGAATGGCATGTAGAGTAGTACGTCATCAGCGTATACGAGGCATGAGATGTCAAAAGAGCGGGTAAGTGCACAGATGGGCTGCATATATATGTTGAAGAACAGTGCTGAGAGAGAGGATCCCTGTGGCACGCCCTGTTTTTGTTGGAATGGTTTGGAGGTTGTGGGGCCGGACCATACATGTTGCCATCTGTCTGTCAGGTATGATTTGCACCAGCTTAAGGCTTTGTCCTGGATCCCTTTCTCTGCGAGGCACCCTAGTAGCAGTTCATGATTGATGGAGTCGAATGCTGCAGCAATGTCCAGAAAGATGAGGGCATATCCTTGTCTGCTGTTGTCCAGACCCGTGATCAGTGTATTGAATAGAGTAGTTAAAAGCGTCTCAACTCCGTGCGACGCCCTGAATCCATGCTGGCATGGGTTGAGGGGAGCGGTGGACTCAATGTGGTATTGGATTTGTTGTTGTACGACCTTTTCGATTACTTTGGCCAGCAGTGGGATGCTTGATACTGCCCTGTCAGAGAAAGGGATCTCAAGCTGTAAAATGGTGCTGAAAAGCAACAAATAAGACCACTTAACCCATGTCGATAAACTCGAAAATCAAAACCAAAAGACATTTCCAACATCCGAAACTCACTTTAATTGCAAGTAACAAACCGACTTACACTTTTTGGAATTCTTATGATTTATTTACACTTATATACCATCTTCCTTAGTGAACTCAAGGTGAGTTACAACATAAAAACAAAAATATGCAATACTCTTCAGTCCTAATCCTTGTAGAATTATATTCTCTAATCAGATCCAGATTAATCACATATAGTGGTCCACACACCACCACGATCGGTTGAAAGCCGCGTTTTACACAGCTTCCTGAACACAACCTCCTCTTTAACATCTTTATGCTCTTACAGCAAACTGTTCCATAGCATCAGGGCAAAAAAAGTTAAAAAGCTCTCTTCTAAACTTCCATAAAGTATCCAGAAGCCAGAGACCCAATTAGAACTTTGGGTACGAATATATAAGGACAAATATATGCCATACTGCGCCAGACCAAGGGATCATCAAACCCAGTATCCCATTTTCAAATGCAGCCAATCGAGGTCACAAATACCTTTCAGGTTCCCAGAAAGGTACACAGATTCCATGCTGCGTACTCCAGGGGTAAGCAGCGGATTTTCCTGGTCCTCTTTAATAATGGCTTATGGACTTTTCCTCCAGGAACTTGTCCAAACCTCTTTTAAACCCAGCTTCAGTAACAGTTGACTTGAAGGGATGTGTGTAGGGAAAACATGGACGGACACTGACTGCTGAAAGAGATGGATATGAAAGAGTCGAGTTACTGAAATATGGTTGGGGGAAGTGTGGTATAAGGAAAGAGCATGGGGACAGAAAGAGTGCACAGGCAGAAGAAACGTAATTTAGTTGCACTGGTTTCTGCATGCACTTGGGTAGCTGGCAGGGCTGTCCATCCACTAGGCGGCCGTCTAGGGAAGCAGACCTCAAGTGGGCAGCACGGCAGCTTTGTGAAACCACTTCAGTGCATGCGGCAGGCCATGTGCTTTGGCACACATGGCCTGCCGCTTCTGAACCCCATCTGACTTAACTTTCTGTCAGAGGGGAGGGGGGTCAGAAGTAGCAAGTCATGTGTGCCGAAGCACATGGCCTACCACCAGCACCAAAGTGGTGGCACAAAGCTTCCACTTTTAAAATGCTGCTGGTCACCCTGAAAATGGAATTGGTGGCGGCGGCGGTGGCATCGGGGCTCAGCCAGGGCTCCTGCCTGTAGTGAGAAACCCCTGGTAGCTGGGCTAGCTGTATTATTGGAGGAGGAACTCCTTTACTTTGCATTGGTACTGGCTCACATTGAGGATTATCTGACAAAGTGGCTCCCAAATGAAGAAGGGGTGAAGGTCATTTGTATAAATGCTACCCTGCTAGGGTCTCTCTCGCATTGTAAGGGGCAAGTCCATTTCTATGCTCCTTCATTCCTTGATCTCTTTGGATAAAAGCCTAAACAAAGATGACTATTAGCATCTACTCAGAGAGTGGCTTTAGTGAGGTAGTCGATGTCTACTATTACCGAATATAGACCACCAGCTCTTGATTAAGTCAGCCCTTCCTCCGAATCAAGCTAAGGTTCGTAAGCAAATGAATGGGTTTGAAGGTTGCATGTTTGAAATGCTATGGAACTTGTTTATTGATGATAGCCTCTGGAGCAGTTTCTGTACTTAATGTAAAAATGACAAATATCTGGATCAGAAGTAAAATAAACTGAAGAGCGAGCCACATATGGTAATATTTAAAGTCACTGCATAATTCCTTCTATCTGCTGGTGCTGCACATTCCACCTTTATGTCTGTCTTTCTAGAGGTCCCTAAGCATAAGATGTACTGTATTAATCTTTTGTTGTCAGTTTTTTGTTCCGGTCATAAAACTACACAGCACTAGCAAATATATGCAAAATAAAGACAATGCTGCCAGGAGTAGAAAAAACAAATATGTCCTTCATACTACTAATCATTAAAAAGATGTCCTTGGTAAACAGCTAGGGTGTCTTCCCAATACTCTTTCGCCAAGACTCATCTTGCCCTCAGTCTCTCCTGCTTTCCTTCTTTCTCCCTCCATCAGTATCTTACACTTGCTTCCTCTCCCCCAAAGGAACTCATGAAATACTTAAATTTTCTCTCTCTCTTTTCTTCCCCCCTCCTCCAAGAAAGAGTAGTTACTCACCTGTAACAGGTGTTCTCCAGGAGCAGCAGGAATCAGTCCTCACATATGGGTGACATCGACGTCGATGGAGCCCTTGCAGAGCATTTCCCCAGCTTTCCATGAAAGCCTTTAGGAATGCAGGCACGCATGCACGGTTCCCTTCCCGCCTAAAGGTGCCATCTTTCTCAGTCAAATGACATAGCTAAAACAGCACACAAAAATGTAAAAATAAACTATGTACAACTGCAACTCCCAGGGGAGGAGGGAGGGTTGTGAGGACTGATTCCTGCTGCTCCTGGAGAACACCTGTTACAGGTGAGTAACTACTCTTTCTCCAGGACCAAGCAGGAAGTCAGTCCTCACATATGGGTGACTCCCTAGCTCTGGCCTACCAGGAACCTAGGCTGAACAAGAGAACTCCCTCTAGTCTCAGCATCAAAGAAAGGCTTTTCACTGACAGAACCTCCACCGGTAGCCCAACAGAGGGCAGGAGGGCAGGAGAAGATCTGTGTGCAGGGGAGGCCTTGGAGGCTCCCCTTGAAAGTATGGAGGAGGCAGTTGCTGGAAGTGTAGTGCATAGCCCTTGTGTACTATTCTTAACACCCAACTGTCTCCAATGATGAGTGGCCACTGGTGGGCAAACAGAGTGAGGCGACCTCCTGTGCAGGGTTGGAGAGCAGGGACGGAGAGGCTATGCCTAAGGAGTCAAAAAACCCCACCCTGCTGAGTGGGAGCAGGGGCCGGAGGCTTGGGGGTCCTCTGCCTATGGGGCCCATTACCCTGCCCCTTGGCTTGCTGACCCTGAGGGGCAGCCTGATATTGAGGGTACTGTTTTACCCGAGGAAGGGCACTGCCTACAAAGGGCTTTTTACTCGAGCCCTTCTTCTTGTGAGAAGGGGCAAAAGTCTTTCTAGACAGCCTTGTCCTTGTGAGGTGCTCGGTCTCGAGCTGTGCGGCCTTCTCGGTCATGGGCTTGCCAAAAAGGTTCTCACCTCGGCAAGGGACATCGACCAACTTGTCCTGAACCCATGGCTCGAGGTCCAATGACTGCAGTAATGCCTGGCGTCGAGCTGCGATGCCGGCTGCCGCAACACGGGCCGAAGCCTCGAAGCCATCGTAGGCAGCGCGGGACATAAACTTAGAGCATTCCCGGATCCCCGAGGACAAGAACTTGAACCTCTGCAAGGGTTCCCCAGAGAGACCAGCAGAGAACCCGGCCAGCTCCTTGGCCAGGTCTCGCAAGTCCATGCCCATGTACAGCTGGTAAGACTGGACACGGCAAGCAAGCATCGAGCCCTGGAAGCACTTTCTACCAAAACCATCGAGGTTTCAGGCCTCCCTGCCAGGGGGCACCGCGGAGTGCATCTTCTGACTTTTCAGGCGATGCATGGCCGATTCCACCACCATGGAATGGTGTGGTAGCTGCACCTTCTGAAAGCCAGGACTCTTCCAGAATCAATAGATCGAATCGACCCGCTTGCTTAAAACCGGCGCCGAGGCCGGTGCCTCCCACATCCGGAAGAGGAGCCGTTCCAGCATCAGAGGAACCGGGACAGTAAAGGCCTCCTTTGGAGGGGAGTCATACTGCAGGGCCTCGAGCTCCTCGGCTCGAGGCTCCTCCTCAGGGTCCGCAGGGATAGCCAATGCAGAGGCCATATCCCGAACGAACTCTGAGAACCGGGTATCCTCCGGAGGGGATCTACTCCGGGGTTCAGACTGCGGTGAGTCCGATGGGACGCACCGAGTCTTGAAGGTGTCAGGGGACTCCTCGTCCTCCGTCTCCCAAGCAGACTCATCTGATGAGGAATCGGGGTCCGAACTCGCGGGGCCTGCGAGCACCCGCCCCGACGCCGAAGGCACCGGTGTCGACACCCTTGGTCCCAAACAGGAGGTCGAGGGAGACCGCGACCGAGGTCGACCTCGAGCCTTCATGGCCTCGAGTATTGGCTTGGTCTCTGGGGTCGACTTCGATGTCGATGTCCCGGTGGTCGGGGCAGATGCGCCAGACAGGCTGGCCATCAGTGCCCGCTGCTGTTCCATTAAGGCAGACAGTCTGCTCTCCAAGGCTGCTCTCCAAGGCTGTCAACCTGAGACCCAGCTCAGGAGACTCAGCAGCTCCCGACTCGGGCCCCGGTAGTGCCGGGCCCGACGTCGGCTCCCTGGGAGGAGAGTCCACGAGGACTACAGGGCTTACGTGTCCAACAGACTCCGGCTCCAGTCAAGGGACTTTGGAAGGCTTCTCCTGTTCCACAGGTCCGGGGCGACGGTTGGGGGTCTGACACCTAGCTCTTGAGGAGCCAGGGACCTCTTCCAACGACGCCCTCATGAGCCGCTTCTTCCTCTTGCGTTCCCGGTCAGGGGACCCCCTGTCCGAGGAGCCACAACGGTGCTCGGGATCCGACTCCCGAGATGTCGAGGCCTCAGATGAGGTCCGGGCCCGGCCGGAGGCCGAGTCAGAAAAAAGCCTTTCCTTTTGGTGCTGACGACTTCGCAGTGCCTTGGAAGACATTTTCCCACATGGTCCACACGTCTTAGGGTCGTGATCAGGACCGAGGCACCGAAGGCAGCAGTCGTGTGTGTCGGTGAGAGACATCAGTTTCTTGCACCGATCACACTTCTTAAAACCGCTGGAAGCCATCGGGGAAAAAAAAAAAGAGTCCCCGCGAGGTCAAAGAACTGGCCTTCCAGGGAAAAATCACAAAAGGGCGCAAATGCCAGCCACGAAGGGCAAAAACCGAAAAAAGAAGATCGGGCTCGATACCGGTATACCGAACCCGGCGGGAGGGGAACCGGCATCGAACCGGAGAAGAAAAAATAGCGAAGAATCGCAAAAAATCAAACAATTTTCTGGGATGACTAGGACACACGTCCGGTGGGCTTCACGGAAAACGAGAGACTGAGCAAGATGGCACCTTTAGGCGGGAAGGGAACCGCGCATGCGTGCCTGCATTCCCAAAGGCTTTCATGGAAAGCTGGGGAAATGCTCCGCAAGGGCTCCATCGACGTCGATGTCACCCATATGTGAGGGCTGACTTCCTGCTTGGTCCTGGAGAAACACACTATCCCCTCAGCGGCTCAGCAAACTGCAAGGCCTTCCTACTTCCCCAGACCGTGCACCTCATTTCCTTTTGCAGCTCTACCAGCGCATCGCCAATCTTCCACCTTCTAGAGCTGCCGATAGGCATCACAAGCTGGATCCAAATGCACAGGAGTGACTGCGGGCCGCTGTTCGCTCGCAGACAGTAGTTTGGACATCTGTGACTTAAGAGTCTTATTCAATTTAATAAAGTGTGTTAAGCAGACTGCCTCTAGTGGTAGTACTACAAAACTACTTCTGGAGTCGTAGCCATTTTTAACTCAGGCGGAAGCAGAGAGATTTCTCCTGCCCTGTCCACACCACCACCAGGGATACTTCTGGGTAAGTTGGTGGGGGAGGGGAAGGGAGGGAATGCTTTGCAACTATTTTCTTTTTGGGTTTTGGCCAGCACTAGAGCCAGAGTTGAATGCGCTGGCAAACTAGGCCAATGCATCAGTATCTGCTGTTACATTTAATGCTGGCCCATACAGTAAGTAAGGGTGTGCCCTGTGCACTAACTGCAGGGCATTTGCGGACCACACCCCAGACAGCACACAACGTTTGCACTTAGCACCCTGTAAGTGCAAAAACCCACCACAGACACAGAATGGGAGAAAAGCCTTTGTACATCAGCACTTTGTACATACATTTGTATGCAGTGCTTATTTTGCCACGACTAAGAGAATCGGCCATCTTGCTTACTTGGATCCGTAGCAGAAAAGCAGCAAACAGTTATATATCTTTGAGATATATATAGAATCCGAAAAAGGGAAGTTAAATCCAGAGTTGTGAAGTGTAGCAGCACAGGCTTTGACAGCTGCTGTATATTAAATTTACAAGCTGGTCTGGGGGGAGGAGGGGGAACAAACCACAAGCAAAATTTGATTTGACATACACTGATAAACACCACAAAAGGCTTTAACGAAGAGATCTTATGTCAATCTAATTCTACATTTAGTCGATGAAAAATTCTTCCACAAATTTAAAAAAGTTCAAACAAGCTGTGGGTGATTATCAAAATTAACTTCAAACATCACGTCAGGATGGAGACAGCAGTGGCCTCCACCTCCATTTCAGCTGCAATGAGAAAAAAGGGTGCAGGCCAAAAAGGATTATAGGTGAATGATCTGGCAGGAAAAAAATAAAAAAAAATCACCGTAACACACCCTTAGCCAGGTCGGTACATGATACCCACATTATTTTATTAACTTAAGCAAAGTATGCTCTCTAACTTCCCAGAGGCAAGAAAAGAGAATCCTTGTTTGCATTTCCTCCTGTTCTTAAGATCAGCTCCACCCTTCACTTTTGCTTTCCACATTATGCTGAGGAATAAGGTGGCACTAAGATACACTGGGCTAGATTTACTATCCTGCACTATTACACTTTAGAGTATGTTCTTAGTAAACAGTTTTCATTAACAATAATAAAGCCTGCATTAAACACCACATGTGTGAGTGAATCCATGACAAAAAGTCTCACCTGCAACTTGTTTTAACCTTTATTTCCTGGGATCTAAGCAGACTAATCTGCACATGCAATAAATAAATTACCAGTCATTTGTTTGCTTTATTTCTACGTAAGCAGACTAACATGGCAGACACACAGAAAGCAGCACTCACAACTGTATTACATCTAGTCCAACAAAACTAAAAATGTTATTGGCTTCCATTTCTTTGTTGGCCTCAAGAGCCACATTAAATTAAAAACCTACCCTCTCTTCTATTGTATGTTTTTATACAGCAGCAAGTTATCTGAAGAAAAAAGGTTTGCTTAAAGAGAACTCATATCTTAACAATTCCTCACTCAGAATCATTTCTGGAAAGGTTAACCTTTTTCTGGCAATGTTCCTGTATGGGAACATGACAAATGTTACCTATTTTTTATGTATGCGATTTTCGAATACAAATATTCTTCGCAGAATGTGAACGAGTGGTGATGTCATAGTAAACAGCAGTGCAAACATTAAATGGTCCCAGTTGCACAACAGTTTTAATTTCACTTAAATTTTCACATTTTTTACAATTTGAGGGCAAGTCAAATTTAGCAGTTATAATTTTGAGATACTTGGTTGTTTTACATTTTGACGCTGATCATTATGTACGAGGCATGCCTGGTCGTGTTGCACAGGTGCACTCACATTTTATTTAATTTGTGATGGGGGTAAATTTTATGTATATGTCTCATGTTCCTATATAGGAACACTGCCAGGATTACCCAAAAGTCGACTAATAATTGCCAACGATTATAGTACTGAAGTAAAGCCCTGATGTACATAGTATTGTAAATAACACACATTGTAAATAGCTCACCAAGAATCAACAACCATCGACACACACATGCACTCACTGCTCAATGCATGCGCACACTAGAGACAGTATTTATTGATTGTTTGCTGTGTAGACCGCCTTGATTGCAGAAAAAGGCGGTATAGAAATCCGTTTAAATAAATAAATAAAGCATTATTTTCAGATAATTCCTTCAGTTTTAATCAACAATGGATACAAGACGCTTCTATGGCACCAGACGTAGCAAAATTCATCGGGCAGTTACAGTCCAAGATGCTATATCAACTGTGGAACGTTTAACTCGTCCGACAACCATCACTGTGTTGCCGCCGTCTGCAGGTGATTCTGCAACAGACAGTGATGTTGAAGATGTTCCTGACAATTTGAACAATGATGACCCTTTGAAACTGCTGGCAAACTGGAAGTGATAGCAGAGGAGACAGATGAAGATGAGTGTTAGTAGTGAGATGAAAGCAGCCCTCTAGCAAAAAAGTAAGAATCTGAAGCAGAAAGAGGCAATTCAGTGGAAAAAGTCAACAAAGTTCACTAAGGTAATTTCATCGCTGGTGCCAAGTCATTTACCTGACAGTTTTCCTGTTCTGTTGTCGCTTTCTCCGTTTTCCATATGGAGCCTTGTATTCAATGACAAAATGCTGACGGACATTGTAACGCAAAGCAACCTTTACGCTAGCTGAGATAAGAACGACAGTCAGTTTCAAGTCACAGTGGATGAAATTTGACGCTTTCTGGGAATCCTGCTGTTGTCTGGTTATCACATTCTGCCACAGGAGGCGGATCTAGGCGTGCCTATTGTCCGTGAGGCTATGAGCAGCAAGAGGTATCAGACCATCAAAGAATACTTTCACTTGGCTGACAATGCTGAACTCAAAGCAGGCAACAAGACGGCTAAGGTTGCTCCACTTATTACTGCTGTCAACGCGAATTTGGTGTAGTTTGGGTTTTTCCACCATGAATTGAGTACTGACGAGTCTATGACTCCGTACTTTGACTGCCACAGCATGAAAATGTTTATAAGAGGAAAACCAATTAGATTTGGTTTTAAGTGGTGGTGTATGTGTGGCATCGACGGCTACCCTTACAACATTAAGCAGTACACCGGACAAGAAAGTTCTACGCATTCGATGGAATCTCTGGGCTCCAGGGTCATAAACCATATGGTTGATGTTATTGAAAAACATTCAGATGTAATTCGTCACCACCTGTTCTTCGATTATTTTTTTACAAGTTACGCACTGATCAAGTCACTCGCAGAGAGAAATGTTGCAGCTACAGGAACCATTCGGGAACTGAGAACTGGCAGAGCACACAAAGAACTTCGAAGTACAAAGAACTTGAAGAAGAGTGGCCAACGAGGAGACTATGATTACCGATGTGATGGGTCAGTCTATGTACCAAAGTGGCATGACAATTCTGTTGTCTGCATTGCCAGCAACAATCTCACACATGACCCATTTCAAACCGCACGTCGCCAAGGGTACATTAGATGTTGCTGTATCTCAACCCTTTGTGGTGAAGCGCTATAATGAAGGAATGGGTGGAGTGTATTTCATGGACAGGTTCTTAGCAAGCTACAGGCCATCTGTGCGTAGAAAGAAATGGTAGTGGCCTCTATTCACAAACGTCCTCAACGTATCTGTCGTGGCTGCTTGGAAAATACACTCTCACCTTCATGGAAGTGACATGGATCATCTGACATTCAGACGTGACATCACCTTGTGTCTCTTGAAGGGCACTGCCATTCAGGAACATTCAATCAGATCAAATCACATAGCCAACTTGCCCAAAGATGTCCGGCAGGCACAGGAGTTACTTCATGAACGCATCAGCTGTACGCAGGGACGCTGTCGTATGTGTTCGAACACCACTACGGTCATGTGCAGGGTCTGCAAGGTCTGGCTTCACTCCGATAAGGACAAAAAACTTGCTTTGTGGACTACCACAAGTGACAGACATGCATACTGTAGCATTAGTCACTAGTATCTGCTTGATTTATCTGTTATTTTTGCGTTCTAGTAGGATGTTCTCTTGCATGGGTTGAACGTACAATTTCTTGGCAATGTTCCTGTATAGGAACATAGATAAAAAAACTACAAAGAAACTCAATCTATTGACACTATACTTACGTCTTGCAGTCATTACATGTAGTAAGAAAAAGAACACTTAAGAAATTAATAGCGTTTTTGTGGTAGTGCCAGGAAAAAAAGGTTAAGAAGTGATCAGTGGAGCTAATTTACTACTACTATACTACTGAGCATTTGTATAGTACTACAAGACATGTCCATGCTCATCAGAGTTTACAATCTAGTCAAGACAAACACCACAGTAGCTGTAGACCCGAGATACATCTAGGGGGAATGGTAAGGGAACGCAAAAGGAGACTAGGCGAGACAAGATCCGAAAGAGGCAGCAAAGAGGTGAGTTTTCAGCCTGGATTTGAAAAGGGCCAGAGAAGGTGCCTGATGTACAGGCTCAGGTAGTTTGTTCCAGGCATTAGGAGCAGCAAGGTGAAAGGAGCAAAATCTGGAGTTATCAATAGAAGAGAAGGGCACAGACAGAAGCAATTTGCCAGAAGAGCGGAGTTCCCGAGGGGGGAGGGGGTGTAGTGAGAGATAAGAGAGGAAAGGTAGTGAGGCGCTGCAGTGTGAATACACTTATAGGTCAGCAGGAGAAGTTTGAACTAAATGTGGAAATGGATAATGAAGTGACTTGAGAAGAGGGGTAATAAGAGTATGACTAGGCTGGTGGAAGATTAGCCGTGCAGCAGTGTTAAACAGATTGAAGGGGAGAGAGATGATTCAAAGAAAGACCAGAAAGGAGCAGCTTACAATAGTCTAGATGGGAGGTGATTAAGGAGTGAATAAGTGTCTTAGTAACGTGTTCAGAAAGGAAAGGGGAGATTTTGTCGATGTTATAGAGAAAGAAATGGCAGGTTTTAGCTATCAGATGGATGTGTGTGGAGAAGGAGAAAGAGGAATCAAAGACTACCAAGGTTGTGAGCTGAGGAAACAGGGAGGCATAGAGAGTTATTCACAGAGACTGAGAAACAAGGAAGGGGAGAGGAGGGTTTAGGGGGAAAAAATAAGCAGCTCAGTTTTGGCCGTGTTCAATTTCAAGCGGCGGTGAAATATATCCAAGCAGCAATGTCAGAAAGGCAGGCAGAGATCCAGGCCTGGATTGACGGAGAGATTTCAGGGGTAGAGAGTTAGTTCTGGGAAGTCATCAGTGTAAAGATGCTACTGAAAGCCATACGAAGAGATGAGTGCACCAAGAGACTGAGTATAAAGAGAGAAAAGGAGTGGACCTGTCAGATCCTTGGGGTAGGCATGTTTAGAGGTGTGTTTTCTAAAGATTAACGCATTAACATGCATTATGTGCTGCTGCACCCACAGAAATAAAGGAGCCGCTGCAGCACTTAATTCGTGTTAACCTTTAGTAAACATACCCCTTAATGCTCAAGAACGAACTCAGGTTATTAAAGTCATTTAAAAGGGAAAAAGGCACACTTACCTACAACTGCTATTCCATGAACTGTTTTGGATTGTGTTTTTATGATTTATATTTCATATATATATATTTATTAACTGTAATTAAACTATGTTGTATTTCATTTGCTATAAGTGTGCATTTTTAAATGTCATAAGTTGCTTTGGATCATCCTACGAGTCCAATTAGGTGGGACAGAAGTGTAAAGAACAGACCAATTATGCCCCTGAATTATGGAACGCAGCTCCAAGGAAGTTCCTCAGGACTTGGCGGCTATGGTTATCTTTCCTTTTGGAAAATATATACAAAACCTGCTTATTCCAGAAAGCATTTTTTATGATTGGTTTAGATCAACGTTTTGTCTCTCACTGTGAAGTTGTTCTGATTACGTATGTGAACCTGTAAATCGTCTCAAGCTTTCTGGGCAGACAGCTTATAAATTGTAATAATTAGAATAGATTACTCTAACATGTACTAAATCCAAGCCACAACACTATATGCAGTAGCACAGAGCTTACAGATCTCTTAACCACTGGGATCGGCTGCACTCAGGCATGAGAAAAACAGGGGTGCAAAAGTTCATTCCTTGAGAGCCACAAACAGGACAGTTTTTCAAGATATCCCTAATGAATGTGCATTGGATAGATCTGCACACATCCAACTTGAGTTCTATGCAAAACTCACATGCATATTCACTCTGAATATTCTCAAAAACTGGCCCGTTTGTGGCCCTCAAGGAATGAACTTGTGCATCCCTAAGAAAGGAGGGGAAGATGAATACTGTGATGACCCTGCTGGTCAATAGGCAAAGTTGCTGTTGTGCTTCAGAAGGAAGTGCCCCTCCAGCCCCAGACAGAAGTGGAGGAGTAGCCTAGTGGTTATAGCAACAGCCTAGTACCCAAGAGATCTGGGTTCAATTCCTACTGGCACCCCTTGTGGCCTTAGGCAAGTCACTTAACCCCCCAATGCCTCAGATACAAAAACTTAGTTTGTAAGCTCTCTGGGGACAGGGAAATACCTATGTACCTGAATGTAATTTGCCTTGAACTACCATTGGAAAGGCGTGAGCTAAATACTAAAATTCCCAGAGCCACCTTGGCATACTATAAGGAGAGGGTGGTCAAAGTTGGAAGACGATAAACACGATGAACCAAACCTCAAACTAGAACTAGCTTAGGAAAACAAAATTAAAAATTAGAAAAAAAAAAATATGGATCGACTTAAAGAAATCCTAACACAAAATCATATTTTGAGAGTTATTACAAAAAAAAGAAGACGTATTCAAAATCCCTTGCATTTTGCTTCTATAATTAAACATTTGAACTGTCTTGTAAGCTTGGATTACAAAGTATTCAATTATGGGACATAAAAGGTTTAAAGTAATATAAGGCAATTAGTTATAGCTGGAAATATTTTTCTTTTAGGCCTTCTAAAAAGGATTATGGTTTCACTTACCGTTAATTTCCTTTCCTGGAATCCTGCTAGACCAGTCCAGACCAGACAGTATGGTTATGTCTGGTCTTATATATTGCAGATATTGCAGACAGAGAAAGTTCCAGAAGCTTCAGCGATTCAGCCCTGGCACGTATAGAAGCCCCCCTGGGGGGGGGGGGTGTCACCTTCAGTATACACCTGGAAAAGCAGAAGAAGGATATTGCCCAGTGGTAGAGATAGAAGACCAAAATGGTCAATCAATGAAAGAGCACAAATGAGTAACTATATACAACTAGCCCCCTCAGGATCACTATATGATGGGACCCTGAAGGGCATCTGTATGCACAAGGCAGACAATACAGCCATATTTAGATATCGCTCTGCTAGGAAGGCCGTTTCAAGAGGTCACAGAGAGGGACGAGTCCTGAACTGCTCTAGGAGGATTCCAGGAAAAGGAAATTAATGGTAAGTGAAATGTCTCCTTCCAATTCATTCTGCTAGACCAGTCC
Organism: Ichthyophis bannanicus; assembly: GCA_033557465.1. NCBI lineage: Eukaryota > Metazoa > Chordata > Amphibia > Gymnophiona > Ichthyophiidae > Ichthyophis > Ichthyophis bannanicus. The sequence goes on along the minus strand of CM066041.1, from coordinate 202,135,777 downwards.
AGACAAGTGGGAAGTACCAGAGGTACATCACCCCCGGCGAGAAGAGACAGCTGCTGCCACCACACTGGGTCCCAAAACGCACCAAATCTCGAGCCTGGAGATCGAGGCAATACTGGCGAGCAAAGGTAGACAAAGAGGAATATATAGCCACCTGACAGATGTCAAGGGGGGCCACAAGTAACTGTTCTGCCCAAGAAGTTGCTTCAGTATATGTGGGGTGACCCCACAGCCTCGCTATGCAGAATATCAGTGGACTCAATAGTGCGTTTAATCCATCGTGCGATTGTAGTTTTTGACGTGGCGAGGCCCTTGCAAGGGCCTGCAAAAAGGACAAAAAGGCGGTTAGAGACTTTAGAAAGGAATTTGTCATTTTCAGATATCGATGAAGTACCCTACTGACAGACACTGACCCACGGAGTCTGCTGTTCGTGCCAGAGCAATACTCCCTAGAAAAGGGAGGGAGCGAAATGGCCCAATTCACATGGCAGGCTGTCAGGACCTTCAGCAAGGAGGAGGGTACCACCCGAAGTGATACCCCTTCAGGGGAGAAACAGAAACATGATGGCAAAAAGAGGCCACATGGCCTATCTAGTCTGCCCTTCCAAATCACCCACTACAAGAGTTGCCTTTTTTCCTTTAGAGAACCTCTGTATTTGTCCCATGCTTTTTTTAAATTTAGATATTGTCCTCATCTCTACCACCTCCACTAGGAAACTATTCCATGCATCTACCACTCTTTACGTAAATAAATATTTCCGCTTATTACTCCTAAATCTATCCCCTTTTACCCTCATTCTATGTCCCCTCGTAGAAGAGCTTGCTTTCAATCTAAAGCAGCTCGCCTCCTGTGCATTTACGCCACAAAGGTATTTAAACGTCTCAATCATAATTACCTCTGTTCCGCCTTTCCTCTAAATGGTTTATGGACCTTTCCTCCAGGAACTTGTCCAAACCTTTTTTAAACCCGACTACACTAACAGCTTTTACTACATCCTCAGATAAATTCCAGAGTTTGATTATACGTTAAGAAAAAATATTTTTTTCACCCATTAGTCTTAAATAGGTTACTCTGTAGCTTCATTACATGTCCCCTAGCCTTTCTATATTCTAATGATGTAAACAATCGATCTATGTTTACCCGTTCCACTCCATTCATTAATTTATAGACCTCTATCATATCTCCCCTCAGCCGTCTCTTTTCCAGGTTGAAGAGCCCTAACCTTTTTAGCCTCTCTTCATAGGGGTATCCTTCCATCCCCCTTTACCATTTTGGTGGCTCTTCTCTGTACCTTTTCTAATAACGCTATATCCTTTTTAAGATACGGCGACCAGAATTGCACACAACATTCAAGGTGTGGTCACACTATGGAAAGATACAGAGGCATTATAATATCCTTTGTTTTATTTTTCCATTCCTTTCCTTATGATACCTAGCATTCTATTTGCTCTCTTGGCCGCTGCTGCACACTGGGTGGAGGGTTTTATCATGTTATCCATGATGATGCCTAAATCTTTTTTCCTGGGTGGTGGTTCCTAATGTGGAATCTTGCATCATGTAACTATAGTTTGGATTGTTCTTTCCTAGGTGCAAAACTTTGCACATGTCCACTTTAAATTTCATCTGCCATTTGGATGCCCAGTCTTCCAATTTATCAAGATCCTCTTGCAATTTTCCCACAATCCTCATGGGTTTTAACAACTTTAAATAGTTTTGTGTCATCTGCAAATTTGATAACCTCACTCGTTATTCCCATTTCCAGATCATTTATGAATATGTTAAAAAGCAGCGGACCCAGCACAGATCCCTGGGGTACTCCACTATTCACCTTTCTCCATTGGGAAAGCTGGCCATTTAGCCCTACCCTCTGCTTTCTATCTTTTAACCAGTTCCTGATCCACAATAGTACACCGCCTCCTATCCCATGACTTCATAGTTTTGCCAAAAGTCTCCGATGAGGGACCTTGTCAAAAGGCTTTCTGAAAATCCAGCTAGACAAAAGGTGGGTCGGCTGATATAGTGTATCAATGAAGCTACAGAGTAACCTATTTAAGGCTAATAAGAGAAAATATTTTTTCCACTCAACACGTAATCAAACTCTGGACTTTGTTACTGGAGGATGTAGTAAAAGCTGTCAGTGTAACTGGGTTTAAAAAGAAGTCTGGACAAGTTCCTGGAGGAAAGGTCCATAAACCATTATTAAAAGGGACCCAGGATATCATTGCTTGACCCAATACAAGCATTGTGGAACCGGTGTCTTTTTGGGAAACTGCTACGTACTTATGACCTATACTGGCCACTGTTGGAAACAGGATACTGGACTTGATGGACCTTGGTCTGACCCAGTATGGCATATCTTATGTTCTTATAATCAATATATGGAGCTAGCATTGTAAGTTTTTATTATTGAAACTATAATGGACAAATAGAAAATATAAATGTCTTCCATGTTTTATTCCAAGTTTCTCTGACCTTGTTCTCTGTAAAACCTAACAGTTTATTGTTATGGTATGTTGTTATATTGTGAACCGCGCTGATTCTGAATAGAGCGGTATATAAGAGCCTGTAATAAATAAATAAAATAAATAAATGGGTGATGCAATGTAATGTGCTGTGCTGTATGAAAAATTAAAGTTGCTAAATTAACCAAAATGTTTTGGACTTTTATGGGAAAAAAAATGCTTTGAAATAATTAAAGTATTAAAAAAAATGGATTATAAATTAACCAGTATCTATGGCAAACCCTCATTGTTCTGAAACAGAAGTGAATTGTACCCTTTTTTATGAAAGACCTCATTACATCCTTAGGGCAAAATGCAAATAAACAAACATACATTTTTAAGACACTGAAAACAAAGATCAGCAAATAAGCTGTAGGCGATCTCTCTTTATTGAGCTAATGTAATAAATTTGTGACAGGATTTCAAGAGCTGCATTCCTTTCATCAAGTCCCCAAAAAGGGAGCAGAACACTCCAAAAGCTCTTCACATGATGCATCATTTACAGCCTATATTTGTTGAATCTTATTTCTACATAGTCAAGTGGCCTAACAATATCCTAAGAGGCTGCTTTGTGTCATGTGTACATCCTCTCATAGAAGCACATTATTATTTCTTGTTTGCTTCCTTCTACCTATCTGTAGTTCGGCTCTTGCAGTTTTTGTATCTCTGAAAGCCTGGGCCTCGATTTGATTTTATTAATCCATTTGTAAATTATGACTGTTTTACTAGTAAATCAATCATATTTGCTTGCTATTGTTATTTGACTGTAAATAGCTTTGGTATGTCAAATGCAAGGCAGTACAGCAAATAATTAAACTAAAAACGTTAGAATAAACCAAGGACACGGATTTGGTCAGTGCACAGATAAGGAGTTTAAAAAATGCCCAGTTAGAAGTTATCCATCAGCTCTTCAGACAACTCAAGAAAATGGCAAAGCATTCTTATAAGCTTCAATTCTGCAGGATTCCGGAACTGTGGAAGTGCTCAGTCATCTGGAGATGTTCAATTCACAACATTTCTTCCCTCAAGCTGCAAGAAAGCATGTTATGCCAAACAAATAATAGATGGGTCAGATTTCCAGAGAATTATTTGAGGTGGCACAGCAATTTTCTCCCTCAGAGTTGGGAAGCAAGAACGTCCTTCGGCCATTCAATGGAGAAATTAAAGAAAATTGTTTCAAAGGAGTTTGCTGAACTTAGAAAATGACAGTGGCATCAAAACTGAATTGGGGGTGTGAGGTGACCTTTGCTGGTTGCATTTTAAGTAGATTGAAGTCGTAAGATTAGATTACTACTATTCAAATTTGCAAAGGGAAACTGAACTTGATCCATATCCTGCTTACTTATTCAAGAAGTCAGAGGTGATCTTAGAATGGAAGCTAATTGGATGAATGAAGTATTAAGTCGGGGCTGTACTCAAACATTTTGAAACAGATTAATAAAGGATGTAGTACAATCTGTTTCAAAGATGAGAAATGAGAGCAAGGAGATTGCTCGAACTAAAATCGGCCAACAGCTAATCTAGCATTTTTTTGCAAATATTTTGGAAGCAATAGCACTACTACTGATCATTTCCATAGCGCTACAAGGCAGGAGTGGCCTAGTGGTAGGGGCAATTCACCTTAGGCTAGAGGTTTGAATCCTGCTAGAGGACAGCAACCTTGAGCCAGAAGGACTGGAGTTTCTAGTCCCACAAGTGCTTCCTGTGGCCTTAGGCAAGATACTTAACCCTCTGGTACAAAAACAGATTGACCTCTTCGGGAACAAGAGAAAAATATATATACAGTACCTAAATGTACACCGCTTTGACTGGTAGAAAAGCGGTATATAAGCCTAGTTAAATAAGGCCTACACAGCACTACACTGACACATGTAAGAGACAGTCCCTGCTGATCAGAGCTTACAGTCTAGTCAAGACAGACGGCAGAACAGCTGGGAACTAGGATAGGTCTAGGAAAATGGTAAGGAAACACAGTTGGAGAGCAGGGGACTACATGAATCAGGATCCAAAAGCAGGTCTCGAAGAGGTGAGTTTTTAGCCTGGGATTTGAAAAAGGCCAAAGATACTGACTTGTTTGGTTTGATCCAGGCATAAGGAGCAGCAAGGTGGACAGATCAAAGTCTGGAGTTGGTGGTGGAGGAGAAGGGCACAAATAGAAGTGATCTGCCGGAGGAGCGAAGTTCCTGAGGAGGGGTGTAGGGAGGAGCAACAGAATGAATGTGCTGATAGGTCAGTAGGAGAAGTTTGAACTGGATCCAGAAACTGAAGGGGAGCCAAATGAAGTGACTTAAGAGGAGTTACATGAGCACAGCGAGACTGGCGAAGAAGATTAGCTGTGCAGCTGAATTTTGAAGGGGAGAGAGATGATTCAGAAGGAGATCAGCAAGAAGGAGGTTGCAATAGTTTAGACGGGAGAGGACTAAAAAGAATGGATAAAGATCATAGTATCGTGTTTGGAAAGGAAGGGGCAAATTTTGCTGATGTTTTAGCTATTGGTTGGACGTATGTGGAAAAGGAGAGAGGAGTCAAAGATGAACCCAAAGTTGCGAGCCAACCATATATGGCAGGCCAATTCAAGGATTATTTGGACAAGTCTCAGTCAGGTTTTACAGCCTCTTATAGTACCAATTATTACTGTTCTACTTGAGAAGCTGAGACTTGTCTTAGATAAAAGGACAACAGGGATTATTGGTACAAACTGATCTCTCCACCATATTCGATTAGGTTGACCATTAACTGCTTCAGAAATTAGATGAAAATGGAAATATAGGGTTTTATCATGGTTTGAGTGCGTGTTTTCTGAAAGAAATACCATATATGGTGAAGTTTCAAGCTGGTACATCAGAAAAGTGGATCATGAGATGAGGGAATTCCACAGGGGTCACCGTTCTCTCCTATTGTTTAACATGTATACGTCATCTTATTATAGAATCTTAAGGGGATCATTCTGGAAGCCCTATTCATGCTTTGAATGTCCAAAAACAGGCAGAGTTTTGTATAAAGTACAGAGTTATCTCCTGAGACATTTTAGAAGCCAGCTCTTGGGACAGCCAAGTCTGAACAGAGGCATGATGAAGGCATAGCTGGGGTGTTCCCAGGAACCTGGATATCCCTGCCAGATCTCAGAAGCATCATGGACATCCGGCATTGTCTTTAAGTTCAGACCTGCTCCAGGCATAAACAGGCTTCTGAGAAGTGCTTGTTTTGGCTGAAAAACATCCAGAGGGTGCAGAGAAGATAGCACTCCATCATCCCCAGTACCTAGCACAAATGTCAACAAATACGTAGCAGCAGTGGAATTTGAACCCCAGCTGCCTGTTCCTAGCCCACTACTCTTAACCATTCAATTATCCTAAATGTCCAGGTTCTGAAATATGGTTCTGGGGACATCTGTGTAGATGCCTCCCACAGACGTCCTTATCGGGCATGCCCATATTTTTGAAATCATGTCTGCACCTGGACATGCCTGCTTTTTTTGTCAGATGTTCTAGCTTAGATGTCCCAGATTGCATTTGGACATCCCTTCTAAAATTCCCCTCCAACATGTCTAGGACTGCTTCAATTTTCTTATGCAGATAAAAATGGCCTAAAAACGAATTCTTGTGAAACAAAGATTCTTTGGGTTGGTGGGATAAATAGTTACATTTCAGAGAGAAAGGCCCATGTACTGAAAGTATAACTATTAAAGAAGAATCAGAGTCCAGCAGTCTTGGGGTAATTGAGGAGGAAGGACAAAAGTGCTATTGTCAGACTCAAGGGTGAAGGGGAGGAATATGTAGAAGCTGATGAGGATACAGCAGAATTGCTTAACAAATATTTCTGCTCTGTGTTCACAGATGAAGGGCCAGGAGCAGGACCTCAGAAAATACCCACAAAAAAAGAACAGAAGTGATGGGAATCGAACAATTTTCAGAAGACTGTGAGGAACTAGCTAAACTAAAGGTAAACAAAACGATGGAAATGGATGGGATTCACCCAAGAATAGTGAAGGAACTTGGGGACGTTCTAGCGGCTCCACTGACTGTCCTTTTCAATGCTTCTTTGGAGTCGGGAGTGGTCCCAGAGGACTGGAGAAAGGCACATGTGGTCCCTTTACACAAAAGCAGAAGTAAGGATGAGGTTGAAAATTACAGGCGTTAGTCGAACCTCTGTGGTGAGTAAATTATTGTAAAACACTATTAAAAGAAAGAATAGTGAGGTTTCTGGAGTCCAATGGATTGCAGGATCTGAGGCAGCATGGGTTTACCAGAGGCAGGTCTTGTCAGACAAATCCGATGGATTTCTTTGACTAGGTGACCAGGGAGTTGGACTGAGGGAGAGCCCTAGATGTGGTGTACTTAGATTTCAGTAAAGCCTTTGACATTGTTCCACACAGGTGACTTAATAAACTGAGCACCCCAGGGATAGAACCTAAAGTGACTGACTGGGTTAGAAACTGCTCGTGTGGGAGGCGACAAAGGGTACAAGTAAATGGATGGAGTTCACTCTGAGGAGGAAGTTACCAGTGGTGTGCCGCAGGGATCTGTCCTTGGTCTGATTATTTTTACCATATTTGTTAGAGATATTACAGAAGTGCTGTTGGGTAAGGTTTACTTGTTTGAGGATGATGCCAAAATCTGCAATAGACACCCAGGAATGAGTAGATAACATGGAAGAGGGCTCTAGCTAAGCTTGTGGAATGGTCAAGAATTTGGCAGCTGAGATTTAATGCTAAAAAAAATATAAAAAAAATTCAGGGTCATGCACATCAGCGGCAAAAATCCAAGAGAGTGGGGTACAGTGTAGGGGGCAAATTACTTCTGTCCATGAAAGAAGAGCAGGACCTGAGCTTGATTGTTTCTGATGATCTTAAAGGTGGCTAAACAGATAGAAAAGGTGATGGTGCTCCTTGTGGTCTTGGGCAAGCCACTTAACTATTTTACAGGGAACATGGACAATGGAGGGTTCTCTCCAAGTTATAATGCCCTGTTCAATGTAAACCACCTTGATATCATGAAAGGCAGTATATAAGAAATGTTAAATAAATAATGATGGTGAAAGCCAGAAGGATGCTTGCATGCATAGGAAGAGAAATGGCCAGCAGAAAAAAGGAGGTGACAGTGCCTCTGTATAGGTCTCTGGTGAGACCACGTTTGGAGTATTGTGGGCAATTCTGGAGATCACACCTTCAAAAGGATATAAAAACAGGATGGAGTTGGTGAAAAGGGTGGCTACTAAAATGGTTAGTGGTCTTTGTTATAAAGCATATAAGTACAGACTTAAAGATCGGAATATGTATACATTAGAGGAAAGATGATAGAGATGTGCATTTATGTCACAAAGGTATTTAAACAAGAGGAGAGCCTTTTTCGATTGAAAGCAAGCTCTGCTACGAGGGGGGGGAACAGGAAGAAGGTGAAAGGGGATAGACTCAGTAGTAATATGGGGAAATATTTATTTATGGAAAGAGTAGTAAATGCATGGAATAGTCTCCCAGTGGAGGTAGTAGAGACAAGGACAGTATCTGAATTTTTAAAAAAGCATGGGACCAACCCAGAAGATCTCTAAAGGAAAAAAGGAGACTATTGTAGTTGATATGAAAGGGCAGACTAGATAGAAACATGAGAGCAGAAAAAGACCACATGGCCTATGTAATTCAAGACTGACATTAGATAAACAAGAAGCTAAAGGCACCAAATCAGCAGATACAAATCTACATTCAAAATTAGATCTTGTCTGTCAGAAGACTATTTAAAGAGACACTCATTCAGGCAATGGTTACATTTTCATTAGATTATCATAACGATCATCATAACGTGATTTATGAAGGCCTGGAGAAAAAAAGTTAAGCTCAAGATTGGAACTGGTGCAAAACATAGCTGCCAAGGTTACTGTTAAAAGCTAAATAATCAGATCACATCAGTCCGGTTTTGAAAAATTGTCATTGGCTCCCTATAAATCAAAGAGCTAGATTTAAATTGGTAACTGGCACACAGGATTAATTTGGGGGTGATCTCCAAGTTATTTGAACAACTATTTGGAAATGTATGCGCCTTTATGCTCTCGAAGATCAGAAACTGATGTTCAATTAAATATCTAAGAAACAATCTGGATTAGTACAGTTGTAGTCAACATTATTGGCACCCATGCAGTTCAACCCCATAATGTCCAATATCTCAAAAAAGTGGCCAATGAAATGGCTTTGGACTATATATGCACACATTTCACACACAAAAGAATCAAATAAAAGATCAATTTAAAAAGGAAGTACTATAAAAACTGGGACGCTGCAAGGACATGATTACTGGTACCCATATAAAGAATTCAAATCACTGATCAGAAGAACCACATTCCCATTGCAGTAAAATTAGAAGCACCTGTAATCAACTATCAATACTCACATGACTTAAATCAATGAATGATGGCTCTAATGTCTAAAATGGCCACATTCGCTCCCTGTTCAGTTTTCACAATGGTGAAGACAAGAGTTGCCTGAGATCAGAAAAGCCATTATCGCCAAACTTCAAAAGGGGTACAAGGCCAATTCAAAAGACAGATTCCTTTATTTACAGTTCACAATATTAATTATTTTCTGCTCATGGACTGTCAAGAACCTACCAAGATGTGGTGGGAAGAGGAAAATTAATCCAAGTCATCATTGAAGGTTAGTGCAAACGGTTGGAAAGACACCGCGTACAACATCTAAAGAGCTTAAGGCTGATCTGGAGCAATCTGGCGTGGTAGTTTCAACCCGCACTATACGCCACCCACTAAACAAAGAAGGACTTCATGGGCAAAGGCCAAAGAGGACCCCACTGCTCAAAGATGGGCATAAAAAAGGCATGCCTGATTTTTGCCCAAACCCACCTTGAGAAACCACAATCCTGGGAAAATAGTCCATGGACAAACGAAACCAAACTTGAGTTCTTTGTCAATGCAGACTAGTGATACATTTACAAGTGAAGAAATTAAGCTTATAAGGAAATAAAATACCCTTTGTGGTGAAGATGGCCCTTTAGAAGAAATGGATGTTGAGGAAAATCCTGAGAGCAGAGCTAACTCACACAGGATTTCCAAAACTGACCTGAAAAAAACACAGTGCTCTGCTGAGCCGAAGACACACCCCAGTACAGGGGAGGAGTTAGGCTTCAGCTCTGATTGGGCACACCCAAGGGAACGGCAGGGAGTGCCGGGAATTGAAGCCCTTTTTAAAACCTCAGAGAGCTGAAAGAGAGGTGAGGAGGAAGGAGGAAGGAGGAGAAAGGTGAACAGGTTGTTGTTGCAGAGAGGACCACGGAGAATATCCCAGAGGATAGCGTGGGGAAGGATATCCAAGTCCAAAAGAACGTTGTGAGAGGAGTGCAGAGTGCTGGAACCCTAGAAGCTAGGAGAAGAGCACTAGGACCTTGTGAGAAGACAGAACCCCGGAAGAGTCAGCCTGGGAGTCCAACGTACCCTGCAAGAAACTATTACTGCCGGGAAAAGCCTAGACCTAGCCAGCCTCGAGAAAGCAGCACGTGGAGAAAAGGTACTTCTAATGCCAACAAGCAGTGCTATAAAGATAGAGAACTACAGCCAGGAGAAAGTTTTCCTAAGAGAAGTTCTTTTATAAATGCCTCTAAACAAGGTAAAAACTATCAATAAATAACTCCAAACTGGGCAGAAAAATCCCTTTTAAACCAAAACAAAACAAAAACTGGGCATAAACCATCAACACAGCTAAACACCAGCCATAGAGAAACACCCGAGGCAGGAGGAAAAAAGACCTCAGCAACCAGAGTCAAATCAGACAGTATTCAATGATACAAAAGAAAAGACTCAGATTACATCAGCGGTCAAAAAAAAACTCCAACCAGCCAGGGACAAATAAACCAAAGGCTGGTGCAGCCGGTCAATGGATAGTGAAAAAAACAGATAGCAACGCTCCAGCAAAACAGTGCTCCAAGACAAAAAAGGAATCACTTATCTGACAAAAATAGAAGACAAGAGTCAGCAGAACAGACTGTTCAGTATAGCAGAAGGAAGTGAAGATGATAAATCCAACGGAGGAGGCAGGGAGCCCCGACATCTGATGTTTCGCCTTGCGGCTTCCTCAGGGAGCTCAAGTCCACGTTCCACACGCTGACGATGGCCTCGACAAAAGACTACATAAAGGAGCAGAGCAGGAGCACTATGCAGAAGCTAGAGCCAAGCACCGGCTGCAAACTTGGCGATCTCAAAAGACCGCTTCTCTACAAGTCATAGTTGTGTACATTCAGGTACTATGTATATGTTTCCCTTGTCCCCAAAGGGCCCACACTCTGTTTTTGCATGAGGCAATGGAGGGTTAAGTATTAAAGGAATCATGAAGTCAGTGCATTTCGCTCCAAAAGTCCTCTATCTAGTATCAGAAAGCCAGGTCTGGGTCGAAGGTCATAGGTCCTCCAGCAGGACAATGACCCAAAACATACATCCAAAAGTACAAAATAATGGTTAAAAAGGAACAAATTGGCTGTTTTAAACTGACCAGTAATGAGTCCTGATCTCAGTCCAATGAGAACCCTTGGAAAGAGCCGAAATCTGCCATTGATAAAAGGAACCCTGGAAACATTCATGAGCTGGAAAAAATCAGTTGAACGGTGGGAGAAACTACCAGCAGACAGATGTACGAAACCTATAGATGTCTACAAGAAATGTTTGGAGGCTGTCCTCACTGACAAGGGTTGTCCAACCAAATATTTGTGAAGGGTGCCATTAATACTGTCCAGGTCATATTTTTTTCCTCAGAAATTACTAGTCTTAAGTTGCATAGACATCTTTGTTTTGTTGTATATCTTTAAACATACAATTAAAATATGACGACATACAGTTGGAATATTGCCAATTATTTCTCAAGATATTGTACACAACATACCTAAAATACAAGGGTGCAATAATGTTGACCACAACTGTAAGTAAAAGAATAAGACCTTAACTGTAAGTTCTCCTTTTGGAATGGAACAAGCTTCCAGGAGAAGAACTATATGATTTTACAATTTACTGTACTAGAAAGATCTATATGATTGAGTAATGTAAGATAGATAGATTTTTTTTTTTGTAATTCACCTTGTTAAAATTACATTATAGGTATCCTGGAAGGTTTAGAGAACTAAACATCTTTGTCACTTGGAAATTTGCTTATCTGCCATTCCTCACAGGTGACTTATAAACAAACTGAGCACCTAGGAATGGACCCTAAAGTTACTGATTGGGTTAGAAATTGGTTGAGTGGGAGGCGACAAAGGGTACAGGTAAATGGAGCTCACTCTGAGGAGAAGGAGGTTACCAGTGGTGTGCCCTAGGGATCTGTCCTTGGTCTGATTCTTTTTTACATCTTTGCTAGTGATATAGTGGAAGGGCTGTCGGGTAAGGTTTGCCTTTTTGCAGATGATACCAAAATCTGTAATAGAGTAGACACACAGGATGGTATAGATTTTTATTTATTTATTTTTTATACCGCGCTATTTAGAATCAGTGCAGTTTACATGTATACTAACAGATACATTTTATTCCCTTGTTCCCGAGGGCTCACAATCTAAGTGTACCTGAGGCAATGGAGGGTTAAGTGCCTTGCCCAAGGCCACAAGGAGTGGCCATGGGACTAGAGACCCCAGTCCCTCCGGCCTGAATTTGCTTGTCCCCATGCGGGAATTGAACCTCTGGCCTTCTGGCCTGAGGTAACTTGTCCCAACCACTGAGCCACTCCTCCCTCAGATAACGTGAGAAGGGATCTAGCTAAGCTTGAAGAATGCTCTAGAATTTGGCAGCTGAGATTTAATGTTAAAAAATGCAAGGCCATGCATTTGAGCTGTAGCAATCCAAGGGAGCAATACAGTATAGGGGGTGAAGTACTTTTGTCCAATAAAGAAGAGCGGGATCTAGGTGTGATTGTGTCTGATGATCTTAAAGTAGTTAAACAGGTAGAAAATGTGACGGCAAAAGCTAGAAGGATGCTTGGGTGCACAGAGAGGAATGGCCAGCAGAAGAAAGGAGGTGATAATGCCTCTGTATAAGTCTTTGGTGCGACCTCATTTGCAGTATTGTGTGCATTTCTGGAGACCACACCTTCAAAAGGATAAAAACAGACTGGAGTCCGTACAGAGGATGGCTACTAAAATGGTTAGTGGTCTTCATTATAAAGCATATGAAGACAGACTTAAGGATCTTAATATGTACACCTTAGAGAAAAGGCGGGATAGAGGTGATATGAATGAGACGTTTAAATACCTCCATGGCATAAATGCACAGGGGGAGAGCCTCTTTCGGTTGAAAGCAAACTCTGCTATGAGGGGACATGGGATGAGAGTGAAAGGGGATTCAGGAGTGATATGCGGAAATATTTCTTTACGGAAAGAGTGGTGGATCCGTGGAATAGTCTCCCAGTGGAAGTGGTAGAGATGAGGACAGCAACTGAATTCAAAGAAGCATGGGACAAACACAGAGGATCTATAAAGGAAAAAAGGGGAATGTTGTAGTGGTTGATAAGGAAGGACAGACTAGATAGGCCATGTGGTCATCTTCTATCATCTGGATCTCTGAAATTCACAGAATAGAGGTCATACCTCTTAATGTCATTTTAAACTTCCATAAAAAAAAGAAAATTACACACGACAGAAAAAAAATGCAAAAAGGAGATTAAGCAGCAGTTCAGCAAAGACAAAAATAAATAATTAGACTTTTCTTCCCTGTGGTTGTACTAAAATTAAAAACAAAAAACACACCCTTTGGAAGGAAGGGAGAACAATTTCTGCCATGAGATAGGAAGCACAGACAACTTATTGTGGTTAGGGATTCTGCAAAAACAGCATTCACTCTCCCCAGGGGTTTGTCATCACACACCAACAAGGATGTTTACAGAATGGAGAACAGGAATCCAGCATAACTATGAACGAAGGCTTATGTCACATAACTTTGTTAGTTAAGTTCCAATTGTGTTTTGAAGTATGAACAAGAGGATACTGCTAGTTCAAAAAGCAGAGCTAAAATATTTTCCCAGCTCTATCCATCTCTAGCTGTGTTCTCTCCCTCTCCAGTCCCTACTCACAAATCGCATGCTTATGCAAAAAGAGTACGTGAAGTGTTCCAAGCACATAGACAATCACTTTAATTTACAAGACCACTAAATTCCCTTAATGCATGTCACCGACTTATTTTTTTTACTTTAGAGTGTGGTAGTCATGCCAGTCCACTTAGATCCACTGAAATAAAAAAATCAATAAACAAAAAAAAAATTAAAAAAAAAAAGGTATCTTTTTTATTGGACTAACTTATTACATGTCTTGAATATTTAGTCCAACATAAAAAGATAATTTTTTCACCGATCTCTCTTTACTAAAAAAGCACATGGCTAGCCCAACCATTAGGAAAGGCTAGGTGGTCACACAGGGCATCAGCTTCTGAAGGGCAGCAAAGCAATAGATCCTGACAGCCAGAAAAACTCAAAGAATCAGAGTCATCAGTGCATTATTTTACATGCAGGGAGTATGGACACATACGTAAACATTAAACTTTGCTTTGTATGTACAAGTAATGTATTATGCCCAATTATGCATTATTGCAGGATTATTATGGGAAGGCTGGCATGTCAATCATGATTTGCGATTAATTATCAAAATCTGGGGAAGGGAGGGGAAGAGATATAAGGCACCTAATATCCTGCACTGGCCCTGTAAAGGATACAAAAATAGCATTATATTTTGGATACAAATCAAGAGAACTATGCCTCATTGCTACTACTCGCTATCTTTAAAACACATCAGGGGTCCATTAGTGGTTCTCCACCTTTTGAAGCTACCATGTATGTTATAGCACAAACCTGTATCTTGTACAATGCTATTTCACATCAGGCTTCAATTAATGGAATCACCAGAGCTTTGTTCTCCCATCCCATTAGATGTCTTTTGTATACATAAGGTACAAAAGGTTCCAGATTGTGCTGCTATGCAGGAAACCAAGCTCCGATTCCTGGACTGGACTCCTACTACTTGGATATTATTACTATAGAGGCTGCTGCAGACCCTGGGATGGACGCGTACACCACATCTACTGGTTCATCTGAGAACACACATTTACCAGATTCCGATGTGAGCTGCAGTCTGTGGCCCCTGAATAACAGAGTTAAACTGCAAGGAGATGATTAGAGGAGGAGGAGGAGGAAGAACACGCAACCACTGGGACTGAAGTTTTGTGGCACCCTAGTCCTAAGTGAGGTGGAAGCCCAAAACACGGAAAAAAAGAAAAACGTTACCATTTTTACAAAACTTAAGTAAGATAACATACTTTAGATGAAGAAAGCGCTTAAGAATTTAGTTACAGTGGTTTCATTTTATGAATAAATGTTACATGCCTAGAATATCTTATAAGCTTTTTTGTTCCACAATATTCTAACAGTAGTGGTACTTGCTCCCAGTCCTCAAAGGTTATTAATGGGCCACGTTTTCAGGGATATTCCAATAACTATGTATGTGGAATGATTTATTAGCAGCATTTATCCACTTAATTGTCAAGGTTCAAAGCAGAAATACATAAGAGACATACAATAGATTTATACACATCATAACATAAAAGTCATAATAATCGTGTAAATATAGTGATCTGCATGCATAGTACAGTATATGTAAATCTCCCTCATGCATATTCATTAGGGATATCCTCAAAACATGATCCATCAGTGGCTCTCAAGAACTGTTCTATAACATTCTACTAACTTAATCCCACAAGAATGGGGTTGGATCATTTTTCACTACAAACCTGAGTTCCAGAGTCTAGAAGACTCCTGAGCCTATCCCCCTTCTGTCTGTTCTCCATTTGTTGGCAGGCAGGTGGGTTTGTTGGCAGAGACGTTCATCCTAGAGGGGAGGCAGGTGGGTTTGTGTGGCTGACTTATCCTGCAGTCCTCAGAAACCTCCTGTTACAGGTAAGTAACCTAATTTTCTCCATGGTGAAGCAGGATGAGTCAGCCACACATGAGTGATTCCCTAACTAAGGGCTGTGATGGAGTGGGTTTTTTTTGGGGTTGCATTCACCCTTCACAGCCCGTGTAGTGCTGTGGTAGGATGAAGCTGCCAAAATAGAACTCGTAACCCCTAGTGATACCTAGACACCACAGGAAGCTAACCTTTTCTTGCCATGACAAGTGGTGAGTCCTGTGGGTATAACTACCATAACCCTAAAATAATTGGTCAGAGGGATGGTCCAGAGACCGGGGTGTGCATCTTAACATGATCCTACTGAGAAGAAGTATGTGTGGCTTAAGATGTCTTAGGAATTCCACAGTGATCCAATTGGGATAACCTTTGCAGTGTCAGGGTTTGGATGCCAATGCAAGGGCCACATCCTCTTCTTTTTTTCCACCCTCCCCTTTTTTGGCTAGTAGATCAGGAGTTTATTTCATTATTCATGGCCATTCTGTGAAGTTGAACCCCCCACATGGCTTTGTTTTGGGTTGTTTTGGCCACTCCACATAGGTTACCCCTTCTCGAAGTTTAGCTGGCCACTCTGCAGGCTATCCCCCCCCTTCTATCCTTTTGTCCATGGCTGTGATCGCCGCATATCAGATGCAGGAAAAGTATGTCTTACACAAAACTGAAGGATTAGATAGGCCAGTTTAAGGATAGGACTATCAATGGTAAAAACATAGGGTATGCCATACAGGGTCAGATTGGGGTCCATCGAATCCGGTATCCCATTTCTAATCGTGGCCAATGCAGGCAATGGGTACTACATCATCTGGCAACGAATTCCAGAGTCTGGTTGATCACTGAGTGAAGATTTTTTTCTCCAGTTAGTCTTAAATGCACAACATTGTAGCTTCATATCATATCCCTCAGTCCTTCTAGTTTCTGACGATGAGGGTTGCAAGGCACTGTGCCTGCAGCCAAAAATGGCCAAAGCTACCAGGTAACCATGGGTAGACCGCATTGCCCAAGGATCTGGGTGAGAATTGGTGGAGAGTCAATGCCTGCCGGCTGGATTGTCCAGTGAAGGCTCGGTTAGGGGGAAAGTTAAAACTAAACTCCCCCCACATCCTTTTGGGGCAAGCAAACCAGCCTTGGGAGGGCTGTGGGGGCAGCCTTGCACTTTAGCTATGAGTAGAATGCCGCATTGTCAATCTGACCTTCACTTTTATTATTTAGTTGTGTGCTCCAAGAAAAGCCATGGGAAGCAACTAGAGCTCAGGAGGGATGCAAGCACCTAGTGGGCAAGGGGGGGGGGCATAGTCCCCACCAGTTTATGTTTATTTAGAATTTGATATACTGCTTTTCTGTGCAAAAAGGCAAAATGGTTTACAATTAATAACAAAAGAAAAAAAAGAGAAAACACCATAAAATGAACAGGAAAGAGAAAACAAGAAATCAATAGAAAGAAGGGAGGGGAGGCAGAGTTAGTTGGTGTTCCAAGCAACCTAGACTCCAAGAGCCCAGGAAAAAAGATAAGTTTTAAGTTGAGCCTTAAAGTAGGCAAAGGAGGGTTCAAGATGGAGGAACAAAGGCAGGGAGTTCCAAAATGTGGGCATGTAAAAATAGAATGTCAAGCGGCGTGTAGACTAAGCATGCTAAATTGGGGGACAGAATGTGTAACCTATCATCATGAAGCGAGCGAGGACAGATAAGTAGGAGAACTGGTTAAGAGAACTTTGAATTTGAGCTGATATCGGAAGCCAATGATGACGTTTCAAAAGTGGGCGACGTGGTCAAATTTTCCGGCAAAAGAGTATGCAGACAGCTGTATTCTGAACTGACTGGAGATGTTTTAGGGAAGAGATAGATACACCAACATAGATAGGTTTACAGTAATCCAGACGGCTTATAACTCAGATGAGTAGTAGGGAAGCTAAGGCAAATGAGTCAAGAAAAGGGCAGATGGGTCAACACTGACGCAACACAAAGAACGACTTTTTGATTACAGAGTTGATGTGCTATGAGAATCACAAGTCAAAGTCCAATATTATACCAAGATATTTCAGGGTGGAGGTGACTTGGACATGTGAGCTGTCAATGGAAAGCATGAAGGATGGGGGAGAAGAGCCTCCAGTGAACCAGATAGTGGATGGTTTTTGGAGATTCAATTTGAGTCGATTAGTGCAGAGCCATGATGCAATACGGTTTAGAGTGTGATTGACAAAAGAGAAGTCAGGTCTGAGGGAGTCCAGATGATAGATAATCAAGATATCATCAGCATAATAAGCACTGATGTTCGAATCTTGAACCAAGGTGGTGAGGGGGCTGAGAAAGACACCAAAGAGCAATGGGACTAGAATAGAGCCCTGTGGAACTCCACAATCCCTCTGCGATGGGAGTGGTGAACTACAGCGGGAATAGGTAATCAGGTGCAATGAGCAGACTGGTAGGCCTTCAAAGCCCAGTTACTGAATACGTGGGACCCCTTCACAATCATGTGTTATGTAGGAAGGATGGCAAAAGGGGGAATGGGCCATGACAACTCCTGAGGTCTGCAATGATTCATAAGTGTAGTTACTTCAGAGGTTCAAGTGCTAATAGTCTGCTCTTCGAATGCTAAATAGGTAGGTAGGTAGATAGATTGTTAGATAGATCTATACACACACACGCCGTGGCTGCTTATTCATTATTTTCGTACTGTATCTGTGCCCTCTGAGAGGGTACACCCATACCCAGACATCTCAGAGAGTACCACAAAGACCTTCCATGGTACTGTGCTATTGCAAAAAACAGGGCACTAAAGGGGGAGTGGAGGAGTGGCCTAGTGGTTAGGGCAATGTATTTCAGGCCGGAAGGTCGGGGGTTCAAATCCCACTAGAGGACAGCAACCTTGGGCCGGAAGGACTGGGGTTTCCAGTCCCACAGGTGCTCCTTGTGGTCTTGGGCAAGCCACTTAACCCTCCATAGCCCATGTTCCCTGTAAAATAGTTATCTCCAAGTTATAATGCCCTGTTCAATGTCATTTCAGTTTGTTCAATGTAAACCGCACTGATGCAGAATAGCACGGTGTATATAAGAGAATTAAATAAATAAATACTAACAACCACCACCATCTTGGATTGTCAAGGTTCCCTTTTACAAGGGCCAAGACAGATTTCAATGCTGAACAAATCACTGTATTGAACCCCTGTAGGATAAATGTAGATAGTTCGTGTGGCATTCAAGATTGTCGGCTACAGACATGAGCAGAGGCACTACTCAGAAGGGCCAATGAGGTGGGGACCAGGACTGGGCCCCACGATTTCCTGTTCAGCCATGAAGTTGAAAAGGAGGTAGATAGACTGTAAACTTCTACAGAAGTGATCAGTCTGCAAGTCAAGAGCAGAGTAGACCATGGAGTTGAACAAAACCTCTCATGCCAGAATCTGGATTGGCCTGGATTCAGCTGAATGGTCTTTTGATGATGAATGTCTTGAATGAGAATGTCAAAAGGAGGTTGTCCAAGGAAACAAAGGGCACCAACTTCCTAAACCTACCTTTGTGGAGTGATACCAGTATAGCCCACCATGTTTTCAAGGGGAGTTTGGAGCTACCACAATGATGCGTGGATCCAGCAAGTGTAGGCCGAATTTCAGCTATGGCTGTAACCCCAATAGCTGGGGTCATGGCCAGGGCAGGGTTAAGTTGGAGATAGTGCAAAATAGAAACTCTGGGAAACAATGCTATCACTGGAGCTCCAGGAGGAGAGCATTGTGAATGCTATGGAGGCCAGCAACGCTGATGAGCTGCGAGACACCAACAAATCTATCATGTAGGCACAGCTGTCTCCTTTGTGCTAGTGATGCAGGGGTAGGATGTCAAGGTACGGCTCAAGTCTTAGAATGGACATCCCTTGTGCTTCCCTACCCCATCCGAGTGCCTTAGAGCAATCAGTGCTTTATGACAGAAGGAAACTGGAGTCGTCACTGTAGTATTGGGTGCTACGGATTTGATTATACTGTGTTGACCCATTATGTCTTATGAGCTCCAGAAAGAGGCCCTCTTTGGCTTGATGCAAGCAAAACGGCAAGCACCCAAAACAGCAAGCACCCACGGAGATTATTCTGCCTGCACCTTGGCTTCGTGGAGAGACTGGTCTCAAAGCCATTGTCTTTAAGTAGGAGGCAAGCATCTCCAGAACTGGCCCCATTCTTAGGCAAACAGGGCAATTGTCCAAGGCAGCCTCCTCTGGAAGGTGGCTAGAGTGTGGTACTCAAATCTAACAATTGATTTTGCCCACAAAGGGGGTGGTAAAGAGAATGTGCTTCTCGTATTCTGGTTTGGTAGAGAGACTGTCCTTAAGGCCATTACCTCTTGGTTAGAACGGCAAGGATCTTCTGGACAGGCCCCACCATTATGGAACTAGATGGTCACATAGGGCAGCCACTTCTGTAGGATGGCAAGGAGCCTGGCATTCAACACTAAAACAATAGACCGAGGAGGCATGTGCAGTGTGCCAACACCTCAAATCATCTCTAGGCTTGGCCCTGAGCATCTCACAGGAAAAGCTGTAGCCTCTGCAGTGATGTTTGCAAGCATGTCTGGGCTGGTTCATTTGCCTTAACCGGTAGACTACTCCTCCACTCCTCTATCCATTTGGGGAACGTGACCAGGTATGCGATGGTGGGGGGGGGGGAGGTTTGTTGTTTTTTTGAGGAAAATAATTATGAGATCAGCCGGGAGCTGTGGCTTGGAGACCCCCAGAAGCAGGCAGTCCTGACTACAGGCCAGCCTACCTGCCTAGATACTACTGTTACAAGGGTAAGAGACACTTTGGGGCATGTCTACTAAACCGCGATAGCCTTTTGCAGCTATCATGGTGTGATCGCTGCAAAAAGGCTATAGTAAGTCAAAAACCTCCACAGTATCTGTAGGGGGTGCTCCCAGCTTTCCCCTTGCAGATACCACAGAGATCCATGATACCTGCATTAGCAGGAAGTGCAGGAAGTCCCTCCATGCCACCTCTTGAGATGCATTATCTGCCGTTGCGATGGGGTCTGATTTTAGCAGCCATCACACAAAAACATTTCACACAATGGCTGCCAATAATCGGATCACCTACTCCCCCCCCCCCAACCCCCATCTTTTCAACACAGAGAAGTGCCCGCAATATCTGCTTTTCTTATATGTTAGCTTGCTACCACCTGGAGATAAAACTGCACTAACCCCACGGTAGCAGCTAACGCCCTTTAGTAGATGTGCCCCTTTAAAACAGTTCCATTGGCTTTTGGTGCACACTAAAATCTTCCATCATTCTGACGGGTTTCATTCAGTAGCATAAATTCCACCCAAGCAGTACCCTTCAATGCAGGAGGGCCCAGACAGAAAGGAGACCCACACAATGGCAGTGAAGCAAACTTTCTTTATCATGTTTGCCACTTTTGTAAGTAAGCTGCGGGCCCAGCGGCTGTTCCTCACTGGGCCAAAGTCTCATGATAACAGCCACATTGCGAGACTTCAGCTCGGTGGGGAACAGCCACTGGGTCCACGGTGAACTTACAAGAGTGGAGGCTGCACAGTAAACACAATGAAGTAAGTCTGCCACCACAGTGACAATGGAGGTGCCCCTCACTGTAATCTATGCCACTGGTTTCATTCATTAATATGTGTTTGTTTTTGAAAGCATTTAGGTATTTCTAGCTTCCAATTAGTATTACCATTTTAAACTTTGTAGTTAGTGTTTTATCAGGCCAATGCAGAAAGCAGGCGCTATAATCTATAAACTATCAGCTTTTTACGCCTGTTTGCAGCGCAGCAATAGCGCATGACTTCAGCGTAGCTATGCAGAAAAGGGGTCATATGCAAATGAGCCATGCGTTAAACTGTGCACAAGATGTCAGCATTAAACCGGGAGAGCAAGCCAACACACATGTACACAAGAAATCTGTGCTGGTTTAGCATGCTCTCCCAGAGAAACAGGCACTGCATGGCTAATTTGTATATCAGCCCCAAAAGGATTTTGATGGCATCGGGGGTGATCGTAGCATCAGGAAAAGCCCCTGATGCCATCAAAATACTGTTGGGGGCTGGTGCCCCGACCAAAAGTCACTCCCTGGTGGTCTAGCAGCCCCAGAACCCCCCCATCCTACTTAAAAAAAAAAAAAAAAAAACACCCAACCTGTAGGTCTAGGAACCCCAAAACCCCCTCGCACTATGTTTCAAAGTGGGAGCGCTGCCTATGCGCTCCCGCTCTGTCATTTTGGAAAATGGCAGCATCTAGCCCCACGTGGTGCATCCTGGGATCCACCGAGCAAGGTCATGCTGCTAGGATGCACTGTGTGGGGCCAGGCACTGCCATTTTCCAAGATGGTAGACTGAGAGCGGGAGCACATAGGCGGAGCTCCCGCTTTGAAAGATACTGGGAGGGGGTTCTGGGGCTGCTAGAGCACCAGGTTAGTTTTGTTTTAAATTAAATTAAATGGGATGGGAGGGTCTGGGGACACTAGAGCACCAGGTTAGTTTTTATTTTTAAGTGGGGTGGAGGTAGTGGGATCAGGCCGCTAGACCACCAGGGAGTGATTTTCTGTCATGGCACTGGTCCCCAACAGCACCAGGGCTTTTCTGGATTCTGGGAATCGCCCCAGATGCCATCAGCATCCTGTCAGGAGCACGTGCTAGCGGTTTAAGCCACCTCAGGCATAGAGAGACTGGAGCTAAAGCTAGTTGCAAAATCCTCTACAACTGTCTCTGCATTTGGGTGCAGTAACATTTGCATGCCAGATTATTAAGTGCAGCTCATTTGGCTGCAATTTAAATATCTGTGGCGCTAATTGAGCACTAGCTTTTCCATCACCATTTACACGCACATCTGTCTCTTTTCTGCATTTAACATTAGATTAAATGTGCTTAAAAGTGTCATTTTTGGTGATTAAAGACCATGTTCGTTTTCTGCATTGGCCCGTTTGTTCCTTTATTATTACTTACTGTTGTCTTAATACAGTAGCTAGGAAAGACATAAAAGAATAAATGTCATGAAAATGAAATTTCCTGATCAGAGTTTTGAGTTTCTGAAAGCATCCCCCTACTAGAAGGGAAGGGGAGGGGCAACAGTCTGCTGACTAAAGTCAGAACTATTTCAGGGCCAGAGGAAAGGAGCACTTTAAACACGCGAATCCATTCTTTAAAGAGGTGCACACTTAATTCATTTACTAAGAGGATGAAGGCGACAGCTTAGGCATGAGACCAAATAGGGAAGCAGGACGGGACATTTTCATTAACGTTACTCGGGCTATCACCAATTGCGAGAAACAAACGCTCAACGCTTTGCAGGATGTCAGTGGTTAAAAAAAAAAAAAAAAAAAAAAAGCAGTGTGTGAGTGATTGACTCATCCTGCTTATCCGTGGAGAATCCCGTTATAGGTAAGTAACTGGCTATTTCATGTCCAGGGAACCGCAGCAAGTTCAATACAGGCAAAAGTCCCGCAAACGTCTCACACATATAACTGCCAGTCTCTCTGAAAGCTCTACACGAGCTGAAAAAATATTTTCAGACTACTCACTCGGCTCTTCCTTCCAAGTCCATGAATACCTGACTAACCCCCCTCCCCAACTTCACGAAGCTTCCAAGCGCTGGTTTCAAAAAGGATGGAGGAAGCCGACACACGCGCCGACTGAATAGTTCGGCTGCAGCTAGCAAGAGGAAATGGCTCGCGGCTGCTCCGCGAGCCCCTGGAGCTCGAGCGTACCACTGACCTGCCCGCGCGCCTGCTGCAGCCCCAGGAGCCGCTGCCGCAGCTCGCGCCCGTAGTTCCGCGCCGCCTCGATGCTTTCCTTGGCTTCCTGCAGCAGCGCTTCCGCTTCTTTTTCCATCCCCCACATGGAGCTGGGAGAAGCCAGAGCCGTCCGCTCGTGAGCTTCCGAAATGAGGCACCCGCCTGACCTCTCTGCTGGAAGAACCGCCCTCTCCGCTGTAACAGTAGAGGCGGAAGAGTTGCACATATGCAGGAGAGCCTCGCCCCGTAGGGCTGTAGGCGACAGTAACTTTAATAGCGTTTACGCGACACGAGGCAATCCTCGTCCTGCTTCATCCTGCCTGCAAAAAGCGGCTAAGTAAGGAAAATTGAGCAAGCTTTTGATGATAATTGCTTCAGGGCATTTATGCAAAGATATTCAGTAGTTTTCATAGCGTGGATTTTTGTAAAACTTCCTAATAAGGCATGAAAGAGGAGTTTAACAATGCATTTGGTGTTTGTTCTAAAAATCATAGAGGTAGAGCGGGCCCAAGAGTTGGTTCAAGGTCTTAGCACTCTAAGCAAACCTTATCGAGGGCTCGCTCACTCGTCCACTAAGCAGCCGGCCTCGGTGGATGGCTTTATGCCACAGTGTTGTTGCCCGTGGCAGGCCACTGTTTGAATATAACTTGCCACTTCTGATCCCCCTCGAAGGCAACTTATTGTGGGAGTAAGGTCATTAATGGCAGGCCATGTGTGCTGCCGTGGCAAAATGCAGCCACTTTTAAAATACTGCTGCCACCACCCACCTCCCCCCAAGACGGAAATTAACAGCCGCGGGGGCGGTGCAGCCAAGGTTTTTGCCTAGGACAGCAGAAACCCTTGAGCCAGCCCTGGTCTGACCCCGACCCCCCCCCCCCCCGTCAGAATGTATTATTAGTTTGGAATGCCCTGCTTTTTGCCACCATCTCCCCCAGAAGTTGCCACGCTAAGCGGCTGCACAGTTTGCTTGATGGTTGGGCAAGTCCTGGATAGAGACTAGTGTTTTCACATAGTCTCCATGTGAATGGCAATAATAGGAAAGAGGTCAAAGTAAAAAGGTATGGGGAAGGGGAACTGGTGTTGGGATGGATATAGGAATGTACATGTTCATCTACCCAAAATGAAAGAATCACAACTGGCCAGACAAGATGGTGTTCCAGAACTTTAAGGTTTGTGTAAGGTGTAAGCTCTGCTAGAGCCCCATTTGGAGGCAGAAAGGTGAGAGTCTGTAGCCCTCCACACAAGGGGGGGAGGGGGGGCACAAGGCAGTATCCGTGGAAGAGATATGGGGATCCAACAGCATGGGATGCATGATTTTTCAGCCACATCAGAGATAGGCAGGTAAGGCTGATATGTTAGCAAGCTCATAGGAGACATGGAAACACGATGGCAGAAAAAGACCATATGGCTTATCCAGACTACCTTTCCATACCAATTACTATATTCCCTTTTTTCTCTAAGAAGATCCTCTGTGTTTGTCCTATGCTTTCTTGAATTCAGATACTGTCCTGGTGTCTTCTACCTCCACCGGAAGACTATTCCAAGCATCTACAACTCTTTCCATAAAGAAATACTTCCGCATATTACTCCTGAGTCTATCCTCTTTCACCTTCATTCTATGCCCCTTCGCTGCAGAGTTTTCTTTCAATTGAAAGAGGCTCGCCACATGTTTATTTATGACACAGAAGTATTTAAACATCTCTATCATATCTCCTTTCTCCTACCTTATCTCCAAAGTATACATATTGAGATCTTTAATTCTGTCCCTGTATTCCTTATGATGAAGCCCACTGATGATTTTGGTAGCCACCCTCTGCACTGATTCCATCCTGTTTAGATCATTTTGAAGGTGTGGTCTCCAGACTTGCACACAATGCTCCAAATGAGGTCTCACCAAAGACTTATACAGAGGAACTATCACCTCCTCCTTCCTGCTGGTCTTACCTCTCCCTATGCATCTAAGCATCCTTCTGGCTTTTGCTGTCGCAATTTCTACCTGTTTATCCACCTTAAGATCATCAGAAACAATCATAGACAGAAGTACTTCACCCCCTATACTGTACCCTTGGATTTTTGAAGCCCAAATGCATGACCCTGAATTTTTAGCATTAAATCTCAGCTGTCAAATTCTCAACCATTCTTCAAGCTTAGCTAGATCCCTCTTCATTTATCTTCTCCCTTCCTGGGTGTCTACTCTATTGCAGATTTTGGTATCATCTGTAACGAGGCAAACCTTACAGCCCTTCTGTGATATCACTAACAAAAATGCTAAAAAGAATCAGACCAAAGACAGATCCCTGCGGCACATCACGGTAACATCTTTCTCCTCAAAGTGAGCTCCATTTACCTGTGCCCTTTGTCACCTCCCACTCTTTCAATTTCTAACCTGATCAGTCAATTTAGGGTCCATTCCCAGGGGGCTCAATTTATTTATAAGTCACCTGTGTGGAATGGTGTCAAAGGCTTTACTGAAATCTTAAGTAACACTACATTTAGGGCTCTCCCTCGATCCATCTCTCTGGTCGCTCAGTCAAAGAAATCAATCAGATTTGTCTGACAAGATCTGCCTCGTAAAACCATGCTGCCTCCAATCCTGAAATTCACTGGACTCTTGAAACCTCACTATCCTCTGTTTCAGTGGTGTTTCCATTAATTTACTCACCACAGAGGTCAGCCTAACTGGCCTTTAGTTCTCAACCACATCCTTACTTCCGCTTTGTGTAAAGGGACCATGTGTGCCTTTCTCCAGTCCCACTATTGACTCTAAAGAATTGTTGAAAAGGTCAGACAGTGGAGCTGCTAGAACGTCCCAGAGTTCCTTCAATACTCTCGGATGTATCCCATCCGGCCCCATTACTTTGTCTACTTTTAATTTAGCTAGTTCCTCATGAACACAGTCTGCTTAAAATCATTCAAGATTCCCTTCACTTCTGTTCCTATTTGTGGGTGTTCTGAGGTCCTGTTCCTAGTCCTTCATTTGTGAACCCAGAACAAAAATATTTGTTAAGCAATTCCACTTTATTCTTATCAGCTTCTATGTATTCTTCCCCTTCACCTTTTGAGTCTGATGATACCACTTTTGCACTTCCTCGTCTCACTAACATACCTGAAAAATGTCTTGTGCTCCCATTTTACTGAATTGGCTATTTTTTCTTCTATTTATATATTTGCTTTCCTATTTTCCTAGTTTCTCCAGGTCTTTCCAAATATTGATGCTTGTCTTTTTCTTTTTGTGATCTCTTGTATTTTGTGACGGCCACCCTATTTTTCTTGCCCTTTTCAGCTACTTATTTTGAGAACCATAGTGGCCTCTTTTTCCTTTTACATTTATTTACTTTACTTACCAAAAAAGGTTTGTGGCCCTTAAAATATCCTCTTTCCGTTTTGCCCATAGCTTTTCTACATCCCTCAGCTGTCCCCATCCTGCTAACAACTCCTTGAGTTATTGTCCTATCTTGGGAAAGTTAGTTTTCCTAAAATCTAGGACCCTTTTGAATGGACTTTATCAGTCCTAGTCTTAATATTGAACCACATCTCTATGGTAAGGGTCAAGTACCACCTTCCCAAGGAGAGAAAGGTAGCCCAAAGGAAAACCGGTCTTCATGTTTTCATAGCAAGAATAGAGACTAGAAGAAATACAATAAGTAGAATAAATAAATAAAAGGGAGAAAAGAAAGGGGCTCTTCCGAAGGGGATGGGCTTCACCTTAACCGGGATGGAACCAGGCTGCTGGCATTAACCTTTAAAAAGGAGATAGGGGAAAGCCGACAGTCGCCCAAGAGCGGATGGTTCGGAAGAATGTACCCTTGAAGGATACTACCAAAAGCAGAGAGGTTCCACAAAAGAGTAAAGTAGCCCAAATGCCCTCAAATATGGAGCAGACACAGCTTAAAGATCCCAAATTACCCATGTCTAACAATAGCCAAATTAATATGAATAAAATACAAAATCTAAAATGCTTGTATGCAAATGCTAGAAGTCTAAAAAATAAGATGGGAGAGTTAGAATATATAGCACTAAATGAAAGGTTAGATATGATTGGAATATCAGAGACATGGTGGAAGGAGGACAATGTGGGACACTGTGATACCTGGGTACAAACTATATCGTAATGATAGAGCTGATCAAATTGGTGGAGGGGTTGCTCTCTATGTTAGAGAGGGCATTGAGTCAGAAAGGATTAAAGTTTTGCAGGAAACAAAATTTGCTGTAGAATCTATATGGATTGAAATTCCATGTAAAAGGGGGAAGGCGATGGCAGTGGGGGTGTACTATCGAGCGCCTGGCCAGAATGAACAAATGGATGATGAAATGCTCAAAGAAATCAAGGAAGCTAACAAAAGTTACAGCGCAGTAATAATAATGGGTGATTTCAATTACCCCAGTATCGACTGGGTTAGTGTCACGTCAGGACATGCTAGGGAGATAAAGTTCCTAGATGAAATAAATGACTGCTTCTTGGAGCAGCTGGTTCATGAACCGATCCAGAGGGGAAGCCATTTTAGACCTAGTCCTTAGTGGAACACCAGATCTAGTGCAAGAGATAAGGGTGTTGGGGCCACTTGGCAATAGTGATCATAGCATGATCGCCTTTGATTTAATTAGTGGAGGAGGGGATAGTAAGGAAATCCACAGTACTACCTTTTAACTTTCGAAAGGGAGACTATGATAAAATGAGGAAAACAGTTAAGAAAAAACTAAAAGGAGCAGTTGCAAAGGTTAAAGACGTACATCAAGCTTGGGTGTTGAAAAATACTATCTTGGAAGCCCAGACCAGCTGTATTCCACGCTTTAAGAAAAGTGGAAGGAAGTCCAAAAAACTACCAGCATGGTTTAAAGGTGAGGTCAGAGGGGCTGTTGTTGCCAAAAAAGCATCTTTCAGGAAATGGAAAAAAGAGCCAAACGACGAAACCTGGAAACAGCACAAGCACTGGCAAGTCCAAATGCAAGGCGTTGATAAGGCAGGCAAAGGGAGAATTTGAGAGGAAGCTAGCTGCAGAAGCAAAAACACAAAATAAAGACCTTTTCAAGTACATTCGTAGCAAAAAACCTGTGAGAGAGTCAGTTGGTCCATTAGATGATAAAGGGGTTAAAGGAGCACTGAGAGGCGACAAGGCGATAGCGGAGAAACTGAATGAATTCTTTGCTTCGGTCTTTACTGAGGAAGATGTAGGGATGTTACCCATGACTGAAGTGGTATTTAAAGGTGCGGAAGAATTGAAGGAAATATCGATACATCGGGAAGATGTATTACAACTATTAGATAAACTGAAGAGTAGCAAATCACCTGGGCCGGATGGTATACATCCAAGGGTGTTGAAAGAACTGAAATATGAGATTGCAGACCTGCTATTAGTAATCTGTGAACTATCATTAAAATCATCTCTAATACCTGAAGATTGGAGGATCGCCAATGTAACACCAATTTTTAAAAAGGGTTCCAGGGGTGATCCGGGAAACTACAGACCGGTGAGCCTGACATCAGTACTGGGAAAAATGGTAGAAACCATTATAAAGAATAAAATTACTCAGCATGTAGATAGTCATGACCTAATGGGAGACAGCCAACATGACTTTAGACAAGGAAGATCTTGTCTTACTAATCTGTTATGTTTTTTTGAAGGAGTGAATAAACCGGTGGACAAAGGTGAGTCGGTTGATATTGTGTATCTGGACTTTCAGAAAGCCTTTGATAAGGTCCCTCATCAGAGACTTTTGGCAAAACTAAAGAGTCATGGGATAGGAGGCAGTATACTATTGTGGATCAGGAACTGGTTAAAAGATAGAAAGCAGAGGGTAGGGCTAAATGGCCAATTTTCCCAATGGAGAAAGGTGAATAGTGGTGTACCCCAGGGATCTGTGCTGGGTCCGCTGTTTGACATATTCATAAATGACCTGGAAATGGGAATAACGAGTGAGGTTATCAAATTTGCAGATGACACAAAACTATTTAAAGTTGTTAAAACCCAAGAGGATTGTGGAAAATTGCAAGAGGATCTTGATAAATTAGAAGACTGGGCAACAAAATGGCAGATGAAATTTAAAGTGGACAAGTGCAAGGTTATGCACATAGGGAAGAACAACCCAAACTATGGTTACACGATGCAAGGTTCCACATTAGGAACCACCACCCAGGAAAAAGATTTAGGCGTCATTGTGGATACCATGTTAAAACCCTCGGCCCAGTGTGCAGCAGCGGCCAAGAGAGCAAATAGAATGGTAGGTATGATAAGGAAAGGAATGGAAAATAAAACAAAAGATATTATAATGCCTCTATATCGTTCCATGGTGAGACCGCACCTTGAATATTGTGTGCAATTCTGGTCGCCGTATCTTAAAAAGGATATAGCGATTTTAGAAAAGGTTCAGAGAAGAGCCACCAAAATGGTAAAGGGGATGGAAGGATACTCCTATGAAGAAAGGCTAAAAAGGTTAGGGCTCTTTAACCTGGAAAAGAGACGTCTGAGGGGAGATATGATAGAAGTCTATAAATTAATGAACGGAGTGGAACGGGTAAATGTAGATCGATTGTTTACCTTATCAGAATATAGAAAGACTAGGGGACATGCAATGAAGCTACAGGGTAAACTATTTAAGACTAATAAAAGAAAATATTTTTTCACTCAACGTGTAATCAAACTCTGGAATTTGTTACCGGAGGATGTAGTAAAGGCTGTTAGTGTAGCTGGGTTTAAAAAAGGGTTGGACAAGTTCCTGGAGGAAAGGTCCATAAACCATTATTAAGAAGGGACCCAGGATATCGATGCTTGACCCAGTACAAGCATTGTGGAACCTGTGTCTTTTGGGGAAACTGCTAGGTACTTGTGACCTAGATTGGCCACTGTTGGAAACAGGATACTGGACTTGATGGACCTTGGTCTGACCCAGTATGGCATATCTTATGTTCTTATGAAAATAAACAGAGGCGAGGAGGAGGATCTGTCTACATGGCCTGGCAGGTACCATGTTGTGGGTGGGGTAACTTGTACATGCCCTGAAAGTGGTTTTTTTTTTTTAAGATCTTTCTGGGCTCTAGGAGAGCAATCCTTGCATGGCATCGGATGATGTCACCAATGTGTGGCTGACTCATCCTGCTTGTCTATGGAGAACCAAGAGGAAGAGCTTGGGGGATGGGGATAATGATTCTGGCCAAAGGGACAGAGTGGGATACTGGGTAGAAAGAAAGGGGGATGATATGACAGGAAATCACCATTACTCAAATCACTTCATTAGCTCCCCATCCATTTCTGTATCCAGTTCAAAGTTCTTCTGCTGACCTATAAGTGCTCTCATTCTGCTGCTCCTCACTACCTTTCTCCCTACACCCCTCCTTGGGAACTCCACTCTTCTGGCAGATTGCTTCTATCTGTGCTCTTTTCTTCTACTGCCAACTCCAGACTTTGATCTTTCCACCTTGCTGTTCCTTATGCCTGCAACAACTACCTGAATCTGTACGTCAGGCTTCATCTCTGGCCCTTTTCAGATCTAGGCTGAAAACTCATCTCTTCAAGGCCGTTTTTGGATCCTGATCTGCTTAGTCTCCTGCTCTCTAACTATGTGTTTCCTTATCATTCCCCGGGCCTAGACACATCCTTGTTCCCAGCTGTTACGTTATCTGTTTTGACTAGATTGTAATTTCTGATGAGCAGGGACCATCTTTTACATGTCTGTACAGCGCTGTGTGTGCCTTGTAGCGCTATACAAATGTTCAGAAATAGTAGTAATAGTAGTAAGTGCTGTGTCAGAGCTGCCGTCACTAAAGGGGGTGTTATGCCAATTTCTGTTTTCATATAGGGCACTGGTTAGGCCAGAGCTAATGCCGTTCAGGCTCTTTTTTTTTTTCGCCTTTATGTTATCTTTAGGGATAGAGGACACACTGAATTTTTTTCTGTTATTTCTGCTGAAGTTTCTTGTTGCCTGCGGGGTTGACTCAACCATTAAAAGACTAAGCAGTCACTTAGGGCAGCAACTTCTGAGGGGCAGAAAAAAGCAGCAGCAGTCAAATCAAAACAATAGATCCTGACAGCCAGACAAACTCAAAGAGCCCTTGGCACATTCTTTTACCTGCAGGGAGAGCAGGCCACGCATACATACAAAGCAAATTTTAATATTTAAAAATGTTTTGTCTGATTATGCATTTTTACAGGATTGTTGTGGAAGAGGTGTTTTTTTCAAAGATCACGATTGCTGAGTTTAATTATGAAAATCTTGGGGGAAGCAGGGCGAAAGGCTGAGGTTTGCCTAGGGCAGGGGTCGGCAACCCGCGGCTCCGGAGCCGCATGCGGCTCTTTCTCACCTTTGCCGCGGCTCCGGAGCACACTGCCCGCTTTAAACGTCGCGTTATGGGCTCCCTCCATGTCAGCTCCCTCCCTTCTTCTGCAGCCGCGGTTCCCTGTCTCTTAGGGAACCGCGGCTGTGCTTTTAAAATCATCTCGGAGCCCTTCCTGTCTTGACGGGCTCCGTGCAGCAGTGTCCCGCCTCTAAAGGAAGTTTGGAGGCGGGACAATGCTGCACGGAGCCCGTCAAGACAGGAAGGGCTCCGAGATGATTTTAAAAGCACAGCCGCGGTTCCGTAAAAGGCAGGGAGCCGTGGCTGCAGAAGAAGGGAGGGAGCAGATATGGATGGAGGGGGGGGGGGGGGGCTGACATGGAGGGAGGGAGCAGATATGGATGGATGGATGGAGCGAGGGGTGCTGACATGGAGGGTTGGAGGGGGCTGACATGGAGGGAGGGAGCTGTTTTGAATGGATGGAGGGAGGGGGGCTGACATGGAGGGATGGAGGGGGCTGACATGGAGGGAGGGAGCAGATATGAATGAATGGAGGGAGGGGGGCTGACATGGAGGGAGGGGGGCTGACATGGAGGGATGGATCGAGGGGGGCTGACATGGAGGGATGGAGGGGGCTGACATGGAGGGAGGGAGCAGATATGAATGGATGGAGGGAGGGGGGCTGACATGGAGGGAGGGGGGCTGACATGAAGGGAGGGAGCTGATATGAATGGATGGAGGGAGGGGGGCTGACATGGAGGGATGGAGGGGGCTGACATGGAGGGAGGGAGCAGATATGAATGGATGGAGGGAGGGGGGCTGACATGGAGGGATGGAGGGGGCTGACATGGAGGGAGGGAGCAGATATGAATGAATGGAGGGAGGGGGGCTGACATGGAGGGAGGGGGGCTGACATGGAGGGATGGATCGAGGGGGGCTGACATGGAGGGAGGGAGCAGATATGAATGGATGGAGGGAGGGGGGCTGACATGGAGGGATGGAGGGGGCTGACATGGAGGGAGGGGGGCTGACATGAAGGGAGGGAGCTGATATGAATGGATGGAGGGAGGGGGGCTGACATGGAGGGATGGAGGGGGCTGACATGGAGGGAGGGGGGCTGACATGGAGGGGGCTGACATGGAGGGAGGGGGGCTGACATGGAGGGAGGGAGCAGATATGAATGAATGGAGGGAGGGGGGCTGACATGGAGGGATGGATCGAGGGGGGCTGACATGGAGGGATGGAGGGGGCTGACATGGAGGGAGGGAGCAGATATGAATGGATGGAGGGAGGGGGGCTGACATGGAGGGATGGAGGGGGCTGACATGGAGGGAGGGAGCAGATATGAATGGATGGAGGGAGGGGGGCTGACATGGAGGGATGGAGGGGGCTGACATGGAGGGAGGGAGCAGATATGAATGAATGGAGGGAGGGGGGCTGACATGGAGGGATGGATCGAGGGGGGCTGACATGGAGGGAGGGAGCAGATATGAATGGATGGAGGGAGGGGGGCTGACATGGAGGGAGGGAGCAGATATGAATGGATGGAGGGAGGGGGGCTGACATGGAGGGATGGAGGGGGCTGACATGGAGGGAGGGGGCAGATATGAATGGATGGATGGAGGGGGGGGCTGACATGGAGGGAGGGAGCAGATATGAATGGATGGAGGGAGGGGGGCTGACATGGAGGGATGGAGGGGGCTGACATGGAGGGAGGGGGGCTGACATGAAGGGAGGGAGCTGATATGAATGGATGGAGGGAGGGGGGCTGACATGGAGGGATGGAGGGGGCTGACATGGAGGGAGGGAGCAGATATGAATGGATGGAGGGAGGGGGCTGACATGGAGGGAGGGGGGCTGACATGGAGGGAGGGAGCAGATATGAATGAATGGAGGTAGGGGGGCTGACATGGAGGGATGGAGGGGGCTGACATGGAGGGAGGGAGCAGATATGAATGGATGGAGGGAGGGGGCTGACATGGAGGGATGGAGGGGGCTGACATGGAGGGAGGGGGGCTGACATGGAGGGAGGGAGCAGATATGAATGGATGGAGGGAGGGGGGCTGACATGGAGGGATGGAGGGGGCTGACATGGAGGGAGGGGGGCTGACATGGAGGGATGGATCGAGGGGGGCTGACATGGGGGGATGGAGGGGGCTGACATGGAGGGAGGGAGCAGATATGAATGAATGGAGGGAGGGGGCTGACATGGAGGGAGGGGGGCTGACATGGAGGGATGGATCGAGGGGGGCTGACATGGAGGGATGGAGGGGGCTGACATGGAGGGAGGGAGCAGATATGAATGGATGGAGGGAGGGGGGCTTACATGGAGGGAGGGAGCTGATATGAATGTATGGAGGGAGGTGGGCTGACATGGAGGGATGGAGGGGGCTGACATGGAGGGAGGGGGGCTGACATGGAGGGAGGGAGCAGATATGAATGGATGGAGGGAGGGGGGCTGACATGGAGGGAGGGGGCTGACATGGAGGGAGGGAGCTGATATGGATGGATGGATGGAGGGAGGGGGGCTGACATGGAGGGAGGGGGGCTGACATGGAGGGGGCTGACATGGAGGGATTGGGGAGGCGGGCTGACATGGAGGGAGGGAGCTGATATGGATGGAGGGAGGGAGGGGGCTGACATGGAGGGATGGAGCACTGGTAATGGGGTTGAGGGGACGAGCACTGGAAATGAGCTGATTAGGGGAGGCTAGGACTGGTAATGAGCTGATGGGGGGTAGGACTGGTATTGGGCTGATTAGGGGAGGCTAGCACTGGTAATGGGGTTGAGGGGGGATTAGCACTGGAAGCGAGCTGATTGTGGGGCTTTGACTGGGCATGGGCTGATTGTGGGGAGGGGAGGATAGAGCTGCTGGCCCTGGAAGATAACTGGGGGCTAAGGCTACAAATGGGCTGATATGAGGGGATGGGAGAATGGAACTGGATCTGAGAGGGGCTGCCATGGTATTTGTACTAGAAGGGACTGGTCAGTGGGGAAGGAGGGGGACTGGAAGGAAATGGACACCAGTGGCAATCATGGGAATGCAAGTTGACATTGGAAGGTACTGGGAGTGAGGACTGGAAAGGGGCTGATATTGGGGAGGGTTACTGGGACTGGAAATAGGCTGATGGAAAGAAGTGAAGAAAACGAAAGAAGAGATAAGAACTGGCAGATGGACCATAGACCACAGAAAGAGAGCTAAGAGAAGACAGGA
This sequence comes from Ichthyophis bannanicus, assembly GCA_033557465.1. Lineage (NCBI taxonomy): Eukaryota > Metazoa > Chordata > Amphibia > Gymnophiona > Ichthyophiidae > Ichthyophis > Ichthyophis bannanicus. Next base: position 202,101,148 of record CM066041.1, on the reverse strand, counting down.
AAGCAGAAGCCTCAGATCGGGACCAGCATGATCAAAGAATAAATTGGTCAGACAACAAAGGTAGAAAAAATAATTTTATTTCATATTAGTGATTTGACTACAAAATCATCATAATTTTGAAATCAAATATTGTTACTTCTTGTTGTTATATTTTCTGGTGTATTTTTTTTGGTGTGCGAAGGAAGAGGGGTAGTCTTATACGGCGAGTATAGGCCAAACACCTATATTTTAACAGGAAAAGTAGGGGGTCGTATATAGCATTAAGGTAAGAAACAATATATGCAGTGTTAGATTTGTTTTAAATGTCGCAATGGTTTTGCGGCTCCCAGTTTTTTTTTCCCTTCGGAAACGGGTCCAAGTGGCTCTTTATGTCTTAAAGGTTGCAGACCCCTGGCCTAGGGTGTCCAAGATCCTTGCACCGGCCCTGTTTACCTGATTAGTCACTTGAATGCACGCTTGCTTTCTTGTGTTGAATCCTAAGACTGAAATTCTTTGTTTTCCATGACATCTTCCTGGATTCCACCTCGTACTGGAAAAAGCCTTGGTATTATTGAACCTTCCCCATTTTGTATTCTCTTTTAGTTACAAATTATCTATAAAATGTGTGCTTCTCTTAATTCTGTGCTTGTGGTTTTCTGCTTGGTACTTTGTTTCGCCTATCTTGACTACTGTTTGTATCTCTGACTTGACAATCTGTCCATTTCCACTTCTTCCAAAATTCACTGTATGTCTACTCTCCTGTCTTCCATGTTATATCTTTGCTGTAGGTGCTGTGTCATATTCAAAATCCTGATTTTCTCAGTGGTCTCTTTACTGTGTAGTTTCTGAAGACTAGTATATATATATTTATTTATTTATTTCCTAAGCTTATATCCTGCTTTATCACCCTGGTCAACGCAGATCACAATAGACATTTACATTCAAATCCACAGAAAACGGATCAGACGTAAGACATATATTTCAGTGTTAGATAAATAATAGAGTTTCTTTAACTTCTAACCCAATCCTTAAACAGGTATATCTTTAGTTCCTTACAAAACAATTTAAGATCGATTATTGCACAAACATTATTTGGAAGTACATTCCATAATAAAGGCGCATAAAATGTAAATGCTCGCATACAAACTACTTGATTGCTCTTCAGGATGAAATTCTACAGATATTCCACGAACATGCTGTGGTTGGTCAATTAGACACATGCTCCTGAAACGAGTCAGATAAGCAATCAGCTGACAATCAATAAGATATATTAAATGCTGTTAACAAGATATTATACTGCACCCTACTAGTAAGAGTGGGCCAGTGAAGTTGCCTTAGTAAAGGTGTAATATGTGCCATCTTTGGCAACTGCGAGAGAATTCTAGCAGCAGCAGTGTTGTGGGCCAGCTGAAGAGCTCCGAGAGCATACGCTGAAAGACTATGATGAATAATGTTACAATAATCAAAACGATCTGAAATGAGTGCTTGAAACATAATTCAAGTGTTCTTATTTTGCAATGGTTTCAGTCTTTGCACAATCTGCATTTTATGGTGAATGTTTCTTACTATTAACATATGTGTAAAATGTCAGGTTTTGGTCTAACTCCGAAATAAATAGCAGCATGGCTGTTAGTGGGAACGCAATGGAGGGAAAGTGCTGGTCCAGTGATGGCTCGGTTGCATTGGCTTCTTAACAGAAGCCCTAATAGTAACCAAAAGCACAACGTTCATTCCCCCCTCACATATATCATTGCAGAATAACGATATCAAACTAAAATCTGAAATACGTTACTTAGGCGTTATACTGGACAAACACCTTAGCATGGACACACATGTAAGAAATATAACAAAAAAAGTTTACTTTAAACTGAAAATATTAAAGCAACTCCGCCCCCTAATGCACTTACAGGATTTCCAATGAGTCATACAAGCAATTATAACCCCCCATTTTGTCTTTGCAAATCAAATCCTACTTGGTGTAACTAAGCAAGCCTTAAAAAAACTTCAATTAGCACAAAACGCGGCAGCAAGGACCATTACGAAGGCCCCACCTTTCCAACATATTACCCCGATTTTAGAATATTTACACTGGCTTCCGATTCAAAGCCGAATAGAATACAAAACTCTCTTAACCACCTACAAAGCCATAAATAAAACTGCACCCCGGACCATAAATAACCTCATCAAAATAGAACCCACCCATAATCTCCAAAGGAGAGACCAGTTAAATAAACTAACACCACCAAAAGAATTCATTAGGGCCAAAAAATCCACAAACAAGAAAGCCTTCTCCCATGCAGCCCCCATCTTGTGGAACACAATTCCAATAGAATTAAGACAATTACCTGAAATCATGGAGTTTAGGAAAAAACTTAAAACACACTTATTTACAATGCACTATGGATCCGAAACGAACTCACCTCTCAGCTCGATAAAGGATAATCCTACTCCAGATAATACATTTTTCAACAAAGGAATGAAATACTGTAGCCCTAAAACAATGCATTGAAGACATTTGAACAACAAATAACTCTGTATATAGTTTTAATTCTGTTCATTTGTATATAGTGTCGCCACTTGTTGCCACCCTAGGCGGTTCCCTAAGGTAGGGCGAGCACTCTTTCTGTAGTTGTGGGTTTCAAATAAATTGAAGTCCGAGAGGCTTTAAGGCTAGCACAGGAAATTTATTGATTTTTACTACGTCTCCATACAGAGCTTTTATAAAGCTCAACGCAAAGGCAAGAAAAGGGAAAAAAGGTAGGATTTCTTCTCCTAACACAATTAGCTTCTGTCATGTCCAGAATTCACAAATCAGGCTTCATTATTTCTTCTAGCGTTTAAAACATAAATGTTAGTTTGCCTTCTTGAAACTTCCCAACATTCAAACACTTTCTGGTTTCATTCAAGGAAACATTTCTAAAAGTAAACAGGGCTTTTAAAACACTGTCCAGCCTGTTTCTTTTCCTTTACTGGCAAATGCAGCTGTTTGAGCTTCACACTCTATAGAGCTCAAACACTTGTCTTGTGACACAGAGCACATTCCATTGCACATTCAGAATCAGTATCAGAAGGATAACTTTCTGTCTCCATTTCCTCAATATCTGACTCTGGTGTATCGTGGCTTAAACTTCTCCGGGTAAACCCAGGCTCTGCCCTTTCTAACAGCTTAAGGAACTCCCTTCCTCCTGTGATGCTGCCTCTCAACCTCAGCCCCTGCATCAGCGTCCGGATCCTGATCAGTGTGAGTGTTAGGGCTAGCATTCACCTCAGCATTAGCATATGCATCAGGATATGCCTCAGAAAGAAGACGAAGACCTCTCCTGTTACTACCCCCTTCCTTTTGTAATCCCCTAGGGACTCTCCCTGCATGTGTCTGAGCAGTAACCATGTGCTGCTTCCCCAGCTGGCCTTCATTAACCCTACAGCTTGTTCCTGAGCTAGGGCGTGGCTTGCAGCTAGGCACTAGATGAGTTTTTTCCTGTTCAAAAACATTTTGTGTTTCACATCCCCGCCTCCTGCTTCTCTCCCTTAAGGTAAAAGTGTGCTCTTTTCCCACTTCTAAGGGCTCAGGAACATTTTGGCCATCACATATCCCCCACCTTAAGATATTACAGGCTGGCGTGTTTAACCTCGCACAGCCTGTAATCCTTTCTGGGCTGTTGCATCCTATGTGGCTTCCGCTTGCCTTACGCTCTCTTGTGGTGAACTGAGGTACTACTGAATAGTGCTGCCAGGGTTTTAAGACCTTGATATGGTATACCTGGCAACGGCCCCTCTTATCTTGTACTGAATAGGATACGGGACCAATCCGCTCTACCACCTGATACGGGCTCCTCCACTTACCCTCAAACTTGGCAGTGGGTCCGGTTGCCCTCACTATCACCTTTTCACCTATTTCTAACTGGCGCGGCTTAATGCGGCGGTCATAATATCCTTTTTGACCTATTTGACTAGTTTTTAAATTATCTTCTGCTGCTTCACAACTCGCGGTTAATCCCCTTAACTCCCCTCTGCCAGTGGATCCAAACCCACCTGATCCCCGGTTGGTAGAGGTCATAGTTGGGACTTCTTCCAGAGGTGGGAAACCCACCCTTTCACATATTATTTGGGCTATCCTATCCCCGGTATTAACCTGGAAATCTTTCCTCGCAAAGTTCAGCAGTAGCACTTTAACAGCTCCCCTGTAATCAGGGTCAATAACCCCTGCACCTATGTCTATAGAATCCTTTGAAGATAGGCCTGACCGTGGAGCTATATGGCCATAGCATCCTAACGGCATCTCCATCTGGAGACCTGTGTCTACTAGTGCCCTGCCCTGTGCCGGAATAATCATATCTACAGCACTACATAAGTCGTACCCTGCCGCCCGCTCGGTAGCTCGCTTGGGTGCTTTTGCATTGGGAGTTGTTAGGCAGTATCGCAGAACAAATCTGGGTTTATTTTCAGGGTCCACTCCTTTGGACATCCCTGTCCCTGAGTCTTCCCAAAGAGGGGTCTAGGAACTATGCTTGTCCTAGGTTTGGCCTTTGGACGGGAAGTATTCTGTCCCTTTCCTTTCTTCTCCCGGCTTACCGAAGGAAATATGAGGTCATCATAGAATGGAAGGTCTGCTAAGGGGTTATCAGAGGGTTCCACCTCCCCCCCTTGGACTCTTGACTGGCTACGGGTGGATACCATGCCCTCTCTCTGGTGTAGTTCCTCCTCTAGCCCTCTCCTAAACTGTGGCCAGTCTCTGCCTAACACCAGGGCATGGGGAAGTCTTGGTACAATGGCTACCAGGACTTTCCTTTTTATACCCAAACCACTTACTGCCACCTTATATATAGGGTAGAATGAGGCTGCCCCATGAACACACCTGATCCTTACGCTCCCTTCAGGTTTCATTGGGCTTTGCCTATGCTGTGCCTCAATCCGTCTCCAAAGTTTCTGAGAGACCATGGACTGATCAGCCCCTGAATCTAGCAAGGCCTCTATGGGAATGCCTTCTACTTCTACGCCTAGGAGAAAACCTTCCCTATCCTTCCTAGCTTGAGCTATAACCAAGGCTGTTCTGGCTTTGCAATTTTTCTTTAAATGTCCCTCGCTACCGCATGCAAAACATTTTCTTTGTGCATAACAATCCTTATCCATAGGTACAGACATTTTTACATCTCCAAACACTGACCTTCTCTTCCTTTCTGAAATTACCTGTTCTGCTTTTTTACAGACACCCCCATTCTGCTGGCTTACCAACTCGGCTTCTAAAAACAGTTCTGCCAGTAGGATAGCCTCTTGGGTGTTCTTGCAGCTCTGTAAGATCAGAAAGGCTTTCAGGTCCGGCGATACAGCTTCCATAAATTGTTCTAGAACAATATAATCTACTATATCCTCTACAGACTTGGACTCTGGTGTTAACCATCTCGATGCCAGATTCTTAAGACGTTGGCAAAGAGCCCTTGGTGTTTCGCCAGGTTTTAATCGGCTGCTCCTAAACTGCCGCTGATAAATCACTGGAGTCGGACCTAGCCGGTCTCTAATAGCTTTTCTACACGCTTCATAATCAGAGGCTAAAGTCGCAGGCATAGCCCGGTACGCGGCCAAGGCCTCCCCGGTAAGGGAAGTGGCCAACCGTACCGCCCACTGGTCTTTAGGCCATCCGGTTATGAGGGCGACTCTTTTGAACGCTTCTAAGAAGTCGTCCACTTCATCATCTTTGGTTAGCTGCCCCATGGAAAACACCCCCCCCCCCGTAGGAAGTTCCTAGCCCCTGCCAAGCGCCTATGGGACCTGACGGTGTCCGTGCTGGCTCCGCCATCTTCTCATGGGCCCCCAGCCACGCTCCCATCATGTCCAGCAATAGTTTTTGCTGCGCCTGTAACATGGCTGCCATCTTCTCCTGGGTTAGTGCTGCCTGCTCTCGCTGCTTTTCAAACTGAGCAGTCATCCAGTGCAGTAACTCCTTCTCCATGATGATGATGCTGTAACAAAAAGAAAAGAGAAAAATACACCAAGTGCGGTACACACACAAATGGTGATCCCTCTTTGCTGTTCTCCCCAAGCACTGCTGCACCCCCCTGTATCAGTATCCGCCACTAACCCTACTAAATACAGGGTTACCTGATACAGATGTTGACTCAAGCTGGTCAGCAGTGATGTTCGCTGTACGTCCTTCCTGACTCTCAGCACTCGTCGTCTGCTACTGCTTAGTCATCCACTGGTCAGCACGGCTTCGTGGGTTGTTTCTGGTGTCTGTGGAAGTTCTGGTGTGGGTGAAGACTCTTGCGCATGCGTAGGACTCGTAGTATCCTTAAAACTACGCCACCTGTCGCCACCCTAGGCGGTTGCCTAAGGTAGGGCGAGCACTCTTTCTGTAGTTATGGGTTTCAAATTGAAGTCCGAGAGGCTTTAAGGCTAGCACAGGAAATTTATTGATTTTTACTACTTCTCCATACAGAGCTTTTATAAAGCTCAACGCAAAGGCAAGAAAAGGAAAAAAAGGTAGGATTTCTTCTCCTAACACAATTAGCTTCTGTCATGTCCAGAATTCACAAATCAGGCTTCATTATTTCTTCTAGCGTTTAAAACATAAATGCTAGTTTGCCTTCTTGAAACTTCCCAACATTCAAACACTTTCTGGTTTAATTCAAGGAAACATTTCTAAAAGTAAACAGGGCTTTTAAAACACTGTCCAGCCTGTTTCTTTTCCTTTACTGGCAAATGCAGCTGTTTGAGCTTCACACTCTACAGAGCTCAAACACTTGTCTTGTGACAGAGCACATTCCATTGCACATTCAGAATCAGTATCAGAAGGATAACTTTCTGTCTCCATTTCCTCAATATCTGACTCTGGTGTATCGTGGCTTAAACTTCTCCGGGTAAACCCAGGCTCTGCCCTTTCTAACAGCTTAAGAATTTCCTTTCAGCCAGAGATTCCTTTGCCTCTAGAATTCTTAGCATTTACTGGCAATTCTCTCTCTCTCATTAACTGGCTTATTGTCTGCAGCTTGCTTAACTTGCTGTTGGACAGAGGGTTACTCACGGTTCTCCTTGTATCAGATAAGCTTTCCCCAAGCCTTTGGCTTGCAGTAAAAATGTCCTCATTTAAGGCTCCCTCAGAAGGAAATCTCCTGCCTCCAGGCTCCTAAGCAACTCTCCTGCATTCTGGATTCCTCCCTGGCTTATGGCTTTTTCCCTTCAGTGTTCCAGCAGTTTCTATAGTGTCCCCTAAGGCTGGGCTTCTCTTGGAAGTCTGTATCAGCAGTTCCTTCTCCTCCCCTGGGCTGTCTTGGGAAATACCTTTCACTCTAGCTGCCCGGGAGCTTCTTCCTCCATCCAGCACGTTAGGACTTCTGCTGTGTTCTGAGTCTCGGATAGCTCCTCCCCTGGGAACTCCCTTCCTCCTGTGATGCTGCCTCTCAACCTCAGCCCCTGCATCAGCGTCCGGATCCTGATCAGTGTGAGTGTTAGGGCTAGCATTCACCTCAGCATTAGCATATGCCTCAGGAAGAAGACGAAGACCTCTCCTGTTACTACCCCCTTCCTTTTGTAATCCCCTAGGGACTCTCCCTGCACGTGTCTGAGCATTAACCACGTGCTGCTTCCCCAGCTGGCCTTCATTAACTCTACAGCTTGTTCCTGAGCTAGGGGGTGGCTTGCAGCTAGGCACTAGATGAGTTTTTTCCTGTTCAAAAACATTTTGTGTTTCACATCCCCGCCTCCTGCTTCTCTCTCTTAAGGTAAAAGTGTGCTCTTTTCCCACTTCTAAGGGCTCGGGAACATTTTGGCCATCACAATAGTTCACTAATTGTTAATTGTTAACTGTAATTCCCAAGTTACAAATTGTTATATGTAAAAACAGCTCGCTCTGTTTATTGTTGTTCTATGTGAACCGCATCTGATCAATGGAAGGAGCGGTATATAAAAAAATCTGTTAATTTTAATTTAATTTAATTTAATTAAGATGCACTGCACTTTTAAAACTGATGGTAATTGCTTTTCAAGTACTGCATGAGGCGAAGCCAGGGCATTTAAGGGGGACCTACTGCGGTGGTACGACCCTCCGCGGATGTTGCTGTCTTCGCAAGGCCGGTTCTTGGAAGTTCCAGGTCTGGAGGTTGTTCGCTTGGTCCACTGGCACTCATGGGTATATCAGGTAGCAGCGGCCGAACAATGGAATATATTGCCAATAGAACTCTGTACGCTGTTGTCCCTTTTGGGTTTCCACAAGCTGCTGAAGATGGTTCTCTTCGCAGGAAGGATAGAGGTTGAGGCTGCTTGGAGGGCCAGGCTTGCTGGATGCTTTTTGTGTTTTTGTATGTTTTGTTTACCATGTCCACCCTTTTCATTGATCTCCGTCAGAATGGGGTATAAACTGTTCTAAATAAATAAATAAAAGTAGAGTCATTGGAAAGAAAAGGCAGCTCAATCTTTTTATAATTAATTGCTAACCCACAAGTGGAAACTCAGTCAACAGCAGCCAAAAACACTTCACTGTACGAGTATACGGAACATTATTAGTTGTGAACAGGACATAGATCATAATGTTGTCAACATATAGACGCTAATGAATATTGAGTCAATGATCGTGCCCAAGGGTTCTACACAGATGTTAAAAATTAAGGCTGAAAATGCGGAGCCTTGTGAAACTCCACACTGCAAACTATGTCAATCGGAGACATCCTTATACACCCAAGCATCCTTCTAGCTTTCAACGTCGCCTTTTCTACCTGTTTAGCTACTTTGAGATTACCAGACACAATCACGCCTAGGACCCATTCTTCTTTTGTGGACAGAAGTATATCACCCCCCTATACTATACTGCTCCTTTGGATTGTTGCAGCCAAAATGCGTGACCTTACATTTTTTAGCATTAAATCTCAGCTGCCAAATTCTAGACCATTCTTTAAGTTTAGATAGATCCCTCCTCATGTTATCTACACTTTCCTGGGTATCTACTTTGTTGCAGATTTTGGTATCATCCGCAAAACTTACCCGACAGTCCTTCCGCAATATCACTAATAAAGATGTTTAAAAGAATCGAACCAAGGACAGATCTCTGCGACATGCCACTAGTAACAACCTCCTCCTCAGAGTGAACTCCATTTACCTGTACCCTTTGTCACCTCCCACTCAACCAATTTCTAACCCAAGCAGTAACTTTAGGATCCATCCCTAGGGTGCTCAGTTTGTTTATAAGTTGCCTGTGCAGAACAGTTCAAATGCTTTACTGAAATCTAAATGCACTACATTTAGGGCTCTCCCTTGGTCCAACTCCCTGGTCACTCGGGCAAAAAAATCAATCAAATTTGTCTGACAAGACCTGCCTCTGGTGAATCCATGCTGCCTCGGATCTGGTAATCCTTTGGACTCCAGAAACCCACTATTTTCTCTTTCAGCAGCTTTTTCAATAATTTACTCACCACCGAGGTTAAACTAATTGGCTTGTAGTTTTCAACCCATCCTTACTTCCACATTTGTGTAAAGGGACTTCATGTGCCTCTCTCCAGTCCTCTGGCATTGTTATCTAGAAAAATAAGAAAAGCTGGTCTGAGATTTCTTTAATCCCCGAATAAGTGGTTCTAACATGCTAAGCATGAGTGTTTCTACTCTGTGATGTAACTGGAAGCCATGCTGTTTTAGATAAATACGCAGTATCACTTCAATTGCTGTGGTATCACCTTTTCAATAATATTTGCAATAAATGAACTAGGTAGAGGTTCATAAGAGATGAGATCCATAGTGGCCAACTTTGTACCTTTTAGAAATGGGCGGACACAGGTCCTCGTCAGTTTATTTGGCATTATTCCTTGCTGTAAAGACAGTCAGTATAATACTAAAGAAATCTTGCATATGGGTGATGGCACCGGTGGAGCCCATGTGGTAACCTCTCCCCAGCTTTCAAAGAAAGCCTTTGGGAGATCTATCATGCATTCGTGGCTGCCTTCCCACTCACAGGTGCTATCTTGCCTCAGTATGAAGACATAGCTCAAGATGGCAACCAAAAGAAAAACAATGCCACAGGGAGGAAGGAGGGTTGTGAGGACTGATTACTGCTGTCCCTGGAGAACACCTGTCACAGGTGAATAATTGTGCTTTCGCCAGGAACAAGCAGGAAGTCAGTTCTCACATATGGGACTCCCTAGCTACAGGCTACCAAAAAAAATGAACCGTGAGGAATAGTAAGAGTACAGTTCGGTAGCAAGACCTCAGCAGCGACCCCAGCGTTAACTAGGGAGACAGCTCTCCATTAGTCTGGATACACAGACTGGCCAGAGGGCAAGAGTTGTCTTAAACACCAAACAAATGACAGAGTACAGCCTGGCCGAAGGTGCTGTCCCACTGGGACTCCTCCGCCAGGCAGTAATGCGCTGCAAAGGTGTGAACTGAGGACACGTGGCAGCCCAGCAGATCTCTGTTAAGGGGACTGAGCAAAGGTTCGCCACAGAAGTCACCATGGCCCAGATGTTGTGCTCCATGACGTGACATTTCAGTGAGAGACCAGCCTGACCACAGGTAAAGGCAATGCAGTCGGCCGCCTAGGTGGACAGAGTACGCTTGGAGACCGCTATGCCAAGGCGATTAGGGTCATAGCAAATGAAGAGCTGTGAGGAGTGGCAATGGGACTTGGTCTGCTCCAAGTAAAAGGCCAATGCCCGTTTACAGTCCAGTGTATGGAGAGTGGCCTCCACCCTACTGGTGTGAGGACATGGAAAGAAAGTGGGAAGAACCACCTCCTGGTTGAGGTGGAACAGAGAGACCACCTTCGGAAGGAACGTGGGGTGCATCCGGAGCACCACCCTGTTCCTGTGAAACCTGGTATAGGGGGCATGAGCCACTAGCACCTGGAGCTCACTGACCCTACGGGCAGAAGTGAGCACCAAGAGGAAGACCACCTTCCAGGACAGATACTTGAGGTAGCAGGAAGCCAGTGGCTCATAGGGTGGATGAATGACATGTGTGGAGAGAGGAAGGCGGCTCTGGAAGCAAACCACAAGAGGCTGGGCGGAGAGGGGCTTCCCCTTGATGAGGTGGTGGTGCACCGAGAGCACACTGAGATGAACTCTGATGGAGTTAGAGTTCAAACTGGCATCAGACAGGTGCAGCAGATACTGCAGCACCAGCTGGACAGAAAGGGAGAAGGGTTGGCACCCCTTTACGCACACCAAACTGAGAAGCGGTACCACTTGAAGGAGTATGCCCACTGGGTGCTGTCTTTGTGTGATGCAAGTAGAGCCTCCTCCACCACTTTGGGCAAATCAAACTGGGTCAGGGCTACCCTTTCAGCAGCCAGGCCATCAGGGCCAGGGCCCCCAGGTTGGGGTGCAGGAGAGAGCTGTCCTCCTGCAAGAGCTGGTCTGTTGCAGTCCCCAGGGGGACTGGGAGCACCCAAGATAGGCTGAGGTGCAGCGGGAACCACGGCCGCCGAGGCCACCAGGGTGCTATGAGGGTCAGGATGGTCTGGTCAAGCTGGACCTTGAAGAGAGTCTTGGAATGGGAGGGAAGGCATAGAGGAGTTCTTCGTCCATGGAATGAGAAATGCATTGGCCGCTACCCAGGAGGGGTGTGGCAGCCTGGAGCAGAATCGGGCAAAATGAGCATTGACCGGGCTGGCAAAGAAATCCAGCACAGGAAGGCCACACTGGCAGAACAGTTGGTTAGCCACCACTCGTGGGGCTGGAAAATCCGTCTCAGGCAGTCCGCCAGTATACCTCCCTGAGAAGCATCCCGCTCTTGCTGGTGAACGTGCAGAGACAGACTGCTTCCAAGCATAGGAGGGACGATCCTGTGCCCCCATGCTTGTTGATATAAAACATTGCTATCTGATTGTCCATCTGGATTAAGACAGCTTGGTTCCACAGGTGGTGCTGAAAAGCCCGAAGGGCGTGGGAGATCTCTGGGAGCTCCAGGAGGTTGATCTGTTGGATGCTCTCCGATGTGACCATAGGCTGTAAGTACAGAAGTCAACGCAGTGGGCCCCCCAGCCCAACTTGGAGGCATCTGTGGTGAGGACACTCTGAGGAGTCAGGATCTTAAAAGGCATTCCTGCCCAAAGGTTCAATGACTGCTGCCACCAGACGAGTGACAGTCATCCTGTCCTGCAGGCACCCCATCGCCTGGGACCACAGATCCCACTGGACTCGCCGCATGTAGATATGGACTTTGACCCTGGTGTGCACTGTCAAGGCCATGTGCCCCTGGAAGCGCAGCATGAGCCGGGCAAAGGATGAGGGACAGCTCTAAATCTCCCCTGCGAGGGCCAACAGGCACTGGGTCCTGTCAAGGAGAGAGGCTCGGGCCTGGACCGTGTCTAGCAATGCTCCTATGAACTCCAGGACTTGGAGTAGTTGATGACAAAACCTAGGTGCTCCAGGGTGAAAATGGTGCAGTATGCTGCCTGCTGCACCTCTACTGCAGTGCTGCCCCTGACCAGTCAGTTGTCTAGGTAGAGAAAGACGAACACCCCCTGCAGCTGCAGGTGAGCAGCGACCACTGCTAGGCACTTGGTGAACACCCTTGGGGTTGAGGCTAGGCCAAAGGGCTGAACCCTGTATTGCTAGTGGCTTCCTCCAACGATTAACCGGAGATACTGCCGGTGTCCCAGGTGGGTGAGAATATTCACGTATGCGTCTTTGAGATGCTCTCTTTGAGATCCAAGGAGCATAGCCAATCTCCCTGGTTGGACTAAGGCAGCAGTGTTCCAAGGGACAGCATCTTGAACTTCTCCTTCACCAGGAACATGCTGAGATCTCACAGATCCAGAACAGGGCAAAAACCGCCATCCTTTTTGGAACCAAGAAGTACCGGGAGTAAAACCCCTAGCCCCTGAGCTGGGACAGGACCACTTCCATCACCTTGTCAGCCAGAAGCCCGGCGAGCTCTCACTGGAGCAAGTCTCTGTGACGGGGAGTCATCGGGAGTTCCCCTGGAAAGTAAGGGGGTGGCATCTGGTCAAAATGGAGGAGGTAACCTCCTCCACCACCTAGAGGACCCAGGTGTTAGTGGTGATGCTTGACCACCAGCTGGCAATGTATACCAGACATTCTACCATGTGCTGTGGGATTAGACCTCCTGGGGGAGGAGAGGCTATGCCCAAGGAGTCAAAAGCCCCCCCCCCCAGGTTGCGGCTAGGGCACTGCCTGGGGCTTGGGGGCCTTAGGCTTACATGGGTCATGCCCATGGCCTGCTAACCCTGTTGGGGAGCTGGGAAGGCCGAGCACTGGGTAATTTCCATAAGCCTTCCTCTTCTTTGGGTAAAGGGGCTTTTTCCCCAAAGCCTTCCATCGGAAATGATCAGTGGTTTTCTTGAACAGCCTGGTCCTGGTCAGCAACTCAGACTCCAGCTTGGCGGCCTTATCAGTCATGGGTTTGCTGAACAGATTTCTCCCTGGCATGGGAATCGACCAACATGTCCTGTATCGTTTGCTCCAAGTCGGAGGACTGTAGCCAGGCTTGGCGGTGGCATTAGCAGCTACTCTGGCCACCAACTCGAAGCTGTCATAGGCTGCTTGAGTGATAAATTTGGAGCACTCCTTGACCATCTAGGTCAGGGTCTGAAACCGCTGCAGAGGTGGTTCTGCCAGCTCAGTCGAGAACCCAGTGAGCTCCCTCACCAAGTCTCGCAAGTACATGTCCATATAGAGCTGGTAAGCCTGGATCCGGCCAACAAGCATCGAGCTCTGGTAGCACTTCCTGCCCAAAGTATCCATGGAGTGGGTCTTCCTGCCAGAGGCACCGAGGAATACATCTTTTGGCTTTAAATCCTACACATGGCCAACTCCCACCAACATGGAGTTATGGGGCAGCTATAGTTTCAGGAACCGGGCCTCCGGTGGACTCGGTACGTGGCATGAAGCCACATGCTCACAATCGGCACTGAGGCTGGGATCTCCCACATACAGAAGAGAAGCCATTCCAGGATAGGGGGAATTGGCACTATGAGTGCATCCTTCAGAGGAGTCTCGTACTTGAGTATCTCAAGGTCCACCACCTGAGGCTCCTCCTCTGACTTCGTGGTGAAGGTCAAGGCCTTTGCCATATCCCGGACCAACTCCAGAAAGGAGAGGTCCTGGGGGGGGGGGGGACATGCGCCGGCCCTCCAGGGGGGAAGGGTCTGAAGGGACATCTTGATGTAGGCGAGTGTCGGGGGGGATCTGTCATTGGTTTCCCAGTCCGACGAGACCTTGTGGGCCTTGGGGCTGCGCCAGAGCACTGGTGCTGCGAGGCCCCCAGAACCCCTACAGTCAGAACCGTAGGCGCTAGCTGGGTAAGTCCTATGCCTTGATCGAGAACAGGGCCTGGAATTGCCTTGGGGCACCTGCGGATCGGTTCCACGACCTCTGGCGACGACCTCATGGTGGAGGGGCCGGTGGTCTGGATCAAAGACCTAGATGAACTGGGCATCAGTCCATGCTGCTGGGTCAAGAAGGCAGTGATGCTGTGCTCAAGGGTCACCATCCTGACCTTGAGGCCATGAGAGACTGCAGACACCGAAGGCTGCTCCGTCGAGGAGGTATCCTCAACAAGGATGGGTTCGGGAGACCGGGATTGATATCCCATTGCTGATGGCACTTTCTCCTGCCAGGGCAGCTTGGAGGGCCACTCCCAGCAATCGCCCTTGACATTGGGTCAGGGGCTCTGATGCCGGTGACCATGGAACTTATCCACAGCTCCGGACTTTGTCTCCCAATGATGCAACCGACGATGTCCAGCTCTTCGGGGGACAGCCCTCAGAAGAGGATCCCCAGTCTGATGCCCTGCAACCTTGGGGCTCGGAATGAGCACGGCCGTCACCCAAAGCCAAGGCCCAGGCCCCTGTGGCAGCCCCAAAGGGCGCAGGCCCTGCAAGTGACACTGTGGCCAAAATGGAGATCTTTCCAAACATGGACTTTCGCTGCATAGCACAGTTCTTGTCCTTTGCTCTTCATCTGCTGACAGAGCCCACAGGAGGAATCGTCGTGGTCTGCACTGAGACAATGAACACAGCAGTCATGCACCCACAGCAGTCACATTGCTTGAATCCACTGGCTGAAGACATAGTGGGGAAGATGGCACCCACGAGATTAAACTCAAGCATCCTGGCCAGGGAGGGCGTGAGGAATTCCTGCACACCGAAAAAAAGACCCCGAAGAGGAAAGACCCGAAAAAAAAAACATGGCGCTGAGGCGACAATGGACCCAGGAGGGCAAGAAGGCACCAGTACGTGTACCAGAAAAGGAAAAAATGAAAAAGAGCAAAATAGAAAAATCAACCTTTTCCAGGGTGCAAACATCCAATGGGCTCCACGGAAAAAAGGAAACTGAGGCAAGATGGCACCCTTGGGCTGGAAGGCAGCCATGCATGTGTGGTGGATCTCTCAAAGGCTTTATTTGAAAGCTGGGGAGAGTTTATCGCACAGGTTCCGTCGGTGCTGACATCACCCATATGTGAGGACTAACTTTCAGCTTGTTCCTGGAGGATTACCTGCTCAAAGCAAAGCGCTGCCATAGCCTCAAGGAAATGATAATTATCTTTTTTATGGACAGGAGACAAATTAAAATCGCCAAGAACAGATCCAAGATGGCACTGTGAGTAGACATGCTTGCAGATGCTCCCTTGCTTTGGTGGTGTGTCAGTGTTTGACATTCCTTCTGCCTATAATCATGGGCAAGAGGAAGGGAAAAGGGAAAGCTGTACTCCTGGGGGGCACTGGCCCCCAGCCTTCCCGCCAGACTACTCTCGATGCCCTTGAAGCAACTGCAGGCTCTTCGGTGATTCTTCCCCAGAGTCAGCCCAACAGGCATGCTGCAGGCAGTAGTGAAGAAGGAGCTTCCTTAAGCCCTAGCGTACGGATGCTGCCTCTGAGACCCATAAGTGTTGAGGCTGTGGTGTTGCTGGTGAGAGCCTAGATAGGAGAGGTTGTTAGCGTCTCCCTCCCAGGAAGTGTTCCTGAGGCTGTTTCTTCTTCCCTCCTGAATGGGACTATGGGGGTTTCCTCGGACCTCCCCCAATGAACTGTAAGTTCCATTGCACAAGGAAGGGGTGAAGTTCCCTCTGGGTGTATTTTTTTCGTGAGGTGCAGAGACCAACAGCTGTGACTTTGGAGTTGCTGTGGGATGCAATCCAGGGGCGGCTCAATTCCTCCATGCTCTTTCTAATAGACTTGTGGGTGACTTGTCAATTGTGTCAGTCTGTGGTAGAGCACTCTCAGACTTTGGATCAATAGTCTATTAGATGTGATATGCTTGAGTCCAGGTTTGGGGGATTCCCTGGTTAAGGACAAAACTTTTGTCCACAGATGGATGGAACATTTGGAGAACCAAGTGCGCTGGAACAACCTGTTTTTTTTAACTTTCCCAAGTCCCCCCTTATACTGCCTATTGACATGGCTAAAAAAATATCTGACCAAGATTCTAGGCGTGGACTCTGGGTCTCTTCCCCCTCTTGTGAGGGCCCAGTACCTGTTCCCGGGTGGACTTGGTCCACCTGTTGGACAGGGGGACTCAGTGGGGTTAAACCTCAGAGTTCCTGGAGTCCTCTCTGGAGGTGGTTACCCAGCTTCCATCTTAATTGTAACTTTTGCCTTAGAGTTCAATCGCAGCACTGTCTTTAGACTGTATTTCCGTACAATGAATAAGCTATTCCTAGGCTCAAAAATTCATATATTTCCAGATTTATCTAGATTTATGCAAAAGCGGCACCAGGATTTCCTGGCCCTGTATCCAGGGTTATGGCCCTGAATTTGAGTTTTGTTTTATGATATCCATGTGTTTTGGTTTGTGAGGGGAAATTTTTTTTATTTTTTGAGCCTAGGCAGCTAACTGAGTTCATAATGGCTAGAGAGGAGATTATGGTCCAACTTTGTGCCCTTCAGGCACCACTGTAAGGCCTGCTGAAAATTGTATCACAAGGAAGAGCGCTTTTAGTAAGCATTATCTTGCTTACTTTTTTTCCTGACCTGGATCTATTTACATGTACTTGTAGGCTAATTTTTGCATTTCATTGCCTTTGTTATGTATATTCAGTTTTGTTATTCACTTGCTTTTTGAAGTGCAAGATTTGAAAGTATAATAAAAATCTCCAAGAAGTAGGTGGGTAATGTCGACTGTATTTGTGTTACTATAGCTAACAGTGCAGATAATTCATTGCATGATGCAGACAGTAACCTATACACTAGACAAATGGAAGCACCTTATTTTTTACCAGCACCATATAACAAACAGGGCAATCAAGTGATAAAAGATAATATAATCGCACAGCTGTAGCTGATCCAACAATACAGTATCATTTGCAACAACCAAGATTCAGTCACACACAACACATCCAAATCAAAATACTTCACCAAGTACAGGCAGAATCTTGTCATGTGTCTCCGTACATTCACTTTAGTACCTTAGTTTCTGTACTGTTCCTCATACATTGAAAACCTATTGCTGCAAAGGCATAGTATGCAATATTTTAGGCCCTGTCAGTGGACACTAATAGATAGGATTCTGTAACCCACATCTGCTATATCCAGAAACGACTGAAATCACCCTGGATAGAAACTTTAACGGTTGGCAAAATGTTATCAGCAAGAAAATGCATAAAAGCTTCTAGAGGAGTTTCTATAATGCCATAATTAAAGAATCTCACAGTTTTACTATTTGAAGTATTGAATCAATAATTTGTCTCACTGGAACAAAGCCCACACGAAGGGCCAACCAAAGGGGCTGGCCCTTGTGGGAGGGCCCACCTAGGAGCCTCTTGTATAGGTGACACTGGCCTCTGGTGATGATGTGGCCTGGCCAGGGGACGGGGTCTCAGACTCCAGCAATGACAACGGCTGTGATACTGCAGTGTCCTCCAACTCCATGGCAGAGAATGCAAGATGGAAGCGAACAGTGATGATAGTTCTGAAGAAGGAGGCAACCCATTGTTTATTTGGAAGGCTTACTGACCTGTCTACCCACCCCATCGTCTGCTTTTCTTATATAGATTGCTTGATTCTTGCATATTAACCAATTAGATAAGTGACCTACCAATCAACCCATCTATTTAGATTGCTTTAAATTTTTCCTTGAGTTCTAAGGAGTAATTAGGGCAGACCCTACTATTAGGCATACTAGGTATCCACCTAGGACAGTATAATTGTGAGGGGGTGCAACAGCACAGCTCCTGCATGGCAGGAGAGCAGCACTTTACTGTAAATATGCAGTTAGTGTGACCTGGGGCCTTTTCAGTACAGGCCTGTGCTCATGCCCTCCTGCATCTTTCCCCCTCTGACAGGAAGTTTGTGTCGGAGGAAGCAAGCAGCAACACTTGAGTGCAGACCTGTACTGGATTTAATTTTGCTTATTTTGGCTTGGGTGGTGGTATGGTGATAGCAGCAGCAAGGCTGATGGAGTAGATGCCAGTCAAAGGGGGAGGTAGGGAAGGAGAGATGAGATGCTGGATCAGGGTGAAGGGTAGGAAAGGAGAGATGAGATGCTAGTCACTGGAGGAGGGGGGGGGGAGTAGGCAAAGAAAGGGGAGATGCAGGGCTACAGGGGAAGGGAGGGCCTTGAGCCATCTCCCTGGGGATGATGCACAGCTAAATGTTTGCCCTGCATTTGAGTCTAACTGTATACAATCCGCCTGGTTTAGTTCCTTCCAGCCGGAACTTCAATCTGTTTAATACTTAAACCTTAATTCTTCCTTCTCGTGAAGACTTTTCATCTCTGTGGGCTAGTGTGTTCATTTCTCATGGCTTACATAGAACTGCGGAAGATATTTTACACCAATTTACACTAAAGAAAAAGCTGATTATTAAATTATGCATGACTAGAATTCTTTATTTACAGACATCCAAAAATTTCATATTGATATTCTCAAATTAATCCCTTCTATAACCACCTACTTTAATTCATGATCTTGCTTTACTTTTTATTTTTACTACAAAGACTTTTGTTATGTTATGTGTCTTGTCTGTCAAATAAATTGTAAGCTCCCTTTATGTTTGAAAATGCAATCAATTTTAAAAAATTGTGAGCTCCAAGGGGTGCAGACTGTTCTTTATGAGGGTAATTTTAAAAGATGTGTCTTGCTTAACATGCTTTTTAACACACATATTTGGCACCTATTTTATTAAAGTACATTCATACTTAATAAAATAGGGGCAGCAGCGTAAGGAGTTTAAAACATACATTAAATCTAGGCATGATCATTTACACCAGCTCTATAGAGTGGAGTAGCTTAGTGATTAGAGCAGTAATCTGGGAGCCAGAGAGATCAGGGTTTGAATGCCAAAGATATTCTTTATGGCCTTGGGCAAGTCACTTAACACTCCATTGCCTCAGATACAAACTTACAGGCTGATGCAGGAAAACTTATTGCAGCATTTTCTAGTGCTTTTCCCGAGCTAGGCTTGCTCTCCGATGCAGAAAGCAAACTAGCGCTGGGAAAAACGCCAAAAAAACAACCGTGCTAAACTGCAGTGCACTTGGCCTGCAAATTGCTGTATAAGTAATTGCGCCCGATGAAGAACTGTGCTGAAACTTAGCGCAGTTTTTTAACGCTGAATCTTCTTGCCAGCTTCGGGCAGGTATGAAGATCCAGCCGGGAACAAAAGTATCATCTGAGGTGAAGTTTGACACTTCACCTCAGATGATCCAGACATCAGGGGAAAGTCCCCAATGCCATCAGAATACTGTCATGGGGGTCAGTGCCCCAACACTGACTTTGCAGCAGAAACCAAATCCCCAGTATCCCCGATCTCCACCTTCCCACTAGATAAAAAATTCCTTGGCAGCCCAGATCTTCCCACCCACCCAATAAAAAAAAATTCCTGGTGGCCCAGTGGCTCTGATCCTACCTACTCAATAACAAAAATCCCTGGTGGCCCCTGGAATCCCCCCACCCCCCTCCTGGTACCTTTAATCTGGAGCGAGAGCATTGTCCATATGCTCCAACTCCTGCACCACCATTTTTAAAGATGGCAGTGCAGGGGCAGGTGCGTGTGGGCAATGCTCCCGCTCGATTAAAGGTACTAGGAGGGGGATGGGGATGGGGGGTTCAGGGGCCACCAGGAATTTTTGTTATTGGATAGGTGGTATCGGGGTCGCTGGGCCACCAGGGATTTTTTTAGTGGGTGGCTGGGGGATATGGGCCTTTAGGGAACTTTTTAATCAGGTGTGTGGGGGATTGGGGTTGCTGGACCACCAGGGACTTTGTTCCTGTTGGGAGGATGGTGTCCGTGGGGAGCAGCGGTCCCCTGACAGTATGCTGATGGCATCAGAGGCTTTCCTCAATGTCTTGGTCATCTGAGGGGAAGTATTAAATTTCCCCTCAGATGACCCTGTTTCTCCAGGATAGCATGCCAAACTTGCGCTGACTTCTATGCGCATGCTTTGGCTTATTATCCCAGTTTAACGCTGACTTGTTGTGCACTTGGTAATTTGAATATTGCATTCCAGCGCAGAGTCAGCGTTAAAATTGTGTTATGAAACCCTGTGCTAGAGTTTTAAGCACTGGGCTCCAGTGCAGGGTTTCTGCATTGGCCTGTTAGATTGTAAGCCCTCCAAGCTGAATGTAACTTGCCTTTGAACTGCTACTGGAAAAATGCAAGCTAAAATTCTAAAAACATTACTAAATTGCAGTACAAGAGGTTTAGCATAAACATTAATAAGACTGCACTGACTGACTGGTCCTTAGGTGGAAAAGAGGTATTTAAATCCAAGATTAAATTAGATTGTTCTGATTTTAAAAGTAGTCAAGGACTAAAATATGGCGGTGGTGAAACCTCTCAAATAACACAATCTTTACTTTCCCAAACTACTACCAAACACTGTAAGACATAAAATTTAACTGATGAGGAAAAAAGATCTCAGAAATAAGAGTATCCCTCCAAATGGCGGTTGCCCAGCATAAGGGGACAGGTCTACAGTCCTATCAATGATTGTTGGTCCCTTTGAGGAAAGTTATGTTGATTGCCCCTGATGAAGCGGGTTGGTGAAACAAGGATCTTTGTCATTCGATTTGCTTATATATAGATATATTCAATTGGAATATGACTATATTATATTCTTTTGAGGAATATTAATATTTTGGATATGTTGAAGAAGCTAAGCTTAGCTACTTGAAAGTACTTGAAGAGTTTAAATTTTACTAGGTTGATGAGGACTTTTTAAAAGATCATTGATGGGATTGTAGACCTGTCCCCTTATGGTGGGCAGCCACCAGTTAGAGGGCTACTCTTATTTCTGAGATCTTTTCTCCTCATCAGTTAAATGTTAGGTCTTGCGGTGTTTGGTAATACCTTTGGAGAGGTAACGATTGTGTTATTATAGAGTGTTTTATATGGTGGTTGTTGATATTCCTCTAGAGCAGAATATAGGATGGTGAAACCTCTGCCATTTGAGTTTAAAGAGCAGAATAAAGGAATGTTGGTAGGCTATGCTCCCTCTTTCTTCAGGTGCAAGAGCAGGGTTTGTAATAACTAGGGTTGTGCAGTCAGCTACTGTGCCTTAAAAATGTTAGTGCATTCCTAATTATTTTAAGGGCATGGTTGTGAAGCCGTGCAAACACCATGGAGTTTATTGCATGCTAAGCGCACTGCACTGACAGCACAAAAGTCCTTCCCTAAACATTAGTGTGTGAAAGGGTGATGACTGGGCAGGTCAGGAGGGCAGTGGGGTTGTGACTGCACATTGTGGTTAGTGAGGCTGTAATTGCCATGTGCTAAACACAATTGCTGCCCTTAGCACTTCTCCGTGACCGGTGGTATATGCACCTGTGCTAGCTGATTAAGGTGGTAAAGTGCATCTCCCTGCAGTAACTGCAGGTGGACAGGCCAGACATACCCTCAAAAGCATGGGTCTATGCCACCTCCTACACTAATTTTTGGGGCTTACTGTAAACTAACTTAGCACATTTTAGCAAACATGCCTCTTAATGCACAATAATTGACTTAGGGATATGTTTACTAAAGGGTGTTAAGATAGTAGGCATTAACGGCAGTGATAAGGGGTTTTACATGCATAAAGGGCACTGGGCGGGTAGGAGGTGTTCCAGCGTTAAGAGTGTAATGGGCCATTTAATGTGCGTTAACAGGACATCGGGCATTAAGGTGTCCAGCATGCATCTTAATGTCCAAAAATGGCTGTCACCCTAACGCCGGCTAAGAGACTGTACGGACCTGCAGTCAGCTGAGCCACTGGTGGGTTAAGTGACCTACTCAAGGTCACAAGGAGGTGTTGTCAGTCCATGAAGGTTGTGTCAGACATAAAATGTGACAGTAACAAATTCCAAAGTGTCACATAAAGAGTACTCATGACCTCAAACCCTAGTATCTTGGTCCTGTGGCCATTGCCATGACCATTACGCCATGCCTCCAAGCAGGTGCCTGACCATCTGCAGGGTGAACATGTCTGACCCCTGCAATGGGCTGCAGCAGAGCCAATAAAACCATGTTTGAAGAAGGGCATGATGGGGAATACATGTTTGCTGACCCAAAGACTAGCCAGAATTCATAACAAAGTAGAAGAATGTGTGTCTGCAAGTCATAGCAGAGCCTGAACTTTTACAGGCAGGGAAATCACCTGAGTAGCATACAGGCTCAAAATGAACAAGTGGGAATTGAACCCTTGTTCCCTGCTTATGGAGATATTGCACTAACCAGTAGGCTACACCTTCACACCAGTGTCTGGATTCAAAGAGATTGCGGATCACTGCCTAAAATGTCTGCTGTGTGCACCGGGATAGGTTAGCCCCTCCAGTACCCATGAGGCACTGCACACATGGGACAGCAGTCTGCAGCTGATCACCAAATGGAGAATGCAGTGATCCATCACATTAGCTCAGTAAGACACACTGACAATGTGTGTGCTATAAGCACAGAACAGCTACAAACTGCTACTGAGCAGTTTCAGCAGTCTTCCTAAGGGTGAGGATGGGCGCCCAGCACCTGGTCCCCAGAGCTTGCACTGTTAGAGATGGTCTCTGGTGGCTGTGCCACAGATCCACATCACTAAGTATGTGGCAGGTATTGTCTGCAGTGTGTTATGCTAGTCACCTTGTTTCCTGCACAATTGCAGCATTCCATAGGCACCTGTCACATTTGGGCCCGTGTCCTGTCCCTGTTGGACATGGACCCTCCTAGAAGAGTGCATGTCAGTGCCCAGTATTGCAGCAGCTGATGCCATGGACGCCGAATGCAGTGGGGGCTTCTAGGCTTGCATGGGACTGCTGCTGTGATCCTGTTGGTCCTGCCATGACCACGGTGAGCAGGCCAGAAACAACTGTCCCAACCATCTGGAAATACCAATCCACCACAACAAGCACAGTCAGACTGCAGCTACTGCCCACCACAGAGCTGTTTCAGCCATGCACATTTCAACTGTGGCCGGTTAGCACACAATGCATGTGCACAGAGCAACCATGTACACCCTAGCTTGGGACAAACAGCAGCTTAGGTCACCCAGCATTTAGGCTCCCAGGACAGGGAGAGCACCCACATCACTGGAGCTGGACACTATGTAGCACTATTTTTATTTATATTTAAGAGTTTTTATATACTGCCCCTTCCAGAGATCAAGGGTGGTTTACAATTAACAAGAAAACAAAACTTTTACATTTAACATGTGAACTTAGCTATCGTGTGGTTACATAGAACTGGGTTGTAGGGTATATACAGCTATGATCATTCCTTATTTACAATAATTCACTTAACATATTTACACATATTGCATGTACAAAGGAGTTAGTATCAGTAGTATAGTGTATTGGGGAATAACGTTAATTGGGTGGGTCACGATTTCATTATATGTGATTTGTTATGTTGGGAAGATTTTGTTTTCTGGATTCCAAACATTTTCTATGAAAAGATGTTTTTATTTTATTTCAAAAGTCTTTAAGATCTTTGGCTCCTAGGTTTATGTGGGAGGGCATTCCAGAGAATGGGTGAGAAGTGAGAGAATGCTCTGTTGCTTGTCGAGTGATTTGCTTTGCAGTAATTTGATGAGACTATCAAGGTATTTTTGTTGCATTCTCTTCTAAGTCTTTCAGAAGATGAGATATTAATAAGTGATGTTAGGAATGAGGGGGCTATTTCCCTAATGATTTTAAAAGTGATCATGAGAATTTTATATTTTATTTTGCTCAATATAGGTAGCCAATGTAGTTTGTATAATATTGGGTAATGTGTTCTGTGCTATTTATCTTATAAATGATATGTGAGGCTACATGTTGGGCCATTTGGAGCTGGTTAAGGGTCTGTTTAGGGAGGCCATGTAAGATCCTGTTTGCGAAGTCCAGTTGGGGAATGATCATAGCCTGGAGTACGGTGTGGAGATCATTGTTGGTCAAATATGGTCTGAGCTGCTGTAGCAATCGTAGCTTGTAGACTATGGTTCTAGTGATTAATTTTATATGGATAGTCATTTTGAGATTCTGATCCATGGCAATTCATTCTTCATTTTTAGATCTACATCCACGATTTTTAGTTTTGGTGGAAGCAAAAACGCATAATAAAGACTTTTTCAAGTACATTCGTAGCAAAAAACCCGTGAGAGAGTCAGTTGGACCATTAGATGATAGAGGGGTAAAAGGGGCACTAAGAGAGGACAAGGCTATAGCGGAGAGACTGAATGAATTCTTTGCTTCTGTCTTTACTGAGGAAGATGTAGGAATGTTGTTACCCATGAAAATGGTATTTAAAGGAGATGCTACAGAAGAATTGAAATAAATATCAATACATCGGGAAGATGTATTACAACTATTTGATAAACTGAAGAGTAGCAAATCACCTGAACCGGATGGTATACATCTAAGGGTGTTGAAAGAACTGAAATATGAGATTGCAGACCTACTATTAGTAATCTGTGAACTATCATTAAAATCATCTGTAATACCTGAAGATGGAGGGTGGCCAATGTAACGCCAATTTTTAAAAAGGGTTCCAGGGGTGATCTGGGAAACTACAGACCGGTGAGCCTGATGTCAGTACCGTGAAAAGGAGAAATTTCACTTTCCGTTAATTTCCTTTCCTGGAATCCTGCTAGACCACTCCAAACAATCGGGTTAAGTCCCCCTGCCAGCAGATGATGGAAACTGAGAAATCAAAATTCTACCAGAAGCTGATTGGCCCGGAGTTGGTAGATATACAGGAATGCCCCTAGGGATCTCTGTCTCCAGCAGACGATGGTGCTTTTTTCTTTAGCTCTCCAAGATTTTCTCTTTTTGATAATTTCATTTTTGGAAGCTTGAGCACTCATGAGGTGATCCCCTGGATTTCCCAGTTCTGTTACTCAAGCTGCACTGCCGGTGAGCTCCTGGTCTAGAGGATCAGTGGAGCTCCCGTCATCAGAGGGGATAGCTTTGGCTCTGGGCCACGAGGGCCTGTTTTGCTAAGAGTGAGGGTTTACCCTGGTCACACTCTGCATTTCTGTCTGTCCTTCTCAGTTTTGCTGCAGCACTGAAGTCATCTAACTGTGAGTCTAACTATTAATCTTTATGGAGTGTTCCCCCCCCCCCCCTTGCAGCTACCGCCGCCACTGCAGGCTCTCCAGCATCTTAATTGTTTTAGGGGCATCGCTAAGGGACGCAGTATCGGATCACACAGCCTCGGTCACTACAGCATCGTGTCCTCCAAAGCTTGCTGGCAAAGCTACAGGCACACTGTTTGAGCGGAATGCCATATCGGGGATCACCTTCCTTTTTTCAGCACAGACAGCTCCCACTTCCGTTTTTAAGTGCCGGATTGGCAAATTGCCTCAGGCAGTCTTTGGGGGGCGGTTTTCGGAAGCCAGCACATCTCATCGGAAAAGACTTGGGCTGCATCCGTGTTCTTGTGCCGTGGCTGTTTTTTGGCGGGCTGTTCTTTTGTCCTCGCAGATAGGAAAGCACAGTGGCGGCCATTTTCCCCTGCCTCGTGTGGGGGATCACAGACATTTTCTCCACTGCATTCCTGCGTTTTTTTCTGGCTCATTGTTATTTTTGGTATTACCTTTAGTCTCTCATTCTCAATTTTTGTAGGGGGCCTTTTTGCAGCATACTTCACTTTTAAATAAAGAAGATGCCTTCCTCGTCTCAACGTTGCATAGTCTGCAGCAAGAAACAAAAGGAGCTAAAAGACAGGGTCTGTGTAGCCTGCTCCTCTCATCCTGGGGAATCATCCACATCAGGGCCCTCTGCTAGGGATGCTACTCCCACAGCCTCTGCTCCCTCAGTGAGCCCGCACTCAGTGCCGGCTGTGGAAATGCTTGCGAAGCCACCTCCTGCTTTTCCCTCAATCTATGGCCTCTTCTGTGGTGGCTATGGAAGCGCCGTCTCCTTCCTCGGATGCGCTTTTTCTGTCGCTATTTAGACAGACTTGGTCCGTCTGGCGCTCAGAAGCGTCCGGCACAGGATCAGGGGAACATCCTACTCCACCTAGCGCAGGGAACATGGTCACCTCTTCACTGAAGCGTCTCCGCAGTTCTTTGCTCCAGAAAGACAATATTCGCTCTTCCAAAGAAATTTTGGCAGATTCTGAGTCGGGAATCCCAGAGGACGATCATTGGACGTGGATAGTTCTGATCGGGATGATGGCAAATACTCACCATCTGCAGCCTCTGCTGACAGCCAGGGAGATGCGCAGGATATTAGTCTTTTTCGCAAAGATGAATTGCCAGCTTTGATTATGCAAGTAGTGGAATCACTGCGCCTGGCCGATCCTCCGGTAACGCTGGAAGCGCAAACACAGTCACAACCAGATCCTATTCTGCAGGGAATTCGTAAGCCTTCTCGATCATTCCCCTTTCCAGCGGAACTACAACAAATGGTGTCTCAGGAATGGGACGCTCCGGACACATCCTTGCAGTCAGCTCGCCATCTCAGACAGCTTTATCTCTGGTCTCCCACAGATAAGGAAAAGTGGCTTGCGTATCCAAAGGTGGATGCGCTTGTAACTGGGGTCACCAAGCATACCACCATTCCAGTGGAAGGAGGAGCAGCTCTGTGCAACCAACAAGACAGAAAAGTGGAAAGTCTCCTCAAGACCGCCTTTTCAGCTTCAACACTGTCTCTTCAGGCCACGGTCTGTGGCAGGCTATGGGCCCGAGCCTTGCTCCATTGGATTCAGCGCTTGCCAGGGGATCCGGCACTGGACCGCTTAGAGTCTGTCATGGCCTACTTAGTGGATGCCTTTTACGACTTGCTGCATCTTTCTGCCCACTCAATAGCAGCGGTTACCGTAGCCAGGCGATGGCTCTGGTTGTGCCAGTGGTCAGCTGATGTCGCCTCCAAAGTGCGACTGTCTAAACTGTCCTTTAAGGGTAGGCTTCTTTTTGGCGAAGACCTAGACAAGTTGGTTAAGGACTTAGGAGAGGTCAAGCCTCAGCGTCTTCCAGAAGATAAGCCAAAGTCCTCGAGGCGACGTTCATCCCGGGCCTTTGCTCAATCCTTTCGTCGTACCTCTAGATTCCGTGACTCTCACCATTATCGACCTGGGAAATCGGCACCTCCACAGGCGTCAAATCGTTTTACGCAAAGATCTCAGTCCTTTCGAGGTGCCCGAAAAGAACAATGAATCCTACTCAGCTCCAAACAAATTTTCTGGAACCTTATGCTCCTCCCGCTGACGGGGAATGCCACCCACCCGAGATGCCTCCTCCAGTAGGCGGTCGCTTATCTCAGTTCTCTTGGCAGTGGGCGCTCATCACCTCAGATCATTGGGTTCTACAGATCGTCTCTCAGGGCTATGCCCTCGAGACTCATCGACCCATTCGGGACAGCTTTGTTGTTTCTCCCGGCAGAGCTACAGTTCGACGTCTCCTTCTACGTGCAATTTGCCCCGTCCCTCCTGCCGAGCGTGGGACGGGACGCTATTCCATTTATTTTGTGGTACCCAAAAAGGATGGCTTTTTTCGGCCAATCCTTGACTTCAAGGGGGTCAACCGTTGTCTGTGCATCCCTTGCTTCCGGATGGAAACCCTGCGTTCAGTAATCCAAGCAGTCCGCAAAGGGGAGTTCCTAGCTTCCCTCGACTTCACAGAGGCCTACTTTCACATTCCCATCTGCAGTGATCATCAACGATTCCTGCATTTTGCCATACTGGGCAAGCATTTCCAATTTTGTGCCATGCCATTCGGTCTTGCAACAGCGCTACGCACGTTTTCCAAGGTCATGGTGGTAGTGGCAGCAGCTCTCCGCAGCCGTGGAATTCGAGTACATCCATACTTGGACGATTGGCTCACGTGAGCGGACGCCCTCTGAGGCTTACGACATGGTGGATCAGGTGGTTTCGTTCTTAGAAAGTCTCGGCTGGGTCATCAATCGAGCGAAAAGCTCCTTACAACCATCCCAAGACTTGCAGTTTCTCGGGGCTCGATTTGACATAGTTCAAGGCAGGGTCTTTTTTTACTCTCGAGTGATTTCTCAAGCTTTCAGCTCAGATCCACAGATTCCTTCAGCAAAATCGTCCTCGTGCCTGGGATTATCTTCATGTGCTGGGGTCCATTGAGGTGGTTCCCTGGGCCAGAGCATACATGCGCGGATTGCAGCGAGCGCGCCTGTCTCGTTGATCCCCGGTCTCAGAAGATTACAACTGCCGTCTTCCACTGACTCCATCCACTAGGTGCAGCCTGCGCTGGTGGCTTTGGCCGTCTCACCTCCGTGTGGGAGTCTCTCTAGAGACCCCACGCTGGATCTTGCTAATAACCGATGCGAGCCTCTCCGGTTGGGGGGCTCATTGCCTAACTCGCACGAAGCGCGTTGGTCCATAAACCGGTTGGAGGCCAGAGCAGTCCATCTGGCCTTGCTGAAGTTTCTTCTGCTACTTCGTCACCAGGCGGTTCGCGTTCTCTCCGACAACACCACGACGGTGACCTATCTCAACCGTCAGGGCGGAACCAAGTGCCTGGGAATCGCCAAGGAAATGGCCGTTATCTTTCAGTGGGCAAAAAAACATCTTCAAGCTCTCTCGGCGCAGCACAATGCGGGCACGTCCAATGTGATGGCGGATTTTCTCAGTCGTCACGTCCTGGATCCCGGCGAATGGGAGTTAGCGCCTTGGGCGTTTTCAAAAGATTGTACAAAGATGGGGTCGACCTGTAATGGATCTTATGACGTCGTCGGCCAACACCAAAGCTCCGAGTTTTTTCAGTCGCTGAAGAGACAAGGGGGTCACAAGGATTGGATGCCTTAGTGCAGCCGTGGCCGGTAGGAGCGCTACTATACGTCTTTCCTCTGTGGCCTCTCTTCGGGAAGGTTCTCCAGCGGATCAGAACACATTCGAGCGCAATGATTGTAGTGGTGCCGGATTGGCCTCGGCGTCCCTGGTATGCCGACCTCATTCGCTTAGCCGGAGCGGCTCCTCTGCGGCTCGGAGCTCGCAGAGGCCTTCTTCTGCAAGGGCCGATAGCAATGGACAATCCCCCTCCCTACTTGCTTACGGCTTGGCTCTTGAACGCTGCCGACTGAGTCACAAAATGTACTCTTCTCGTGTCATAGCAACCTTGCTCAAGGCTCGTCGACCATCCACATCAAGGGCGTATGCCCACGTATGGCGTATCTCTGAATCCTGGTGTTCGTGGTCTCTCCCCTTGGCGATCTGGTATTCTGCATATTCTCGCATTTCTTCAGGAAGGCCTTGACAAGGGTTTAGCTCTTGGTTCTCTTCGAGTTCATGTCTATGCCATTACCTGTTTCAGAGGGCCGATAGGCGGCTCTTCTCTTGCGTCGCATTTGGACGTCGCACATTTTCTAAGGGGAGCTAGGGGGCTCCGTCCTCCTATATGGCCAGTGCCACCATCTTGGGATCTTTCCCTTGTTCTCAATGTCCTCTTGGACGCTCCTTCTGAACTGCTTAAAGGATCATCGATTCGCGATTTGACTCTTAAAACCACCTTTTTGGTAGTGATCACTTCTGCGCGTAGAGTGTCAGAGTTGCAGGCCCTGTCCTGATCCCTTTCTCACCTTCTCTGAAGGTGGGGTGTCTCTACGAACAGTTCCTTCTTTTTTTTGCCAAAGGTTCTAACTTCTTTTCACTTGAATCAGCCTATTTTCTTGCCTTGTTTTCCTAAGGGCCTGGCTTCGAAGCAAAATATCGCTATCCGTAAACTTGATCTCAAGAGACTTCTCTATCGTTATCTAAAAGTGACAAATATATTCCGTAAATCTGACCATTTGTTCTTTTTGCAGGGCCTCAAAAGGGCCTAGCAGCATCAAAGTCTACCATTTCCAGGTGGCTTCAAACTATCGAGTCTGCCTACATACTCAGGGGCAAATCCGTACCCGCCGGGATGCGAGCGCATTCCACGCGGGCATAAGCGTCATCATGGGCGGAATGCTCGCAGGTCACTCCTCTTGACATTTGTAGAGGGCAACCTAGTCCTCTCTTTCCACTTTTGCCCGGCACTATCGCCTGGATTTTCAGGCGAGGGAGGACGCCCGTTTTGGGGCTAATGTAGATAATGTCAGTACCGTGAAAAATGATGGAAACCATCATAAAGAACAAAATTACTGAACATGTAGATAGTAATGGCTTAATGGGAGATGGCCAACATGGCTTTAGCCAAGGAAAATCTTGTCTTACTAATCTGTTGTTTTTTCGAAAGTGAATAAACTGGTAGACAAAGGTGAGTCAGTTGATGTCGTGTATCTGTACTTTCAGAAAGCCTTTGACAAGGTCCTCATGAGACACTTTGGCAAAATTAAAAAGGCATGGGTTAGGAGGCAGTGCACTATTGTGGATCAGGAACTGGTTAAAAGATAGAAAGCAGAGGGTAGGGCTAAATGGCCAATTTTCCCTATGGAGAAAGGTGAATAGTGGAGTACCGCAGGGATCTGTGCTGGGTCCGCTGCTTTTTAACATATTCATAAATAACCTGGAAATGGGAATAACGAGTGAGCTTATCAAATTTGCAGATCACACAAAACTGTTTAAAGTTGTTAAAACCCATGAGGATTGTGGAAAATTGCAAGAGGATCTGGATAAATTGGAAGACGGGCACCAAATGGCAGATGAAATTTAATGTGGACAAGTGCAAAATTATGCACCTAGGAAAAAAAAACCCCAAACTATGGTTACACGATACAAGGTTCCACATTAGGAACCACCACACAGGAAAATGATTTAGGCGTCATTGTGGATAACATGTTAAAACCCTCCGCCCAGTGTGCAGCAACGGCCAAGAGAGCAAATAGAATGCTAGGTATCATAAGGAAAGGAATGGAAAATAAAACAAAGGATATTCTAATGCCTCTGTATCGCTCCATGGTGCGACCGCACCTTGAATATTGTGGGCAATTCTAGTCGCCGTATCTTAAAAAGATATAGCGTTATTAGAAAACGTTCAGAGAAGAGCCACCAAAATGGTAAAGGGGATGGAAGGATACCCCTATGAAGAGAGGCTAAAAAGGTTAGGGCTCTTCAACCGGGAAAAGAGACGGCTGAGGGGAGATATGATAGAGGGCTATAAATTAATGAATGGAGTGGAACGGGTAAATGGAGATCGATTTTTATGCCATCAAAATATAGAAAGACTAGGGGGCATGCAATGAAGCTACAGGGTAACCTATTTAAGACTAATAAGAGAAAATATTTTTTCACTCAATGTGTAATCAAACTCTGGAATTTGCTGCCGGAGGATGTAGTAAAAGCTGTTAGTGTAGCCGGGTTTAAATAAGATTTGGACAAGTTTCTGGAGGGAAGGTCCATAAACCATTATTAAAGTGGACCCAGAATATCCACTGCTTCCCCCAGTACAAGCATTGTGGAACCTGTGTCTTTTGGGGAACCTGACAGGTACTTGGAGAGGAGGAGTAGCCTAGTTGTTAGAACACTGGCTTGGTAACCAAGCAACCAGGGTTCAATTCCCACTAGCACTCCTTGTGACTTTGGACAAGTCACTTAACCCTCCATTGCCTCAGAAGAAAGGCCTGGCAATCTACTTCCGGTCACACTGCCAAGAAAACCCAGGAGCTTCTGGGTCGCCAAGAGTCAGCATTGACTCGAAGGCACACGTTGCATTTTTTTGTTTTTGACAGGTACTTGTGACCTAGATTGGCCACTGTT
Organism: Ichthyophis bannanicus; assembly: GCA_033557465.1. Lineage (NCBI taxonomy): Eukaryota > Metazoa > Chordata > Amphibia > Gymnophiona > Ichthyophiidae > Ichthyophis > Ichthyophis bannanicus. The sequence goes on along the minus strand of CM066041.1, from coordinate 202,069,203 downwards.
GGAAACAGGATACTGGGCTTGAAGGACCTTGGTCTGACCCAGTATGGCATATCTTATGTTCTTATGGGTAAAGTTTTGGTTCCTTGTTATGAATAGGATTTCAGTTTTGTAATAATGGGTAGGTTATGTTGTTGTAAGCAATTTATTACTTCATTGAGACTTAGGCATGCGCCTAGGGCACCAGTTCTGGATGGGAGGACATAGGCACACATGGGTGGTCACGCTGCCCCCCAAACTACCACCAACAGATACGTCTCGGGGGGAGGCAGACAGTCGCAGCAGTGGTAATTCCTTGGGCGGCTGCTTTTTGCAGCCCCTGTAGAGTTACAGCTGCTGGTGCTACCAGCCTCTTCCTCCGGAGCCGGCAGCATGGGAGGGCAGCCGGGAGTCTCTACTTAGGGTGCTAGGGACTCTTGGACCATCTCATGTTGTGCATCACCGTTTTGCAGCAACAGCATGTTTGTGTGCCGCCACTGTCACTGTGGCATCATGGCAGACATTGATGTGTAACCTGAGCAGCTGCCTGGTCTGCCTTGCGCACCTGCAACCCCCACTGCATGACCTACATGCACTATGCTGTTGCTGCTAATGGAGCACTACTATCACTATCTATCTTTCTCTGTGTTTGTACAGTGCTGTGTACTCCTTGTAGTGCTTAATAAATGAATAATAATATCTTGGGCTCACCAGTCTGTGGATCACATTGCAGACGTTAAAATAGGCTCTCTCTCCTCAAGATACCCGCTTTACTTGGTGTTAGAGTTCCCAGTGTTAAAGGGCGCTAATGTAACAAGTGTTAAGGGAGCACCCGCTGTTAACGCCCACTCTCCACCTACTGTTCCCTTAACACTGCAGGAGCCTTTAACGCTCGCTAATGCAGCTTTATCGCAGCGTTAAGGGAGCAAGTATGCCGTTAATGCCTGATAATGCCCTTTAGTAAACATACCCCTTAGTGTGCCTTAATTCCTTGATTTATGCATTAACCAAATTTAATATGCACTGTCTTGATGGCCTTCTGAGTTTCAAAGGATGGTCTATAAATTCTGAAAAATAATGAATTGTTTAAATTAGAACAAATGTGTGAAACTAAACAAAACTCCCCCACATCTGGAAAATTTTCTGAAAAAAGAAAGACTAACCACGTTTTTCTTGTCTGTGCCTAGCAAGGTCAGGTGGACTCTGCTTGGAGCCTTGATCAAATATAGTCTCCACCGATGAATATGTCAACTAAAATGTTAACTGAATATTTTAGGGGGAGACTCCATAAATGAGAGCTAGCCTGCTGCATTCTGAGGACATTAAAAAATGCTTTCTATAGATTCTACGGTCTCTTTTAGCTCCGAGTTACTACGGTTAGGATAGTAACAGTCTATGATGATAGACGCCCAGTAAGGTGGCTAGAGTAGTTGTACCCGCCATTCCGTGCAGGTCACCCCCTTCTATTTGTTGAGATATTTTAAGTTTACTTTGATTTCATCCTCTTGCTATTCCGAGATCCATGCCATTTTGAATTCCATCACTGTATTTACCCCAGCGAAAGTCATTACAAGCATCCACCTACCCTTTTAGTGAAAAAGTATTTCTCCAGGACCAAGCAGGAAGTCAGTCCTCACATATGGGTGATGTCGGCGCTGATGGAGCCCTCGTGCGGAGCATTTCCCCAGCTTTCAAAGAAAGCCTTTGGGAATGCAGCGCACATGCACGGTCCCCTTCCCGCCCAAGGGTGCCATCTTGCTCAGTTTTTCTTTTTCCGCGGAGCCCAACGGACGTAGTTTGTGTCACCCGGTAAAAAGTTGATTTTTTTTCTGAGATTTTTCACGTCCCTTTATCTGGTTCGACGCTGGTTCCCCATCCCGCCTCAGCTTGGTACACCGGTATCGAGCCCAGAACTTTGTTTTCAGTTTTTGTCCTTTGTGACTAGCGTTCGCGCTTTTTCTGTTATTTTCACTGGCAGCCCTGTCTTTTGACCTTGCAGGGACCTTTTTTTTTCCCCTGATGGTTGCCAGCGGGTTTAAGAAATGTGATCGGTGTAAAACTTATGTCTCTCACCAACACGCACGACTGCTGCCTCCGATGCCTCGGGCCCGACCATGACCCACTGGTCTGTGGCCCATGCGGCAAGATGTTGAAGGCGCTTTGGAGCCATCAGCATCAACGTGAAACAATTTTTTCAGAGTCTGTGTCCAGCCAGACCCGGACTTCATCAGAGGCCTCGACATAGCGGGAGTCTGACCCCGAGCGCCGTCGTGGGTCCTCTGAAAGGGGGTCTCTCGCCCGGGAGCACAAAAGGAAGAAGAAGCTCGTGAGGGCGGCGTCAGTGGAGGCACCTGGATCCTCGAGGGCCAGGTCGCACAGCCCTGACCACCGTCCCGGGATCTCAGAGTCGGAGCGGCTGACCAAACTGTGTCTGGAGCCGGAGTCAGGTAACATCTGTTCTCCTCGTGGACTCTCCTCCAGGAGAACTGACGTCGGGCCCGAGTCGGGGGCTGCGGAGTCTTCTGAGCTTGGTCTCAGGTTGACGGCCCTGGAGAGCAGCCTGGCTGCCTTCATGGAGCAGTAGCGGGTACTGAATCCTGGTCTGAACGGTGCATCTGCCCCGACCACCGGGACCTCGACGTCTAAGTCGACCCTGGAGGCCGAGCCCATCAAATCTTGAGTCGATCCTCGGCCAAGGTCTCCCTCAACCTCCCGTGCGGGGCCGAGGTCGTCGACGCCGGTGCCCTCCGTGTGGGGGCGGGTGGCATCGAGGCCCACACGGTCAGAGCCGCTCAATTCCTCCTCGGAGGGGTTGGCGTGTGAGACGGAGTACGAGGTGTCTCCTAACACCTTCCGGACCCGGTGCATCCCGTTGGACTCCCCGGGGTCCGAGCCTCGGAGGTGGTCCCCCCCGGAGGATACCTGGTTCTCGGACTTTGTCAGGGACATGGCCAAGGCTTTGGCATTCCCGGCAGAGGCCGAGGAGGAGCCGCCTCGAGCCGAAGAGCTTGATGCACTCCAGTATGACTTTCCTCTGAAGGAAGCCTTTACTGTTCCGGTTCCTCAGATGCTGGAACGGCTGCTCTTCCATATGTGGGAGGCACCGGCCTCGGCGCCGGTTCTTAGCAAGCAGGTCTATTCCATTTATCGAATCCATAAGAGCACTGGGTTCCAGAAGGCGCAGCTACCGCACAACTCCATGGTTGTGGAATTGGCCATGCACAGGCTGAAAAGTCAAAAGATGCACTTCTTGGTGCCTTCTGGCCAGGAGGCCCGAAACCTGGATGCCCTCGGTAGAAAGTGCCTCCAGGGCTCTATGCTATCTTGCCGTGTCCAGAGTTACCAGCTGTACATGGGCATGTACCTACGGGACCTGGCAAAGGAGATTGTTGGGTTCTCGGCTGGCCTCTCCGAGGATCCCTTGCAGAGATTCAAAGCTTTGTCTACAGGGATGCAAGAGTACTAACATAAGAACATAAGATATGCCATAATGGGTCAGACCAAGGTCCATCAAGCCCAGTATTCTGTTTCCAACAGTGGCCAATCTAGGTCATATGTACCTAGCAGTTTCCCCAAGGGACACAGGTTCCACAATGCTTGTATTGGTTCAAGCATTGATATCCTGGGTCCCTTCTTAATAATGGTTTATGGACCTTTCCTCCAGGAACTTGTCCAAACCCAGCTACACTAACAGCCTTTACTACATCCTCCGGTAACAAATTCCAGAGTTTGATTACACGTTGAGTGAAAAAATATTTTCTTTTATTAGTCTTAAATAGTTTACCCTGTAGCTTCATTGCATGTCCCCTAGTCTTTCTATATTCTGATAAGGTAAACAATCGATCTACGTTTACCCGTTCCACTCCGTTCATTAATTTATAGACTTCTATCATATCTCCCCTCAGCCGTCTCTTTTCCAGGTTAAAGAGCCCTAACCTTTTTAGCCTTTCTTCATAGGAGTATCCTTCCATCCCCTTTACCATTTTGGTGGCTCTTCTCTGAACCTTTTCTAAAATCGCTATATCCTTTTTAAGTTACGGCGACCAGAATTGCACACAATATTCAAGGTGCAGTAGAAGTTTTATCTCTCGAGCAGCCTATGATGGCTTCGAGGCTTCGGCCCGGGTAGCCGCGGCCGGCATCGGTGCACACCATTAGGCCTGGCTACAGTCATCAGACCTGGAGTCATGGGTGCAGGACAAGTTGGTCGATGTCCCGTGCCGAGGTGCCAACCTGTTTGGCAAGCCCATGACTGAAAAGGCTGCAGAAATCGAGACTGAGACTCTCACAAGGACAAAGCTGTCCAGAAAGACTTCTGCCCCTTCTCACAAAAAGAAGGGCTCGGGGAAGAAGCCCTTTTTCCCTGAGGTAGGGTGCTGCCTACAAAACTTACCCTCAGTATCAGGCCTCTCCAGCTCCCCAACAGGGCCAACAGGCTAAAGGGCAGGGGCATGGGCCCCGTAGGCAGAAAACCCCCAAGCCGTCAGCCCCGGCTCCTGCACAGCAGGGAGGGTTTTTTTGACTCCCACAGCATCGCCTCTCCTCCGCTGGTGGCTCCACTCAGCACAGGAGGTCGGCTGACCCTATACGCCTACAGGTGGCTAGCCATCACAGGGGATACGTGGATACTGAGCATAGTCCAGAAGGGCTATATGGTCCATTTCCATCAACTACCCCCCCCTCCTACTATCCAGGGGAGCCTCCAAGACTTTCTCTGCACAGGGACCTCCTCCTTCAGGAGTTGGCAAGTCTTCTAAAGGAACAGGCGGTGGAACCGGTGCTACACCACCTGGAAGGGCAAGGCTTCTATTCCAGGTACTTCCTGGTACCAAATAGAACAGGAGGCCTCAGACCTATCCTAGACTTGCGAAATCTGAACAAGTTTCTGGAGAGGGAAATGTTCAAGATGCTTACCCTAGGAATACTGCTGCCCTACTTCCAGCAGGGAGACTGGCTATGCTCCTTAGATCTAAAGGATGCTTACACCCACACCCTCATCCATCCAGACCACAGACAATATCTCAGATTTGTGGTGGGAGGAAATCACTTTCAGTGCAGAGTGCTTCCCTTTGGCCTGACCTCTGCCCCCAGGGTTTTCACCAAATGCCTGGCGGTGGTGGCGGCTTTTCTCAGAAATCAGGGGATTTTTGTCTTCCCCTACCTGGATGACTGGCTAATCAGGGGCCAGTCACTCCAGGAGGCCCGACAGGCCACTCTCCGCACTGTCTCTCTTCTTCAGCATTTGGGCTTTGTCATAAACTATGCAAAGTCCACTTTGCTCCCCTCTCAGAAACTAGAGTTTATAGTTGCCAGGTTGGACACTCTTCAGGCAAGAGCTTACTTGCCCAAGGACAGGGCCCACAGACTTATGGACTTGGCCAACCAGTTCCAAAGCAATTCTCGTGTTTCCGCCAGGCACTACCTGCGGCTCCTGGGCCACATGGCATCTACGGTACATGTGACCCCGAATGCCCGTCTGCACATGTGGGCTGCTCAATGGTGCCTCAGATCAGTGGGCACAAGCCACCGGTGACCTCCGAGACAGAGTAAAGGTGTCCAGACGACTTCTGAGCTCCTTGCAGTGGTGGTTACATCTGCCAAACCTTCTCAGGGGTGTACCTATTCGGGCTCCAGCACACACAAGGGTGCTGACAACACATGCCTCAAAGGGCTGGGGTGCACATTGCCAGGGCACGTGCACTCAAGGCCTGTGGTCCCCTCGGGAGGCCACACAGCAGATCAAACTTTTAGAGCTGCGAGCAATCCGCTTAGCTCTGCAAACCTTCTGCCATGCTCTCTCTCTCAACAGTCTGTCCTAGTTCAGACGGACAATCAGGTAGCAATGTTCCACGTGAACAAACAAGGAGGCACAGGCTCCAGGCTCCTATGTCAGGAGGCACTGGACCTTTGCTCCTTTGTGGTCAAACAAGGCATGTTTCTCAAAGCAGTTTATCTACCTGGTCAGGAAAACTTCCTAGCAGACAAGCTAAGCAGGATTCTCCAGCCTCACAAATGGCAGTTGAATCCATTGGTGGTCCAGCAGATCTTCCTCCGCTGGGGACTTTATTTATATATTTTTTTTATTTAACATTTTTTATATACCGCACTATTCATCATCAGTGCGGTTTACATTGAACAACAACATACCTGTCAATACATGACTGATCTAGGTTTACAGATAACAGGGAGGATAAACTGGGTGTAAACTGGGGATAACTATCTACATAATTATACATAATTATATATACATTAGATAGGTTACATCAAAATTTGAGTTTGACAAGAATACAGTGTTATTACGTTTTGATTTTTTGTTCTGGGTTGTTGTTATGTGTAGGAGTTATCTGAGTGAGGTGGGGGCCGGTTCTATTGGGTGTATGGTAGCCTGAAGTGCAGAGTGAATAAGTAGTGCTTGATGGACTTTCTAAATTGGGTGATATCCCTGATTGATCTGATGTTTGGAGGTAGTTTGTTCCAGCATTTGGGAGCATAGGACACAAAAGCTCTGTTAGTAGTTTGTTGTGTCCATTTTGTGGAGATGCTAGGAGTAACTAGTGTGTTTTCTGCTACTAGTCTGGTGTGAGGGTGATGAGGTTTGAGATCGATGCAGGAGATAATTTATTAATAGCTTTGAATGTGATGAGGAGGGTTTTGTATGTTATTCTGCAGTTTATCGGGAGCCAGTGCAGATCGATCAGAATTGGTGTTATATGATCCCTTATAGAAGCTCCAGATAAGATGCGGGCTGCCGCGTTCATCGCCAGTTGAAGTGGATTTAGAGTATTCTTGGGGAGGCCATGAAGGATGATATTCGCATAGTCAAAATGTGGTGTGACTATTGCTTGGAAGACTGTACGGAAGTCCTTGGTCTCCATCATTGGTTTCAGGTGGCGCAGTGTTTTTAGTTTGTAGTAAATTGACCTTACTGTTTTCTTTATGTGTTCTTTAAGATTGAGTTGTTGATCGAGTATCACACCGAGGTACTTTATGGAGGTCTTGATTGGGAGTTCTGCATCTCTTACTGTGAGGGTGGTTGGCGGAGCAAATTGCTTGTTTCTTGTGGCTATGAGTACTTCGGTTTTCTTGAAATTTATTCTCATGTTCTGATTGAGAAGCCAGTCGGTTATTGTGTTGAAACAGTTGATTAGTGGAGAGTAGTCAGGATTTGAGATATTGATCAGGGTGAATATTAGTACGTCATCCACGTATAATAGGCAGGATATATCGAAGTCTTTGGTGATTTGGCAGATTGGCTGCATGTATATATTAAAAAGCAACGCAGATAGAGATGAGCCTTGAGGTACTCCCTGTTTCTGTTTGAAGGGTTCGGATGTAATGTTGCCTGTACGGACCTGTTGCCAGCACTCATCTAGGTAAGATTTGCACCAGTTCCAGGCTTGGTTACGGATACCTTTTTCGTGAAGTCTGGCTAGCCTAATCTTATGGTCGACTGAGTCGAACGCTGCTGATATGTCCAGAAAAATCATTGCAATCGCCATTTGAATGTTGTCAATCCCGCAAATGAGTTTATTAAGTAGTGAAGTCATGAGTGTTTCTGTTCCATGAGCTTCTCGGAATCCGTGTTGGCATGGGTCCAACGGGGCTGCTGTGTCAATGTGGTGTTGGATCTGCCTCTGAGTTTCCTTTTCAAGTATCTTGGCTAGATAGGGAATGCTGGAGATTGGGCGGTAGGACTCTTCCTTCGTTGGATCCATCTGGTTGTTTTTTAGCAGAGGGCAAATTGATGTTTGTTTAAGGGCGGTAGGGAAGATTCCAGTTAGATAGGAAATATTTGCGATCTTAGCTATGTAAGGGCTAAGCTCGGCACGTAAGGTTTTGATCCAGTGTGCTGGACATGGGTCATTTGGTGCCGTGGTGGTGTTTATGGTAGCGATAATTTCTTCTATGGTTTTTCTTGATGGTGGTGAGAACTTATCGAGTGATGCCTGAGCTTGCGGGAGTTGGATTAGTATTTGTGATGACGTTGTGTTCGCCTTGACCATTTTGGCTTGGATGAAATTAGCATAAAGTTGTGGTTGTACGGATTCTTGGTGCGGTGGCGATGGATCCATTGATCTCTTTGCAAGTCCACTAAACCGTCAGCTGCCCAGGTTTTGCTTCAGATAGCCGCATCCTCTGAGGATGGCAGCAGATGCTTTTCTAATCACTTGGTCTACGGGCCTCCTGTATGCGTTTCCTCCCACGCCCCTGGTGGCCCGAACTCTGTTCAAGATCCTCCGGGACAAGGCCTCGGTGATTCTGGTAGCCCCCATTTGGCCGAGGCAACCGTGGTTTCCACATCTCCTACAGTTGGCAGTGGAAGCCCCGTTCCCTCTGGGGCTGCAACACGATCTCCTGTCTCAAGAGCAGGGTTCCCTTCTGCACCCCAATCTCAGGTCCCTCAATCTGATGGCCTGGCTGCTGAAAGGATATTGCTAGCTCTCTTACTTCTACCTAAGGAGGTTGAGGAGGTGGTCTTGGCCTCTAGGAGGCAGTCCACCAGAAAGTCCTATGCCCTCAAGTGGCGTAGGTTTACGGTATGGTGTGCTCAGTGCAATGAAGATCCTTTCTCTTGCCTTGTGCCAGTAGTACTACTTCACCTGTCAGACCTAGGCCTTAAAGTCTAACTCTGTTCGGGTCCACCTCGGTGCTCTGTCGGCGCACCACTCACTGGTGGAGGGACAGTCGGTTCACCCCTTGGTGTCCAGATTTCTCAGAGGTCTGCTTCTGCTCAAGCCTCCAGTTCATCCACCGGCAACTGAGTGGGATTTGCAGCAACTGACTCGCCCACTGTTTGAGCCAATGGCTACTTGCCATTTGCGCTTCCTCTCGTGGAAAGCGCTCTTCCTGGTGGTTCTTACCTTGGCCAAATGTGTGAGTGAACTACAAGCTCTAGTTTCTGATAGACCGTACACGCGGTTCTATAGGAACAGGGTGGTCCTATGGACCCATCCCAAGTTCCTCCCAAAAGTGGTCTCTTTCCACCTCAATCAGGAGGTGGTTCTTCCGACCTTTTTTCCCAGGCCGCATGGCATCCGGGCTGAAACAGTCTTGAATACCCTGGACTGTAAGAGGGCGTTGTCCTTTTACATAGAAGTACGCGGGAGCATTGAAGGGCTACTCAGCTCTTCATCTTGTTTGACCCTAATAGGATGGGGTTACCTGTCTCCAAGCGTACGTTGTCCACTTGGGTAGCAGATTGCATCGCTTGGGCGTACAGGGCAGCCGACCTCCCCTTGCAGGGTCGGGTCACGGCCCACCATGTCAGGGCGAAGGCTGCGTCGGTAGCTCATCTCCGCTCTGTTCCATTGGCAGACATCTGCCAGGCTGCAACTTGGTCTTCAAGCCAGACTTTTGCAGCCTATTACTGCCTGGAGAGAGAGTCCCGGCGGGACCGTGTTTTCGGCCAGGCGGTACTCCGTAATCTCTTTGAGGTTTGGGCAACTCCTACCCTCCAGCCCTTGTGTTGGGCTACCGTACGGGGTGCGTTCTCAGAGAAAATTCTTATCACCGATGCTGAGGCTCTTGAGAGGGAGCCAATTTTTCAGCTCTGGGTTCACGGTAGCCTAGAGCTGGGGAGTCCCATATGTGAGGACTGACTTCCTGCTTGGTCCTGGAGAAAGCATAGTTACTTACCTGTAACAGGTGTTCTCCAGGAGCAGCAGGAATCAGTCCTCATGACCCTCCCTCCTCCGCTAGAGTTGCAGTCCTATCCTTCATTTTGATTTTTTGCTGTCTTTTAGCTATGTCATCAGACTGAGCAAGATGGCACCCTTGGGCGGGAAGGGGACCGCGCATGCGTATTGCATTCCCAAAGGCTTTCTTTGAAAGCTGGGGAAATGCTCCGCACGAGGGCTCCGTCGGTGCCAATGTCACCCATATGTGAGGACTGATTCCTGCTGTTACAGGTGAGTAACTACGTTTTCCTGGCGTTGCTTTTAAGTTCACTTCCTGGCAGGACACTGCTAATGTATTTACAGCAAAGAGGAATGCAAATTCTTAGGGAGAAAACAGAATTTTCTCATCCCAAAGCTTCCCCGAGGACGGGATTCAGACATCTCAAACTCCCTGGAGAACGTTTAAAGAGCGATGCAGGACTGGAGTATGCAAGAGAAAAGAACAAAAGGTTTAAGTGTCAGGTGAGGCGAGCAAAACTCAGCACTCCTTCCGATGCCGATCATACCAATAAACAAACTATAAGTTTGGCGCTCGCTACCCATCCCGCGTTCTTTTACGTCACCGCGTTTCTTCACGTCAGAACAAACCACCACAGAGAGAGAAAGCGGTACCCCTCCCCCTCCACTATCTGGCGCGAAAACCCAACTGACAACCGGCGGCTTTCCGGTTTCTAGGCCGAGGAGTGGGAGACGTTTATCTTGGCAGTCTGACGTCCAAGCGACTTGCACGCGCTGTTTTATTTTTCTCCCCTGCGTCCTCGTCGTCTTCGCTTTGATCGTGGCTTTATGTATTATATATATTTGTTTTAATAGGGCGGGCTATTTTTCTATTATTGTTAATAAAAAAGGGGGGCTCTGGGTTCATTACAATCCATTCCCCTGCCAAATAACCCCCGGTCTATAAGAATATTTCAGCATGTTGGACGGTCCTTGGTTCTCTTCGCTGCGGCAGCCCAGGGCATGAGGGAGAACAGGCAGCACCCGGTGTGCTGAGGCCGCACTTTCATGGCTCTGTAAGCGGAGCCGCTGCGGATATGGTCGGGATTCTGGCTATGGCCGCCGCCGTGGAAGAGTATGAGATACAGGTGAGGTTGCTCCGATGTTATAGGGCTCCCGAGATTTCCCGCTTCCTCCCTCTGTCTTGGGCAGTTTTCTGGGTCCCGGAACTTTCTGCTGTGAAGCTTCATGCCATACACGCTAGTCTGCCCGCTTCTTCTCATCATGTATATCTCAGTGGTCACAAAAACATCCACATATCAATGCACTCTCTCACACTAGTGAGAATTGATATGTGGATGTTTTTATATCTTGGTAAATAAACATAAAGTCGCCGTCGTTGTGAGATCATATATTGGATGGTGTGTGTGGATGTGGATGTGGATCCTTAGTAAACTCGTCAACCCTTGTTTAAACTAGATGCATTGAAGAGAAGAGCTTTAGCTAATGTACTCGTGGGTATAATTTTCCAAGCCTACCTTGTAGATCCAATATGGTTGACTAATCTTAGTAAATCAGTTCCTAGTTTGGTGATTAAAACAAAGAAATATATTTAGGGTCAGATATACGAAGCATTTATTTCTTTGGAGGTAATGTGTCCAAATGAACTAGTTTTGCGATTGCCATAACAGCAACGGACCTCTCCTGAGCCGCCAGGATATGTGCATGTGATGGGGTAAAACTAGGACTAGCCTAACGTGTCTCTCTGGTTAATTGTATGATTTGCCTACTACCGTATTACATGTGGTGGGCCTTAGCATTATATTCACCCACATTTATAATCGTTTAAAGCTCTTCCTCCTCTTCAATTATGCCCATTATAACCAATGTCAGTGCTAGTGCATATTGATTACATTGATAAAGTGCAATAGAAGAGATGCACCCATTTATTGTGGAAAGCTGTTCAAATTAAAAAAAAAATTAGGACAAAACAAAATCTTTGTCTAGGAGTAGTTATCAAGTACTGTATTCTGTACAAAGGTTGATACGTACAGTGCTATGTATACTTGGCTTTGCTTCTATTTTTGCCCATGTTTCTAATTTTTGACTGTATTTTGTTGAAATCATTCCAGACTATTTTAGAAACATGATGTAGAAAAAGACCTTCAGAGATTTTGTTACTGTCACAGCTACTCCTCTGAAAATTTTCTACTGTTTTCCTCTCTGTCCTTTCTTCATGCTTTTCAGCAGGCCCAGATTTAGGTATATTCAATATAAACAACTGCTTCCAGCACCAAACTTTGATAGGCACTGGAGTGTTGGTACTATGCCTCCTTCCTAGACTGCTTTGTGTTTTTCGTGGCTGTTCCAGTGGTTGTAGACAGCTGAAAGCAAGAATTAAGCGTTGCTGCTGCCTGCGTACCTTCGTGACAGGCCCTGCAGCACCCACCTCTTGCATGGGCTTCCATGGTAACAGGGTAAATCAAGGCCATTTTACAAATATAACATGCAAACAATTAGGATAAAACATACCCATCTTTATTGTTTATATTTTATGTAATTGGCACATAATATCACATAATTTTTCTTCAGTTTCTGAGACCTCCTTATCTTTAGTCATATTAAAATCATTTTATTTATTTATTTATTATTTATTTATTTTAAAGGATTTATATACCGCTTTGTCCTGAAATCAAAGCGGTTTACACTTCAAACACAGAATAGAGTTAGTAGGGGCAGGCATGCGGTATTAACACAGTAGAGTGGTTGTGGAAGTGAAGGCAATGATTTCTTGGTGAGGTATTTACAGGATGATTTATGTACAAGTAGTTATATATAGCTATATACAGGATAAGCTATATACAGGTAGTTATATACAGGGATGGAGGGGGGGGGGGGGCAGAATGTTAGGTAGCCAAAAACTCTGGGCCCGATATTCAGCAGCGGTGGCTAGCACAAGTACAGTGCCTAGCTGTTGTCACTGAAGAACTTACCTGAATATTCATTGCCAGGACCATATCCAGCCACTGGCATTGAATGTCTGGGTTTGCTGCACAGCCACGCATGGTGTAGAAGCTAACCAGGCAGCGGTGATATTTGGCCACTGCCCAGTTAGCTTCAGCAGCAAAAGTTAGGACAGCGGCTGAATATTTCTGCTGATCGGTTATTCACAAGTACCGTCCCTGGAACACTCCAGACATGTCCCGATGCTAAACGGTTAACATCGGGCTGTATAGTAGCGTTACTCAGGGATGTTCAGTGGCACTAACCGTGTTAGTGCCACTAAATATCCCACTTTGGAGCATTTACACAGTTTATAGCTCTGTAAACCATGTAAATGCCTTTTAGTGTCAGGTCCTGTGTCTCTGTTAGGCTGTCTGTCTTTGGATTGACCCCCTTATAGCACTATACAGATAAGTAGTAATAGCAGGGCTGTCAAAACAGGAAGGCAGGCAGATGCCAGCACTTGAATCTTGCTTTGAATTCCTTACGGCCACTGGGATAGCCATGAAATGCAAAGCCCAAAAGTGAGGGGGTAATCTACACAGTGGGATTAGAGGTAAGAAAATCTCCCATTTTATACCCTCTCTCATGGCTATGGGCTTGCAACACTGCTCTCCAGTACTAAATTATCTAATGAACCACCAAAATATACATGACAGCAAATTTTAATTTTCTTCCCGACAGATTTTTTGAAAAGGATCTTTCACCTGTCCTGTTATGCACCCTTTCAGTTGATATAAGCTTTTTGCAGCTAAACTTTCTCTGAGCAGAGCTTGCTATTGAAACGTCAACCCTACTGTTTATTGCCTTTAGCGCTTTTCCTTTATATGCATCATAAAAGGAAGACAAAGCTACAGAAAGCGGGTGTACGAATGCCAGAGGTTTGGGGCCTGTGGGATTCATACCTTTGGCCTGCTGGTATGGTAAGGTTACGGAGTGCTCTTTTGAAGGTGGAAAGAGACCTAGGGTGGCAGACTTCTGTGAGCCGTATGGTGCCCACAGCAGGCCATGTACTTCGGCAGACATAGCCTGCTGCTTCTGGACTCCTCTCTGACAGGAAGTTGTCTTGGAGGGGAGTCAGAAGGGGCAGACTGTGTGTGCTGAAGCACATGATCTGCCACTGCTTCCATGTCAAGCTGAGCTGTCCCCAACCCCACTGACCGAATCAGGGGGAGGGCGGCAGAAACCCTTGGGCTGGCCCTGGGGGAGACTAATTATGACAATTGTTGAGGTTTGAAGAAAATCCTTAAAAAAAAATGAATTCATATCTATGTAACATTTGTACATATAAAAGATAAGTGTTCCCCACAACCTGTGGGTCGTACAGAATACAAGCCCAACAACTATCATAACCCCGTTCCTTATCGTTCCTCCAGTTTAGTCCTCCACGTATGGGTAGTGCACCTCCTCCTGCAGCATGAAGACTGGACCAATCAAATTTCAGCATCACTGGAAACGGCATACTGGCCACCCCTTCAACTCCAGTGTGTCCAGTCTTCATGCAGCAGGAAAATGTTAGTGAGCCGGGCTGGGCTCACTAGTTAGTCAGTTTAGGGCTTACATTGCTAGCTAACCTTTTGTTTTTTCTTTATTTGTCCCTATTGGGGCTTCTTTTTCTTTGATATACAAAAGAGTACCTGTTTCTTCAAATTTTTATTATATTATAGTATAGTAGCCCAAATGCCCTTGAGTAAGGAGCAGACAGAGCATAAAGATTCCCAATTACCCATGCCTACCAATAGCCAGATTAATATTAATAAAATTAATAAAATACAGTCACTAAAATGCTTGTATGCCAATGCTAGAAGTCTAAACAATAAGATGGGAGAATTAGAATATATAGCACTAAATGAGAGGTTAGATATGATTGCACTCTGAGACATGGTGGAAGGAGGATAACCAGTGGGACACTGTGATACCTGGATACAAACTATATCGTAATGATAGAGCTGAACAAATTGGTGGAGGGGTTGCGCTCTATGTTAAAGAGGGCATTGAGTCAGAAAGGATTAAAGTTTTGCAGGGAACACAATTTGCTGTAGAATCTCTATGGATTGAAATTCCATTTATGAAGGGGAAGGTGATGGCAGTGGGAGTATACTATCGACCGCCTGGCCAGAATGAACAAATGGATGATGAAATGCTCAAAGAAATCAAGGAAGCTAACAAAAGCCACAACAGAGTAGTAATAATGGGTGATTTCAATTACCCCGGTATCGACTGGGACAGTCTCACAGCAGGACAAGCTAAAGAGATAAAGTTTCTAGATGAAATAAATGACTGCTTCTTGGAGCAGCTGATTCATGAACCAACCAGAGGGGAAGCCATACTGGACCTAGTCCTTAGTGGAACGCCAGATCTGGTGCAAGAAATAAGGGTGTTGGGACCACTTGGCAATAGTGATCATAGTATGATCATGTTTGATTTAATCAGTGGAGGACAGATAGTAAAGGAATCCACAGTACTACCTTTTAACTTTCAAAAGGGAGACTATGATAGAATGAGGAATATAGTTCGGAAAAAACTAAAAGGAGCGGTTCCAAAGGTTAAAGACTTACAGCAAGCTTGGGTGTTATTTAAAAATACTATCCTCGAAGCCCAGACCAGCTGTATTCCACGCATTAAGAAAAGTGGAAGAAAGTCCAAAAAACTGCCAGCATGGTTTAAAGGTGAGGTCAGAGAGGCTGTTGCTGCCAAAAGAGCAACCTTCAGGACATGGAAAAAAGAGCCAAATGATGAAAACTGGAAACAACACAAGCACTGGCAAGTTAAATGCAAAGCATTGATAAGGCAGGCAAAGCGGGAATTTGAGAAGAAACTTGCTACAGAAGCAAAAACACGAAATAAAGACTTTTTCAAGTACATTCGTAGCAAAAGGCCTGTGAGAGAGTCAATTGGACCATTAGATGATAGAGGGGTAAAAGGGGCAGTAAGAGGGGACAAGGCTATAGCAGAGAGACTGAATGAATTCTTTGCTTCGGTCTTTACTGAGGAAGATGTAGGGATGTTACCCAAGACTGAAGTGGTATTTAAAGGTGATACTGCAGAGGAATTGAGAGAAATATCGCTACACCGGGAAGATATATTACAACTATTTGATAAACTGAATAGTAGCAAATCACCTGGACCGGATGGTATACATCCCAGAGTGTTGAAAGAACTGAAATATGAGATTGCAGACCTGCTATTGGTAATCTGTGAACTTTCATTAAAATCATCTGTAATACCTGAAGATTGGAGGGTCGCCAACGTAACACCAATTTTTAAAAAGGGTTCCAGGGGTGACCCGGGAAATTACAGACCGGTGAGCCTGACGTCAGTACCAGGGAAAATGGTAGAAACCATCATAAAGAACAAAATTACACAGCATGTAGATAGTCATGGCCTAATGGGAGACAGCCAACATGGCTTTAGACAAGGAAGATCTTGTCTTACTAATCTGATGTGTTTTTTTGAAGGTGTGCATAAACTGGTAGACAAAGGTGAGTCGGTTGATATAGTGTATCTGGACTTTCAGAAAGCTTTTGACAAGGTCCCCCATCAGAAACTTTTGGCAAAGCTAAAAAGTCATGGGATAGGAGGCAGTGTACTATTGTGGATCGGGAACTGGTTAAAAGATAGAAAGCAGAGGGTAGGGCTAAATGGCCAATATTCCCAATGGAAAAAGGTGAATAGTGGAGTACCCCAGGGATCTGTACTGGGTCCCCTACTTTTTGACATATTCATAAATGACCTGGAAAAAGGAATAACTAGTGAGGTTATCAAATTTGCAGATGACACAAAACTGTTTAAAGTTGTTAAAACCCAAGAGGATTGTGGAAAACTGCAGGAGGATCTGGATAAATTGGAAGACTGGGCATCCAAATGGCAGATGAAATTTAATGTGGACAAGTGCAAAGTTATGCACCTAGGAAAGAACAACCCACACTATAGTTACACGATGCAAGGCTCCACATTAGAAACCACCACCCAGGAAAAAGATTTAGGAGTCATAGTGGATAACATGTTAAAACCCTCCGCCCAGTGTGCAGCGGCGGCCAAGAAAGCAAATAGAATGCTAGGTATCATAAGGAAAGGGATGGAGAATAAAACAAAGGATATTATAATGCCTCTGTATCGCTCCATGGTACGACCGCACCTTGAATATTGTGTGCAATTCTGGTCACCGTATCTTAAAAAGGACATAGAGTTATTAGAAAAAGTACAGAGAAGAGCCACCAAATTGGTGAAGGGGATGGAAGGCTACTCCTATGAAGAGAGGCTAAAAAGGTTAGGGCTCTTTAACCTGGAAAAGAGACGGCTGAGGGGAGATATGATAGAGGTCTATAAATTAATGAATGGAGTGGAACGGATAAACGTGGATCAATTGTTTACGCTATCAGAATATAGAAGGACTAAGGGACATGTAATGAAGCTACAGGGTAAACTATTTAAGACAAATAAGAGAAAATATTTCTTCACTCAACGTGTAATCAAACTCTGGAATCTGTTACCGGAGGATGTAGTAAGGGCTGTTAGTATAGCTGGGTTTAAAAAAGGTTTGGACAAGTTCCTGGAGGAAAGGTCCATAAACCACTATTAAAAAGGGACCCAGGATATCAATGCTTGACCTAGTACAAGCACTGCAGAACCTGTGTCTTTTGGGGAAACTGCCAGGTACGTATGACCTAGATTGGCCACTGTTGGAAACAGGATACTGGGCTTGATGGACCTCGGTCTGACCCAGTATGGCATTTCTTATGTTCTTATTGCGAACTGGCACTCCGGAGGGGGGGGGGACCCGGGGGAGGTCTCTCTCCTGCCCAGCCTAAGCCGCTTGCCTTTTGCTTGCTTCTAAGTAATACCTTAGTAGGATCTCTGTTCCCAGGGCTGTTCGGGGCAGAGCTCCTGCGGCGGCTGTCCAGCGACACACCTCCAGTGAGGTGAGGAGTCTGTGCGCTTGGACGTGCCGGCGAGTTTCTCGGGGCAGAGTCAGTTGGAAAGCTGTTCCTGACCTGAGCTCTTTCGCGTTTTTTCTTTCTTTTCCATTATTTCTTTAATATTATTATTTTCTTTGGTTTTTTGCTGTGTTCCCGGGCCGCTTGAGCCGCGGGGGGTGGGGAGGGGGGGGCATTCCGCATCGTCGGGTTTTCCTCTGGGCTGTCTGCCTTGGCGCCAAACTACAGCGCGCCAAAAGTTCTTGAGCGGCCGTGGCCATTTTGAGAGCCGCGGCTCCACCAGTGTGCAGCACATGCGGCTGTTTTGAACTAGACCGGGGTCCAGGGCTCCTCATCGGTGCTCTGGTACGGCGGGCCTGCGTCGTTGCCTTTCTTTTCTTTAATTTCTTTCTTTTCGTTTGTTTTTCGTTTGTTTTTTTTCAGAGTTTTGCAGTCCCTCAGCTGGGGGAGGGTCACAGCTGCTTGACTCCTTACCTTTCCGGAGGGGCTGTCTGTTTTTTTACCAAATGCTATTACTACTATTTCTGCTACTAGGCAGCGAACGGGCACACTTCAGTTGATGAGTCCCTAATTAGTGGCAGCCGCCCAGGGCCAGGCTAGTGTGCTGGTTCTTCTGGGATAGAGCGTTATTTCCCTTCAGGATCGAGGGGCCACTTCATCACTCTTGGGGGCCCGAGTGGTTAAGGTTCCATGCCATCGGGGTCCCTGTGTGTTATTTGTGGATCTCGGAGGGGTGCTTCTACGGAGACAGGCATCTGTCAGCGCTGTGCCTCCGTATCCCTCAGTATGGAGCAGCGGCTGGAGAGTTCATTGGCGTCTTCTTCTCAGCCAGGTCCTGCCGCTGTGGAGATGGACTCGCCCCTAGAAGGTCCATCGGGGATGGCTTCCGCTATTTCTTTGGGCGCAGGGGAGCAGTCAGACCTCGGGGGTGCTTTGCTCTTGGAGGACGTTTCCCCAGATTTCATTTTACTGATGCATCAGGCGTTCTGTCGTCGGCGCCAGGGTGTGGGAGTAGGTTCCCTTCCTGTTCCAGTAGCGACCGCGCAGCCTGCTGCGACAGAGAGTGTGTTGTCCGGCGTCAAAGCGCCCAAGCGACAGCGACTACATGAGCCCTACCAGTCTGAAGCGGATTGGCCGGAGGGTGAGGATCCGGAATTGGACATGGAGGCGGATGGGGAGGCCTTAGAGGAAGGCGAGCTCCCTGAGCCAGAGGATCAGGCGAAGATCATCCGAGTGTTTCGCCGGGAGGAGTTGCCCGTACTCATTTCAGAAGCACTTCAGACTCTTGGCCTGGCTCCGGCGCCACCGGTCGAGGAGGCAGATGGTGCAGCCCCCATCATTCAGGCAGTGCGTCAAACTCAAATGGTTTTCCCCATTCACAGAGTCATTGATCAGATGATTCAAGCAGAGTGGGATACTCCTGAATCTGGTCTCAAGGGTGTGAAGATCATGTGCAGGCTGTATCCTATGGCAGACAAAGACCTCGAACGGTTCCGCTCCCCTAAAGTTGATGTGGCGGTTTCGGCAGTGACTAAGAAGACCACGATCCCTGTGGAAGGTAGTGCGGCATTGAAGGAGCCGCAGGACAGAAAGATGGACGGCCTCTTGAAGCAGTCTGTTTGTGGAGCTTGGGTTGCTCGTGCCTGTCTTCGCTGGGTTCAGCGTCTTCGGCAGGCACCAGCCTTGGAAGCAGAGGAGTTAAGTGAGCTCCAGCGCTTGGAATCTGGTTTGGCGTATTTGGCAGATGTCCATTATGACCTTATCAGGGCGCTTTCCAATAGCATGGCTTCCTTGGTGGCAATGCACAGAGCCCTTTGGTTAAAGAATTGGGCGGCGGATGGATCTTCCAAGTCGCGTCTGGGCAAGTTGCCCTTTAAAGGTAAGCTGTTGTTCGGTGAGGATCTTGACAAGTTGGTCAAGGATTTGGGTGAATCCAAGGGCGGTCGTCTGCCGGAGGATCGCCCGAAGAGAGGGAGGTCCCTTCCTTCCCCTCAGGGTCAGTTTCGGGACTTTCGTAGGTTTCGATCGCCCCGCTTTGGGGGGTTCCAGAGAGGAAGGTATCTCTCGAGGTCTCTGAGCTTTCGAGGAGCCAGTAGGGGATTTACAGCCGCAACCCCTGCAGCCGCTCGCAAGTCCCAATGAAGGGCAGCGGGTCCAGGCGGAGACCCCAGCGATCGGAGGCCGTCTTCAACACTTTCTCTCTGCTTGGACCCACATCACGTCCGATCGATGGGTTTTGGAGATCGTTCGGGATGGGTATGCCCTGGACTTGGCCAGGCCCGTGCTCAATTCCTTTGTGGCGTCTCCATGCCGGGGCCCTCGAAAGACTGCTCAGGTCCGGCAAACCCTCGATCGCCTGCTCCGGCTGGGAGCGGTGGTTCCCGTTCCTCCGGCAGAGTATGGTCTCGGAAAGTATTCCATTTATTTCGTGGTGCCAAAGAAGGATGGTTCTCTTCGCCTCATTTTGGATCTCAAAGGGGTGAATCGGTGCCTGCGGGTTCTGCATTTTCGGATGGAAACCCTGCGATCCGTACTTGTCGCCGTGCGCAGGGGCGAGTTTCTCACCTCTCTCGACCTCACGGAAGCTTAACTCCATATTCCTATCCGGGAGGCTCATCAGAAGTATCTCAGGTTCGCTCTTCCTTGGGGTCACTTCCAGTTCCAAGCATTGCCCTTTGGTCTGGCAACCGCTCCTCGGGTGTTCACCAAGATCATGGTGGTGGTGGCAGCAGTGGCTTTGCGCAAGGAAGGGGTGCTGGTCCATCCGTATCTGGACGATTGGTTGATTCGCGGAAAATCTCGCTCGGAGAGCGTGATGGCCACGGCGAGAGTCGTGGAGCTTCTGCAGTCTCTCGGCTGGGTAGTCAACCTGGGCAAGAGCCACTTGGTTCCGACTCTGTCTCTCGAATACTTGGGTGTCCTCTTCGATACTCGCAGGGGTTCAGTTTTTCTCCCAGAACGAAGGGTGTTAGGCCTCTGGACTCTCGTACACCGCTTTCGGCAAATCTCAGCTCCGTCGGCATGGCACTACCTTCAGGTGTTGGGAACGATGGCGGCTTCCTTGGAGGTAGTGCCTTGGGCTCGATTCCAAATGCGTTCGTTGCAGGGGGCCTTGCTCCGTCACTGGTCCAATCAATTCGATTCGCTAAACAAGTGTCTTCCCTGCCCGCGGTTGGTACGTCGGGACCTGAAATGGTGGCTTCAACCGTCCTCGCTCCGGGCGGGAATGCCCTTGGAGCAGCCGGACTGGATTCCGCTGTTGACGGATGCCTGTCTGACGGGCTGGGGCGCGCACTGCGGCGTGCAAGTGACACAGGGTCTCTGGTCTCCGGAAGAGAGCAGTTGGTCGATCAACCGCTTGGAGCTCCGAGCCGTGCGGTTGGCGCTGCAAAGCTTCGAGGTCCAGTTAACGCACCGAGCGGTGCGGGTTCTCTCTGACAATGCCGCGACCGAGGCTTACATAAATCGGCAGGGCGGCACCGGAAGCATGGGCATGGAGACGGAAGCCCAGACGCTGTTCGAATGGATAGAGCCCCGGTTACAGGCAATATCGGCGGCGCACATTGCCGGGAAAGACAACGTGACGGCAGATTTTCTCAGCAGAGTTCAGGTGGATGCCGGTGAATGGGAGCTCAATCCCGAAGTGTTCGAGCAAGTGGTTCTTCGTTGGGGTCAGCCTGTCATGGACCTGATGGCCACTTTTCGGTCGGCGAAGGCGGCTCGGTTTTTCAGTCGTCGGCGGGAACCGATGTCAGAGGGCATAGATGCTCTGTTGCAGGTCTGGCCCTCGATGGGCCTTCTTTACGTCTTTCCCCGTGGCCGCTTCTGGGGCGAGTGATTCAGCGTATCGAGTCTCACAGGGGACGGGTGCTGTTGATAGCGCTGGATTGGCCCCGTCGTCCCTGGTATGCTGACCTGGTACGGTTATTGGACGGCTCCCCGTGGCGTCTTCCCCTGGCTCCGGATCTGTTGTGTCAGGGTCCTCTTCGCATGCCGCAAGTGGAGAGATTCTCTCTTACGGCCTGGCTATTGAAAGGGCGAGGCTAAGGAAGAAAGGTTATTCGAAATCCGTCGTGGCGACTTTGCTTCAGGCACGGAAGAGGTCCACTTCACTAGCTTATGTCCGAGTTTGGCGTATTTTTGAGGATTGGTGTTCCAGGCGTCAGGTTCGGGCGGCTACGGCCTCTCTTCCTGTGGTGCTAGATTTTTTGCAAGACGGTTTTGCTAAAGGCTTGGCTGCCACTACCTTGAAGGTGCAGTTAGCTGCGCTTTCCTGTTACAGGGGTAAAGTGCAGGGCGTAGCGCTGGGTGCCCATGCCGATGTGATACGTTTCCTGAAGGCGGTCTCTAGGCTGCGCCCGGCTCGCAGAATTTCTGTTCCTTCGTGGGATCTCAACTTGGTCTTGCGAGCGCTCAGTGCGGCTCCGTTTGAGCCTCTCTCTCGGAGTTCGGTGAAGGATTTGACCATTAAGATGGTGTTCTTAGTGGCGATTTGTTCGGCACGACGCATTTCGGAGCTTCAAGCTCTTTCTTGCAGGGAGCCCTTCCTCTCTTTCTCGGATCAGAAGGTGGTGCTGCGGCCAGTGCCTTCCTTTTTGCCTAAGGTGTCTTCCCCCTTTCATTTGAATCAGGTGGTGTCACTCCCGGTGTTGCACGCGTCGGGGGAGCAGGCTTCCGATCGCGGTCTTAGTCGCTTGGACCTTAAGAGAGTTTTGTGTCGGTATTTGAAGGTCACCAAAGCTTTCCGCAAGTCGGATCATTTGTTTGACCTGTTTGGGGGTTCCAAGAAAGGTGAGGTGGCGGCGAAAGCATCCATTTCTTGGTGGATTAAGGAGGCAATTGTCTCGGCAATTGTCTCGGCCTATCTGTTGCAGGGACGAGTGGCGCCAGTCGGTCTGCGGGCTCATTCTACAAGAGCACAAGCGGTGTCCTGGGCTGAGTTTAGCTTGGTTTCGCCGGTGGAAATTTGTAAAGCGGCGACGTGGTCTTCCCTGCACACTTTCAGTAAGCACTATCGACTTGATGTCTTGGCGGCAGGCGATGCCTGTTTTGGTTCCGCTGTCTTGCGTGCCGGCTGGCAAAATCCCTCCCGTTAAGGCTGCTTTGTTACATCCCATACGTGGAGGACTAAGCTGGAGGAACGATAAGGAAATAGTAATTACACTTACCTGGTAATTGTAGTTCCTTGAGAGACGACAGCTTAGTCCTCCTTCCCTCCCTCAGGTGCTTTGGCTCAGCACGCATTTAGTTCAGAGGACAGTATTCACAGGTGAGTGTGTCAATTGTTGTTTCTTTTCTCTCCAGTTTTTGCTCTTTTCTCTCGCTGACTGCTTATGCTGCGGCAGGTGCGGGACACTCTGTTTGAGTTGTTTTTTCAATTGACTAATATAACCAAAAAAAACAAAAAACACATTGCATATCTTCTTAAAGGTTAGCTATCTCTTTGAGTTTGCTTTGACAGTAGTTCACTGGAGTTGAAGGGGTGGCCTGTATGCTGTTTCCAGTGATGCTGAAATTTGATTGGTCCAGTCTTCATGCTGCAGGAGGAGGTGCACTACCCATATGCGGAGGACTAAGCTGTCGTCTCTCAAGGAACTACAATTACCAGGTAAGTGTAATTACTATTTTTTCCCCCCACCACCACCAAAAGGTTCAAATGGCTGTCAGAAAATCTAATAAAGGTTTCCATCCAGACTTAAGTCTCCTTTTTTTCAGCGAAGCGCTGTAAGGCATTCCATCGTAACCACATTCCGCAGGCTCCATACTCAGGCTTTGAACTCCGGAGGCTGAGTCCTTTTCCAATTCCAGGCTATTTCACACCAGGCCGCTATCACACAGCACCAACAATGACTTGGGCCAGATACACAAAAGATAAAAGGCAGGGTATATGCCCATATTTAACTCAAATATACTTTGAATTTGTCCCCAAATTTGTTCCCAGTAGACCCACATTACCGGGCAAGCCCACCAGATATGCAACAAAGAACCCAGTTCCCCACATCCCCTCCAGTATCTGTCTGGGATTCCTGTAAACATTTTATGCAAGCGTTCAGGAGTATAGCACCATCACATCAAAAATTTTAAGTGTTTTCTTTAATGAGGACTTATAATGCAGATCGTGCCACCCCCAGGCAGACTGATTCACATTCTTTATTTCCCAGATTCCCAGGTTCCTCTTCCACTCTTTCATATAAGATAACTTTTCCCCCCTTTGTGCAAAGAAAATATCTTTTATTGCAGCAATAACAGCTAATTCAGAGGCCCAAGCTTGGTTAGGGCCCCTGGAGTTGACCCACATGGTTGCGCTTTGGGTCTGTTATCGACTCATTTGTAGCCCTACCTTCCTGAATTCATTATATGGTTCTGTTGATTTTGTGTCTTGTCCCTCTAGAAGGAAGTTGTGGACTTTTAGATTATTCTATTAATATTGTGTACTATGAAACAACTTTTTTTTTTGTTTTCCCTTGGGCTATTAATGCTTTTTATTTTAACAAGGGATTTCTTGTGATTAATTTTGAAAAATTTCATACATAAAAAAAGCATTAATGAATTAGGCCCTTAACTTTTTTTTTTCTTTAACTTTGAATTTAAGTTCTTCCTAAGGAATTCCTGGTGCCAGTAATCCATTTTTATCTTTCTCCTTCTTACTTCAGCTAATTATTTTCCATCTTCTATTACTGAGTTATATAGATACTTACGTTCTTAACTGGAGCAAATTATTGTCCTTCATTAAATCTTTAGCACATTTTAAATAATTTTTGCTAATTTAACTGTCAGTAGGCAAGTTGCTATTTCAAAGGAACATGTATTGTTAAATTTTATACTGTGTTTTTTTTTATTATAGAATCCATAGGTTTTTCTGTATTGTTGCTGGCTTATTCTTCTTTCTGATATAGTAAACAATTCTATTCGGTTATGTTAACATATTTTGTCTTACACGCAGCCATGCAAGAAACTACGCAGAGAGGAAGAACCTCCAGCAAAAACTATCAGAAACTACTTTTCACCATTGACAAAAACAGTGGAAAAAGTGTTCTCACCACTGAGGTCGAACAGTATCCGGGATTATTTTAAAACGACTCCTCCTACTAATAAGGATTTGTCTTCAAATGCTGCTAAAACTAATAAAAGCAGCCAAGCTAGTCATTCTTCAAATAATGCCACAGAGCCTAAAACACCAGTGACACCGTTATCACAGACAGCAGCAAAATCCAAGAGGAGAGGGAAGAGAGTCAATTTGCAGAAGCGTTTAAGTGATCTACAGCAACTAGAAACACAGTCGGTTGTTGAAGTTATTAGTGACAATGATAGTAATGAAACTGTAGAGGCAAGGACAGGCATTGTGAATACTGGCTTCTTGGGAAGTGACACTGCAGCTTTACTTGCTCAGATTTGTTCTGAAAATGAGGAATTAGGGGAAGAATCTAGCATTAACATACCAACCACTATTCCTTGTTTAAATATAGAAAATAAAATGTGTCTTGAACAACAAAAAACTACAAAAGACTGCAAAAGGGCAAGGAAAAGGAAACTTGTGAATGATAAGAATTTGCCTCGAACTGTCTCCTTGAAAAAACAGATAAATGAAGAATGTGAGGGGGAGTCTGACAAACACTTAATGTCTGTTGTGGTAAATGAAAGCAAGAGCACTCTAAGTAATTCAAGCCTTGATGAGAATATAGATACATCTCCTTTAAATGACACTGTGGTGACTGTATCATTTGAGGATTTTTTGAAAAGCCAAGGAGAAAGTGACAGTGATAAGGCCTTGGATGCAAAAGCATCGGCCCTTGATAACTCTGTTCTAATTGATGAAACTGAGCAGAGCTCTAGCATCAGTGGGTCAGAGACTGTCCATGGTGCATCACAGCTGACACTCAACACAGTAACTGTTCTAGCACAAGTTCATTCATCTCCACCTAAACCTGTCTCTATCTTGAAACAAAGAAAGACCCCTAAAAGAATAGCCTCAATCTTTTTGAGGAAAAATGATAGTGAAGCAGGTAGAGAGGGTTGTGCCCAGACCTCTGAGATTGAGCAGACAGAGCAAATGGTACACAAAAGAAAATCAAATGTTGTAATTGAAGAGGAAGAATTGGAGTTGGCTGTGCTGGAAGATGGAGGATCTGAATTTATGAAAACAAGGTGCACTACAGAGGAAAGGCAACAGTTTATGAAAGCCTTTAAGCAACCAGCTATTGAAGCAGGCAGAAGTGGAGCTAAGAGGGCACCTGGCAAGCTTAAGAATTTGAAAAATAAACAAGCAAAAGAAAATAAAGACACAGACTTAAAGGAAAATACCAGAAATACAAATGATTTGAAAAATCAAAGAACATCAAAAACTGTTAAAACTGAAAAGCCGAATATCAAGAGGAAAAATGTTTCAGAGGGGAAAATGAAAAAAATCAAGAAAAAACAGAAGAAAATAGTTGAAACTAGTGAAGGAAATTCTGACATTAAAAAGGGTCAAAATAAAAGACACGTGTTGAAAGCTCGGATTAAAGCAGATGACCTAAATGGTACAAAAACACCACAAGTTCTGGAAAAAAATCAATACCGTGTTTTAAGGAAGAACACAAGGCAACAAAAAATCAAAATATCCAAACGTACTACTGTGAAAAGAGCTGTTTCTGAAAATGGGCCAGATAATGGCCCATTACAGGTTTCCTCACCAAAAGTTAACAGCACACCTATAAGCAAAAACAGCTTCTATAAGGCTGAAGTGATAACAGTATCTTCTGAAAGTAACAGTCCTATTAGGTAAATATAAACATTTTTTTTGTATTCGTTTTCAAAATGTGACTAGCCATTTGTATAATTAGCACCTTAGGTATATTTTTATAACTAGTTGCCTATTAAAAAATGAAAAATACACTATTATATGACTTCTGAATAAAGGCAGCTGTACACATGGAAAATGCTTTACAAAATTAACCCCATTACACAGTAATGCATTTAGAGTCAAAAGACCATATTGATAGCAGAGTTGCTGTTTTCGCATCTCAGAACTGGAAAATCCAGGTTTGGTTTGTTAGTTAAATAAAATAGTATATGGCAACAGATATGGACCAGTTGGTTTGCCCAGTGAATACATTGATGACAAAATCTTGAGGGAATACATGCACAAATCACAAAGGGGGTTATTTACTAACGGTGCACACTAATGCAATTAATACAACTTATTTACTGCAGGGCACATCACATTAAATGGGTTCTACAGTAAATAAGGCACTTTAGCAGCATTAGCGCATGCACTGTTAGTGAATGACACCCAAAATAACCAAACCACGTATTTCTGCCTTGGCTTAAAAATTGGCCTGGCACTAAAATATATAGTATAGTTGGATCTTTGGTGACCTGTTCTCTCAGCTTCAGTACCTTTTTCTATTAAATGGCTAAGTATAGGCGTCAAAGATCAGATTGTTCTTGTCTGTGAGCATTATAATTTGTACTATTTTAAAATGATCTCTTTAAATAATGGTACCTTTAGGAAAAGTTCAGTGAACCATAAACTTTATTGTATGCAACTAATTTCACTACTGTAGATTTGGACAAACATGCATGTTTTACTAGTAATGTGTGGAATGTTTTTAATATAATTTACAAATTTAGTACTATGGATTTCCTTTTTAAAGTGTCCAACTTGGCCCTTAGTGTGGGTATATAAGTAAGTATATCTGTGATGCATCTACACTCTCCTTTTGTTCCTGAGCGGTCCTCCAGTTTAGTCCTCCACATCCGGGGTAGTGCACCTCCTCCTGCAGCATGGAGACTGGACCAATCAGAATCTTGCTCTCCTGATGTATCCTGCTGGAGCTCCCATCAGCCCCCCAGTGTGTCCAGCCTCCGTGCAGCAGGAGGACTTGTGAGCCTGGTGCTGGGCTCACTTAGTGACTTTGAGGCAACACTAGTTAGCTTTCCTTGGGGTTTGTTTATTTCCCTTCTGTCTATTTTTCTTTTATTTGGTGGCTATCCCTTTAGATTTTTATGCTACAAGTGCTTAAAGGGGGGGCCGTTTGAGGAGCCGAGTCTGCACGCTCCTTCTCCCAGCCCTCTGTGAGTGTGCTGCAGGCAGCGAGTTTTCCTGGATCTCCCTCCTAGACAGTACGGGGGTGAGATCTGGTGGTTTGCAGCCCCGTTGCTGTCTTGTCACGCCGGCTGTATGATTCCCACGGCCCTGGCTAACTTCTACTGCAGGTGAGTTTTCTGTTGCTGATTGGGGCTGTCCCGCAGTGCTGCATCCGCTCAGCGGTTCTTCTTCGTTCAGCTTTCTGGCAGCCAGCGGGGAGTCGCAGAGCTCCGGCAGTGCTTTTAAGCGTTCTAGTTCTCTTTGTTTGTTTTTCTCGGGCTGCTGGTCGCGCGGTGTACTTTGTTTTCCCGCCGTTTTTTTCCTTCACCCGTCGGTGCCGGCGGCCATTTTGCCGCGCCGGTGTCTTTTTCTTTTTCCCGCGTTTTTCTCCTTGTTGGGGGCTGCTGCGGGTTAACGATACCGGTTTCGTTGGTTTTTTTCTGGCCTGAGGCCCTTCTCTCCATCGGATTGGTTTCTACTGACTACAAAAAAAAAAAAAAAAAAGGAAAAAAAAATGTTTTTAAACACTTTGTGGAGCCTTTTGCTCACCCTTCTTCGTTTCTGGCTCTAGGGTCCTGTTTGGCCTGCTGGCTCCTTGCTTCTATGTCGGCAAGACCACAGTGCTTAGTCTGCGGTTCTCGCAGGGGGGCTATATCGGAGTCCGGGGTTTATAAGGGCTGCGCGTCAGTCTCCTTTGACCTTGAACACCAGATGGAAGGCAAGGCTCTGTTGGACCCTGTTAGTCCGGCCCGACAGCCTGACAGGGAGCTGTCTCCAGGCTCTCAACCTCCAGTTTCTCCTCTGGCATCCAAGGAGCAGGGGGCTCCCTTGCCCGAGGCTGCGCCGGGTCCTTCCTAGATAGATTTCTCGCCTGATTTTGTTCTTTTGATGCATCAGACTTTCCGCTTGGGTCGTCTGGGTAAGTTGCCAGAGGCCGGGGCCTCTCCGTTGTCCCTCCCCTCCCGTTTAGGTGAGGAGGGTCAGCGGACGGTCCAGAAGCCAGCTAAACGCTCTCGCTTCTCTTTTGAGAGTGAGGACGTCGACTGGCATGAGCCTGAGCTGGCGGAGGAGACCGATGACATCGGTGAGGAATTGGAGGAAGGGGAAATTCCGGATCCCGAGGATCAGGCACGGATCATTCGGGTGTTTCGGCGAGAGGAGTTAGTTCCGTTGATTACTGAGTCTCTTCAAACGCTCAATGTTGCCTCAGTTCCTTCGGTGGAGGAGGAAGCCCTGGAAGATCCCCTCATTCAAGCCGTGCGAGACTCTCAAGTCGTGTTTCCTGTGCATCGCGTGGTGGCTCAAATGATTCAGACTGAATGGGATTAGCCCGAATCCGGTCTAAAGGGCATTCGTACGATGAACCGGTTGTATCCTTTAGCTGACAAGGACAAGTTTAAATCGCCGCGCGTTGATGCCCTGGTTTCGGCGGTCACCAAGAAGACTACGATTCCGGTCGAAGGCAGTGCGGCTTTGAAGGATACGCAGGACAGGAAAGTAGATGGTTTGTTAAAACAGGCCTTTGAAACTAATGCCTTGTCTCTGCAAGCCTCTATTTGTGGGGCCTGGGTGGCTAGGGCATGTTTACGATGGGCTCAGCGTTTAGGGCAGGAGTCCACCTTCGACCAGCAGAGGTTGTTGGAAGTGACCCGCTTGGAGTCTGGGTCGGCTTATTTGGCGGATGTTCATTATGATTTGATTAGAACATTGGCTGATAGTATGGCTTCCTTGGTTGCGGCGCGCAGGTCTATTTGGCTGAGGAATTGGGCTGCTGACGGTTCCTCTAAGTCGCGCCTCAGTAAATTACCTTTTAAGGGGAAGTTGTTGTTTGGTGAGGATTTGGATAAGTTGGTGAAAGATTTAGGGGACTCGAAAGGTGGTAGACTGCCGGAAGATAAGCCTAAGCTCGGCAGATCTTCGTCGATCCCGAGAGGTCCATCTCGGGACTTTCGAAGATTTCGGTCGTCCCGTTTGTGGAGTTCCCAGCGTGGTCGCTTTGGGTACCGCTCTCAAGGGTTTTGCGGCTTCCGGGGAGCGGGCAGAGGATTTGCCCCTGCCGCCTCTTCGTCTTCCTCCTCCTTTTCTCGCAAGCCGCAATGATGCCAGGCGGATTCCGGAGGGATGTCCAGTCATCGGTGGTCGTCTTCGGGGATTCCTGCCTGCATGGGCCCGGGAAGGCTATGCCCTCAAGATTCCTTCGTTCTTTCTCCCAGCAAAGGCCAGCACAAGGAGCAAGCGCTTCGCTTGACGTTGGATCGGCTTCTCGCCTTGGGGGCGGTGGTTCCCGTTCTGGCGGCTGAGTGCGGTCTGGGGCGTTACTCCATTTATTTCATGGTGCCAAAGAAAGACGGATCCCTCCGCCCTATTCTAGATCTCAAGGGCGTCAATCGTTGTCTCTGGGTGCCTCATTTCCGCATGGAAACCCTTCGGTCCGTCATTGTGGCGGTCCGTCAGGGGGAGTTCCTGACCTCTCTGGATCTGTCCGAGGCTTATTTGCACATTCCTATCCAATCGGTCCACCAGCGTTTCCTCCGGTTCGCGTTCCCCTGGGGGCACTTTCAGTTTCAAGCTCTGCCCTTCGGATTAGCGACGGCCCCGCGTACTTTCACCAAGATCATGGTGATAGTGGCTGCAGCTTTGCGACGGGACGGCGTCCTGGTCCACCCTTATCTAGATGATTGGTTGATTCGGGCAAAGTCCAAGGAGGAGAGCTTGCAGGCTACGGAGAAGGTGGTGACTCTCCTGCAATCTCTCGGCTGGGTGGTCAATGCGCAGGAAAGTCGGTTAGTGCCGACGCAGTGCCTCGATTATCTCGGAGTTCAGTTCGACACGGCGAGAGGGTTGGTGTGCTTACCGCCTCGGCGTGTTCAGGCCTTGCAAAATCTAGTGCGCACTTTCCTTGGGATGTCTGCTCCTTCTGCTTGGTGGTACCTGCGCGTCTTGGGGACGATGGCGGCTACTCTGGAGGTTGTGCCCTGGGCCAGGTTTCACATGCGTCCCCTTCAGAGAGCCCTCTTACGTCGTTGGTCGAACCAGACGGAGTCGCTCAGCAAGCGCTTGCCTTGTCCGATCCGTGTTCGTCGAGCTCTACGGTGGTGGAGCTGCTCCCGGACGTTGCGAGCGGGACAGCTCCTGGAACAGCCTCGGTGGGTTCCGGTGATAACAGATGCCAGTCTGCTCGGCTGCGGTGCCCACTGCGAGGGTTGTTTCGTGCAGGGGACATGGTCGGCCCAGGAAACCACCTGGTCGATCAATCGGCTCGAGCTTCGCGCGGTGCGGAGAGCGCTGGAGGCCTTTGAATCGACTCTGCAGGGCCGAGCGGTCCGGGTGCTCTCGGACAATTCGGCGACGGTAGCGTACATCAACCGGCAGGGCGGCACAGGAAGCGTAGCCTTGGAGGACGAGGCGGAGGCGTTGTTCCAGTGGGTCGAGCTCCGTCTGTCGGCGTTGTCAGCGGCGCATATCGTGGGAAAAGACAATGTCATGGCGGATTTTCTCAGCAGGGTGCATGTGGATCCCGGAGAGTGGGAACTGCACCCACAGGTCTACGCGCAGATAGTTCGCCGGTGGGGTCCTCCACTAATGGACCTCATGGCGACGTTTCAGTCGGCCAAGACGGGCCGCTTCTTCAGCAGGCGGAGAGAACCCATGTCCGAGGGGATCGACGCTCTCATTCAGCCGTGGCCGAGAGGCGGTCTCCTCTATATCTTTCCGCCGTGGGCGTTGATTGGCAGGGTGATCCAGCGCATCGAAGCACATTGCGGTCAGGTGTTACTCGTGGCTCCGGATTGGCCCAGATGTCCCTGGTATGCGGATCTGGTACGCTTGATCAACGGGTTTCCCTGGCGGCTTCCAGTTCGACTGGATCTGCTGCTTCAGGGACCGCTACAGATGCCTCAGGTGGCTCGGTTCTCGCTTACGGTTTGGCCATTGAAAGGGCTCGCTTGAGGAAGAAGGGCTATTCGTCAGCAGTTATTTCTACCCTGCTGAGGGCTTGCAAATCCTCCACCTCCCTCACTTATGTGCGCGTTTGGCGCATTTTTGAGGACTGGTGTTCGCGTCGTAGGATTCGTGCGGCGACCGCTTCTGTTTCCATGATTCTCAGTTTTTTGCAGGACGGCTTTGATAAAGGACTGGCCGCCAGTTCCTTAAAGGTTCAGCTGGCGGCTCTCGCGTGCTACAGAGGCAAGGTGCTAGGGGTTTCTCTGGGGATGCACGCGGACGTCCGACGTTTTCTGAAGGCAGTTTTCCGGCTGCGACCTTCGCGCAGGGTTATTATTCCTCCTTGGGATTTGAATCTGGTCCTGCAAGCTTTGGCTCGTCCGCCCTTTGAACCGTTGCGGCGAGCATCGGTTAAAGATCTGACCCTGAAAACTGTTTTTCTCGTAGCCATTTGTTCGGCACGGCGCATTTCGGAGCTGCAGGTGCTTTCGTGCTGGGAGCCGTTTTTATTTTTTTCTAGAGATCGAGTGGTGTTGCGGCCGGTGCCATCCTTTCTTCTGAAAGTGGTCTCTCCTTTTCATCTGAATCAGTCTGTCTTTCTTCCGGTGTTTCCCTCTGACGCAGCAGGTGATTCGGTGGCCGGATTGCATCTCTTGGATGTCCGACGGGTACTGCGTCGTTATTTAAAGGTTTCGGAAACCTTACGCAAGTCAGATCGCTTGTTTGTGCTCTTTGGCAGGGTGCGCAAAGGCGAAGCAGCGGCAAAGTCTTCTCTTTCTAGGTGGATTAAGGAAGTGATTTCCTCCGCTTATCTTGTGCAGGGGCGTGAGGTTCCGGTGGGTTTGCGTGCTCACTCTACTAGAGCGCAAGCGACGTCGTGGGCAGAGCATGCTCTGGTTCCGCCGGTGGAGATTTGCAAGGCGGCTACTTGGTCGTCCCTCCATGCTTTCAGCAAGCACTACCGCTTGGACGTGTTGGCCGCTTGGGATTCTTGTTTTGGGTCGGCGGTTTTGCGTGCCGGGTTACAAGTTCGCCGCCCGATCCTAACTGCTCTGTTACATCCCGGATGTGGAGGACTAAACTGGAGGACCGCTCAGGAAATTGAAATTACACTTATGGTAATTGTAGTTCCTGAAGGGTCCAGTTTAGTCCTCCTTCCCTCCCTCTTTCTCTCTGTCCTTTTCGGTTTTTGCCGGCGCGATTGTTACTGGGCAACGGGGAGTCTGGTAAGAAATTTCTAGGGAACCCTTCTGTTGGGGGCTCCTCAGGCTTTTCCGTATTGCCGTGGAACGTCCGTTCCTTCCTTTTTCTCGATGGCTACCTATGGTGTCAGGTGGACGGATGAAGCGCTGTGCAGTGTCTTGGCTTCCTCGTTTGGGGAGGGGGTCGTTGTAACTGTTAAGGGGTTTCATAGGGATAAAGTTGCTATTTTTACTTCTTTCATGTGTTGCTTCTTTGTCTGCTTTGTTAATAGTTCACTGGGGGGCTGATGGGAGCTCCAGCAGGATACATCAGGAGAGCAAGATTCTGATTGGTCCAGTCTCTGTGCTGCAGGAGGAGGTGCACTACCCCGGATGTGGAGGACTAAACTGGACCCTTCAGGAACTACAATTACCAGAAGTGTAATTTCAATTTATCTTACAAAAAACATTACATAGTTTATCCGCCAAAATAATTTTTTTCCAAAGGCAATGCTGTTTCACACTTGCATGCATTGTCTGGGGTAAATTTGCAAGTGACCCACATAGTTGGCTACTTCCAATTCATCCTGCTAGACCAGTCCAGACTAGTGGGTAGTGTCCCCCTGTCAGCAGATTGGTGAGACAGAGAAAGTCACAGAAGCTTTGTGACATCACTCTTGGTATATAGCCACACATCTCTAGTGGTCGGCTTCAGTATTTTCTTTGTCTCAGCAGATGGTTAAAGCAAGGTTACTTACCTAACAGGAGTTTTCCGTGGACAGCAGGACAAGTCAGCCACGCCTGGTGACGTCCTCCGATGGCGCCATGCGGACGTGCTCTTCAGGGCTCAGAAAGGCAAGCCTTTCTGAGCATGTGCTACAATGTTCCCTCTAATTTTCTGTAGGCTGTGTGCGCATAAAATATCAGCTGTGTGCAGCTTTTGAAGGAAAGTTAAATTTTTGTGTGCCACATAATGACACTTGGAGTTACACACTTTAAAATTTGACTACACGTCAGAATACAGTAAGTACACCACATTGATTTTAATCAAATTAAATGAAGATAGACGATTACTAAATGAAGCGGGAAATTTCTAGTAATTACATTCATAACTTTTAAATTTTAAGACGTCTGTGTTGTTTTCTATCAGAATCAGAGCTGTAATTTTTGTGCGCTCTGTTGTAAAGTATGTGCGCTCGCTCGGTGAGGTGTGTGCGCGCGCACACGCGCACAGCTTAGAGGGAACAGTGATGTGCTAGTAGCCCAACCCACCGGCCTGCCCCTAGCCGGCCAGTGTGTCCCCAGCTGCGCTTTTGCGGCTAGGCAGGCAGGACACGAGCAGGCCGATCTCATACAGGGGATGTGGGCAGGATTGTGTGGCTGGCTTATCCTGCTGTCTACAGAGATCTCCCGTTACAGATAAGTAACCTCGCTTTCTCCTTGGACAAGCAGGATTCGTCAGCCACACCTGGTGCCTCCCTAACTGCGCGGCTGCGTATTGTGTTGCGGTGGATGAGGGAGGC
This sequence comes from Ichthyophis bannanicus, assembly GCA_033557465.1. NCBI lineage: Eukaryota > Metazoa > Chordata > Amphibia > Gymnophiona > Ichthyophiidae > Ichthyophis > Ichthyophis bannanicus. The sequence continues at coordinate 202,034,958 of CM066041.1, read as the reverse complement.
TGAGTCGTGGTGGATTTTAGTTAGTTTTATTCACAGTGCAAAGAGCTAATGCAAGAAACCTTTGCAAATAACAGTGGCCGACATGGCCCTGTAAACTGTGCAAAACAGTGTAACCCTGTAACAATGCAAAACAGTGCAAGACCCAGTGTAAAAACATTGGAATACAGAGAGGCCAACTGACATGGCCTTGTAAACCGTGCAAGACAGTGCAAACATTGCAATATAGAGCAGCCAACATATGCCAAAGAATACAGAATTGTATCACACCAAAGCGTCTTGTGTGGTCAATTACCAGAGCAGACATATTGTTTAAACCCTGATTGTGAACACTCTACTTATATTCTTGAATCGTGATATAATTTGAATTTCAATCGTCAATCCTCTTGCTACTCAATAGATAATTAATCTTTTCACTACTAGGATAATGAATGTTTAGATAATTTGTGACTCGGAGATCTCAGACTTTTAAAGACGCCAACTTTCAGACTTTTGACATGTCTAGTGGCTGTGCGTCATTTTTGCATCAATGATCTCTGTACTTATATCACTAATTTGATTTTCTTTCTTATCCCAGCGTCGTTTTATTTTACTGATATTTTCAAACGTGAAACAGTGCTTTATAAAACAGTGCTTAGCTTTTAAATGGTTTCCCCAACGCCATGTCTTAGCGCCTCCTCTGCGTTTCACTGTATCAGGTTTCTTCAGGGGGTTCTCTCCACCTTGAAGCACTCTGTTATGTATAAGCTCCGTTATCAATGTGCTGCGGACGCTGTTCACGTCGTGTTCCTCTGCCTTTCTCTGAGCAAAACTGCATCCCGGTTGTGTCGCACGAAGCAGTTTGGCACCAAGGACCGTAGGTTGTTGAGTCCTCTCATGAAGCTGGAAGCTAGAGGTGGTAGCATGGCAATGGAGTTGTGTCCTTCGCGCTCATGGAAGGCGGCTATTGCTGAGAGATGCACTCGAATGGATGTGGGTTTGAGGTCCTGGTTGAAGAGGTTGGTGAGGTATTAGAGAACTACGGGGGCCAGGCAGGAGACCGAGTCCGCACTATGCACCAGATGCAGAAGCGTTTCCACTTGAGCCTATAAGATTTCCTTGTGGATGGGTGTATGACTGCCAGGCTGATATGCTGAACCTCTGTTGGTACGTCGAGGGAGGCAAGGGTCATCTGCTCAACCTGTATGCCGTCAGGGCTAGGGCCTCTAGATTGGAATGGAGTGTCCTCCTGTCATCCTGCATGAGGAGATCTCGGTTGAGGGGAAGTTGGAATGGTACGTTCTGCAGAAGGCGGTGGATGGATGAGAACCACATCTAGTGTGGCCAATAGGGGATCACCAGGATGCTCTTCACTTTGTCCTGAACGACCTTCTGGAGTATTTTTGAGATCAGTGGAGTGGGGGGGATGCGTACATAAGAGACCACGCCCCCCAGCACATGTCAAATGCATCCAAGGCCGTGCTGTGCACTGCTGGTCGTTTGGAGCAGAAGAGGTGATACTACTACTTCTGCTCTGTGGCGAACAGGTCGATTTGTGGGAGACCTTAGCATTGGAAGATGGCTCGTCACCATGGGGTCTAGTGCCCACTCATGTGGGCTCAATTGACGGCTCAGCTTGTCTGCTAGCACGTTCTGCTTGCCGGGGGAGGTAAATGCTTGTATCCAGCAATGGTTCGCAAGGGACCTTTATTGCCAGGGCTTCCCTCCATCTGTATTAGGATGGTTTTGTCGACTGTGTGATTTGAAAGCTTGAAGGGCATAACGGATCGCCCAGAGTTCTAGCAGGTTGATTTGTTGTGTTGCTTCTGAGGTTGTCCAGGACCCTTGGGTATGGAGGTGTAGCAAATGGGCTCCCCATCCAGCCATGGATGCGTCGGTGGTGATGATGACTTGATGACCTGTTTGCTTGAGATTCCTGCCAACTGTGAGGTTCTCCTTGGCAGTCCACCAGAGTTGGCTCTGTCTGGTTCGGGTGTCCAGTATCACTAGCGTGGAAAGGGGTTGCGAGCATTGGTTCCAGTGCAGGTGCCATTGCAGCATGCGTAACCGCGCATGTGGCTAAACTTGAGTGATTGCAGCCATGTGGCCCAGGAGCTGTAGGATAGTCCGAACAGTTGTGTGTGTCTTCCGGGTGATCTCGTGGGTCAGCGTGGTGATCCTGTCCACTTGCTGGGTAGGGAGGAAGGCCTTTGCTGAAACAATGTCGATGTTGATTCTGATGAATTTGAGGTGTCTGGATGGGATGAAATGCGACTTCTGAAAGTTCATCAAGAACCCAAGGGAGGTTAGAAGACAAATGGTCTTGCGGACTGCCTCCCCCTGTTCCCCACAGTTAGGGAGAGGCTAGGAGCCAGTCATTGAGGTACGGGAAGACCTGGATACCCTACTTGTGTAAGTGTGCCGCCACGACCACTATGCACTTTGTGAATACCCAGGGAGTCAGGGACAGTCCGAAAGAGAGGACACAGTACTGGTAGTGATTGCCCATGACTTGGAACCGCAGGTGCTTCCTGTGTGATGGGTGAATGAGGACATGTGTATAGGCATCCTGGAAGTCCAAGGAGGCTAGCCAGTCCCCGGTCTGAAGGAGCGGTAGGATGGATCCTAGTGATTACAACTAAATTTCTCTTTGCGGATGAACTTGTTCAGTCTTCAAAGGTCGAGGATGGGGGCGAACTCTGCCTGGAGTAGAAACCACTGTTTATCTTGTTGTGGGGAACAGGCTCGATGGCTTGTATGGCCAGAAAATGAAGAAGCAGCTACACAGTCATTGGTAAGACTGAGGCAGGCGGTATGGTGTTGGTGGGCTGTGATTGCTGACGGGAGGGGGGGGGGGAGATATGAACCGAATGTGATATCCCTCCTGTATGATTTGTAGGACCCAGTTTTCTGTCAAAATGAGTTTCCAGGATTCCGAGTAGGCCAACAATCTGCCTCCCACTGGGAGAGTAGGTTGCTCAGCCTGTGACCGCATGTCAAAAGGAAGGCCCATTCCTTGCTTAGGCGGGGTGGCCTTGCTGCTTCTGCTTTCTGTCTTTTTAGTGTTTTTGCTGGTGGGGTGTTTGTTATGAAGCCTGCTTGTATCATGGAGGCTGCCACTTGCGGTAGGAGTTGTATTTTCTGGAGGCTTACGATTTGCATTGGTAGGCTCCTTTATGTGCGTTGCTATTGCGCTGTAGGCCATCCTCCGCAAGGGTTTACAGATTGGTGCAGTGTTTTTTCCTTATCGTTCCTCCAGTTCAGCCCTCCACCTCTGGGTTGTGTACCTTCTCCTGCAGCTTGGAGACTGGGCATGTCAAAATCGTGACATCACTGGATGTAGTCTGCTGGTCTCTCCCATCAGCCCCAGTGTGTCTAGTCTCCATGCAGCAGGAGGACGTAGTGAGCCTAGGTGCTGGGTTCACTTGAGGAACAGATAAGGAGCTGTTAGTGTAGCATTAGATTAGATCACCCATTCTTTAAATTTTATCCTTTAAATTTGTTTGACTTTAAATTTATTTAATTAGTGCCTGTCCCTTAAAAAAAAAAAAAGAGAGAGAGAGGAAGGTTTATTCTTGTGCCGGTTCCTGTGTGCTCCTTTCAGTGGGCATGGCTGTTGGGCCATTTCTTCAGATCTCTCCTCCTGGGCGGGATGGAGGAGAGCTCTTCAGCAGGAACAGAGATCTTCTGGCTAGTCAGACAGCTGTGATCCTGCTAAGCACACTGACAAGAGGCTCGTCCGGCGGTTCTCCGCTTGTTTCTAAATTGAGTGGGCTGGAGCCCCGTTGAAGCGCGGTGAGTTTTCTTTTAAATTTGCTTTGTTTGGGGCAGGCAATCGATCCGGTGGGCGGAGAACGGGTCCCAGCCGTGCCGGTATCACTCGCGATGCTTTTGGCGCCTTTTTCTTTTTCCTGCAAGCGGCGGCCATTTTCTTAGTGAGTTCGCTGCATGGCAAGCGCTCCTGAGTTAATTTTAACATTTTAAAAGCTGTCAACAGGGATTTTATTTCAGTTACAGGATCTGTGGCTTCACTAATTATGTTTGAGGAGGTTATTTAACCTTCTGGACCTCGGGGAGTCATTTGGTGGCGTTGTTATAATGGGAGAGTTTGGTTTAAAAAACAAATAAGAAGAAATGTTTACTGTTATTTTCTAGTTGCTTTTCTTTTCCTCTTGTTTCTAAAAAAACAAACAAACAAAAAAACAAGCACTGCCTTTTCTTTGCTGCCCAAGAGAGGTGGGGGTGCCTGGCGGATGGCATCAAGCCCTCAGTGTGTGGTCTGCAGCACTCGCAGAGAGACGGTTGATGATTCTGGTATCTGCAAGGGGTGCACTACAGTTTCTACCAGTGTGGAGCAGCAGATGGAGGTTAAGATACATCCAGAACCCCAGGGGGCGGCGGCTGGACCTGCCGGAGAGGTCCCGTTAGCCTATACTCCAGGGGTCACCCAGGAAGTCACTGTCGAGCCATCAGCTGCGATACCGGCCTTTGGGTCAGGGCCGCAGCTTGGCGATTTCTGTTCAGACTTTGTGTTAATAATGCATCAGGCATTCTGTTTGCGGCGTCAGGGGAAATTACTGGAACCCTTGCAACTGTCTAGTTCTACGCAGCAGCCCGGATTGGCGGAAAAGGGTAGCATTTCTCCGAGACCCCCAAAGAGATCAAGGTCTCGTGACCTTTCTCCCTCAGAGGTGGAGTGGCATGAAACAGATGAGGCTGAGATGGATCTTGAAGCAGAGATGGACGACTTGGAAGAAGGTGAAATTCCGGAGCCTGAGGATCAGGCGAAAATCATTCGAGTATTCCTTAAGGACGAGCTGACGGCACTTATTACGGAATCCCTCCAGATGTTGATGCTGGCTACAGCACAGTCGACTGAGGAGGAGAGTGTGGAAGACCCTATCATTCAAGCGGTGAGGCAGGTGCAGGTAGTGTTTCCTGTACACAGAGTGTTTGACCAGATGATTAAGTTAATTGTACATAGTTTGAAAAATACGATGTTCCATGTAAAACCACGTTCATTATTTGTTAATTGTAAATCGCCTTTGATCTTGGGAAAAAGCGGTATAGAAGAAAAGCATAAATAAATAAATAAAATAAATAAATGATCCAAGAAGAATGGGATCAACCAGAGTCAGGTCTCCGAGGAATCAGAACTGTGAACAGACTCTATCCTTTAGCGGATAAGGACAAAGAGAGGTTCTGCTCTGCATGGATGGATGCGGCAGTGTTAGCGGTCACCAAGAAGACCACTATTCCGGTATAAGGTAGCGCGTCATTAAAGGATGTGCAGGATAGGAAAGTAGATGGTTTGTTGAAACAGTCCTTTGAAGCTGATGCTTTGTTCTTGCAGGCTTCCATTTGTGGAGCTTGGGTGGCAAGAGCATGCCTCAGATGGTCTCAGCGCTTGCGGCAGTCTACTCAGCTAGATCAAGAGTATTAGAGAGCTGGATAGGTTGGAGTCAGGGTCCGCATATTTGGCATATGTACATTACAACTTGATCAGGGCGCTAGCTAATAGTATGGCTTCGTTGGTTGCCGCACGAAGATCCCTATGGTTAAGGAATTGGGCGGCCAATGGCTCGTCTAAATCGCACCTCAGTAAGCTTCTGTTTAAAGGGAAGTTCTTTGGAGAAGATCTTGACAAGTTGGTTAAGGATTTAGGGGAGTCAAAAGGTGGTAGACTCCTGGAGGATAAACCCTAAGCAAGGGAAGACTTTATTAGCCTTTTGGGGTCAGTTTAGGGATTTCAAAAGATTCTGTACTTCTCGTTTGGGCTGTTTCCAGAGAGGAAGATTTGCTTCTAGAGCCCGTGGGTTTCGGGGAGCAAGTAGAGGTTTCGCAACGACATCCACAGCGGCAACTCGAAAACCCCAATGAAAGCTGGCGGGTCCCAGTTGGAAGCCAACCAATAGGCGGGAGGCTTCGGGGGTTTCTTTCTGCCTGGGCCCAAATAACGTCCGACCAGTGGGTTTTGGAGATAATTCGCGAGGGTTATGCGCTGGAATTGGCAAGACTGGTTCGGGATTCCTTTGTGATGTCTCCCTGCAAAGGTCAACAAAAAACTCCAGTGATCCGCAGTACACTAGATCGACTTTTGCAAATGGGTGTGAACGCGCCAGTTCCGTTAACAAATTACAGTGTGGGTCGATACTCAATTTATTTCGTAGTGCCAAAGAAGGACAGATCTCTACGACCTATCTTGGATCTAAAAGGCGTGAATCTGTGTCTGCAAGTGCCACATTTCCGGATGGAAACGTTGCGGTCGGTCATTGTGGTGATACGCAAGGGAGAGTACTTACGCCTCCGTAAGATCTAGGGATGTTATCTGCACATTCCAGTCAGAGCAGCCCATCAGAAGTTTCTACGGTTCGCCCTTCCATGGGGACATTATCAATTCCAAGCTTTAACTTTTGGGCTGGCAACGGCGCCGCGGACTTTCACCAAGATTATGGTGGTAGTGGCGGCGGCGTTGCGGATGGAAGGAATTCTGGTTCATCCTTATCTTGACGATTGGTTGATTCGGGCAAAATCAAAAGCCGAGAGTGTTCAGGTTACAGACAAGGTAGTGAAGTTTTTGCAGGGACTAGGCTGGGTGGTCAATTCGGCCAAAAACCACTTCCTTATCGTTCCTCCAGCTTAGTCCTCTACGTATGGGTAGTGCACCTCCTACTGCAGCATGAAGACTGGACCAATCAAATTTCAGCATCACTGGAACCAGCATCCTGTCTAGCCCTTCAACTCCAGTGTGTCCAGTCTTCATGCAGCAGGAAGATGTTTGTGAGCCTGGCTGGGTTCACTAGTCAGTCAGTTTAGGGCTTAGTTTTCTAGCTAACCTTTTGTCTTTTATTTCTTTGGTCCCTATTGGGGTTTCTTTTTCTTTGCTATAGGACAGGAGTACCTGTCTCTTTAACATTTCAATCGAAACCGGCACTCCGGAGGAGGGGGGGCTCAGCAGAGGTCTCTCTCCTGCTCAGCCAAAAGCCGCTTGCAGTTTCCTTGCATTTTCCTTTTGCTTGGCTTGGATCTCTGTTCCCAAGGCTGGTCGGGGCAGAGCTCCTGCAGCGGCTGTCCAGCGCCACAGTTCCTGTCAGGTAGGACTCTGTGCGCTTGAAAGTGCTGACGGGCTTCTCGGGGGCGGACACTGTGTGTGCAACTGTCCCTGCCTTTGACCCTATCGCGTTTTTTTCTTTTTCTTTCTTTGTTTTCGTTTTTTCTTTAGCGTTTTATTTTGTGAGCTACTTTCTCTTTCCCGGAATTTTGGCTACCCGTGAAGGGGTGTCCTGCATCGTCGGGGCCTTACCCGGGCTGGTCCTTTTGGCGCCAAACTCCTCCCAGCGCGCCAGAAATTGGTGAGTACCCGCGGCCATTTTGTCCGTCGCGGTTCTCTCATCAGAGCAGCCCACGCGGCCGTGTTCGGCTGTCCCGGAGTCACAGGCACCCTCTCCGGAGGCCCTATTCAATGTGTCTCCGTTGTTATCTTTTTAAATTTCGGTCTTCTTTTATTGCTCTTATTTCTTTTCCTTTTTTCTAGTCTCTCCACTTCTGCAGGAGTGTTTTTGGGCTGCTGGAAGTTAATTCTTAGCGTGCTGGGGAGCTTGCCTGCGTTTCTTTTTCTCAGTTTCTATAAAAAAAAAAAATATATCAAAACCAGGGGTCTCTCCTTGCTTGCAGCCACCCAGTATCTTGCTAGTGGCTTGATTTTTCTGGGACTCAGCGGCGTTTCCCTTCATAGTCGGTGGGCAGCTGATATCTTTCTCCGCCCCTGGGGGACCGGGTGTTTTGGCTCCCATGCCATCGGGGTCCCTGTGTGTTATTTGTGGATCTCGGAGGGGCGCTTCTACAGAGACGGGCATCTGTCAGCGCTGTGCCTCCGTGTCCCTCAGTATGGAGCAGCGGCTGGAGACTTCCTTAGCGGTATCTTGTCAGCTATGGTGACGGACTCGCCCTTGGAAGGCCCCTCGGGGATGGCCCCCGCTCTTCCTGTAGGCGCGGGGGCGCAGACTGATCTCGGGGGTGCTTCTCTCTTGGAAGACTTTCTCCAGATTTTATTTTACTGATGCATCAAGCGTTTTGTCGCAGGCGCCAAGGGGTTGCAGTAGGTTCCCCTCCTGGTCAGGTAGCGACCGCGCAACCTACTGCAACGGAGAGTGTTTTATCAGGCGTATGAGCGGCCAAGCGGCAGCGCCTACAGGAGCCCTTGTTGTCCGATTCGGATTGGATAGAGGGGGAGGATCCGGAGTTGGACATGGAGGAGGAGGCCTTAGAAGAAGGCGAGCTTCCTGAGCCAGAAGATCAGGCGAAAATCATACGAGTCTTTCGCAGAGAGGAGTTACCCGCGCTCCTTTCTGAGGCGCTTCAGACTCTTGGTCTGGTTCCAGCGCCGCCGGCTGAGGAGGAAGATGGTGCGGATCCCATCATTCAGGCGGTATGTCAAACACAGGTGGTTTTCCCCATGCACCGAGTCATTGATCAAATGATAGAGTGGGATACCCCAGAATCTGCTCTCAAGGGGATGAAGATCATGCATAAACTGTATCAGTTGGCGGACAAGGACCTCGACCGGTTCCGTTCGCCTAAGGTGGATGCGGCGGTCTCCGCTGTAACTAAAAAGACCACGATCCCTGTTGAAGGTAGTGCGGCCTTAAAGGAGCCTCAGGACAGGAAAATGGACGGTTTGTTGAAACAATCGTTTGAAGCGGACGCGGTAGCATTGCAGGCCTCCATTTGTGGAGCTTTGGTTGCTCGAGCCTGTCTTCGCTGGGTTCAGCGGCTTCGACAGGCGGCGTCCGCGGAAGCCGAGGACTTGACTGAGCTCCAACGCTTCGAGTCTGGTTCGGCGTATTTGGCGGATGTCCATTATGACCTTATCCGGGCACTTTCTAATAGCATGGGTTCTTTGGTAGCGACTCGCAGAGCCCTTTGGTTAAAGAGTTGGGCGGCGGATGCTTCTTCTAAGTCTCGCCTGGGCAAGTTACCTTTTAAAGGCAAGCTGCTGTTTGGTGAGGATCTTGATAAGTTGGTCAAAGAGTTGGGTGAATCCAAGGGCGGTCGCCTGCTGGAAGATCGCCCAAAAAGAGGGAGGTCCCTTCCTACTCCTCGGGGTCAGTTTCGGGACTTTCGTAGATTTCGGTCGCCCCGTTTTGTGGGGTCGCAGCGAGGTAGGTATCTCTTGAGGTCTCCCAGCTTTCGAGGGGCCTCTAGAGGTTTCGCTGCCGCGGCCTCTACAGCCGCTCGCAAGCCCCAATGAAGGGCTGCGGGTCCAGGCGGAGATTACTGCGATTGGGGGTCGCCTTCGACAGTTTCTCTCTTCTTGGACCCATATCACGTCCGATTGCTGGGTTTTGGAAATTATTCGGGACGGGTATGCCTTAGATCTAGCCAGACCCGTTCTCGATTCCTTCGTGGCGTCCCCCTGCCGGGGCCCTCTAAAGACCGCTCATGTTCGGCAAACCCTCGATCGCTTGCTCCGGTTAGGGGCCGTGGTTCCCGTACCGCTGGCGGAATATGGTCTCGGCAGGTACTCCATTTATTTCGTGGTGCCAAAGAAGGATGGTGCTCTTCGTCCCATTTTAGATCTCAAAGGCGTGAATCGCTGTCTTCGAGTTCCACATTTTCGGATGGAAGCCCTGTGGTCCGTAATTGTTGCCGTCCGCAAAGGCGAGTTTCTGACCTCTCTCGACCTGACCGAGGCCTATCTCCATATTCCTATCCGGGAGTCCCACCAGAGGTATCTCCGGTTCGCTCTTCCGTGGGGTCACTTCCAGTTCCAAGCGTTGCCTTTTGGGCTGGCCACCGCTCCTCGAGTGTTCACCAAAATCATGGTGGCGGCGGCGGCCTTGCGTCAGGAGGGAGTGCTGGTTCATCCTTATCTGGACGATTGGTTGATCCGTGGAAAGACTCGCTCGGAGAGCGAAACAGCCACGGCGAGGGTCGTCGGGCTTCTGCAGTCTCTCGGTTGGGTAGTCAACCCGGGCAAGAGTCACTTGGATCCGACTCAGTCGCTCGAGTACCTGGGGGTACTATTCGATACTTGCAGGGGGGCCGTGTTTCTCCCGGAAAGGAGAGTGCTAGCTCTCCAAACTCTCGTGCGCCGCTTTCGGCGGGCCTCAGCTCCGTCAGCTTGGCACTATCTGCAACTGTTGGGAACGATGGCGGCATCCTTGGAAGTAGTGCCTTGGGCTCGCTTCCACATGCGCTCCTTGCCCTCTGCCTTGCTCCGTCGCTGGTCCATTCAGAACGATTCGTTGAACAAGTGTCTTCCCTGCCCGCGGACGATATGCAGGGATCTGAAATGGTGGTTGCGCCCATCCTCGTTCTGAGCGGGGATGCCCTTGGAACAGCCGGACTGGGTTCCGCTGTTGACGGATGCCTGTCTCACGGGCTGGGGCGCGCACTGCGGGGAGCTCGTGGCGCAGGGTCTCTGGTCCCAGCAGGAGAGCGGTTGGTCGATCAATCGTTTAGAGCTGAGAGCCGTTCGGTTGGTGCTGCAAAGCTTCGAAGTTCAGGTAACGCACCGAGCGGTAAGAGTTCTCTCCGACAATGCCGCGACCGTGACTTACATAAATCGGCAGGGCGGTACCGGAAGCGTGGGCTTGGAAGTGGAAGCCCAGTTGCTGTTCGCGTGGATAGAGCCCCGGTTGCAGACGATCTCGGTGGCGCACATTGCGGGGAAGGACAATGTCACGGCGGATTTCCTCAGTTGAGTTCACGTGGATGCCGGCGAATGGGAGTTAAATCCTGCAGTATTCCAGCAGTTAGTGCGTCGTTGGGGTCAACCTGTGATGGACCTGATGGCCACCTTTCGATCCGCAAAGGCGCCTCGTTTTTACAGTCGACGGCGAGAACACATGTCCGAGGGCATCGATGCTCTTTTACAGACTTGGCCCTCCGCCGGCCTTCTTTATGTGTTTCCCCCGTGGCCTCTTCTGGGACGGGTGATTCAGTGGATCGAGTCTCACAGGGGACGGGTATTGTTGATAGCGCCGGATTGGCCCCGTCGTCCCTGGTATGCCGACCTGATGCGGTTGTTAAGCGATTCTCCGTGGCGGCTTCCGCTTGCTCTGGATCTGTTGTGTCAGGGTCCTCTTCGCATGCCGCATGTGGAGAGGTTCTCTCTTACGGCCTGGCTATTGAACGGCCGAGGCTAAGGAAGAAAGGTTATTCGAAGTCTGTTGTGGTGACGTTGCTTCAAGCACGAAAGAGGTCCACTTCACTGGCTTATGTCCGAGTTTGGCGTATTTTTGAGGATTGGTGTTCCAGGCGTCAGGTTCGGGCGGCTACGGCCTCTCTTCTGGTGGTATTGGACTTTTTGCAGGACGGTTTTGATAAAGGTTTGGCCGCCAGTTCCTTGCGGGTGCAGTTAGCGGCTCTTTCCTGTTACAGGGGTAAAGTACAGGGGGTCGCGCTGGGCACCCATGCCGATGTGATCCGTTTCCTAAGAGCGGTTTCTAGACTGTGCCCACCGCGCCGCATTTCTGTCCCTTCATGGGACCTCAACTTGGTCTTGCGCGCGCTTACTGCCGCTCCGTTTGAGCCTCTCTCTCGGGTCTCGGTGAAGGATTTGACCCTTAAGGCGGTGTTTCTTGTGGCGATTTGTTCGGCGTGGCGCATTTCCGAGCTTCAAGCTCTTTCTTGCAGGGAGCCTTTCCTATCTTTCTCGGATCAGAAGGTGGTTCTGCGGCCAGTACCTTCCTTTTTGCTTAAAGTGTCTTCTCCTTTTCACTTTAATCAGGTGGTGTCGCTCCCGGTGTTGCATGCGTCGGGGGAGCGGGCATCTGATCGCGGTCTTAGTCGTTTGGACCTTAAGAGAGTTTTGCGTCGGTATCTAAAGGTCACCGAAGCCTTCCGCAAGTCGGATCGTTTGTTTGTCCTGTTCGGCGGTTCCAGGAAAGGTGATGCGGCAGCGAAAGCCTCCATTTCTCGGTGGATTAAAGAGGCCATTGCCTCGGCCTATCTGTTGCAGGGGCGTGTTGCGCCGCTAGGGTTGAGGGCTCATTCTACAAGAGCTCAAGCGGCGTCCTGGGCGGAATATAGCTTGGTGTCGCCGGTGGAGATTTATAAAGCGGCGACGTGGTCGTCCCTACACACTTTCAGTAAGCACTATCATCTTGATGTCTTGGCGGCGCGTGATGCCTGTTTTGGCTCCGCGGTCTTGCATGCCGGTTGGCAGAATCCCTCCCGTTAAGGCTGCTCTGTTACATCCCATACGTAGAGGACTAAGCTGGAGGAACGATAAGGAAATAGTAATTACACTTACCTGGTAATTGTAGTTCCTTGAGTGACGACAGCTTAGTCCGCCTTCCCTCCCTGGGGGCACTGTTTTGCCCCGGCACGCATTTGGTACGGGAGTCGGTAGTCACAGGTGAGTGTTTCAGGTGTTTCTTGTTTGCTCTTAGTTATTCTCTTGCCTTTTTTGCTCTCGCTGACTGCTTCTGGTGCGGCAGGCAGGGGATCCTCGGCTGTTTTTCGTTTTTTCCTTCCCCTCTTTTAGGGATGGTTGCAGTCTGGTGTGGTTTATATATATATATATATATATCACATACCATAATTTTAAAAAAACAAACCAAAAAAAACCTACTTTCGCCACCTACACTGCCTACTAACTCATTGCATTTTTTCTTAAAGGTTAGCTATCTGTTTGAGTTTGCTTTGACAGTAGTTCACTGGAGTTGAAGGGCTAGACAGGATGCTGGTTCCAGTGATGCTGAAATTTGATTGGTCCAGTCTTCATGCTGCAGGAGGAGGTGCACTACCCATACGTAGAGGACTAAGCTGTCGTCACTCAAGGAACTACAATTACCAGGTAAGTGTAATTACTATTTGGTGCTGTCCCAGGATCTAGAGTACCTTGGCGTATGGTTCGACACTCAGAAAGGTGCGGTATTTCTACCGAATCGTCGGGTCCTAGGACTTTGCCAACTGGTTCACAAGTTCAGATCCGCTCTGGCGCCTTCAGCGTGGAATTACCTTTGCGTGCTAGGAACGATGGCGGTGAATTTTGAAGCCGTACCATGGGCCAGATTTCATATGAGGCCCTTGCAGCAAGCGCTGCTTCGTCGCTGGTCGCATCAGTCCGACTCGTTGAACAAATGTCTTCCCTGTCCCCTCCAGGTCAGGCAGTCCTTGCGGTGGTGGCTGCTCCCCGGAGCCTTCAAAGCAGGGATGCCTCTGGAGCAGCCGGAATGGCTACCGCGGTTGATGGATGCGAGTCTCGCGGGATGGGGCGTGCATTGCGGAGATCTTTTCGCGCAAGGCACTTGGTCTGTTCAGAAGAGCAATTGGTCAATCAACCGACTGGAACTGAGAGTGGTTTGTCTGGCGCTTCAAACGTTCGAAGCTGCAGTAGCAGGTCGAGCGGTGAGAGTGCTATCGGACAACTCGGCGACGGTAGCCTACATCAGTTGGCAGGGTGACACAGGAAGTGCAGCCATGGAGGAGGAAGCAGAGACACAGTTTTCTTGGGTGGAGAACTGACTACTGGCGATCTTGGCAGCGCACATTTGCAGGGAAGGACAATGTGACGGTGGATTTTCTCAGCAGGGTCCAAGTGGATGCCGGGGAATGGGAATTGCATCCGGACGTATTTGCACTAATAGTCTGCAGATGGGGGCCACCGATCATGGATCTGATGGTGACCTTTCAGTCAGCGAAAGTGAGTCGCTTCTTCAGCAGACGACGAGAAAGGATGTCGGAGAGGCTCGACGCCCTGATGCAACTTTGGCCGTTGTCAGGTCTTCTCTGTCTTTCCTCCATGGGCGCTGAGAGGCCGCATGGTTCAGCATATCGAAGCTCATCATGGGAGAGTGCTGTTGGTGGCTCCGGACTGGCCAAGACGACTGTGGTATGCCAATCTCATTCGGCTTCTCGACAGGGAGCCATGGAGATTACCGGTCGCGGAGGATCTGTTGCGCCAAGGTCTACTTCGAATGCCTCAGGTGAATCGGTTCTCGCTTATGGTTTGACCATTGAAAGGGCGAGGTTAAAGGAAAAAAGGATACTCTGGAGCGGTAATCGCAACATTGCTTCGAGCGAAGAAGACGTCTATTTCTCTGGCATATGTTTGGATATGGCGAATTTTTGAGGATTAGTGTTTAAAGCTACAAGTTCGCGTGGCTACAGTATCCGTACCTTTGGTTTTAAGCTTTCTACAAAATGGATTTGATAAAGGCTTGGCAGCCAGTTCCTTGAGAGTACAATTAGCAGCTCTGGCTTGCTATAGAGGCAAAGTCCAGGGTGGGCCTCTGGGATCTAGGATGTGTTGCGGTTTCTTAAAGCAGTGACCAGGCTACGGCCTTCTCGTAGAATTGTCGTACCGCCGTGGGATTTCAATTTGGTTTTAGGGGCGTTAATTAAAGAACCTTTTGAGCCATTACACCGAGTGTCGGTAAAGGATTTAACTTTAAAAACAGTGTTTTTGGTAGCCATCTGTTCGGTGCGGCGAATTTCGGAGTTACAGGCATCATGTAGAGAACCATTTTTGTCTTTTTCCAGAGAAAAGGTGGTGTTACGACTAGTGCCGTCCTTTTTGCCTAAGGTGGTTTCTCCGTTTCACCTAAATCAAACGGTTTCTCTTCCAGTTCTTGGTTCAATGGAGGAAAACGCATTGGACCGTAGCTTGTGCCGTTTGGACCTAAAACGAGTGTTGCAGCGGTATTTGAAAGTTTCGGAACCTTTTTGCAAATCGGTCCGCCTTTTCGTGGGGTTCGGAGGTCCCCGCAAAGGTGAAGTGGCGGCGAAAGCGTCTATTTCTAGATGGATTAGCATATCTGGTGCAGGGACGTTCAGTTCCAATGGTCTTATGAGCGCGCACTACCAGAGCACAAGCAACCTCCTGGGCGGAACACAGTTTGGTTCCAACAGTGGAAATCTGTAGAGTGGCCACCTGGTCGTCGCTTCATATTTTCAGTAAACACTACCGTCTTGATGTTTTAGTGGCGAATGATGCCTTTTTCGGTTCAGCGGTGTTGCGAGCCGGCTGGAAAGGTCCCTCCCAATGAGCACTGCTCTGTTACATCCCAGAGGTGGAGGACTGAACTGGAGGAACGATAAGGAAATGGAAATTACACTTACCTGGTAATTGTTGTTCCTTGAGGAACTCCAGTTCAGTCCTCATTCCCGCCCGGGGTGGTGTAGTTGAACAGAGAGTCTCCGTTGCAAGGGGCATCTGCAATGCGTTCGTGTGTGTTGTCTCTGTCCAGAGGCATGCAGCCATGCCAGCCGTCTCGTGGATATGGCTGTGCCAGCAGTACGGATGGCCGTCTCGAAGGCGTCGAATACCGTGCTGACCAAATGCTTACTGCATTCATTGAGATCTGCCATCGTGGCCAAAGCTGTTGGCTGTGCTGCTTGTGGCAAAGAAGTGATGGAATTTTTCAAGGATCGCAACAAGGTGTCCTGGAAGAGGACATGTTGGAACTGGTGCGCTGCTATCCTTGCGTTTAGCATGGCACTTTGGAATACTTTCCTCCCCACGTCATCGAGAAGCTTTGGGTCTGGTCCAGGTGGGGAGTTTGCGTGGGTGCGTGATGATTTTACACGTTTCAGTGCAGAGGATACAATGATGGACTGGTGGGGGAGTTTGTTCCCTGCAAAACCTGGTACCTGATGGACCTGGTACTTTGTCCAGTTTTCAAGGACAGACAGGAGCCGAGGCTGGATTTTTCCAAAGCTTTGTTTGAGCGTCCAGTAGGCGTTCATGTACAGGCAGCGTTACAGGGGTCTTTTGAGTGTTCAGGTACTTGAGCACTTCGGGTGCTGTCTGGTCGAGAGCAAGAGTGAGGGCCAAGGCAGTTGTCATCTTCCATAGGAACTTGGGGTAAGTGAGGTCTTCAAGAGGTGTTGATGTAGTGTATGGGTCTGGCCCCGTCCCCGAACCTGTGGAGGAGCCTTGTGTTGAATCCCTGGGGTCCATGGGGGGAAGGTTTCTGTGCCGTGGTAGTTGAGCCTAGAGGTGCCGCTCCTTCCTCTTCCTCCCCTTTGCTGATGTCTGAATGGTGATCCAGGGAGACACTTCTGTCTGTAGAGGAGTCCTCTGCCAGGGAGGGAGGGCACAGGTTGGCTGTGTCAGCCATGCCGGGGGTTCCTTTGTATTCCCTGGGGTGGAGAGTGACATTGGAACCGCCGTGAGGCCCTACTGCAGACGACTGGACAGGTCCAAGAGCAGCTGGAGGATGGCATCTTGGTTGAGAACGCCCCCTGCAATGTTTTGTTGGCTATTGAGGTTACTGTTGGCGTCCTTGACATTCGCGGGTGAGGCTTGTGGAGGTGGACCTTGCTCAGATCTCTGGAGGCTGTGGTCTGATCCCTGTCTCTTTCTCCTTTTATATGGGTGCGATTCACTTTCCCCACTGCAGGAGCTATTGGGAGAGTGTTTGGCATGTCTTCTGCTTTTGTGCAGTCTCTCTCTGCTCAGATCATGGCTCCGGGGTGTGTGTCCATGGGCGGAGCGTCTACTTTGCGCCAACCGCTCTCCTCTGCCGAACCTCAGAGCCGATGTGGGAGGATCTGCTTGTGTTTTTTCCCCGATTGGGAGGCTTTGGGTACAGAAATGATGGCACAGTCGGGGGTGAAGGCCTCAGGGTGCGCATCTTGGACCCCTGGTCTGCTCCAACTCCATGTGGCGGAGCTCAGGAGGAGAGGGGGGTTGCGAGGATAGGAAGTCCTGGAGCACGTAGTTTCTTGATCTGCGGGCCCTGGGGTACATCCGAGAGCAGTGCAAGCAGTCTGTGACCTGGTGGCTGGCTCCCAAGCACCGCACACACAAGTCATGTTCGGTGCTGTTCAATTTTTTTTGTGCACCGGGAGCATTTTTTGAAGCCAGTCTTAGCTGATCTAGGCATACTGTAAAGTCTCTGACCTGTAGATGATTGCTTGTAGATTTCTTCTCTGTCTGGGGATTTTGATGAAAAGTTATATGGAGAGCAGTTAGCCCATCTTGCTCGCAAGGCAGAAGAAGAAAGACTGGCCAGCTAGAGGCGGGCTGGTGGGTTGGGCTACTAGCTCATTCTCAGAAAGGCTTGCCTTTCTGAGCTCTGGAGATCACTTCTGCATGGCGCTGTCGGAGGATGTCACCATTTGTGGCTGACAAATCCTGCATGTCCTTCTTGAGGGATTCAAAGGAATTCTTTGGGGGCATTTCTTTATTCCTGCCTGGAAGTTTGAGCACACAGCGGTGCTCCTTATTTCTTCATACCACCTTATCTGGGCCTTCCAGAGGTGCTCCTGGTCAGGAGGATCAGTGGAGCACTCTGAAGGAAAGTGCTTCTGTACATGAGGTACGTGACAGCCTTTCACTTCAGCAGCCTCCTCTGTCAGTCTCACTTCTTCAGTTCAAGACTTGTCCTGCCAGGCTCATTATAAAGTTCAGTTAAAAAATAAAATAAATAAAAGCAACAAACAGAAGGACTTGTAGGAGACAACCAGTTCCAGGGCTCCAGCGTCGGTATTCTGCCGTCCTCCTTTACAGCTAAGTCTCTGCAGGTCCCGCTCAACTCTGTCAGAGAGGTACGATGGGGGAATTCCCTGCTGGCTTAAACTTCAGCTCTGCCATTCGCTCCACGTTCTCTCTTCTCTCTGCTGCTTTTATCTCTCTCTCTCTCCTTCCTTGGGGCTTATTCTTTGCACACATTTTTACCTGCTCCCACGGTTCCTGCCGAAAACACTTGCAGTGCGGTGGTCATTTTGTGCACGGCAGCAATTATCCTGCGCATTTTCGGCCTCCTTTTTATTTCTTCCTTCTGTTGCGGCAGCCGTTTTGGGCTGAGCAGTTTCTCATTCTGTGCGTTTTTGGCTTCATTTTCTTTTCATCTTCTGGCGCTGGCAGCTATGTCTCCCCCACTGCAACACTGTAGCTTGTGGAAGGAAGCACAGGATTCTTCAGGACAGTTTCTGTGCCGCGTGTAGGGGCGATCCAGGGAGCCCCTTTTTAATCATGCTGCCATTGGCTCTACCGCCTGCTGCCTTGCCCTCTTCGCCCGTGCCCACTCAACCCACGCCAGAGCCTATTCCTCAAGTTCTCCTGCCTGAGCAAACCTCACTCACGCTATGGAACTCTCCGCAGCAAGGTTCCAGCAGTTCGGATCAGCAGTTTCTGTCCTCCTTCCGCCAGGCCTAGGATGTTTGGCACTCCGGTGCCTTGCCGGGACCAATTCATACTCATCTCCTATGCAGAAACATGCCAGCTCAGTTCAGCTGCAGCTTCTTCCACTTTCTCTACTTCCCAGCTCTGGACTGCTTTCGCTCCCGCAGGAGACATGCACTCTGACGGAGAGATGGTGGAGTGTCAGTTGGAGGATTTATCTCTCCACTCTGCGTCCAACAGAGAGGAGGGAGAACTTTTCACTTCTGGAGGAGCTGCAGAAGGATCAGAAATCTAGAGATGAAGGTCAGGATATCCATTTATTCCGTAAAGAGGAACTTCCGGCTCTCAATGCACAGATTTCTAAAGCGCTTCACCTCTGAGTCTTCCGTTCCTCCGGAACCATCTAAACCTCCAGTGGATCCCATCATTGTTGGAATAAAGAAGCCTGCCAAGGCCTTTCCCTTCCCCTCAGAGCTTCAGCAGATGGTCACCGTGGAGTGGGATAGCCCAGAGGTGTCCTTATGCTTGGCGTGCCGCTTGGACTGAATATATCTCTGGTCTCCGGGGACCTTGACAAATGGCTGCATTTCCCTAAGGTGGATGCAGTCGTGACAGCTGTCACTAAGCACACAACCATCCCTGTTGAGGGTGGTAGCGCCTTGAGGGACCAAATCGACCGGAAGGTTGAGGGTCTTCTGAAGACGTTCTTCTCCTCTTCTGTCTTAGCGTTATGGGCAGCAGTATGCAGAAGACTCACTGCGTGGGCTCTGCTGAGATTGCTCCAACTCCTTCCGGAGGACCCAGCATTGCCTCGCTTGGAATCACTCACCGCCTTTATTGCGGATGCTCTGTATTATTTCCTCCGCCTTTCGGGTACAGTAGTTCGCCGCTGGCTTTGGCTCCGTCATTGGAAGGCGGATGCAGCTTTCAAATCCCGCTTCGCCAGAATCCCCTTCAGAGGTAAACTTCTCTTCAGCAAGGACCTTGAGAAAACTCATCAAGGATCTGGGGGAGGTCAAACGGCAACGCTTGCTGGAGGATAGCCCGCGGTTTAGTTTTCTTTGCCCGGTGGGGGGGCTTCCTCCTCGTCCTTTGCTTACAAGGGGTGCTTTTGCAATGTCTGCTGCTATTGGCCCAGCAAACCCGGAGCATCGTCCACCAGATCAGGAGCCAGGACTCAGTTCTTTCGTGGCACCTGCGGTACTGGAGAGAACTTCTCTTCCGATACCAAATTTTCAGGCCTCTTGCGTCCCTCCTGTTGATAGGCTTGGGGTCTATTAGAACATAAGATATGCCATAGTGGGTCAGACCTAGGTCCATCAAGCCCAGTATCCTGTTTCCAACAGTAGCCAATCTAGGTCATAAGTACCTAACAGTTTGCCCAAAAGACACAGGTTCCACAGTGCTTGTATTGAGTCAAGCAGTGATATCCTGGGTCCCTTTTAATAATGGTTTATGGACCTTTCCTCCAGGAGCTTGTCCAAACCTTTTTTTTAAACCCAGCTACACTAACCGCTTTTACTACATCCTCCGGTAACAAATTCCAGAGTGATTACACATTGAGTGAAAAAATATTTTCTCTTATTAGTCTTAAATAGGTTACCCTGTAGCTTCATTGCATGCCCCCTAGTCTTTCTATATTCTGATGGCTAAACAATCGATCTACATTTACCCGTTCCATTCCATTCATTAATTTATAGACCTCTATCTTATCTCCCTTCAGCCGTCTCTTTTTTCCAGGTTGAAGAGCCCTAACCTTTATAGCCTCTCTTCATAGGGGTATCCTTCCATCCCTTTTACCATTTTGGTGGCTCTTCTCTGGACCTTTTCTAATAACGCTAGATCCTTTTTAAGATACGGCGACCAGAATTGCACACAGTATTCAAGGTGCGGTCGCACCATGGAACGATACAGAGGCATTATAATATCCTTTGTTTTATTTTCCATTCCTTTCCTTATGCTACCTAGCATTCTGTTTGCTCTCTTGGCCACTGCTGCACACTGGGTAGAGGGTTTTAACATGTTATCCATGATGATGCCTAAATCTTTTTCCTGGGTGGTGGTTCCTAATGTGGAACCTTGCATCGTGTAACCATAGTTTGGGTTGTTCTTCCCTAGGTGCATAATTTTGCACTTGTCCACATTAAATTTCATCTGCCATTTGGATGCCCAGTCTTCCAATTTATCAAGATCCTCTTGCAATTTTCCACAATCCTCATGGGTTTTAACAACTTTGAATAATTTTGTATCATCTGCACATTTGATAACCTCACTCGTTACTCCCTTTTTCCGGTCATTTATGAATATGTCAAAAAGCAGTAGACCCGGCACAGATCCCTGGGGTTCTCCATTGGGAAAATTGGCCATTTAGCCCTACACTTTGCTTTCTATCTTTTAACCAATTCCTGATCTATAATAGTACACTGCTTCCTATCCCATGACTTTTTAGTTTTGCCAGAAGTCTCTGAGGGACCTTGTCAAAGGCTTTCTGAAAGTCCAGATATACTATATCAACCGACTCACCTTTGTCTACCTGTTTATTCACATCTTCAAAAAAACATATAACGGATTAGTAAGACAAGATCTTCCTTGTCTAAAGCCATGTTGACGGTCTCCCATTAAGCCATGACTATCTACATGTTGAGTAATTTTGTTCTTTATGATGGTTTCTACCGTTTTTCCTGGTACTGACGTCAGGCTTACTGGTCTGTAGTTTCCCGGATCACCCCTAGAACCCTTTTTAAAAATTAGCAGTACATTGGCCATTCTCCAATCTTCAGGTATTAGATGATTTTAATGATAGTTCACAGATTACTAATAGCAGGTCTGCAATCTCATATTTCAGTTCTTTCAGCACCCTTGGATGTATACCATCCGGTCCAAATGATTTTCTACTCTTCAGTTTATCAAATAGTTGTAATACATCTTCCCGGTGTATCTATATTTCTTTTAGTTCTTACGCAGCATCTCCTTTAAATACTATTTCAGTCATGGGTAGCATCCCTACATCGTTCTCAGTAAAGACCGAAGCAAATAATTCATTGTCTCTGCTATGTCCTTGTCCCCTCTTATTGCCCCTTTTATTTATTTATTTAGTTAGCTAGTTAGTTTTGTATACTACCTTATCCTTCAATCAAAGTGGTCAGAACACAATTGAGGGATACATTTAACACGAGGGGATATGAGACACATACACTAATACTTACAGGGAACATGGGCAATGGAGGGTTAAGTGGCTTGCCCAAGACCACAAGGAGCACCTGTGGGACTAGAAACCCCAGTCCTTCCGGCCCAAAGTTGCTGTCCTATAGTGGGATTTGAACCACCGACCTTCCGGCCTGTGGTACCTTGCCCCAACCACTAGGCCATGCCTCCTTTTTACCCCTCTATCATCTAATGGTCCAACTGACTCTCTCACAGGTTTTTTGCTAGGAATGTACTTGAAAAAGTCTATTATGTATTTTTCAGGAAATTGAAAAAAGAGCCAAATGATGAAAACTGGAAACAGCACAAGCACTGACAAGTTAAATGCAAGGCATTGATAAGGCAGGCAAAGAGAATTTGAGAAGAAGCTTGCTGTGGAAGCCATAATGTGTAATAAAGACTCTTTCAAGTACATTCGTGCCACATGTCGGAGGTCGCCTACTTCTTTTCTCCCACAAATGGACCCATATAACCTCAGACAAGTGAGTGCTTGAAGTAGTTTCAAGGGGCTATTCTCTAGAATTGGTGGCACCAATTCTGAATGTCTGACTCGTTTCCCCATGTGAGTCATTGACCAAGAAAGCAGTGGTCCGTCTGATGCTTCAATGCTTGCTCCAGCTACGCGCCATTTGCCTGGTTCCTCTCCCTGAAAGGGGCTTCGGTCACTATTGTTCCTTCTGCCCTATCTTAGACTTCAAGGACGTCAATCATTGCCTTCATATGCGCATTTCCACATAGAGACGCTCAAATCGGTCATCCAAATGGTGCGCCCGCGAAAGTTTCTTGCCTCTCTGGATTTAGCAGAAGCCTACTTTCACATTCCCATTCGCACGGAACACCAGTGGTATCTGCGGTTTCTGGTGCTCAGCAGCCAATGTTCCCTCTAATTTTCTGTTGGCTGTGTGCGCATAAAATATCAGCTGTGCAGCTTTTGAAGGAAGGTTAAATTTTTGTGCACCACATAACGACACTCGGAGTTATATACTTTAAAATTTGACTACACATCAGAATACAGTATGTACACAACATTGATTTTATTCAAATTAAATGAAAATAGACGATTACTAAATGAAGCGGAAAATTTCTAGTAATTACAATCACAACTTTTAAATTTTAAGACGTCTGTGTTTTCTATCAGAATCAGAACCGTAATTTTTGTGCGCTCTGTTGTAAAGTATGTGCGCTCACTCAGCGAGGTGTGTGCGCACGCGCACAGCTTAGAGGGAACAGTGTCAGCAGCCATTATTGTTCAGGCCCTGCCCTTTGGCCTTGCTACAGCCCCTCGCATCTTCTTGAAAGTCATGTTTGTGCTTGCAGCAGCGCTGTGGCGCCAAGGCATCAGGGTTCATCCATACCTGGATGACTGGCTCATCCGGGCCAAATCTTACCAGGAGGCGTGGTCACCGGTGGAACGGGTGATCACCTTCCTGGGCCAGGTCGACTGAGTAGTCAACCAGGCCAAGAGCTATCTTCAGCCAACGCAAACACTCGAATTCCTGTTCGCTCATTTTGATACAGTAGCGGGTCGTGTTTTTCTCTCCCTGGACCGTTGCATCAAGCTGGTGGCCCAGTTCCTGGCTTTTTTTCTGTCAGCCGGCACCTGTGACCTGGGGCTATTTGCAGGTTCTCGGCACCATGGAGGCTACCCTCAAGGTGGTTCCATGGGCCTGAGCGCATATTTATTTATATTTATTTATTTATATTCTCTTATATACCGCGCTATTCTGCATCAGTGCGGTTTACATTGAACAAACTGAAATTACATTGAACAGGGCATATGCGCTCGCTCCAACGCACCCTACTGTCATAATGGTCCCCTGCCACCCAGCACCTTCAGACTCCGCTACTACTACCTTGCACATTGAGTCGCACCCTCAGGTGGTGGCTCTCCCCTTGAAACCTCCTGAAGGGGTTGCCGTTGGATACCCCACAGTGGATACTTATCACTATGGATGCCAGTCTGTCTTCCTGGGGAATGCACTGTCTCTGTTGCACAGCTCAAGGTTCCTGGTCAGTCTGTGAATCCACTTGGATCAATTGGCTTGAAGCCTGGGCTGTCCGGCTGGCGCACCACTCCTTCCACTGTCTTCTTCAAGGTCGTGTGGTGCGCATTCTTTCAGACAATGACACTTCTGTGGCTTATCTCAACTAACAGGGCGGAACCAAGTGTCCTGGAGTGGCCAGGAGATAGCGCTCCGCCCAAGGAAACAGGAGCGCCATCTACAAGCACTCTCAGTCCAACACATTGCAGGAGTGAAGACCATTCAGGTGGATTTCCTCAGTCGACACATGCTGGATCCCAGCAAGGGGGAACTAGCTCTATATGGGCCTATGCTTCCATAGTAGCCCACTGGGGGTGGCCAACCTTGGATCTAATGGTCACCTCCTCCAACGCCAAGTCGAACTCCTTCAGCCAATGGACAGAGCTGCAATCTCAGGGGCTGGATGCCCCTGGCCCTGCTCGCACCTTCTGAACATCTTTCCCCCGTGGCCACTGATCAGCCATGTAATATGCAGGATAGAGGGCCATCTAGTCCGAGTGGTACTTTGTGGCTCTGGATTGACCATGACATCCCTGGTATGCCGATCTCATGCTCCTGCTGTGTGCTCCACCCCTGCCTCTCGGCACACACTGAGGTCTCCTGCGGCAGGCCCCCATCTGCACGGACGACCCCACCCCCTTCTTGTTTTTGGCCTGGCTCTTGAGCAGCATTGACTAGAGTGCAAGGGTTATTCACCGCAAGTGGTGGTTACTTCGTGGATGATATCATCCTTCTTCATCATATGGATTCCACAGTATCAGATATTGGCCCCCTCAATGCTTGCCTGTCCTGTGTGGCTGCCTGGATGTCCACGAATTACCTGCACTTCAATCTTTCCAAAACCATGGCCATCTGGTTTACCTCCGGCAACCCGCCCCCCCCCAATCCCCCTTCTTTCCTCCTCCCCCATCCCTGTTGTCTTGTCTCTGTGCTATCTCAGTGTCACTCTTGATTCATCCCTTTCATTTAAAGATCATATCTCATCTGCAGTCCAGCGCTCTTTCTATACTTCATGCAGTCTGTCCTTTCATCTCAGTTCTCTCTCTGACCACATTGCTCCTGTCCCTTGTCATATCCCATCTGGATTACTGCAGTGTCTCCCTGGCCTGCCTCCCCCAAACCCAACTGCGCAGACTCCAACTAGTCCAGAACACAGCCGCACATATCCTGACTCATGCCTCTCGACTCACGCCTCCCGTACTGACCACATTACACTTCTCATTCGTTTGCACTGGCTCCCCATATCCTTCCGAATTCAATATAAAGTCCTCATCTTTGTTCACAAATCAATCCACACCGGTACACCACTCTACCTTTCTGACCTGATCTATCTTCACACCCCTCACCGGTCTCTCAGGTCCATCCACTCTAATCGTATGTCTGTCTCTCCCATCGCCATCTCAGGCCCATCTGGAAACCACTCGGTCCTCTGCTTTCTTTTTCATTGGCCCGCGGCTCTGGAACTCACTTCCATCAGCCCTCCACCTGGAACTCTCCTTCAACACTTTCAAAGCAAAACTAAAGACCCACCTTTTCTGTACAGCCTTTGACCTTCCCCCTCCCCCTTGTCCCCCGCCCCCCCCGCTGATGTCAAGTCCTCCTCCTATCCTCCCTGTTGTAGTCCTTCTTTGCTGTCTTTCTCTTTTAACATGCTATCTCTCTCCTATCTGAATTGCTGGCGTTCTGTTTCTTCTTCACAGCAGTATTTTTGTACTTCATTGATCGTAAACCACTCTGGTACATTACGTGTGAGCGGTATATTAAGTTTTGAATAAAGATAAAGGCACGGTGTCCCTCCACTTCTAAGGCTTATGCCGGAGTTTGATGCCTCTTCTCCTCTTGGTGCTCAGGCCAATCAGTCTCCCAATGGACAGTAGAGGTGCCAGTGATTTGTCTTTTCTCCAACACAGATTTGATAGGGGCCTGGCCTTTGATTCTTTAAAAGTACAAGTTGCGGCCTTAACTTGCTTTAGAGGGCCAATTCGGGGGTGTTTCCTCGCCTCTCATGCATGTGTCTCCCGATTCCTGCGGGGGGTCTGTTCTCTGTGTCTGCCTCTTTGATCTTTCCCTCTCCGCTTGAGATCCCTTTTGAGCCCCTCTGTGCCTCTTTCCTTAAGGACCTGATGCTCAAGACCTGTCTTTTTGGTGGCGGTTACATCTGCCTAGTGCATCTTGGAACTCCAAGCCCTCTCATGCTGGAAGCTGCTCATTTCGGGGCCACAATTTTGACTACAGCTGTCTTCCTGCCCTACGGTGGAGTAGCTTTGGTACTTCCCACTAGCCTGGACTGGTCTAGCAGGATGAAATGGAAGGTGAAATTTTTACTTTTAATTTCCTTTCCTGGAATCCTGCTAGACCATCCAGGACCCACCCTGTACTGGTCTTAGCGCCGCTTCCAAGAGATGTAATGCCAGATGGCAGTGGCGTGACCCCTCTCTTTGTACGTACTCACCGGATGGTCATGCAGTCATACATTTTGACCAGAACCCTTGGTCTGGTTGTCGCATAGTTCAGTTCAGTTTTGACTTGTAGTCTTTGTTTTGAACTGTTATGAAGTCATGCTGCTTGCTGTATCTATACTGAAGCTGACCTGTAGAGGTGCGTGGCTATATACCAAGGGTGATGTCGCAAAACTTCCATGATTTTTCTCTTGTCTCTCCAATCTGCTGACAGGGGGACACTACCCACTAGTCTGGACTGGTTTAGCAGGATTCCAGGAAAGGAAATTAACGGTAAGTAAAATTTCACCTTTCACACTGCATGTAACAGTAACTTTTTTTTTTTTTTTGTATTTACTGTTTTTTTATTAATTTTCATAAAGATACAGCCAGCAATAACAGTTACAAATACAAACATCATCCACAACAACTTTCCCCCTCCCCCCCCAATTTAACAGAAGGCACTAGGTCATCACACCCACTGCCCCCCCCCAGCCCATCCCAAGTTTTCCCACACTTTCTCATATTGGTCCTTACGTTGGCACTGAGCTGCCGTTGTCGCTCCATCATCCACTTGTCTAACCCTATCTTCACCCTGTTCAATACTCAGTGGCTTCCCCTGTTGCCAGTTAGCTGCTGTGGCACACCTTGTCACACATAAGCAAGCCAATATTGCTTTACTCCAGCCTAACCTCTTTTCCCCCCCATCGTGAGATCAGCATTCCAGAGTCTACATCTATTCTAGTACCCAAAAGAGTCACTATCCAATTTCGTACCCCCCTACAAAATCTCTGATCTTATGGCAGGTCCATCAGATATGCCACAACATACCCTGCTCCCCACAACCCCTCCAACAATCGGCCGAAACATTAGGAAACATCTGCTGTAGTCTATCCAGGGTATAATACTACTGCATTTAAAATTTTAACAACTATTTTCCCGGACGACTATAGATAAGGGTGTGCGTTTGACATTGTCCAGGATCTGCCTCCATTCTTTGTGTGTTATTTCACCCCCCAAGTCCTTTTCCCATTCTCTCATATAAGGTAGCTGGCAGAAGCCAGTCGCCTTATAAAGGGCCGAGACCATCCCCTGTGAGGTTTTCTTCCTATACCACACCATTTCTAGCTCGGTGAACTCATGTTACATGCCTGGTTTCCCCACCTTTCTCAGCAAGAAATGGTACACCTATCCATACTGAAATTGATCACTTTCCAACAATCCAAACTCCTCCTTAAGCTCCTGAAAAAGCACTAAGCTCCCATCTAGAAAGTGAAGGAAGTACTTCAATCCATGTTTAGGCCTATGCCTATAGACAACCTCCCTCCCTTTCTGGATTAAATTCCCTAAGTCCCCACTAAGGGGGCCATGACCGAAAATCCATCTGTGGGCTTATTGCCCTCTGCTTTCCTCGCTTGGTCCCACACCCGTACCACCTGTTGCATACTGGGGCTACACCATCCCCGGTCCACTGGGGCCATCCATGGTAGCGCCTCCTGCTGTAGTAAACTGCTGTTTAATTCCACAAATCTCTTCCCTTGCCCCTGCGCCCATCAAGTGTCATCTCCAGGAACAAGCAGGAATGTAGTCTTCACATATGGGTATCGTCGGGACCGACGGAGCCTGCACGGGAACGCTCCCCAGCGTCCAATAGGAGCGCCTTTGTGAGCATCCCTCAGCACATGTGCGCTGCCTTCCCAACTGTCCCTCTTCAATTCTTCGTTTTCCGTGGAGCTGACAGGATCTATTCCCTGTCACCGCAGAAAATTCCGTCTTTAAATTTCTTATCTCCAGGAACAAGCAGGAATGAGTCTTCACATATAGGGTACGTCGGTACCGACGGAGCCTGCGCGGGAACGCTCCCCAGCGTCCAATCAGAAAGCTTTTGGGAGCATCCCTCAGCGCCTGCGTGCTGCCTTCCCGTCTTTCCAACTGTCTCTCCTCAGTTTTTGTTTTTCCGCGGAGCCGGCAGGACATCGTCCTGTCTCCGCAGAAAATTTTTTCTTTAATTCTTGTTTTCTTGTGGTCGCGACTGTTTTTCCCGCCTCCACCGGTACCGCCAGTGGGTTTTTTCCTTTCTTTTCAAAAACTCAGGGAGA
The DNA here is from genome assembly GCA_033557465.1 of Ichthyophis bannanicus. Taxonomy (NCBI): domain Eukaryota; kingdom Metazoa; phylum Chordata; class Amphibia; order Gymnophiona; family Ichthyophiidae; genus Ichthyophis; species Ichthyophis bannanicus. The sequence continues at coordinate 202,007,117 of CM066041.1, read as the reverse complement.
GTTTTCCCTCAGTTTCTGTCTTAACGTTTTGGGGCCTGTATAGGCCTCTCCATCATGGAGCCGCCTTCTCCTAAGAAGTGCCTTAACTGTGGAAATTCAGTTTTCTTTTTAGACTCCAATAACTGGTGTCTAACCTGTTTGGGTCCTGACCCTCCTCCTCCGGAGCCATTAGGCTACAATTTTATGAGAAGAGATTTTCCATTTCGAGTTTTCCTCGATACCGAGTTCCCTTCCAGTGTCGTGGCACCGACAATTTCTTCTCTACAGGATCAGGTAACCCACAAACAGTCTGTTAAGACTAGCCAATCCTTGAGTGATAGGTCTCATGTCAAACATAAAGACGGCTCCGGCCTTGCCCTCAAGACCCTATTGGCTTCAAAACCCCGGCGGGAGTCTTCGGTCTCCAAAGCATTTCAGGGGTTTCAGGTTGTTCCTGGGGCTCACCCCTCACAGAACATACCTGAGCCATGCTCGGTGGTGGCATCCGCGTCGAGCGGTACCGATACCCCGTCATCGGCACTGGTGTTGAGTGATCCACTCTTCATCAGGGATCGTCATCAGGCGTTCTTGGTACCTTCGGGACCGATCGATACATCCCAGATTGACTTTCCAGTATCAGCAGCATCGCCGATACGACCACCGACGCCGGTACCCTCCAGACATGCATCGATAGACTCACTTCCTTCGATGCCGAGTCTGGAATCGATATCTAGTCTAGAAGACTGGGTACCGACGCGTCTCAGAACCGACGCTTACCGGTTCCGGATGCGCGGTATCGGATACTCACCAAGGGTTTTTGGTTCCCTCGGTACCGCTTGAGCTGCCTCCGATGACTGCTTCGATGTCGGTATCGCCTCCAATTCCGGCACAGCTACCTCTATCGGTACCGATGACGGTTCCTGCAGTAACATCGGGACCAACTACTTCCATGCCCTTTTCACCAGGATTGCTCCTTTCTATGCCTAGTTTGGAGTCGATACCTGGCATGGACGATGCAGTACTGACTGTCTCAAGTCATAACCGCCAGTACCAGTATCCATCCATTAGGGCTCCTTTTCTGCACCGGACCAGTACATCCTCCGGTGCCCAGGCTAGTTCTTCAACTTTAGCCTGTCCAGGGATGGTCCCCATTGGAGATCCTTCTTTTCAGAAATTTCTCCTTGACATGGCTTCATTCCTTGCTATTCCTATCCCTGGCTATGATCCTACACAAGGCTCTTCTGAGGAAAAGGGAAATATAATGCTTCCTTTACATCCTTCTTTGCAGGATCTTCTTCTGAGAATATGGGAAACACATTTAAGGGTTTCCTCACCTTCTACAGCAACTGATCTTCTGTATCAGGTGCCCCCCTCTCCAGGGTTTCAAAAGACTCAACTTCCCCATCATTCCATTGTAGTGGAATCAGCAATGAGGAAGGTAAAAAGCAAGAAGAAGCATTCTTCTTATCCGCCAGGTCGTGCTTCTAGAACACTGGATGTTTTTGGACGTCAAACCTTCCAAACATCTATGCTGGCAACAAGGATTCTCTCATATATTTTCTGTATGAGTCTATCCCTTCAGGAGGTCACAAGGAAATTATCTCTTTTGACTCCTTTTCTATCAGAGCCCAAGGCTGCAGACTATTCCTTACTTCTTAGTCATAGCCAAAATATATCTTGGTTTCTATCTCGTGCTTCCCTTGACTCTTTTAAGTCTGTTAGCAGAACCTCTGCTATAGCCATAGGAGCACGACGTAGAGCCTGGCTCCAAGCTTCAGACTTGAACAGATGGGCACAACAAAGACTGGGTAATACTCCTTGTGCTGGAGAAAATCTCTTCAATAGGGAGTCTTTACGTCAGGTTGCTCATTGCTCCACTGACTTCCCTGTTTCTGAGGGCTCTCCTAAGCCTTCTCCTTCCCCAGTAGGTTGGAAATGCCCTACCAAACCTTCTTTCCCTAAAAGAAGAAGGTTTTATTCTTCTCCTGCCCATCATACAGATGTTCCCAAACAAGGGAAACCTCACCCTGGTCTGAAGAATCCAAACTCAAGCCGGGAAAATTAACCCTCAATGGGGTTCTAATTGATCTCTTATAACATACAGTTCACTTCTTTTCAACAGAAGTTTTTCACTGTTTTTTTATTTAAAACTCTACGCTTGGATTCCTGTTTCCAGGCTATCCACTTGCTCTCAAGTAGGCTGAGCTGTCAGGAGATTCATGTTTGTGGGTCACAAGGTTTTTCCTCCTCTTCCTACCATGAAGAGAGGTTTGCCAACTATCTCATGATAGTTTCCCTGTACCACCATGAATTTTTCCTTCTACAGACTTACCATATAGCAAGTCTCACTTCAGCTCCTATTTTTTCTTTACCCTCTTTTTCAGGGCCTCCCCTGTAAGAGTGCTACCATACCACTGGAAGGCTTTCTTAGCCTTTCTAGTCTTCCTTTCCTTTCCAGTGTAGAGTTTTCTCTGGAGTTACCTCCCTGATTTCGTTGGACAGCTCATCAGACATGATCAGGATTTCTCCTCTTGTTCTGTCTGTTCTCTCTGTTACAAACAGAAGGAATCTTTCTGCTGTTCTAATCAGCAGCTGCCCATGCAGGAGTTCCAGTGATTTGACTACTGGTACTTTCTATGAGTTCCAGTCTTGTCTTCCACTAATCTTAGTAGTGCTTCCAAGATAGTACTCATCTATCTTGGAAAATCCTCATCGCTTCTTTCTGTCATCTCCAAATCCCTGGAGTTGGCAGCATAACTGAGGTGGCAGCTGGTTTCCTCCAACAGCCACTTTTATTTCCCAATCCTCCTGCATAGTGCTCTCTGCAATCCTACTGAGAAGCTTTCCACTATGGGCCCTTGCTAGAGAGCATGCAGATTTTTTTCTCTAATTACTATCCTATATGGTTGAAAAAGGCTTCCTCAGTCATTCCTCATGACTGTAGGGGTTCTTTATACCCTTCTGTTTCCTTTTAATAAAGGACTTAAGCCTTCTCTGTGACAATCTAAAGAGTCGCCCAGTTTCTACAGGAAATATGCTCTTTTTCCTTGCAGCTTGTCCTCATGGTATCCTAATCCTTCATGGACAGCACATATTTAATTAAACAACGCATGATACCCCCCCCCCCCCCCTTGTCCCTCAAGTGGGTCAACCTGGTATCTCATCCTATGCGTTTTCTGTCCATTTACCATTCGAGAGTTCTATAGGACTCAGGACTTGCTGTTTACAGACTGATATTATCCTCTGTTTTTCACGCAACCATCCTGGTTATTCCACTGGATGGCATTCCTGCACCATCTTAGCCAGGGGGAATAGATTCTCTATATATCTCCTCAAGTAGGTTCCACCTTCTTGTTATTGGATGAATCTTTCTCCTTCACATCTCCCATGTGAATGTTCTTATGGGCATATTTCTATCTGCTTAGTTGCCGACATTTATCTTTAGACATCTATATACATGTATGTATATATTTCTATATACTTCTCTATAGATACATATGTCTGTAAGCTGCGTGTGCATATCTATGCCCCTCCAGTTCTCACTATAGACATAGGGATATATATATACACATAGGGAGATATATATATATATATGTGTATGTGCATCTGTCGAGATGCTTCCTTATAGGTAGATATGTATTTCCATACTTATCTCTCTAACTGTCTATGCTTATAAAAGGTTTTTACCTTTCTATAGGTTCCAGACAGTGGGTTTGCATATCTTCACACTGTCCCTCAGTATGTCTGGGTATTATGCACACAACCACTACTGTGGTACTGACAGCTTCTACTTAACCCTAGGTCTAGATATCCCTGAAGCTCCATACTTCACTATCTTTCCTATCTCTCCACAGATAGGAAAGACAGGCTGGATCTTCAGTAGATCTGAAGTTTCAACTCTTCAGACATCTGTCCTCCTTGGGAATATGGGCTTTTCCATACCCCTTCTTCCCTCCAGGACTGGGCTAGTTGTCCAAATTAGTCAGTCTTCTTCTTTTGCTCCTAATGTTACTAACTCTGTATCCAAAGGAGTTCCCAGCTTTTTCCCATAAAGCTTCCACTGAAGACCTGACGTCTGGGTACTACCCCAGGTGACACCTGGGTCGCATATCACTTCCAGATTTGGACCTTCGCCTTCACTTCAGTGAGTTCACCTTGAACATTCCTCTGCTGGATCTCCAGTAGACTCCATCAGCCTCTCTACTTCCTGCAATCCAGTAGGTGAGGTCCATATTGTGTTTGTTCATGTCAATATTTTTCATGGTAATTATAACACATACAAGGACTCCTTACCTGTAGTCCTTAGGTTAGCTGTTTTTCCTACAGCTCCTCTCCTTTCAACTCCTACCCTCCGTCCTCAGGATGCCTGGCCATATGAGGTGTAGCATGTTCCAATCCTCACCATGCTGGGGCTCCAGGCATCTTAGCTTGGGAGTCCCCATATGTGAAGACTCATTCCTGCTTGTTCCTGGAGATAGCACAGTTACTTACCTGTAACAGGTGATCTCTGGGAACAGCAGGAATAAGTATTCACAACCCACCCACCTCCCCTAGGAGTTGTATCTCTCTATCTATCTTCCTTTCCTCTTTCTCTCTTTTCTCTCAGCTATAAAACTCAACTGAGGAGAGACAGTTGGAAAGGCGGGAAGGCAGCACGCAGGCGCTGAAGGATGCTCCCAAAAGCTTTCTGATTGGACGCTGGGGAGCGTTCCCGCGCATGCTCCGTCGGTACCGACGTACCCTATATGTGAAGACTTATTCCTGCTGTTCCCAGAGATCACCTGTTACAGGTAAGTAACTGTGCTTTCTTGTGGTCACGTTTGCCTACCGCACAACAGTTACCGGTACCACCGGTTCTTTTCTTGTCAAAAAAACAAAACAAAAAAACTTATGCTTTAAACTGTTTCTTTTCAGAAACTTTTCTCTTTTGGTGCTAGGCGCCATTTTGGGCACTAGGCCCCATATTCCTAAAACATGGAAAAACCAACTAGTGGTTTTAAAAAATGTACTAAGTGTGGCGGTACCATTTCTGTCACTGACACCCATGATTGGTGTCTTAAATGTTTAGGGCCTGAACATTCTCCAACTGAATTTCTCTCCTGTATGGGAATGACTAAAAGAGGAAGACAGAACCGGGCTGCAAAGCTCGGTACCCTCTTTTCTTCAGATGCCAGATCCATTACATCAAATCAATTTGGTCTCTTCCTGAACGTGTATAATCAAAACTTATTAAGGTGCGTTCAAATTTAACATCATATAATATGATGTTAAATTTGAACGCACCTTAATAAGTTTTTTGATTTGAGATCCATTACATCAACATCGTCAAGGGTCTCTTCTTCCTCCCATGGATCTCAGGTAACTAAACATAAAAGCCGGTCCTCAAAGGGTAGCTCTCCTGCTAAGCATCGAGAGGCCATTGGCATTGCCCTTGAGGGAACCACACCGGCAAAACAGCACCGGTGGGAGGCTTCGGCTTCCAAAGCATCGATGGGGCTTCAGGATGTTCTCAAGGCCCCAACCTCGCAAGAACTACCTGTGCCATGCTGAGGGGTTCCGGCCGTTTTTACCGGTACCAACACCCAAGCATCGGCAGCGTTGATAGACCAGAGGTTCCTCGCCATCGAACACAGCATCGCAGCTCTTCTCTCAGCTGTGGTACCATTGGTCCAACGGGCACCGGTACCGACATTGACACCAATGCCGGTACCGACACCGGTAACGGTACTGACGGTACCGGCCCCGGTGGGAATTCTTCCCATGCCATCTCTGGCTGGAATCGACAGATCGGTATCAGGTCAACTCAGTACCGACTTCGATCGATACCGACTTCGATCGATACCGGGACCATGCTTTGCAGGAGCATCGGGGTCAGGAATACTTCGATTCCTCCGATTCCGAACTCTGAGAATTCTACTGGTACTAGAGGGTTTCTCCCAGAAGATCCCTCTTCTCCCCAACGCAGAATGTCACCTCCAGAGGACATGTCTTTTCAGGATTTTATCCATGATATGGCCAAAGGTTTTTTCAATCACAGTAGCTCCTGAAGAGGAACCCAGAGCAAAGGAATTGGAAATTCTCCAATATCCTAAAGCTCCTAAGGAGGCAGTCACTCTGCCTATCCATGAAATTCTGCATAACTTGATGCTCAGAATATGGGAGACACCTCTGACTACTTCTCCTCACTCTAGGAAACTTGATACTATGTATCAAGTTCCGCCATGTTTTGGATTTCAGAAAACTCAGCTGCCACACCATTCAATGGTAGTGGAATCAGCCATGCGTAGGGTGAAAAGTGCAAAGAGGCATGCATCCAGTCCTCCAGGTCGTGAATGCAGGACTGGATGCTTTTGGGCCACGAACTTTTAAAGCTTCCATGCTTTCAGCTAGGATCACTTCATATATTCTATATATGGGAATGTTCCTCAAGGAAGTCACAGGAGACTTCGAACTTATGAGCCCATTTCTCGCAGATGACAAGAGACAAGATTTTCTTGCTCTAGTTAAGCATGCTCAAGATGTCTCCAAGTTTGTTAATCGTGCAGCTTTTGACTGCTTCAAATGCATCAGCAGAACCTCTGCTATAGCCATTGGCGCACGACGGATTGCCTGGCTACAGGCATCAGACTTGGGTACAGGACAAGTTAGGCAACATTCCTTGCACGGGGGAGAATCTCTTCGGCAAGAACTGGCAGGAAAAGGCTAACGAGTTAGATGCTGACAATACTACTCTAGATAGATAGATTGTCAAAATCTACAGCCACTCCAGCCAAAAAGAAGCCTTATAAAAAACCCTCTTTCAGCAAAAAAGAGGACATTTTATCCTTCCTATACCCAGCAGAGTCAAACTCAAGGTCAGGTTGCCCAAAAGGGACGAACTAGACAGCAAAAGAAGCCAAAAGGCCTGAGAGCCCAACCAGCTCTCCAGGTTCAGCCCCCTCAAGGGCTTTGACGCCTTCCTAGAGAGCTTTGCCTTCCTGCCTCTGAGGGGTCCCCAACCCCCCAATATCCCGGGCAGGTTATGTCACTTTGCCAACAGATGGCATCAGATAACAGCAGAAGATTGGACTTTGTCCATTGTAGGAGAAGGGTACAAGCTTAATTACAGCATGCCCCCTCCTACAATTCTAAAGCAATTCAATTCTCAAACCTCCGCAGACAATCTGCTAGATCACGAGGTCTTGACACTTCTTGCCCAAGGGGCAATAGAGGAGGTGTACCCATTCTTCAACGGGGTGCAGGGTTCTACTCCCCCTATTTTCTTATTCCAAAGAAAACAGGAGGACACAGACCAATTCTGGACCTCAGAGAATTGAACAAATATTTGTTTTGAGAGAAGTTCAAAATGATTTCTCTAGGAACTCTTCTGCCATACCTTCAAAGCCAGGATTGGCTTTGCTCTCTAGACTTAAAGGATGCATACACTCACATTCTCATCCATCCAGATCACAGGAAATTCTTACATTTCCTTTTCAAGGGAAAACATTTCCAGTACAGGGTTCTTCCCTTTGTTCTGGCTTCAGCACCAAGGATATTCGCGAAATGCATGGCAGTAGTAGCTGCATTTCTGCGAACCCTGAGGATATTTATCTTCTCTTACTTAGACTACTGGCTCATTTGAGCCCCTACAGTTGCAGAGGCCAGCACTGCACTGTCCCGTACAATGCGAATTCTCCAATACTTGGGATTGGTAATAAACTTCCCAAAATCCCAACTTGTTCCTTCCCAATGCCTGGAATTCATAGGAACCTGTCTAGATACCAGACAGGCAAAGGCGTTCCTTCCACAGGCCCTGTGTCTTTGCATAATGCAACTAGCTTCTCAAGCAGCAGGCAAATCCTCCCTCACTGCTCGAGAGCTACTGCAGTTACTGGGACATATGGCATCCACAGTTCATGTAGTCCCATATGCTCGCCTCCACATGCGAGCAGCTCAGTGGACCCTCTCCACACAGTGGACACAGGCCACGGGTCATTTGTCGGACAAAATAATAATCTCTCAACGACTAATTTTGTCCCTCCAATGGTGGCAATCACTAGAAAATCTGACAGTGGGTTCTCCTTTCCATCAACCCCTCTTTCAGGCCACCCTAACAACAGATGCATCACAGGTGGGTTGGGGAGCACACCTGAATCATCTCCAACCCAAGGCACCTGGACTCCACAGGAGGCTGGTTTACACATAAACCTCCTGGAATTAAGAGCAATCTATTTAGCTCTTCGAGTATTCCACGCCCAGCTCAGCTACAAGACACTCCCAGTCCAGACAGACAATCAAGCAGCCATGTTCTATGTGAACAAGCAGGGCGGAACAGGCTCTCTGTCGTTATGTAACGAAGCTTTACGACTGTGGGCCCTTGCCAGAGAGCATCAAATTCACCTTCTAGTGGTATATCTTCCAGGCATTCAAAACATTTGGGCAGACAGACTCAGTCGAGTACTGCTGCCTCACGAGTGGTCCCTCCACCTAGACCAGGTGGCAAAGATATTTCATCTTTGGGGGCACTCCAGACATAGACCTCTTTGCAAGTCCACTGAATGCCAAACTTCCCCAGTTCTGTTCCAGGATTCTGGCTCACAATTGTAAGGCAAGGGATGCCTTCCTCCTTCACTGGGGTCAAGACTTCCTTTATGCCTTCCCACCCATTCCCCTCATCCCCAAAACACTCTTCAAGCTTCAGAGAGATGGGGGTTGCATGATTCTCATAGCACCACGATGGCCACGCCAAACGTGGTATCCCCTGCTTCTACATCTCTCTCAAGCGGCACCTCTGGAGTTGGGGCATGCTCCAGATCTCCTTTCTCAAGAGAACGGGACGCTGTGGCACCCAAATCCCCAGTCCCTGCACCTTACGGCCTGGTTGCTGAAGGCTTAGATCTCCAGGATCTCATCCTGTCCCAACAGGTAAAGGATATCCTTCAGGCTTCTAGGAAACTTTCCACAAGAAGATTTTATGCCTTCAAGTGGAAACGTTTTACTATATGGAGCTCCAAGAAGAGATTAAACCCCCTTGTCATACCCTTAGAATTGATACTAGAGTATCTACTTCACTTATCAAATTCTGTTCTAAAGACCCATTCGGTGAGAGTCCATCTTAGTGCAATTGCAGCTTCTTATAAGCCTCTGAATGGACAGCCAATTTCCTCTCATCCACTCATATCAAGACTTATGAGAGGCCTTCTATTAACCAAACCTCCCATCAAGCCACCACCGGTGGCGTGGAATCTAAATCTAGTTCTCGGGCAGCTTATGAAGCCGCCTTTTGAGCCTTTAGTCACTACAGCCCTTAGGTTTTTCACCTGGAAGGTCATCTTCCTAATTGCAATCACGTCTGCACGTCGCATTAGTGAATTGCAAGCTTTAGTGGCTGATCTTCCTTATACTAGGTTTCATCATTATAAGGTTGTTCTTAGAACTCATCTACACTTTATGCCAAAGGTGGTCTCACCTTTCCATTTAAATCAATCAATTTATCTTCCTGTATTTTTTCCGAGTCCTCATGCCTCTAATGCAGAAAGAAACCTTCATACTTTGGATTGTAAAAGGGCCTTAGCCTTTTACATACAAAGAACACAGCAACATAGAAAGTCTTCACAACTTTTTATAGCTTTTGATCCTAGTCATATGGGACTTCCAGTCTCCAAAAGAACTTTATCTAAATGGATTGCCCAATGCATATCCTTTGCTTATGAGAGTAAGGATCTTCCTCTTCAGGACCATGTCACAGCTCATAATGTGAGAGCCATGGCTACTTCCACGGCTAATCTCCATTCTGTGTCTATCGATGACATTTGTCAAGCATCCACATGGGCTTCGGTACACACCTTCACAGCCCACTACTGCCTGGATAAAGCCTCCCGTTGGGATGCCTTCTTTGGCCAAGCTGTTCTTCAAAATCTCTTTCAGACCTAATTCAACACCTACCCACCAACCCTGGTGGAATGCCAGAGTTCCATGGGAGGAAGGATGCCTATCTTTCTGGGTTGGCACCTTCCTGGGGCTATCTCCCTGGCATCTTCAGCTAGGGAGTCCCCATATGTGAAGACTATATTCCTGCTTGTTCCTGGAGATAGCGTAGTTACTCACCTGTAACAGGTGATCTCCGGGAACAACAGGAATTTAGTCTTCACAACCCACCCACCTCCCCTAGGAGTTGTCTTTCTATCTCTTTGTCTCTTTCCTCTCTCCCTCTATCCTTTCACTCAACTACAAACTTAACTGAAGAGGGACAGTTGGAAAGGCAGGAAGGCAGCGCACATGTGCTGAGGGATGCTCCCAAAAGCATTCCTATTGGACGCTGGGGAGTGTTCCCTCTCAGGCTCCGTCTGTACCGACGATACCCATATGTGAAGACTAAATTCCTGCTGTTCCCGGAGATCACCTGTTACAGGTGAGTAACTACGCTTTATCTGCACTGCGTGACAGTAAGCCGCTATATCCGGCACCCCTAGGCCTCCCAACTCCCTTGGACGAAACATCACTTCCTTAGACGACTGGGGATACCAGTAATTTTTAAAGAGATTAGCTGGCTAGTTTTCCTCCTCGGACCCAAATATACCCTCCGGAAATGGCTTTTTAGCCTGGTTAAACATACTTTCATTCCACGGTGTCCCTCCAGTCCAGTCCAGACAAGTGGCATGCACTGCAGTTAGCAGGTGGAGTCTGAAAAAACACTCTTAGATCAGTATAAATATACTGTGCTCATTGATCCGAGCCAGTATTTCTCAGTCTCCAGCAGGTGGTGAGCATAGCCTGTGTGTCTAGACTCTGGAGCCTTACTAGGCTGTGTTTTGGCCTGGGGTGCGGAACCCAATGGATCTGGGTCCCTCCCCCACTTCCCCCCAGTAGCCCCTCTGCCCTGCTCCCTCCTTTCCCCATCTTCAGCCTTTGGGAGGGGGTGGAGGTAAGAGCTCCTGTGCTGATCTGTCTTTTTCTTTTAGTTACCTCTTTTTCCCTTGCTGCAGGTAAAATTAATTGAAAAAACACTAAGCAGGGAGAGGCGGAGCACAGTTCTTGTTCAGGCCCCAGTGAATAATTGTCATCTTATCCTTTGATTCTGGGGGTGTGCTTTCAGCATCGCGGCCCCATAGAATGGGACTGCTGTGTGGCAGCCACCGAGCACAGCTCTCTGAGATGAACATAAGACCAAGGTCCACAAATCGGGGGAGGCAGCAGCAGCAGATGAGCTGGGGAGAGCCCTGGAAACTTGGACTTAGACACTGGCGTGTTTGCTGACCACGGGAGGCTGTGGGTGATTGGTGGTTGTCCCATAGTTTTGGTGGGAACCACTGCCATCTTGGATCATACTTTACAAGGTGTGGCAGAGGGTTTAGGGCTCCCAGTCCTGTGCGATGCCTGTGATTTCTCCCTTAATTCTACCTCCGATAGGCCAGCAGAGTGTGCGGGTTGGCCCCTCTTCTCCCCAGAATTTGTGCTCCTGCTTCATTGGGTATTCTGATGAAGCAGAGAGCGGGGGAAGCATCCCCTCTGGACCCGTATGGAGCGTGGACCGGGAGTGCAACCAGCAAAGTGTCCATGGTAGGATTGCCTGGATGAAGACCATGACGTTGGCTCTGGAGTCCCTGGTCTCCATGAGGGGCCAGCAGACCTCCTTGAGCCGTTCTTGGAGGAATTGGAGGAGACAGAGCTCCCTGAGATGGAGGATCCGTGCAGATTTTCCACTGGGATGAACTCCTGCCATTGCTCATGGCCCTTCGGATGACAGAGCCAGATGAGGACCTGCTTATGGAGTGCATCAGGTGGCCATAGAGCCCCGCAGGCGATGATCTCAGAGGAGTGGAGTACTCCAGATGCAGGGCAGGTGGGGCATAGCATGGCTTGGCTTTACCCCATCTCGCCAGAGAAAAATGAAAAGTTGCGCCTGCCCCAGGTGCATGCTTTGGTGTCTAATGCAGAAGACCACCATTCCTATGGAAGGGGGAGTGGCCATCAAGAACCCACAGGACTTGCGCGTGGATGCACTTCTCAAGCAGGCTTTTGAGGTATCTGCTCTGGTCCTATAGGGTGCTATCTGTTTGGTCTATGTGGCCCGGGCTAGCCTACGCTGGTTGCAGGGTCCACAGTAGGAGGGGGCTCTGTCCTCTGTTCAGCCCCCTGATGCCTGGCTGCAGTTGAGGAAGGCTTTCCTAGCAGATTTGCTCTATGACTTATTGTGGGTCTCAGCAAAGATTATGGCCACAGTTGTGGCAGCATAACTTGTCAGCAGGCATGGCTTCTAATACTGTTAACCAAGCTTCCCTTTACGGGCAGATTGCTCTTCGGGGAGGATTTAGAAAAGTTGGCAAAGTCTCTGGGGGAATCCAAGGTCCCCGGGTCTACCTGAAGACAACCACAAGGCGGGTAGAGGCGGCCTGGTACAGGGCCAAGATAGACTTTTGGGGGTTTTGGCCCACTCAAGTGAGAAACCCCCAGAGGACTCATTTCTTGCAACAAGGAGGGGGCTGAGGATTCGCCTTCTCAACCTCGGCCACAGCCAAGCTCACCCACTGAAGATAGAGGGGCCTTGACAGGTGTGCAGCCAATGGGCAGCCACCTGCAGGGCTTCCTCCCCACCAGAGCCCAGATCATGCCCAATGCCTGGGTCCTGGAAATTATCCATGAGGGTTATGTCCTCGAGTTCACTCAGCCTCTGGGGGGTACTTCATGGTCTCCCCTTGCGGTTCAGCCCTGAAAAAATGTGCTGTGGGGGAGACTCTCTCGAGCGCCTGTTGCAGCTCGAGGTGGTGGACCTGTGCCATGAGCAGACAGGGTCCTTGGCAGGTATTTAATCTACTTTGTGGTCCCAGAAAAGGAGGGCCTCTGGCGGTCCATTCTCTACCTCAAAGGGATCAATAGGGCCCTCGAGGTGCCACACTTTCGCATGGAGATCCTGTGGTCGGTGTTCGTAGCAGTGTGCCAGGGCAAGTTTCTTACTTCCTTGGACCTCACCGAGACCTATCTGCATATTCCAGTGCAGTTGTAACGTCAGTGCATCCTTTGCTTTGCAGTCCCCAGGGCCGCACTTCCAGTTTCAGTCTTTGCCTTTGAGCTGGCTACGGCTCCATGGGTGTTCACCAAGGTGGTAATGGTCGTGGCGGCCCATCTCTGCAAATAGGAGATCCTGGTCCACTCGTATCTGGATGACTGGCTGATCCAGGGGAAGTCGCTCAAGGAGAGCCAGCATTCCACAGAGGTGGTAGTGTGCTGTCTGCAGGACCTCAACTGGGTTGTCAAGAGTCAGCTGTGCCTGTCACAGTCCCTGGAATTCCTGGGCGCCTGTTTAGACTCCCACCAGGACAAGGTGTTCCTCACAAAGGGTCAGGTGGCAAAGCTGCAGGGTTAGTTCTGTAGATTCTGTTGGACACTACAGCCCAGGGAGTTCCATGGAGGTGCATCTTCTGTTGTCCAGGGCAGCGTGGAGCAGATTGCATTGGTGGCTGGATGTGGAGAACTTGGAGGCGGGGATGCTCCTGGAGACCCCAGACTGGGTGGTGGTCACTAAGGATTCAAGTCTCTACGGCTGGGGTGGCCATTGCCTTGCGCAGGTGGCACGGAGTTGGTGTTTGGCCAAAAAAGTGCAGTTGCCCATCAACAGACCCGAGATGCAAACGGTAAGGTTGGTGCTAGAGGCGTTTCTATCCCTGGTGCACCTCAAGGCGGTACGGATCCTGTCTGACAGCACCATCGCAGTGGCATATATCAATCGCCAGGGCGGCACTCAGAGCTCCGAAGTGGCAGTGGAGGCTCTTCCACTTCTGTGTTGGGTGAAGACTCATCTCATGGTCATCTTGGTGGCACATGTGGCTGGAGTGGCAAATGTGCAAGCGGACTACCTGAGTCGACACATGCTGGACCTGGGGGAATGATCTCTTTTGGACAAAGTGTTCCAGTCGCTGGTGTAGCACAGCCGTTGGAGGTTCCCGATGACTGAGAGTCTCGATGCCCTTGTGTAACCGTGTCCCCAGATGGGGTTGCTGTATGTGTTCCCACTCTGGCCCTTGTTAGGGCAGGTGATTCAGTGTATCAAGACACACCAGGGCTGTCTGGCCCTTGGGGGTGCTAGTCTCTGTAATTTTGGGGTTTCTGCAAGATAGTCTGGACATGGGCCTGGCCCTGAACTCATTGAGGGTCCAGGAGGCGGCCTTGTTTTGTTACCGAGGCCCAGTGCAGGGGGTGTCCTTGACCACCTATATGAATGTCATCTGTTTTCTGCGGAGCGTCGAGCACCTCCAGCCTCCAAGCTGGCCGGTGGTTCACTCTTGGGATCTTTTAATCTAGTGTTGTCGACTCTGACTGCCTCTATATTTGAGTCCCTTCAGAGTGCCTCGGTCAAGGACATGTCCCTGAAGGCTGTATTTCTTGTGGCCATTTGCTCTGCCTGGTGGATTTCGGAGTTGCAGGCCTTGTCTTGCAAAGAGCCTTTTCTTGTGTTCTCCAAGGAGCAGGTGGTCTTGCGACCAGTTTTGTCCTTCTTGCCTAAGGTGTTTTTGGCTTTTCACCTTCTTCAGGCTGCTATCCTGCCCTCCTCCTCAGACCAAGAGACTCGCAGAAGGTCTCTCTTCTGCACAGAGTTCTCAAGCATTACTTAGTGGTGATGCATCCCTTTCAGCATTCGGAAAGGTTGTTTATCCTCTTTGGGGGCCCCCTCAAGGGAAGGTGTCCTCTAAGGCCTCCATTGCCTGCTACATTCAGGAAGCAATCACATTGGCATATTTGTTGAAAGGAAGGCAGGTGCCTGTGGGTCTTCGGGCCCACTCCATACGGACTTGGTTCCTCACCTGGATATTTGGAGGGTGGCTACGTGGTGGTCCCTGCATTCCTTTCTGCTGCATTATTGTTTGGATTTGCAAGCATGTTAGGATGTATGTTTTGGGACAGCAGTTCTGAGAGCTGGGCTTTCAGGTGCCCCCCCCCTCCCCCCAATAGTTGGTACTGCTTTGCTGTGTCCCACTTGTTTGGACTGGACTGGACTGGAGGGATGCCCTGGAAGGGCAATTAGACTTTTCCTGTCCAGTCCAGGACCCTCCCTGGAATCAGTTTTGTGCAGGAACTGACGCTTGATTTCAGAGATGAGATAGCAGTGACTTTTGCACATGTCAGGAGGATTCCTGTTCAGATAAGTGTGTGTGCTTGCTTCTTCCTGTTTTAAAAAAACAAACAACCAACCATTGCTTTATTGCCTGGTTAGCAGCTAGGCCATCCTAGAGGGTGGATTTTGGCAGTAACAGCCTAGGTACTTGGAGCCCGTTAGCTGGGAGAGTTACAACTTTGAAGGGCGCAAGGTTTCTACATGGCAGGTCCGCTCATCATTCAAATACTAGGTGACAGTGATATGATCCAGGCAGAGGTTGTAGGTATGGCCTGGTTTCTGGGCTCTCTGCTTGGTGAGTGGCAAATACTGGCTCAGGTCAGTGGGCACAAGCTACTTATATTGACCTGAGAATTTTCTCAGTCTCTTCCTGCTGGTTGGTGTGCGTAGCCACTTGACTGGACTGGAGGGACTACAGGAAAGAAAATCAGCAGGTAAAGTTTAATTTCACCTTGTAGAAACCTGCATGTACTTTTAGCCAGACAGAGGAAGGCAATTTTCAACAGGCCATTTTATGCAGACAAATGCCATTGAAAATAGTTGCAAGTAACAAGTGGTAATTTGCACATTTACTGTGGTATAACCAGTGTCCTAGCTGATAGGTGGTAGAACTCTAATCTGTGCAACCCCCCACCCAGCCTATATCACCCCTCTCCTGCACCCCCCACCATAAGGTGTTACACCATCCAAATGCACCTCCATTTTCTAGCTTTACTGATGTTTTATTGTAACCCGCCCACACCACCTTTGTCACCCCACCGTTGCACTGTGTTTAATGTACACCGTTTTGACTGGTAGAAAAGCGGTATAACACATTTGGATAAATAAAATATACAGATGGATCATCCTCAGCTCATTAGTCAGACATTAGGCTTTCACCATTTGTGCCTCACTAAGGTGAAGTCATTATGGGATTAGGCATGAGACTGACATCCTTTTCCTGATCTTCCCGCTAGACCAGTCTAGACTAATGGGTTATCACCCCCTGCCAACAGATGATGGAGACAGAGAAAAAGAAAAGACAAACTATGCCATGACATCATCACTGGCATAAGACCCTGGCACTGCTTGGGGTCCCCCTGAATATTTTTCTCTGTCTCCAGCAGATGGTGGTTCTTGTTCCTTCTGAGGCCTGAGCTCCTGGCCAGTTTGAGACTGAGACTGGTACCAGTGCAGCTTGGCCATCTCAGATACCAGGGAGTATATGAAAGACACCTCAGTATAGCTCAGTAGTGGACTAGTATCAAGAGCAGGGCCATCTCAAGGGTTTCTGCTGCTGCCCTAGGCGGAAACACTGGCCTTTCCGAGCTGCCGCTGCTGCCCCTGCTCCCCTACCGAGCCATCCCACCTCCCCCTTCTGCTGCTGCTGCTGATTCAGTCTTGGGGAGGGAGGTGGGTGGTGGCGGCGGCAGCAGTCATTTAAAAGCGATGGCTTTGTGCTGCCACTTTATTGCCATGGCAGGCCATGTGTCGGAGGGGGATCAGAAGCGACGGCAGGCCATGCCTCGAAAGGAGGATCAGAATCGGCAGTAGGCTATGTGTGCTGAAGCACATGGCCTGCCATGGGCAACAAAATGGTGGCGTAAAACTGACCGCTGCCTAGCTCGCCTAGTGGACGGGTCGGCCCTGATCAAAAGATCCTCCCGAGGAGTCCCTTGTCCTTCTTCTGCCCTTTTATTTTTTCCCCCTTTGCTGTTTATTTCTTAAAAAAAAAAAAAAAAATTACTCCAACACAAGGGAAGTAAATGTAGGCTGCTCCCCTCCTTAGGCCCCACCGACCTTCTGGGAAGAACAGCAGGAGATGTGCAGAGGAATGCCACATTAGAAGTCTTACCGATGGCAGACTTCCTCTTCCAACAATGAGTGTTTGCCACGGCCTCTCTTCCTACCCGTTGTCTTTGGCCGAGTGCTGGCTGAGGCATCCCTTTCCGCCCAGCGTGCCACGTGTCATTTTCTTCTGAAGGGGAATTGCAGAATGCCTTCCACAGTCCCCTGGTGTCTTGGCTGCTGCAAGGGCCGCGATTTCTAATAGATTGCCTTTGTACTGCTGACCCTGGAGAGACCTCCGTAGCAGTTGGCTTTGCCGGCAGCGGTTCCTGCTCTAGATCCAGTTTCAGTCTCGGCGCCTTCCGCATTAGCGATCGTCAACGTGCTGTCACCTGTGGCCCCTCCTCCTCCTTTTCCTCCAGGAGAGCCAGGGTGACCTGTGGGTCCCCTGTTATCTGTGGTACCTGCGCTGGGGGGGGGGGGGGGGGAATCGGGGCCGCTTCCCCTCCCCTCCCCCCCCTCCCAGCAGAAGCGCTGCCAGCTATAGGTCCTTCAGCGACATCTTCAGCTTCTGGATCACATGCTGGTGGAGTTCTGGTTCTGAGGATGGTTCTCAAGAGGACTCCACATCCTGTACCTCCCATGCAGAGGATGGGGAGCTCTCTCTGGTGGAAGACAATGGTGACTCTCATGTGGTGAGTCTGTTGCTGGGAGGAGATTTCCACGGAGCTACGCATCCCATGTCTCTTCCTGCTCTGGGATGGAGTAGCTTTGGTACATCCCATTAGTGTCAACTGGTCTAGCAGGAAGATCTGGAAGGTGACATTTTTACTTACTGTTAATTTCCTTTCCTGGAGTCCTGCTAGACCAGTCCAGGACCCATCTTTCTTATATATTTTGTCTGTTTTCGGACCGTGCAGAGATTGTATATCTTGGGAGGATTCCGGTACCTTCCATTTGCTTGTTATGATAATATTGAGGGGGACTTATGCCGGGGTCTTATGCCACTGGTGATGTAACAGCATGGTCTTGCTTTTCTTTGTTGCCATCATCTACTGGTAGGGGGAGATAACCCATTAGTCTGGTCTAGCAGGACTCCAGGAAAGTAAATTAAAGATAAGTAAAATTTCACCTTAAATAGTTGTACATAAATAAAGGTTTTGTATCATTTTAGAATGCGATTTACTCGACTTGATTCCAGTAGCACCGAAATGTTTTTGAGTTCTGAAGCTGAAGAGAATTTTACTCCAAGAAGTAAAAAGGTAATTCTCAATAGAAACTTACCATACGTTTTTGTTTACTTGCCAGTTGAAATAACAATTGTGCCATACATTTCTAGGTAGGCAATGGCCTGGTTGCCTTGTTAGTTTATTGCCAGATGACTTAGTACCTCCGTTGTTCTTTGTGTATGCATTTGGTATTCTGCTATTCCATAAGACTGCAAGGCAGTTTGTAGAGAAACTAAATATTCCTCATCGTCCCTGCAGACCAGTCCAGATATGCCAGTTTATGCTCTCCTACCAGCAGATAGAAACTGAGAACTATTGGTTTAGTGACATCACTCTACCTATAGTCCTGTGCAGTTCACATCCAGCTAGTATTTCTCAGCCTTCAGTAGATGGTAGGCAAGTAGGCTTGTGCAGCCTGGATCTGGGAATATTCATCCTTCCTTTTGGGGAAGGAATGATCTCTATATTTTATTTAGCAGTTTTTATATACTGCATTTCCAAAGGTCAAGGCGGTTTATATGGAACTGAACTCAACATTACATAGAACTTGGATTACATGGAACAATTAGGAGCTCAACATAGCATAGAACATTTTAAATTAGAATAGCTGTATACATGGCGCAAAAAGATAGCGTTAACTTGTTGTTGGACAGGGATGGGGAGATAAAGTGAACTGGGGGGGGGGAGAATAGGGTTTGAAGGACAGGGAAAGGTTAAGTAGCGAGATTCGATTTCTCTAGAGAACAAGAGGGCTAGAACTGACTGGAGCTGATTCATGTAACTCAGGAGTATAAATCCAATGATGTTGAGTTTTGGTTTTTGTCTGCCTGCCTATCTAACAGGTTTTTTTTATTCCGCTTTATCATTTCATTAAAAGCAGTTTACTTTGTAACTTAAACTTGGTAATGTACATTAAACAGGGGCATTGATAACTTGGATTTTTCTGAGGCAATGAAGGGTTAAGTGACTTGCCCAAGGCCACAGGAGTGCTAGTGGGAATCAAACCCTGGTCTCTTTGTTTCCCAAGCCAGTGCTCTAACCGTTAGGCTACTCCTCCACTCCATGAGTAATGGCGGGGCAAGGGAAGTTCCTCCCCTTGCCCCCCATTCCTCTTCCATTTTAGCTTGGGGAATGTTTATGGTTACAGTACCATTTGTCCTGCTCCCTTACTTTTTCGGGAGAGGTTATAAGGGAAGTTAGGGAGCGGTGCCTCTAGGTCGGTCTGTGGTGCAGTATCCTCTTCCCCTCCTCCCTTTCAATTGGGAGGGGGCCTGAAAGGTCCTAAATAGAGCTACCTTAGTGGCAATTTCCTATCGTGCCTCCAGGCCAGGCCAGCTACGCATGGATTGTCACCTCCCTCCCACCAGCAGCTGAGGGCTGAATATGATAGAATCCTGACATTACAGTACCTCTTCCTCCTGCTCCAGGGTCCAGTCTTTTCAGTCCTCAGCAGCTGAGCAGGCAGCCCTAGGCTAATAGTCTCCCTTAGGGCATGATTTTAGACTTCATTGCCTTGTTTGTTTTCTTTCTGGTAATCCATTATGTCTGTGGGAGGTTGCCTAGCAAGCAACCTTAGGAGAATTTTTTGGGAAAAGAAGGAATCAGGGGCATTGCTGCGGGAGTAGGAGCCGTAGCGCTGTCGGAGCCTGACAGTCTGGAGCTGGAGTGATAAGTCCCTGGGAACCCCAGGTGCTCTTATTACTGCCTGCTTGGATGAGCCTGCATCAAAGCAGCCTGTGCCTGTGAGCAACAGATCACCAGGCTGACTTTCCCCTGCACAACTGCCAGCAGTCTTCTCGCGCTCTCTTTCTCTCTCTTCCCCCCCCCCACCCCCCACGGCTCGAGCGGGCCCGCTGCTGAGATACTGGACTTGGGGGAGAAGGCAGGTAGCTAGCGGCTACATTTATGCCTTAAAGGACAAAAGAGCCGGTTGATTCTGTTAGCACTTCAGACCCAGATTTCCTCCATGATTTCAGTGGCCAGCGGCGGTCTTTGGCGCACGTGGCATCCAACGGGAGGTAGGTGCATGCAGGGGAGCGCTCTGGTTTGTCTTTTGTGCTCCGGGAAGCACAGATTTACTAGAGAGTCTGTGCCGGTTTTGTTTAAGGCAGGGTGGTCTCTCGAATGCAGCGCAGGCATGGAAAATGGACAGAATTTAATTTAGTTGAGCTGTCAGTGCCGGTGGTTCCCGCAGTTTTGGAGGGAGCAGCAGCCATCTTGGGGCAGTAAGTTCCAGCATCTCAGAAGCCTCTGAAGTGCAGGAAGAGCAAAGGAAAGTCTTTGGGTGGCTCACCAACAGCAGTGTCACTACTATCAGTGGCACAGGCGGAGTCTGTATCTCAGATGTTTTCCCCAGACTTCATATTGGCCCTGCATGACGCCTATTGCTTAAAGACACAACAGGCTGCTCCAAGCAGATAGGACAGACCTATTGTTCCCTGGATCTGTGCAGGATCGGGTTGACTGGGGCAGACATTATACCACATCCTCAGAAGATGCATAAGGGGGACCCTGAGGCTTGGCAGGTGCAGGATTCTTCGCCTTCCCATATTTTGGAGGACCTGGGAGAGGGTCCCTCGGATCTATGGGAAGAGGTAGAGTCAGGGGACTTGGAAGGGGGGGGGGGGGAGGACCCTAATGTGGTCTGTGTGCTCCATCAAGAGGAGCTTGCTGCTCTTATTAGGCATTCGCTAGCTACCCTCAATATTCCGCCTCCGATGGCGGTCCTTGAGGAGCCTTTGAAGGACCCTTTGTTGCAGGGGTGCAAAGGAACTAAGGTGTGTTTCCCAGTGCATTGGATCATTAAGAAGATGATGGAGTCAGAATGGCAATGCCCAGAGGCTACTCTGAGGGGCAGCAGAGCGATGAGTCGCCTTTACCTTATTCCACAGGAGGAGCGGGAATTGCTCAAGATCCCTAAGGTGGATGCTCTAGTCTCAGTGGTCACTAAAAAGACTAGCATTCCTGTGGAGGGATGAGTAGACTTAAAGGATCTACCAGATCGGAAACTTGAGTCCCTATTAAAGCTCGCCTTTGACTGCAGTGCCTTGTCACTCCAGGCCTCTCTCTGCGTTGTCTACATGTCTTGAGCTTCTATTCGGTGGCTACAGGGGCTGTCTCCAGCAGGGCTTGAGGAGTTCAAAGGAGCAGAGAGGGAGAAGCTAGTGTCAGTGGCGGCATGCATGGCAGACGCCTTCTGTGATAGTTTTTGAGGAAGTACGAAACATATGGCCTACATTTATTGTAGCTCAGAAATTCCTGTGGCTGCACAATTGGTCAGCAGATGTGGCGTCCAAGGCGCTACTCAGTAAGCTTCCGTTTAAGGGGAAGTTGCTGTTTGGGGAGGCGCTAGAGAAATTGGTGAAGGATTTGGGTGACACTAAAGGAGGTCGCCTGCTGAAGGACAGGGCAAAAAGGACCCAAGACAGGTATGCTGCAGCGTGGGCAACTAAGGGATTTCAGGTGTGTTCATGCCGCTCGGTTCTCACTATACCAATGGGTGCATATTTAGCACCAGGGCTCAGCCCTTTCATGTCTTCCCTGGTTGCAGTCGAGGCGCCTTTGCTAGCCCCTTGGCTGTCTCCAAAAAGCCACAATGATTACAGGACAGCTCAGGCGGAAGTAGCCATTGGAGGGCGTTTACAGTAGTTTTTTCCTGCCCGAGCCAACATAACCTGCCAACATAACCTCTGATCAGTGGTTGTTGGAGATCCATCCAGAAGGGCAATGTGCTCAAATTTGCACAACCTCTAGATGCTTGTCCTTTCTCCTTGCAAGGCTCGGGTGAAGGCCAAGGCAGTCCACAAGACGCTGCAGCAACTGTTGTGGCTCGAGGCCGTGGCGCCAGTTCCTCTCGACCAGTGCGGGTACAGTCGATACTCTATTTATTTCGTGGTACCCAAGAAAGAGGGCTCCTTCCACCCCATTCTCAACTTCAGGAACGTCCGTCGCGCATTATGGGTGCTGCACTTTCGCATGGAGACCTTGAGATTGGTCACTCTCGCAGTACAGAAAGGCAAGTTTTTGTCCGCACTGGATCTTTCGGAAGCTTACTTGCTTATCCTGATCCAGCTGGAAGATCAGAAATTCCTGTGTGTTGCAGTGCCGGAGGGACACTTTTTTTCAGTTCAAGGCCATGCCCTTCGGACTAGCTACGGCGCCACGCATGTTCACCAAGATCATTGTGGTCGTGGCAGCGGCCTTACGGAAGGAGGGGATTCTGGTACATCAGGGCGAAATCGGAGGCCGAGGGCCACGGGTGATAGAGCTGTTGCAGAGCCTGGGCTGGGTAGTCAACCTGGCCAAGAGCCATCCACAGCCAGTGCAGATGCTAGTTTACCTCAGGGCACAGTTTGATACGCTGGCGGGACAGGTGGTGTTGCCGGAGGTCAGAGTTCTCAAAATTCAGGCACAGGTTCACAGCTTCCTACAGAAAGGTGTGCCGGCAGTGTGGTTTTATTTCCAGCTGCTTGGTTCCATGGCAGCGGTGCTGAATCTGGTGCCTTGGGTGATGGCTCACATGTGTCCCTTGCAACAGACACTGATTTCTCGTTGGCCCCCACAGCATCACCCACTGTCTTCCTGGCTACCTTGTCCGGAGCAGATGTGCCAGAGTCTGGAGTGGTGGTTGCAGTCCACCAATCTGTGGACGGGTCTGGCGCTGAAACAGCCGCAGTGGATTTTGGTCACAACATAGACCAGCCTAACAGGCTGGGGGGCTCATTGTTTAGCACAGGTGATGCAAGGGTTATGGACTTGAGGAGTCCACCTGATCCATCAACAGACTGGAGATGAGGGCGGTGTTTCAAGCATTGCAGTTCTTTCTGCCAAGGATCAGGGGCAAGGCAGTGCGTGTTTGTTCGGACAACGCGACTACGGTTGTGTATATCAATCACCAAGGTGGAACGGGAAGTGCTGTTTTCTTGGCCAACAGTCTGGTGCTGTTGGAATGGGTGGAAGAGCTCTTGCAGGCTCTTTCCGCAGCGCATGTTGCCGGAAAGGAGAGCATGCAGGCGGATTTTTGTCAGCTGTTAGACTAGATCCCGGAGAGCGGGAGTTGAATGCTGCCGTATTTCACGAAATCACGACTCGGTAGGGCACACTGATGATAGATCTCATGGCCACGTTGCACAATGCCAAGGCAGCACGGTTCTTCGTCAGACATCGAGAGCACATGTCTGAAGGGCTCGATGCACTCTCCCAGGTATGGCCAATGGACAGGATTTTGTATGTGTGCCCACCGTGGGCTTTAATAGATCGACTGCTGCAACACAGAGTGCCATCCGGAGTTAGTGATTCTGATTATGCTGGATTGGCTGAGGCGGCCGTGGTATGCGGACCTGATTCAACTCCTTGCAGACAAGCCCTGGCATCTGCCAGACAGGATGAACCTGCTTTGCCAAGGGCCGGTTCTTATGCCACAGATGGATGGGTTCTTGCTTACGGCTTGGCTCTTGAGAGGGCGTGTCTGAAGAGGAGA
The DNA here is from genome assembly GCA_033557465.1 of Ichthyophis bannanicus. Lineage (NCBI taxonomy): Eukaryota > Metazoa > Chordata > Amphibia > Gymnophiona > Ichthyophiidae > Ichthyophis > Ichthyophis bannanicus. The sequence goes on along the minus strand of CM066041.1, from coordinate 201,983,575 downwards.
GTATATTCTCCTGCAGTTGTAGCGACAATGCTGAAGTCAAGAAACTCGTTGACCTCACTAGACTATGTGCGTGTTTGGCGTATATTCGAAGACTGGTGTTTGTCGAGGGGAGCTAGAGCCAGGGGAGCTTCCCTGCTACAGGAGTTGCCATTCTTGCAATGTGGCTTGAGAAGGGACTTTCCCTCGGTACCTTAAAAGTACAGGTGGCGGCGTTAGTTTACTACAGGGGGCAGATTGATAGAGCTCTGCTGGCAAGTCATCCAGATCTTGTACATTTCCTTAAGACTGGCAAACTACAAGCCAGACCTGTTTGACAATCTCATTCGGTTTCTGGTGGAGCCATCAATGCCATTGGGGGCATGTCATGGTCTACTTCGCCAGGGCCCTATTTGGATGGACGACCCAGCACTCTACTCATTTACGGCCTGGCTCTTTAGATACGGTGCCTAGTACGGAAAGGGTATTCCAAAGTGGTCGTCAATACCCTACTCCAGGCTCATTGCTTGTCTACATCCTTGGTGTATGCGTGCATCTGGCACCTCTTTGAGGCCTGGTATGCTCGCAATCACTTTTCTCCTTGGCGCATACCAATTCCGGATATCCTTGTGTTCCTCCAGTATTTCTATGACGAGGGCCTCATGCTGAATTCCTTACGGGTGCAAGTTTGTTTGTTTATTAGCTTTATATACTGCTAAACAAACAGACATCAAAACGGTTTACACTTGCCCTCACTTGTTTTCTGGGGCCCAATGTAGGGCGATCTGTCCCCTCATGTCTGTCAGACACTTCCTCCAGGGTGTTTGGATGTTGTGGCCACCTCGCTGCCCTATGGCTCTGCAATGGGATCTCTCCTTGGTATTGTGGAGCCTTCAAAAGCCACCTTTCGAGCCACTCCGTGACACTTCGATCAGGAACTTGTCCTTTAAGACAGCCTTTCTGGTGGCCATTACCTCTGCTCGGTGTGTGTCCTGAGCTTCAGGTGCTTTCTTGTCGATACCCCTTCTGAGGAGGAGAGGAAGGGGTATCTATCTGACCGGTTCCTTCATTCCTACCGAAGATGGTTTCCCCCTTCCACCTTAATTAGCCCATTATCCTCCCTGTATTCAAGATGGCTGCTGGGGCAAAGTCTCTGTGTTATCTTCGGCCGGTTGATGTTTACAGAGTCCTTTGCCGGTACTTGAAGGCGACTAATTCCTTTCGGAAGTTGGATCACCTCTTTGTCTTGCTTGCTGGACCCTGCAAGGGGCTTGCTGCTTCCAAGCTAACCATTGCACGATTGATCAAGTGCACTAGAGTCTGCATATACTATCTTGCACGGTATACCGGTGCAGGTGGGCCACCTCTTGGGTAGAGCCGATCCTGTGTGGATCCCAGAGACATTTGTTGGGCAGCAACCTGGTTCTCTGTCTACCTTTGTTCGCCATTACCATACTGATCTCCAGGTTCTGGATGTGGTGGCCTTTGGGGCCACCATTTCTGGCAGAGACTGTCTCATCCCGCCCTAATGTGGGATAGCTCTGGTTCTGCCCGCTTGTCTGGACTGGTCTATCAGGATGGTTGGAAGGAGAAATTTTCCTTACCATTAATTTCCTTTACTGGACTCCTTTTAGACCGATCCAGGTTCTGCCCTCTCTGTTTCCTTGGACAGCCATCTCAGCAGAACTTTAATTCAGACGCCTGCTCGTCACAGTCTCACATTGTACCTTCTAAAAGTATGTACATAGCTCTGATCCATGTAGTTCTGATCCGTGCATGTCCATTCCACACAGTGGAGCGCTGTTTGCGCAATAGTTTGATATGAGCGCTTGTTGCGCTTCGTTCAATTTTTCAACTCTTGGTTATTTGCTTTGCCAGGAGTATACTGAAGACGACACCTAGAGGAAGCACTTAGGTGACACGGCATGCCCAGTAAAGCCTTTTGATACTATATTTGTCTCCAACGTCTGCTGGCAGGGGGATATAGCCACTTGTCTGGACTGGTCTAGCAGGATTCTAGAAAAGGAAATTAATGATGCAAAGAATTTCTCATTCCTTGTTATCGTGGCTTCTCTCATTCCTGTACCAGAGGATATACCAGGTGATGACATTGCTGGAAGTTGCTCAAGTCTGCCTCCACCTGCTGGCAGGGGGACGAAACCCATTTGTCTGGACTGGTCTAGCAGGATTCAAGGAAAGGAGATTATTGGGTATATTAAAATCTCTTTATTATATGAAAAAAAAGGAAAGAAAATACTTCACGAGGGGTTCATGGGAAGTTGAAGGTGGTGCTGCCAGTAAGCTGTGGTTGAGAGGGGAGAGCTCCCCTATTCTGGCCAGCTGCAATCCCTAGGAAAGCCAAGTGCTGTGGCCTGTTTGTAGATGGGAGGAGTTCCACAAAGGCTCTATTGGGTTGACATGGGGTTTATTTAAATATTGGGAAGCAGACACTTGTAGTAACATCTATGCGTGTTGTCAGCTTGGCTATTTACCAGGGCATTTCCAAGATACAGGCCCTTCTGAGTGGCAAAGTGCTGCACCTGAGGTGGGAATTGTTGGGGCAGCATGGGACAGATGTGTTCTGCCCTGGGAATGCAGCACATTCACTATCCCCTGCTGTGACATCTGGGAACAGAATGGAGGTTAAAAAAGGCAGTTTCATCTGATACTATGTCTTGATTCCGCTTTTCCTCAGACTGATGGAGTTGGGGAGAGAAGTGGCCATCTTGGCCATGCAGACTGGATATTTAAACTGCCGCCCCCCCCCTACCTATTCTAGTCTCTGAGATGGAGGTTTAATATATGTTCAGCAGACATGAATCCTCGGAGCTGTGGAGACAGCTCTGTTGCCATGTTTTGAGGCATTTTTTCTGAAACTTCTCATGCCCGGGGCTTTTTAATGAAGTGTGCACATGGAGCTGGGTCTGAGCAGATGTCTTCAGGTCTGACTATGGAGTCAGCAGGGACTGTTACCTAAGAGTCCAAGATTGGCTGAAGCAGAGGACTGATTCACTTGGTGATTTCAATATCTGATTCATCTTTAGTCACCTCTTGTCTAGACTCAACCTCCTTCCTGCTGGTCTCCCTCTGAACCATCTCTCTCCCCTTCAATCTGTTCAAAACCCAGCTGTGCAGCTAATCTTCCGCCAGCCATGATATGCTCATATAACCCCTCTTCTCAAGTCACTTCATTGATTCCATATCAGTTTCCTTATCCAGTTCAAACTTCTACTGATCTGTAAGTGCACTCATTCTACTGCTTCTCACTACCTTTCCTCTCTTATCTTTCCCTACTCCTCTCCTTGGGAACTCCGCTCTTCTGACAGATCACTTATATCTGTACCCTTCTCTTCTACTGCTATTTCCAGACTTCGCTCCTTTCACCTTGCTGCTCCTTATGCCTGGAACAAACTACCTGAGTCTGTACGTCAGGCTTCATCTCTGAACCTTTTCAAATCCAGCCTGAAAACTCACCTCTTCAAGGCTGTTTTTGGATCCTGATCTGCTTAGTCTCTCTTGTGTTTTCCTTACCATTCCCCTAGATGTATCCTTGTTCTCATCTGTTGTGATTAGATTGTAAGTTCTGATGAACAGGGACCGTCTCTTAACATGTCTGTATAGCACTTCATATGCCTTGTAGCACTATACCAATGATCAATAGTAGTAATTCAGAGTAGGGCTCTGTAGTAAGACTTATAAGAACATAAGATATGCCATTCTGGGTCAGATCAAGATCCATTAAATCCAGTATCCTGTTTCCAAGAGTAGCCAATCTAGGTCATACGTACCTAGCAGGTTCCCCAAAAGAAACAGGTTCCACAGTGCTTGTATTAGGTCAAGCATTGATATCCTGGGTCCCTTCTTAATAATGGTTTATGGACCTTTCCTCCAGGAACTTGTCCAAACCTTTTTTAAACCAAGCTACACTAACAGCCTTTACTACATCCTCCGGTAACAAATTCCAGAGTTTGATTACACGTTGAGTGAAAAAAAATATATTTTTTTATTAGTCTTAAATAGTCTACCCTGTAGCTTAACTGCATCTCTCCTAGTCTTTCTATATTCTGATAACGTAAACAGTCGATCTACGTTTACCCGTTCCACTCTGTTCATTAATTTATAGACTTCTATCATATCTCCCCTCAGATGTCTCTTTTCCAGGTTAAAGAGCCCTAACCTTTTTAGCCTTTCTTCATAGGGGTATCCTTCCATCCCCTTTACCATTTTGGTGGCTCTTCTCTGAACCTTTTCTAATAACGCTATATCCGTTTTAAGATATGGCAACCAGAATTGCACACAACATTCAAGGTGCGGTCTTACCATGGAACGATACAGAGGCATTATAATATCCTGTTATCTCCAGGAACAAGCAGGAATGAGTCTTCACATATGGGTACGTCGGTACCGATGGAGCCTGCGCGGGAATGCTCCCCAGCTTCCCAAAAAGGAAAGCTTTTGGGAGCATCCCACAGCGCCTGCGCGCTGCCTTCCCGCCTTTCCTAACCGCCTCTCCCCAGTTCTTTTCCGCGGAGCCAGCAGGTCGTGTTCCTGTCACCGCTGAAGAAGTTCTTTATTTTATTTCTTTGGTCGCGCGTCTGCCTCCTTCGACGTCGGACCGGTACCGCCGGTCTTTTCTTTCTTTTTCTTCAAAAAAAAAAAAAAAGAATACTTTCCGTTCCACTTCAGTGTATTTTTTCTTCGTTGGGCCTTAGGCCTAACAGAAAATTCCTCATGGAAAAGCCCACCTCCAGGTTTAAAAAATGCACTAAGTGTAGCGGTACCATCTCTGTTACCGACACCCATGACTGGTGTCTTAAGTGTTTGGGTCCTGACCATTCCATCACGGATTGTCCGTCCTGCTCCATGATGTCTAAAAGAGGTTTACAGAACCGAGCAGCCAAGCTCAGTATACTGTTTCCCTCTGATGCAGCTTCGGTGGCATCAAAGTCTTCCAGGGCTGCTTCTTCCTCCTATGGATCTCAGGTAACCAAACATAAGTCCAGCCGGTCCTCGAAGGGTAGATCTCCCTCTAAGCATCGAGATGCCTCCGGGCTTGCCCTCGTGGATCCTGCACCGGCAAAAGTACCCCGGCGGGAAGCTCCGGCTTCCAAAGCTCCTCCTATGGGGTCACAGGTTGACATCGATGGCACGGCCTTGACCGATCACCTGTTGCAATGTCCTGGGGTACCGGTGGAATCCGCCGGTACCGACCTCCAGACATTCATGGCGTCGATGGATCAGAATGTTCTGACCATGCAGCGTGCCATTACGGCATTCATACAAGCTGCGACGCCGATGGTACCGCAACAAGTTTCGTTGTCGGTACCGGCTCCGACACCGGCTCAGATATCGGTTCCGGTGCTGGTACCGGTTGCATCGACATCGGCTTCGGTGTCGACTGCAGCGGTACCCTGTCCGATGATGCCTATCGGTACCGATGACTCCCGATGTCGATACCACCCGGTATGCGTATCGGGCTTTACAAGAGCATCCAGACAGGCGATACTTCGATTCCTCCGAAGACTCTGATGCATCGGAGGCCTCTGTCGAAGCATCGGTACTTCTTCCTCAGGAGCCTTCTTCTCCAAAAAGAAGAATGTCCCCTCCAGAAGACTTGTCTTTTCAAGACTTCATAAGGGAAGTGGCCAGGGGGCTTTCTATCTCAGTAGCCCCTGAGACAGAGCCTAGAGCCAAAAAATTGGATATTTTGCAATATCCCAAGGCTCCTAAAGAAGCAGCCACTTTGCCAGTTCATGAGATCCTTTATGACCACATGATAGGCATATGGGAGACTCCTCTCACCACCTCTTCTCATTCTCGTAGGTTGGATACCATGTATCGTGTCCCTCCTTGTCCTGGATTTCATAAAACTCAGCTTCCTCACCATTCTATTGTGGTGGAGTCTGCTATGAAAAAGTTAGAGTGCAAAGAGGCACTCATCTGCTCCTCCAGGAAGAGAATGTAGAACCTTAGATGCTTTTGGCAGAAAAATTTTTCAAGCCAGTATGCTTGTTGCCAGAATCAACTCCTATAGTCTCTATATGGGGATGTTTCTGAAGGAAGTTGCAGATCATCTGCAAACTTTCCTCCCTTTTCTTCCAGAAGATAAAAGGGAAGACTTTCTTACCTGGCTTAAGCATGCCCAGGATGTTTCCAAATTTTCTAACCGTGCAGCCTTTGACTCTTTTGAGGGGGCCAGCAGAGCCTCGGCCATTGCCATAGGTGCACGCAGAATTGCTTGGTTACAAGCTTCTGATTTGGAACCCTGGGTCCAAGATGGATTAGGAAATCTTCCTTGTACAGGTGAAAACCTGTTTGGCAAAGATTGGCAAGCAAAGGCCACTCAGATGGATGCAGAAAATTCTGCTTTGGATAGGCTTTCAAAGTCTACCTCTAATCCTGTCCAGAAGAGGTGGTTCAAAAAGACATATTTTCCCAAGAAGGGAAGATATTATCCTGCTTATGGTCAGCAGACATCTTCTGCAGGTCGTTTTGCTGCAAAGTGTCAACAACCTAAACAGTCCAAGTCTAAGGCTGCAAGGCCTACTGTAGCCCAACAGCCTCCGCCTCCTCAGGGCCTTTGACTTGCACCTAGAGAACTTAGCCTTTCTGGCTCTAAAAGAACCAGAGCCTCTCACCATTCCAGGAAGGTTAGCTCACTTTGCTCCCAGATGAGAGCAAATCACAACAGAGCAGTGGACCCTTTCCATCATAAGGGAAGGGTACAAACTTCATTTCTTAAACCTTCCTCCCCACACCATGGTGAGACAGTTCAATTCTCCAACATCTCTCCTCGACCTTCTGGGTCAAGAGATTTCCACCCTTCTTGCCCAAGGGGCAATAGAAGAAGTACCTCTTCTTCAACAGGGCTCAGGGTTCTACTCCCCCTACTTTCTAATTCCAAAGAAAACAGGGGGTTACAGACCCATATTAGATCTCAGAGAATTGAACAAATTCCTATGCAAGGAGAAATTCAAGATGATTTCTCTGGGTACTCTCTTTCCATTCCTTCAGAGTCAGGATTGGCTTTGTTCTCTAGATCTCAAGGATGCGTATACCCATATACTCATCCATCCAGCACACAGAAGGTTCCTTCGGTTCCTTTATCAAGGAAAGCACTATCAATACAGGGTGCTTCCCTTTGGTCTGGCCTCTGCTCCAAGAGTGTTCACAGAATGCATGGCAGTAATAGCTGCATTTCTACGCACTCTGGGAATATTTGTATTCCCATATCTGGACGACAGGCTCATCCGAGCTCCATCTCAAGTCAGAGGCCCAGACTTCCCTAGCCTGCACAATGTGTGTCCTGCAGTATCTGGGACTGATTATAAACATTCCAAAGTCCCAACTCACCCCTACTCAGTCTCTAGAATTCATAGGGGCCTTGCTGGATACCACAGCTGCAAGGGCCTATCTTCCCCAGGCCCGTTGCCTACGCTTAGTGCAGTTAGCCTCTCAGATTCAGTTAAAATCCCACCTAACTGCTCGAGAGATGTTACAACTGCTAGGCCACATGGCATCCACGGTGCATGTGGTCCCTTATGCTCGCCTTCACATGAGGGCAGCTCAATGGACTTTGTCCACCCAGTGGAACCAGGCATCTGGAAGTCTGTCAGACAAAATAGCAACCTCCAGGCACCTCTTTTGGTCTCTCCAGTGGTGGAAGTCCACTCAAAATCTGTTGCTGGGGTCCCCCTTCCAACAATTATTACCCCAAGCAATCCTTACAACAGATGCCTCTCCAAAGGGTTGGGGAGCTCATCTTCAAGACCTCTCCACCCAGGGCATTTGGTCTCCACAGGAGACCTCCCTACATATCAACTTCTTAGAGCTCAGAGCAATCTTCTTGGCTCTCAGAGTCTTCCATACCCTGCTCAGCTACAAGACAGTCCTCATTCTCACGGACAACCAAGTAGCCATGTTCTATGTGAACAAGCAGGGAGGAACTGGCTCTCTGTCGCTTTGTAACGAAGCTCTGAGATTGTGGGCCTTCGCCAGAGAGCATCACATTCATCTTCTGGCAGTATACCTTCCAGGAGTTCAAAACTCTTGGGCAGACAGACTCAGTCGAGTTCTGCTTCCACACGAATGGTCCCTTCATATGGACCAGATAGTCAGAATCTTTCGAATTTGGGGAACCCCGGACATAGACCTCTTTGCAAGTCCGTGGAATGGCAAACTTCCCCGATTCTGTTCCAGAATTCCGTGTCAGGGAGTTCAGGCCAGGGATGCCTTTCTCCTTCATTGGGGTCAAGACTTCCTGTACGCCTTTCCACCCATTCCCCTAATTCCCAAGACCCTGTTCAAGCTTCAGAGAGATCAAGGGACTATGATTCTCATAGCTCCACGTTGGCCACGCCAAGTGTGGTACCCTCTACTTCTGCATCTCTCTCAAGCTCCCTCCCTGGACTTGGGGTCTGCTCCAGATCTCCTGTCTCAGGAGGGGGGAACGTTGTGGCACCCAAACCCCCAATCTCTCCATCTCAGGGCTTGGTTGCTGAAGGCTTAGACCTTCAAGATTGGCATCTTTCTCAGCAAGTAAGGGATATCCTTCATGCTTCCAGAAAGCCTTCTACTAGATGTTCCTATGCTTTTAAATGGAAAAGGTTTACCATTTGGTGTGCTGAGAAGGGTATTAACCCTCTAGCAATACCTTTGAATTCTTTACTAGAGTATCTCCTGCATCTTTCCCATGCAGGCCTCAAGACGAATTCAGTAAGAGTCCATTTGAGTGCTATTGCAGCATCCCTCAAGCCTCTCAATGGACAACCTGTCTCCTCTCATCCGCTTATTGCAAGATTCATGAGAGACCTTCTTTTAACTAAACCTCCCATTAGACCACCTCCAGTGGCATGGGACTTGAATCTGGTTCTTGGTCAGCTCATGAAGCCACCCTTTGAACCCTTAGCCACTACCTCCTTGAAATTTCTTTCCTGGAAGGTTATCTTTCTTATTGCAGTCACCTCAGCTCGCCGCATCAGTGAACTGCAGGCCTTAGTGGCTAATCCACCTTATACAAGGTTCCATCATGATAAGGTAGTCCTTAGGACCAATCCACACTTTATGACTAAAGTGGTCTCACCTTTTCATCTTAATCAAGAGGTGTATTTACCTGTCTTTTTTCCAGATCCTCATGCATCGAGTGCAGAGAGGAATCTTCATACCCTGGATTGTAAGAGAGCTCTTGCTTTTTACTTACAAAGGACACAGCAACATAGAAAATCTTCTCAACTCTTTGTTGCTTTTGATCCCTCTCATTTGGGACTTCCAGTCTCTAAGAGGACACTGTCCAATTGGATTGCTCAGTGTATTTCTTTCGCCTACCAGAGTAAGAACCTTTCTCTGGAGGGCCATGTCACAGCTCATAATGTGAGGGCCATGGCCACCTCTATGGCTCATCTAAATTCTGTGTCTATCGACCAGATCTGTCGAGCAGCCACCTGGGCCTCAGTTCATACCTTCACAGCCCATTACTGTTTGGACAAGGACTCCCGCCGGGATGCCTTGTTTGGTCAGGCTGTTCTCAAACACCTGTTCCATGCTTAATCAACTCCTACCCTCCATCCCTGGTTGGATGCCTGAGATCCATGGGAGGAGGTAGAGCCCTTCTCAGGGTCTCACAACCTTGGGGATCTCCCTGGCATCTCTAGCTGGGGAATCCCCATATGTGAAGACTCATTCCTGCTTGTTCCTGGAGATAGCACAGTTACTTACCTGTAACAGGTGATCTCTGGGAACAGCAGGAATAAGTCTTCACAACCCACCCACCTCCCCTAGGAGTTGTATCTCTCTATCTATCTTTCCTTTCCTCTCTCTTTGTCTCAGCTTTAAAACTCGAACTGGAGAGAGGTGGTTAGGAAAGGCGGGAAGGCAGCGCGCAGGCGCTGTGGGATGCTCCCAAAAGCTTTCCTTTTTGGGAAGCTGGGGAGCGTTCCCGCACAGGCTCCGTCGGTACCGACGTACCCTCATGGAACTGCCAGCCATTTTCTTTAAGAAATGTTTAAACTGTGGCGGTACAGCTTTATTTTTAGACTCCAAAAACTGGTGTCTAACCCGTTTGGGTCCTGACTATTTTCCTCCGGAGCCCTCGGGCTACAGTATTGTGAGAAGAGATTTTCAACATCGAGTTTCCCTCGATACCAGGTTCCCTTCCAGTGTCAGGGCACCGACCGTTTCTTCTTCTACACAGGATCAGGTAACCCACAAACAGTCTGTTAAGACTAGCCAACCCTCGAGTGGTAGGTCTCATGCACAGCATGAAGACGGCTCCGGCCTTGCCCTCGAGGGTCCATTGGCTTCAAAACCACGGCGGGAGTCTTCGGCCTCTACAGCCTATGAGGGGTTTCAGTTTGTTCCTGGGGCTCACCCCTCACAGAACATACCTGAGCCTTGCTCGGTGGTGGCATCCGCTTCGAGCGGTACCGATACCTCGGCATCGGCACTGGTGTTGGACGTTGCACTCCTCACCAGGGATCATCATCTGACTTTCTCGGTACCTTCGGGACCGGTGGATACGCTCCAGATTGACTTTCCAGTATCGGCATCGACGCCGATACTACCACCGACGTCGGTACCCTCTAGACATGCATCGATGGACTCGCTTCCTTCGATACCGAGTCTGGAATCGATCTCTAGTCTGGAAGACTGGGTACCGACATGTCTCGGTACCGACTCTTACCGGTACCGGATGCTTGGTACCGAGGGAGATTACCAAAGGCATTCGGTTACCTCGGTACCGATTGAGCTGCCACCGATGACTGCTCCGATGTCGGTGTCGCCTTAGATTCCGACAGCGCTACCGGTATCCGCAGTAGCATCGGGGCCAGCTCCTTCCATGCTTCTTTCACCAGGGTCGCTCCTTTCTATACCAAGTCTGGAGTCGATCCCTGGCATGGACGATGTAGTCCTGACTGTCACAGGTCCTGACCTCCAGTACCAGCATCCATCCCTTAAGGATCCTTTTTTGCACCGTACAGGATCTTATATTCCTATATACTCAGGTAGATCCTCCGGTGCCTAGGCTAGTTCTTCAGGTCTAGCCTGTCCAGGGAAGGTTCTCTTTGGAGATCCTTCTTTTCAGAATTTCCTCCTGGATATGGCAAGATCTCTTGCCATTCCTATCCCTGGCCATGATCCTACACAAGGCTCTGTTTCTACTGAAGCAAAGGAAAACATAATGCTTCCTTTGCATCATTCCTTGCGGGATCTTCTTCTAAGAATGTGGGAAGCACCTTTAAGAGTACCCTCACCTTCTAGAGCAACTGATCTTCTGTATCAGGTGCCCCCCTCTCCAGGGTTTCAAAAGACTCAACTTCCTCATCATTCCATTGTGGTGGAATCAGCAATGAGGAAGGTGAAAAGTAAGAAAAAGCACTCTTCTTACCCACCAGGTCGTGAGTCTAGGACACTAGATGCTTTTGGACGTCAAACCTTCCAGACATTCATGCTGTCAGCAAGGATTCTCTCATATATTTTTTATATGAGTCTATCTCTTCGGGAGGTCACAAAGAAATTATATCTTTTGACTCCTTTTCTTTCAGAGCCCAAGACTGCAGACTATTCCTTACTACTTAGTCATATTCAAAATATCTCTTGGTTTCTTACTCGTGCTTCCCTAGACTCTTTTGAGTCTGTTAGCAGAACTTCTGCTATAGCCATAGGGGCACGACGTAGAGCCTGGCTCCAAGCTTCAGACTTAGACAAATGGGCACAACAAAGACTGGGTAATACTCCTTGCACTGGAGAAAATCTCTTCAATAAGGAGTCTTTAAAGGTGCGGAAGAATTGAAGGAAATATCGATACATCGGGAAGATGTCTTACATCTATTAGATAAACTGAAGATTAGCAAATCACCTGGGCCGGATGGTATACATCCAAGAGTGTTGAAAGAACTGAAATATGAGATTGCAGACCTGCTATCAGTAATCTGTGAACTATCATTAAAATCATCTCTAATACCTGAAGATTGGAGGATCGCCAATGTAACACCAATTTTTAAAAAGGGTTCCAGGGGTGATCCGGGAAACTACAGACCGGTGAGCCTGACGTCAGTACCGGGAAAAATGGTAGAAACCTTCATAAAGAATAAAATTACTCAGCATGTAGATAGTCACAGCCTAATGGGAGACAGCCAACATGGCTTTAGACAAGGAAGATCTTGTCTTACTAATCTGTTATGTTTTTTTGAAGGAGTGAATAAACAGGTGGACAAAGGTGAGTCGGTTGATTTTGTGTATCTGGACTTTCAGAAAGCCTTTGACAAGGTCCCTCATCAGAGACTTTTGGCAAAACTAAAGAGTCATGGATAGGAGGCAATGTACTATTGTGGATCAGGAACTGGTTAAAAGATAAAAAGCAGAGGGTAGGGCTAAATGGCCAATTTTCCCAATGGAGAAAGGTGAATAGTGGTGTACCCCAGGGATCTGTGCTGGGTCCGCTGCTTTTTGACATATTCATAAATGACCTGGAAAGTGGAATAACGAGTGAGGTTATCAAATTTGCAGATGACACAAAACTATTTAAAGTTGTTAAAACCCAAGAGGATTGTGAAAAATTGCAAGAGGATCTTGATAAATTGGAAGACTGGGCATCAAAATGGCAGATGAAATTTAATGTGGACAAGTGCAAGGTTATGCCCCTAGGGAAGAACAACCCAAACTATGGTTACACGATGCAAGGTTCCACATTAGGAACCACCACCCAGGAAAAAGATTTAGGCGTCATTGTGGATACCATGTTAAAACCCTCGGCCCAGTGTGCAGCGGCGGCCAAGAGAGCAAATAGAATGCTAGGTATGATAAGGAAAGGAATGGAAAATAAAACAAAAGATATTATAATGCCTCTATATCGTTCCATGGTGAGACCGCACCTTGAATATTGTGTGCAATTCTGGTCGCCGTATCTTAAAAAGGATATAGCGATTTTAGAAAAGGTACAGAGAAGAGCCACCAAAATGGTAAAGGGGATGGAAGGATACTCCTATGAAGAAAGGCTAAAAAGGTTAGGGCTCTTTAACCTGGAAAAGAGGCGGCTGAGGGGAGATATGATAGAAGTCTATAAATTAATGAACGGAGTGGAACGGGTAAACGTAGATCGATTGTTTACCTTATCAGAATATAGAAAGACTAGGGGACATGCAATGAAGCTACAGGGTGTAAACTATTTAAGACTAATAAAAGAAAATATTTTTTCACTCAACGTGTAATCAAACTCTGGAATTTGTTACCGGAGGATGTAGTAAAGGCTGTTAGTGTAGCTGGGTTTAAAAAAGGTTTGGACAAGTTCCTGGAGGAAAGGTCCATAAACCGTTATTAAGAAGTGACCGAAGATATCAATGCTTGACCCAGTACAAGCATTGTGGAACTTGTCTCTTGGGAAAACTGCTAGGTACATATGACCTAGATTGGCCACTGTTGGAAACAGAATACTGGGCTTGATGGACCTTGGTCTGACCCAGTATGGCATATCTTATGTACATCAGGTTGCTCAGTGGTCCACTGACTTCCCTGTTTCTGAAGGCTATCCTAAGCCTTCTCCTTCCCCAGTAGGTAGGAAATGCCCTGCCAAACCTTTTTTCCCTAGGAGGAGAAGGTTTTACTCTTCTCCTGCCCATCATACAGATGTTCCCAAGCAGGGGAAGCATCGCCCTGGTCTGAAGAATCCAAACTCTCGCCAGGCTAAACAAACCCAGCAACCATAGTGTTCTGATTAATCTTTTTTCTGCCTCTTGGAGTTTAGAACCTACAGTTGACTTCTCAGCAGAAGTTTTTCACTGTTTTCATTCTAAACTTTACACATGGCATCCAGTTCTCCTAGATATACTGAGCTGTCAGGATATTCATGTCTATGGGTCACAGCTTTCTCCTCTTCTTCCTGCTAAGAAGAGGGGTTTAACAACTATCACATGATAGTTTTCTGTACCAACATGAATTCTTTCCTTCTACAGACTTACCACATGGTAAGTCACTTTTCAGCTCTTGTTTCTCTACCCTCTTATCCAGTTTTTTTCCCCTGTAAGAGTGGTACCTTTGCACTGGAGGGCTTCTTCTTCAGCCTTTCTAGTCTTTCCATTCCACTGTGGAGTCTTTTTCTCTCGAGTAAACTCCCTTCTTTTTGCTTGGGCAGCTCATCAGACAGGGACAGAGATTTCTTACTCTTGTTCTGTCTGTTCTTTCTGTTTTACACAGAAAGATTCTCTCTGCTGTCTTATCAGCAGCTGCCCATGCAGGAGCTCTAGTTATTGGACCACTGGTACTTTTCCACAAGTATACACAGTTGTCCTCCACCACTTTCTGTCTGGCCTTAGTAGTGATTCCAAGACAGTGCATACATCTTTCTTGGGCAATCCCTATCACTACAGGCTTATCACACTATCTTCTATTCTCGCCATCTCCAATTCCTTTGGGTTTGGCAGCATAGTTGACGTGGCTGCTGGCTTTTCCAACAGCCAGTTCTATCTCCCAATTCTCCTGCATAATGCTCTCTGCAATTTTACAGAGAAGCTTTCCACTATGGGCCCTTGCTAGAGAGCATGGGGTTTTTTCTCTAATGACTATCCTACATGGTTGAAAAAAGGCTTCCTCAGTCATGCCCCCCATGACTGTGAGGGTTCTTCATACCCTACTATTTCCTTTTAAAACAAAGGACATAAGCCTTCTCTACGTGAAAGCCTAAAGAGTGATCTCCAGGAACAAGCAGGAATGAGTCTTCACATATGGGTACGTCGGTACCGACGGAGCCTGCGCGGGAACGCTCCCCAGCATCCAATCAGAAAGCTTTTGGGAGCATCCCTCAGTGCCTGCGTGCTGCCTTCCCGCCTTTCCAACTGTCTCTCCTCAGTTTTCGTTTTTCCGCGGAGCCGGCAGGACATCCTCCTGTCATCGCAGAAAATTTCTTATTTTTTAGTTTTAGTTTTCATAGTGTCACGGGGTCTTAGGCCTTTCAGGCCTCCCCTATTTTTCCTTCATGGCCACGAAATGTTCAGTTTGTGGCGGTACAACTTTGTTTAGACCCTCGAAGTCGGTGTCTAACCTGTTTGGGTCCTGACAACAGTTTGGTGAGAAGACATCTTCAACATCGAGAATCTCTCGATACATGGTTGCCCTCCAACTTCGGGGCACCGTCTCCTCCTTCTTCCACTTTGATTCAGGTAACCCACAAACAGTCTGTTAAGACTAGCCTGTCCTCGAGTGGTACGTCCCATGCACAGCATGTAGACAGCTCCGGCTTTGCCCTCGATGGCCTCCTGGCTTCAAAACCCCGGCGGGAGTCTTCGGTCTCCAAAGCGGATAGGGGGTTTCAGGTTGTTCCTGGGGTTCACCCCCCACAGAACATACCTGAGCCATGCACGGTGGTGGCATCCGCTTTGAGCGGTACCGATACCCCTGCATCAGCACTGGTGTTGGATGAAACACTCCTCACCAGGGATCGTCATCTGGCCTCCTCGGTGCCTTCGGGACCGATGGATACGTCCCAGATTGTCTTTCCCTTATCGGTTCCAACACCGATACTGCCACCGACGTCGGTACCCTCCAGATGTGGATCGACAGCCTTGCTTCCTTCGATGCCGAGTCTGGAATCGATCTCCAGTTTGGAGGACTGGGTACGACTCGCCTTGGTACCGTCTCGCGGCTGTATCGAAGGCTCGGTTCCGATGACTTGGATCCGCAACTCTCGGTTCCCCTGAGGCCGCTTGAGTTGCCACTGGTAGACCTTCATTCACCGGTATCGGACACAGTCGGTGCCTTACATGCATCGCTTCTCAGGCTCCTTACCCTCGATGCCGAGTTTGGAATCCATTTCTAGTCTGGAAGACTGGGTACCAATAGATTTCGGTACCGACACCGATCGATACCGGTGGCTCGGTACCGAGGATAGCAGCCGGAGGTTTTCGGTTCCCTCTGTACCGATGAAGTATCGCTGATGGCTACTCCGATGTCTTTGTCGAGCCCGACTCCGACATCGGTACCGGTATTGACTTCATTACCGGTATCCACAGTAGCATCGTGGCAAACTCTTACCATGCTTTTTACAACAGCATCGCTCCATTCTATACCAAGCTTGGAGTCGATACCTGGCATGTACAATGTGGTAAGGACAGTTGCTGTTCCTGACAACCAGTCCAAGCAACCATCCCTTATACATTTCACACTGCACCCTGCAGGATCTTCTATTTCTATATCTCTGGATAACTCTGTGGGTGCTCAGGCTAGTTCCTTATCGTCACTCCAGTCCAGTCCCTTTACTTCCGGGTTACGCAACCCTTCCAGCAGCTTGGAGGCTGAGCCCAACCTTTTCGGAGGTGGAGCGGTATAAATACCCCTGGGACCACCCACCATCTCCAGTATTCTCAGCCTCCAAGCAGCTGGAGGGTTCCGTAAGCCTAGGGCAGCGATGGCGAACCTATGGCACGCGTGCCAGCTGTGGCACGCGAAGGCCTTGCAGCTGGCACGCGGGAAGGTCGCACATTAAAAAAAAAAAAAAAGCTGCCCGCTGCCGCCGCGGCGGCATGGAGTGTCCCGCGGGGCTCCCTCTGCCCGGCGGGACTCTCCCGGCGCTGCTCAGCCCCTCTCTGCCGGCTTGCAGAGACGCGAAGGGAGAGTCTCCCTCGCGTCTCTGTTAAGCCCGCAGGAGCTGATGGGAAATTTCCCATCTGCCCCTGCGGGCTTAAGAGAGACGCGAGGGAGACTCTCTCTCCCTTCGCGTCTCTGCAAGCCGGCAGAGAGGGGCTGAGCAGCGCCGGGAGAGTCCCGCCGGGCAGAGGGAGCCCCGCGGGACACTCCATGCCGCCGCGGCGGCAGCGGGCAGCTTTTTTTTTTTTTTTATTGCCATGAGCCGAGGGAGGGGGGTTAAGACTGGCAATGGGCTAGGGAGGGAGAGAGGGGGGTTAAGACTGGCAATGGGCTAGGGAGGGAGAGAGGGGGGTTAAGACTGGCAATGGGCTAGGGAGGGAGGGAGGGAGGGGGGTTAAGACTGGCAATGGGCTAGGGAGGGAGGGAGGTTAAGACTGGCAATGGGCTAGGGAGGGAGGGGGGTTGAGACTGGCAATGGGCTAGGGAGGGAGGGAGGGAGGGGGTTGAGACTGGCAATGGGCTAGGGAGGGAGGGGGGTTGATACTGGCAATGGGCTAGGGAGGGAGGGAGGGGGTTGATACTGACAATGGGCTAGGGAGGGAGGGAGGGAGTTTAAGACTGGCGATGGGCGAGGGAGGGAGGTTAAGACTGGCAATGGGCTCGGGAGGGGGGAGGGGGGTTGAGACTGGCAATGGGCTAGGGAGGGAGGGGGGTTGAGACTGGCAATGGGCTAGGGAGGGAGGGAGGGGGGTTGAGACTGGCAATGGGCTAGGGAGGGGGGGTTAAGACTGGCAGTGGGCTGGGGAGGGGGGTTAAGACGCAGTGGGCTATGGGGGGGAGTTAAGACTAGCAATGGGCTGTGGGCTGATGAGGGCTGGCAATGGGCTATGAGCTGATGAGGGCTGTCTGGAAATGGGGTGATGGGGGGGTTAGGACTGGTAATGGGCTATGGGGGGGGTTAAGACTGGTAGTGGGCTGATGGGGGGGGTTAGGACTGGTAATGGGCTATGGGGGGGTTAAGACTGGTAGTGGGCTGTGATGGGGGTGTAGGACTGATAATGGGTTATGGGGGGGACTAGGACAGGAAATGGGCTGATGGGGAGGGGTTAGGATTGAGGTGGGCTGATGTGGTTAGGACTGGTAATGGGCTGTGGGCTGATGGGGGGGTTTAGGACTGGCAATGGGCTATGGGGGGCTGACTGGAAATGGGCTGATGGGGGGTTAGGACTGGTAAAGGGTTATAGGGGGGGGGGCTTAAACTGAAAATGGGGTGATGGGGGTTAGGACTGGAAGTTGATTGACGGGGGGCTAGGACTGGTAATGGGTTGGGGTGTTGCTAGGACTGGAAATGGGCTGAGTGGAAGGGGAGGCTTGAACCTGCAAATAGCTGATGGGGAGGGGGCTTGGAATGGAAATGGGCTGTGAGGGAAGGGAGCTAGGACTGAAAATGGGCTGATGGAAAAGCTAGGATAGGACTGGAAATGGGCTGTTGGGGGGAGCTAAGATTGGAAATGGGCTGTGGTGGGGGCTTGAATTGAAATGGACTCATGGAGGGGCTAGAACTGGAAGTAGGCTCATGGGGGGGCTTGGACTGGAATTGGGCTGAGTGGAGGGGAGCTATGATTTGACATGGGCTGATGGTGGGGCTAGGAAATGAGTAGAAATGGGCTGATGGGGGGGCTAGGATTGAAAATGAGCTGATGAAGGGACTTGGACTGGAAATGGGCTGATGCTGGGGATAGAAGGGAATGGATGCTGGGTGAGACTGGAACTAGAAGGGAGCTGATGTTGGGGGAGGATTAGAATGGGATGGGGCTGGGAGAGTAAAATGGAGAGGGGAAAAATATTTTGTGTAGGAGGGATGAAAAATCTACAATTGGCCAGGTATTGGGAGAGTAATTGGGGATTGAGGATGGAGGGGTAAAATTTGTGTGGATGAAATAGGAATGAGGAAAGAGCAAAAGGAGAAAGATTAGTATGTTAAAGCAGATGTAGAGAGAGAGAGAGAATGGAAAAAAAAACTAGAAGAGAGAAGAAAGGACAAATGGACAGCAGACGATGGAGAGTTAGCAGAAAACATGAAGAAACCAGAAGAAGGTGGCTGGACCAATTGCAACTGAAAAAAAAATGCACAAAAGGTAGAAAGATATCTCTTTATTTTGAATTTATTAACTGGAATATGTCAGCTCTGGGAAATGTGCATCATTAACATCTGCGCTTTGTTTGGTACAAGAGGAAATTCCTATTTGACGTTGCCACTTGTTCTCTTTCCCCAGTATTCTCTGAAATGTATTGGTTTAATATTTGCAGTGTTGCCTTTTGATAGGTAGGGTATGGTGCTTTGTGAGTCCTGGTAATGCTGTCAGGATACGGCGGGTTTGCTATGGGTTCTAAATGGGCAGCGTTTGTAGTAGTTCCTAATGTGCCTGGCGGTTGGCACTGGATTATAGTAATGTAGAAATCTTTTAGTCTTTCTTTATCCATACACTCATTAAGAGACATGTTTACTAAAAGTTAGTGTATGGTAACATTATGCAAATATTTATGCAAATAAGACCACTTATGCAAATGACGTGCTGGCACTTTGAGGAAATTCTTTGGTTTTGTGCGGCAGTTTGGGCACTCGGGCTCAAAAAGGTTAGCCATCACTGGCCTAGGGCTTACTGGAGTCCCCCTTTCCTTGAATTTTACTTTAAATTTTACTTTAATTTTAACTTGGTTTGCAGCTTGTCGTGCTGTGAGGGCTTGCGTGCATCAGTGATGCTGAGAGCTAAACTATCCGTAGTTTAACTACTGGCAGGGTCTCCCAAGATGGACAGGTCTCAGCTGAGGTGCCAGACGAAGACAAACCACCCATCTGGGCAGCAGCAGAATGGGATAGTGTTGACGGCGGAGGATCACATTTCTGTGACAACGGCAACAACACCAAACTTAAACTGCGCGGAAGGAAGGCCCGGCAATCTACTTCTGTATCTTGCCATGAAAACCCAATGGATAGTTACAACAAAACAAATTGTGCTATGGTGCTGGAAGATGAGACTCCCAGGTCGGAAGGCACTCAACTAGCTACTGGGGAAGAGCTGAAGACTTTTCAGAGTAAAGCCAGCATTTATGATGTGGTTGGATCAAAGCCCTCGGGAAGTCTGACTGCTGATGTAGCTGCGCATGAAATGAGAGTCAGAAGCTGTAAAGATGTCTTACACATTGGAACATGGAACGTACGAAGCATGAACCAAGGGAAGTTGGAGGTGGTCAAGAATGAAATGGAACGTGTACAACTTGATCTGTTGGGTGTCAGCGAACTGAAATGGACTGGCATCGGGCACTTTGCATCAGATGATCACATGGTCTACTATGCTGGAAATTAAAGACAAAGAAGAAATGGTGTTGCGTTTATAATAAAGAAGAAACTTGCAAGAACTGTAATGAAATACAATGCAGTCAGCGAACGCTTAATCTCTATTCGTCTACGAGGATTGCCTATCAACACAACTATAATTCAAGTATATGCCCCAACAACAGCTGCAGAAGAGAATGAAATTGAAGAGTTCTATGAACAAGTACAAGCTGAAATTGACAGAACATGCAAACAGGATATCCTGATAGTCATGGGTGACTGGAACGCAAAAGTTGGCAACAAAGAAGAAGGCAAAGTAGTTGGAAAATATGGACTTGGCAACAGAAATGAAGCTGGAGAAAGATTGATAGAATTCTGCAAGACCAATGATCTATTCATCTCAAACACCTTCTTCCAGCAACACAAGCGGCGACTGTACACATGGACTTCACCCAATGGATTGTATAAAAATCAAATTGACTACATCTGTGGAAGTCAACGATGGAAAAGCTCTGTAACATCAACCAAGGACAAAACCTGGAGCTGACTGTGGTACAGATCATCAACTACTAGTATGCAAACTCAAGCTAAAGTTGAAAAAGAGCAAACCACTCATGAATGCAGCAAAATATGACCTTGAGAATATACCACAGGAATTTAAAGACTGCCTGCAAAATCGATTTGCTGCTTTAGATACAAATGACAGAGCTCCGGAAGAGTTATGGAATGACATCAAGAAGGTTGTGCTAGAAGAAAGGGAGAAGTCTCTACAAAAGGTGAAAAAGCAAAAACGGCCAAAATGGATGACGGAAGAAACTCTGAAAATTGCCCAGAAACGCAGAGAAGCTAAAGCCAAAGGAGAAAGAAAGACAATCGTAGAACTCAACAGAGATTTCCAACGTGCAGCAAGACAGGACAAGGAAAAGTACTACAATGACACTTGCAAGGAAATAGAAGCAGAAACTATTAGAGGAAGAACAAGATCGGCTTTCCTAAAGCTGCGAGAGTTAAAGAAAAAGTTCCAGCCTCGAATTGGAATGTTACAAGATGCTCAAGGTTCTATGTTGAATGATGCTGAGAAGATCAAGAAAAGGTGGAAGGAGTATACAGAGTTTTTATATGATAAAGATCAAGTGGACCAACAGCCGTTTCAACCTATACCTTATGATCAGGAACCATTGGTGATGAAAGAAGAAGTTGAAGCAGCATTGAAAGCCTTATCAAAGAACAAAGCACCAGGCATTGATAGCATTCCCATAGAAGTATTGCAGCAATCTGATGCAGCTGTTACCGTACTTACACGGCTCTGCCAAGAAATATGGAAGACAACATCATGGCCAACTGACTGGAAAAGATCTGTGTTTATACCAATACTAAAGAAAGGTGATCCAACTGACTGTGGAAATTATCGCACAATCGCTCTGATCCCACATGCCAGCAAGATTCTACTGAAGATTATTCAAAAGAGACTACAGCCATACCTAGAACAAGAACTACCTGAAGTGCAAGCAGGGTTCAGGAAAGGGCGAGGAACGAGAGACATCATTGCGGATGTGAGATGGATCCTTGAAAAGACTAAAGAATACCAAAAGGATATCTATTTGTGCTTTATCGACTATAGCAAGGCTTTTGACTGTGTAAACCATGAGAAACTCTGGACCACATTAAGAAGAATGGGTATACCAGAACACCTGATCGTTCTCTTGCGCAATCTGTACATTGATCAAGAAGCAATAGTTCGAACGGAACAAGGAGAAACAGAATGGTTTAAAATAAGCAAGGGTGTAAGACAAGGCTGCATACTTTCCCCCTGCCTGTTTAATTTATATGCAGAACAAATCATCAGAGAAGCAGGACTGTATGAAGACAACAGAGGTGTGAAGATTGGTGGAAGACTCATCAACAACCTTCGCTATGCTGATGATACCACATTACTGGCTGAAAGTGAAGATGATCTGAAACATTTGCTTCTCACAATCAAAGAACATAGTCTCAAAATGGGCCTGCACCTTAATGTAAAGAAGACAAAGATCATGACAACTGGCAAAATCAACAGGTTCATCGTTGAAGGAGAAGAAATTGAAATCGTGAACAACTTTAACCTACTTGGATCAACTATCAATAAAGAAGCAACAAGCAGTCAAGAAATCAGACGACGCATTGCTCTTGGCAGAATGGCTATGAAAGACCTAGATAAGATTCTCAAGAGCAGAGATGTCTCTCTCCATACAAAGATTCGACTTGTTCAAGCCATGGTATTTTCAATAACATCATATGGATGTGAAAGCTGGACAGTGAAAAAGACAGACAGGAAGAAAATTGATGCCTTTGAATTATGGTGCTGGCGGCGAATACTGTGTATACCATGGACTGCCCGAAGAACAAACCAGTCGGTACTAGAGGAGATCAAACCTAAGCTTTCTTTAGAAGCTCAGATGACAAGACTTCGACTTTCATACTTCGGACACATCATGCGAAGAGAGAGATCATTAGAGAAAGACATCATGCTTGGCAAGATAGAAGGTCAACGCAAAAGAGGAAGGCCAGCAATGAGATGGATCGCTACAATAACAGCAGCTACGGGTACCAGCCTGTCAACAATGAGCCGCCTGACTGAAGACCGAACACAATTTAGGATAGCTATCCAGAGGGTCGCCATGAGTCGACTCCGACTCGACGGCACTTAACAACAACAGAACTTAGGGTTAACAATAGCTTTTAATCCCGTTTGAGTTTTGTATTTTATTTGGTCTCTATATCTTTAAATTTTCCCCTGCCTACCCCCCCCCCCCCCCCCCCCCCCCCCCCCCGGGGACGGACGTCGGAGGAGAGTTTTACCGGCAGCAGCGAGGAGGACAAGTCAGGATCCTCTCGCTGCTACTCCGGGCTTACCCCGCATTTCCTCGGAGTCCTGTGCTGCTGTTCTGCCTCGCGCCGAAGCCCCCCGGTGGCTGAGCGCTGGAGGCATGCCGCACCTAGCCTCCTCCGTTCGTCCCGCTCCTGCCCGAAGGGACGCGGAGTTGAGCCCCGGAGCCGCGATCGCAGCGGGCCCGCGGAGATCGTTTAGCGACAGCAGGAGGAAGCCGCTCCTAGCGCCGGAGGGTGTTCCCGGCCCCGGCCCTGGCTCTCCTCTCCCAGCACTGCAAAGGCACAGTAGTGCTTTCCCCGGGTCGAGCTCCACATGGTTGAGGCCTACCACGTGTGGAGCCTACGGCCCGAGATTGCTGACTCGGCCCTCTGCACAGCATCGGAAGAACTTCTAACAGCAAGTACACAGTTTATGTTGGCAGGGGGGTTTACTTGGGCATATTTTTTGGCACATATTCTTCTCACTGAAGCCAATTTTAAATTTAATTTTAATTGTAATTTATTTTCATTTTAAGCTGTTTAATTTCGGATTCTCTAGCTTGGTTCCATATTAGGAAAGCTTTACAAGCTATTTTCTTTATCGGGGAGTTTATATACTTCCTTGGGTTGGCCGCGCACAAGAGAGGCCCCGGCTCTCTCCCTACCCTCTCCATGGCATCCAAGCCGCGGTGTCCTTCCTGTGGGACGCGCAGGGGCACCTCCGCAGATTCAGGAATCTGCAGGAGCTGTGCTGCGGAGGCTGCATCAGTGGAACAGGAGATTAGCCTGGCCATGTCGCAGCCCTCCCAGGGATCAGGCAATCCTCTGGAAGGAGAAGGGGAGTCCCAGTTCCCTATCTCCGCTCCGGCGGGCCTTCCTATGCCTCCTCAACCTTTACCCTCCTCCCACGCCAGTGCTGGGGGGCCCGGAGAATTTTTCTCTCCTGACTTCATCCTCTTACTCCATAAGGCCTACTGCCTACGTAAGCAGGGCCAGGGGGCAGAAGAGGCTGTCCCGCCAGCAGAGGACAAATCAGCTAGTGCCCCCGGGGCTACCATTCAGGATGCCGGTATCCCTGCTAAGCGCCCACGTCTGGGCGGCGAAGAGCTCCTAGCGTCCCTATCCCAGGGTACTCCGGAGGAGGATAGCTCATTTAAGGACTTGGAAGAGGATGAAGAGGAGCTAGAAGAAGGAGAGATCCCGGAAGAAGATCAGTCACGGGTAGTCAGG
The DNA here is from genome assembly GCA_033557465.1 of Ichthyophis bannanicus. NCBI lineage: Eukaryota > Metazoa > Chordata > Amphibia > Gymnophiona > Ichthyophiidae > Ichthyophis > Ichthyophis bannanicus. The sequence continues at coordinate 201,959,613 of CM066041.1, read as the reverse complement.
GTCTTTCGCCGTGAGGAGCTCCCGGCGCTAATTAATGAGTCCCTAAAGGCCCTCAATGTGGTCTCAGACACGCCCTCGCAGGAAGAAGCGTTGGAGGACCCCTTAATCCAGGCCTTCAGGAAATCCCAAAGGGTCTTCCCTATCCACAGGGTCGTGCGCCAGATGATCCAGGAAGAATGGGACCAGCCTGAATCAAGCTTACGGGGAGTCAGGACCATGTCTCGTTTATACCCGATCCCAGAGGCAGATAAAGAGCTGCTAAAATCTCCCAGAGTAGATGCAGCGGTATCAGCAGTTACCAAGAAGACCACGATACCAGTGGAAGGCAGTTCGGCCCTAAAGGACGCGCAAGACAGGAAGTTGGATACGCTCCTGAAACAAGCCTTTGATATAAGCGCCATCGCCTTGCAGGCCTCCGTGTCGGGAGCTTGGGTGGCCCGGGCCTGTTTAAGGTGGGCCCGGGCCTGTTTAAGGTGGGCCCAACAGCTCCAGTCAGAGGGCTCAACGGGCGAGTTACAGACCAACTCGGCTAAGGTGGAGTCCGGAGCGGCCTACTTGGCGGACAGTCACTATGACCTCATCAGAAGCCTAGCCAAGAACATGGCCTCGGTCGTGGCAGCTAGACGGTACCTGTGGCTACGAAATTGGGCAGCGGACGCGTCCTCGAAGTCACGCTTGAGCCGACTCCCCTTTAAGGGGAAACTCTTATTTGGAGAGGATTTGGAGAAGCTAGTTAAGGACCTGGGTGAGTCAAAGGGAGGCAGGCTCCCGGAAGATAGACGAAGACAAGGGCGCCCTCCAGTCCCGGTGCGCTCCCAACCTAGGGACTCGCGGAGATTTCGTCCAGCCAGGTCAGGCTCCTTTCCCAGGGGCCGTTTTCCCTCGAAGGGACAAGCCTTCAGAGGTTTTCGGGGAGCAGGACGGGGTTTTGGGGCCTCCTCCTCCTTCTCGGGACCCAGAAAACAACAATGAGATGCCGGGGGTCCAGGAGGAAGGACAGCCACTAGGCGGTCGCCTGAGGCTGTTCCTTCCCGCCTGGTCCCGAGTCACGTCCGATCAATGGGTCCTAGAGGTAATCAGAGAAGGCTATGCTCTCGAATTTTCAAAACAAATTCCTCCAGCGTTTGTTCAGTCTCCCTGCGGTTCCCCAGCAAAGGGGGCGGCAATAGAGGCAACTCTTGCTCGACTAATAGCTCTAGGGGCGGTGGTCCCAGTACCACCAGACCAGTGCGGCTCTGGTCGATACTCGATTTACTTCGTAGTGCCAAAAAAGGAAGAATCCTTCCGACCGATCCTGGATCTAAAGCAGGTCAACCGTTGCCTCAGGGTACCACACTTCCGGATGGAAACCCTACGCTCAGTCATAGCGGCCGTAAGGGGAGGGGAGTTCCTAACGTCCCTCGACCTGACAGAGGCCTACCTTCATATCCCCGTCAGGAAGTCCCATCAACAATTCCTGAGATTCGCAGTGCCAAGAGGCCACTTTCAGTTCCAGGCCCTTCCCTTCGGCCTAGCTACAGCCCCCAGGACATTCACCAAGGTAATGGTGGTAGTGGCGGCCTTCCTTCGGAAGGAGGGAATATTAGTGCACCCCTACTTGGACGACTGGCTGATCCGAGCAAAGTCACAAGAGGAGAGTCATGCGGCAACGGCCAGAGTGGTTCAGGTTCTAGAAGAATTGGGGTGGGTCATCAATCGACTGAAGAGCAGGATGACTCCCTCACAAGACCTAGAGTACCTCGGGGCAAGATTCCACACTCTCAGGGGCAAGGTCTTCCTGTCACAATCAAGATCAAGAGAGCTGAGGCGTCTAGTCACGCAGTTTCTCGGCAGGCGAAGTCCCTCGGCTTGGCATTATCTTCAGCTTCTGGGAACTATGGCGGCGGCGATAGAGGTAGTCCCATGGGCCAGGGCACACATGCGTCCGCTACAGCGGGCACTGTTACGTCGATGGTCTCCTCAGCATCATCCTCTGGCAATGCAGTTACCTTGCGCCCCGAGAACCAAACAGTCCCTTCTCTGGTGGCGGTGTCCAAACAATTTGGACCGCGGGATGCCCCTCGAACCTCATCTGTGGTTACTATTGACAACGGACGCCAGCCTGTCAGGCTGGGGAGCACACTGCGAGGACCAGTTCGTCCAGGGCCGCTGGACACCGTTGGAGACTCAGTGGCCCATCAACAGACTGGAACTGAGGGCCGTCACGCTGGCGCTCAAGGCGTTCTCGGCCTTAGTTCAAGGAAAAGCTATTCGCGTCCTCTCCGACAACGTCACGGCGGTGGCCTACATCAACCACCAGGGGGGCACCAGCAGCCCTGCCCTGGAGAAGGAAGCAGACGCCCTCTTCCGGTGGGCGGAGCACAATCTCCTAGCCCTTTCAGCTCAGCACGTGGCGGGCGAGGACAACGTCACGGCCGACTTCCTCAGCAGATGCAAGATAGACCACGGGGAGTGGGAACTAGATCAGGAGATCTTCGAACAGATAGTGGCCCGCTGGGGGCTCCCAGTCATGGACCTCATGGCGCGGTTCTCTACAGCCAAAGTAGACAGGTTCTTCAGCCGAAGGAAGGAAAGAATGTCCGAGGGCTTGGATGCCCTGTCTCAAAGGGGGCCTCACAAAGGGCTACTATATGTGTTCCCTCCGTGGGCTCTGATCGGAAAGGTGCTGCAGCGGGTGGAGTCTCACCAGGGGTTGGTAGTCCTCATAGCCCCAGATTGGCCTCGCCGCCCCTGGTATGCGGATCTGGTGAGGTTGATCGCCGACTCCCCGTGGCGGCTCCCTTGCAAAAGGGACCTTCTGAGGCAGGGTCCGGTCCGCATGCCTCACGTGGATCGATTCTCGCTTACGGCCTGGCTATTGAGAGGGCGTGGTTCCTAAAACGAGGCTACTCAGGAGCAGTAATCTCGACGCTACTGAAGGCGAAGAAGCGATCGACCTGTTTATCCTATGTAAGGGTCTGGCGCATTTTCGAAGTCTGGTGTGCAGAGCATCGACGGAAACCTCTCTCGGCCTCTGTCCCAGAGGTCCTGGAATTCTTACAAGCAGGTTTTGAGAAGGGCCTGGCGCACAGCTCCCTACGGGTCCAGCTAGCGGCGATCGCTTGCTATAGAGGCAAGGTCCGGGGCAAACCCTTAGGGGAGCACCCGGACGTATCCAGGTTCCTGAGGGCAGTTAGCCGGCTACGCCCTCAGCGGAGGGTGGTCGTCCCACCTTGGGACCTTAACCTAGTGCTGAATGCCATGGTCGGGGAGCCCTTTGAGCCAGTGAAGAGAGCTTCCTTAAAGGATTTGACCCTAAAGACAGTTTTCCTGGTAGCGATCTGCTCGGCCAGGAGGGTTTCGGAGCTCCAGGCGCTCTCCGCCCAGCCTCCTTTCCTGACCTTCCTAAAGGACAAGGTGGTCATGCGCACAGTGCCGTCCTTCTTACCCAAGGTTATCTCTCCTTTTCATGTGAACCAGACAGTCACCCTGCCGGCCTTCGCGGCCAAGGGGCAGGAGGGAAGGCATAACAAGCTGCGCCTGCTAGATGTCCAGAGAGTCTTGAAACGGTACCTGGCTCGCACAGCACCATTCCGGAAGTCCGACCGCCTGTTCATTCAGTTCGGAGGTCCACACAAAGGGGAGGCGGCGGCAAAGGCCTCGATCTCCAGGTGGATCCGAGAGGCTATTGCCTCCGCCTATATTCTCAAGGGGAAACAGGTCCCAGTGGGTCTAAGGGCTCACTCCACTCGGGCACAGGCGACCTCCTGGGCAGAATTCAGTCTTGTCCCTCCGTTGGATATTTGCAGAGCAGCGACGTGGTCCTCGCTGCATACCTTCACCAAACACTATAGGTTGGATGTGCAGAGCACGGCGGATGCTCGGTTCGGGATAGCGGTTCTTCGGACCGGTTTTGCCGGAACCCACCCAGGGTTGAACTGCTCTGGCACATCCCAGAAGTAAAGGGACTGGACTGGAGTGACGATAAGGAAATAGTAATTAGATCTTACCTGCTAATTAGTGTTCCTGAAGGAACGACAGTCCAGTCCCTGATCTCACCCGGTTCCGGAAACTGGCAAGACGTCACGTTCATGGAGGAGCGCTGGCCCGAGCGCGGAGCTGGGTCGGCGGGAGGGAGTGCGGGGCAGGCCCGGACGGGATAGAAGCAGCCACCTCCCCCGTCCGTTGCCGTTCCTCCTCTCCTTCTCCTACACTTTCCAAAAAAAAAAAAAAAAAAAAAAAATATATATATAATTTCTTGTCCTGATTATTGAGTTATTGATTTAGGTTAGTGTATGACATTTTAAGTTTTTTGATGGATGTTCGTTAAGTCTGCTTTTTCATTCGAATACTGGAGATGGTGGGTGGTCCCAGGGGTATTTATACCGCTCCACCTCCGAAAAGGTTGGGCTCAGCCTCCAAGCTGCTGGAAGGGTTGCGTAACCCGGAAGTAAAGGGACTGGACTGTCGTTCCTTCAGGAACACTAATTAGCAGGTAAGATCTAATTACTATTTCTTTAGATCTAACCTGTTCAAGGGAGATTCCTGTTGGGGATCCCTCTTTTCAGAGTTTCCTCCTGGATATAGCAAGATCCCTTGCCATTCCTATTCCAGGACATAATCCTGCACCAGGCTCTGTTTCCACCAAAGCAAAGGACAATATAATGCTTCCTTTGCATCATTCCTTGCAGGATCTCCTAGGAATGTGGGAAACACCTTTAAGGGTACCCCCACCTCACAGAGCAACTGATCTCTTATATCAGGTGCCCCCCTCTCCAGGGTTCCAAAAGACTCAACTTCCTCATCATTCCATAGTAGTGGAATCAGCAATGAGGCGGATAAAGAGTAAGAAAAAGCACTCTTCTTATCCGCCAGGTCGTGAGTCTAAGACACTAGATGCCTTTGGACGTCAAACCTTCCAGACATCTATGCTTTCTGTAAGAATTCTCTCATATATTTTATATGAGTCTTTCTCTTGAGGAGGTCACAAAGCAATTACATCTTTTGACTCCTTTCCTTCCAGTTTCCAGGAGTACAGACTATTCCTCACTGCTTAAGCATATCCAGAATATCTCTTGGTTTCTTTCTCGTGCTTCCCTAGACTCTTTTGAGTCTGTTAGCAGGACTTCTGCTATAGCTATAAGGGCACGACGTAGAGCCTGGCTCCAAGCTTCAGCTTTGGCCAAGTGGGAACAACAACGACTGGGACATACTCCTTGCACTGGAGAAAATCTTTTCAACAAGGAGTCTTTACGTCAGGTTTATTTATTTATTTATGTAGCTGCATTTATATCCCGCTTTTCACCAGGTCAAAGCGGTTGGGGGATACATTTAACACGAGGGGATATGAGACACATATACTAATACCGTACCGTGTTTCCCCGAAAGTAAGACCTACCCTGAAAATAAGCCCTAGCACGTTTTTCTGTGCTTACCGTAATAAAAGCCCTACCCTGAAAATGAGCCCTAGTGCAGATCATGGAGGAGTGCTGCCTGTGTGTGTTCTTGAGGTAGGGGAATGCATTTTTAGATAAATAGTCATTGTTCCTTCACTGCACTTCACCTGCCACCCCCCTGTGCGAACACCGTCTCTTTCTCTCCACTTCTCACGTTTACTTCGGCTTCTCTTTATCTCCCTCGGGCCCGCCTCCGCTCCGTCCTTATGCTTGGAGAAAAGAAACGCCGACGCCGATCCTTTCAATTCATTTGGGGCTGCCCCTTTAAAAAAAAATCATTAATTAGGGAAGAGCCCTCAAGGAATCAGCAAAGCTTTGTGTTAGTGCCGTTCTCTGCCTGTCTCGTCTCGGACTGCAGGCTCTCTTGTCAGATCTCTCCCCCTAGACAGCACGGGGGAGAGCCCTGGAACCGGATCACAGGGGCATTTACTGCCTAGAGAAGAGCCGCGGCAGTATCAGACGGTGGGGGCACAAGGACGAGAGGCTCGCCGATGGTGCTGCTCTGCTTAAAGCAGTACCGCGGGCTAGAACCCGTTGAAGACCCGTAAGTTTGGCAAAGGCTGGTTACTTCGGGTCTTTTGTTTGGCGGCTATAAAATTCTTGGGCGTCGGAGGTGTGGAAGCGTGAGCATTTTGGCGCGAGGAAAAGGCCCTGCTCAGCTTTTAAATCTGCGGTTTTTATTTTAAATAAAATAATAAGCCCTACCCTGAAAATAAGCCCTAGTGCATCTTTTGGAGCAAAAATAAATATAAGACCCAGTCTTATTTTCGGGGAAACACGGTACTTACAGGGAACATGGGCAATGGAGGGTTAAGTGGCTTGCCCAAGACCACAAGGAGCACCTGCAGGACTAGAAACCCCAGGTCTTCCGGCCCAAGGTTGCTGTCCTCTAGTGGGATTTGAACCACCGACCTTCCGGCCTGTAGTACCTTGCCCCAACCACTAGGCCACTCCTCCCTCTGTCCACTGATTTACCTGTTCCTAAGGGTTCTTCTACACCTTCTTCTGTCCCAGTAAGTAGGAAATGTCCTACCAAACTTTCTTCCCACAGGAGAAGAAGGTTTTATTCCTCACTTGCCCATCATACAGATGTTCCCCTACAGGGGAGCCATCGTCCTGGTCTGAAGAATCCAACTTTTCACCAGGCTCAGCAAACCCAGCCTCTGCAGGGTTTCTGATCAGTCATCATCAAATGCTTGTGACTCTTGGGGTTAGAATCTACAGTTGCTTCTTCTCAATAGAGGCAATCCACTGCTTCATTCTAACCCCTACACATGGATCTCTTTCCAAAAGACATCCATTTTTTCTATATTTCTATGAGCTGTCAGGATGTTCATGCCTATAGGTCACAGGTTTCTCCTCTTTTCCTGCTAAGGAAAGAGGTCTGACCACTATTAAATGGTAGTTCCTGTGCCAGCATGTATTTTTCCTTTCTATAGACTTACTACTTGGTAAGTCTTCTTCAGCTCTATTCTCTTCACCCTCTTACCAAGCTTTTTCCTCTGTAAGAGCGGAATTAATTACAGAGGGCTTTTTTCTTCAGCCTCTCTAGTTTTCTCACTTTCCAGTGTGGAGTTTTCCTCTCTGAGTTACCTCCTCTGTTTCCATCTTACTTTGGGGCAGCTTATCAGACATGTCCAGAGTTTCTACTCCTGTTCTGTCTGTTCTTTCTGCTTTTCAACAGTAAGATTCTTTCTTCTATCTTGCTAGCAGCTGCCTATGCAGGAGCCTTAATGTTCCGACCACTGGTTCTTGTCCACAAACAACCAGATTTGTCCTCCACTAACATTCTGTCTAGTCTTAGTAGTGGCTCCAAGTCAGTGCTTCCATCTATCTTGGAGATTATCTCACTACAAGCTTTCTAGATGGTCTTCTATTTCTGCCATCTCCATTCTCCTGGGTTTGGCAGCATAGTTGGCAGAGATACTGGCTCTCTAGCAGCCAGTTCTATCTCCTCATTCTCCTGCATCATGCTCTCTGCAATTCTACAGAGAAGCTTTCCACTATGGGCCCTTGCTAGAGAGCATGGTTTTTTTTTCTCCAACAGCTATCTTAGATGGTTAGAAAAGGCTTTTCAGTCATGTCTCCCATGACTAGAAGGTTCTCCCTTCTTTTAGAAGAAGGCTGGGGTGGAGGTGTAGGACATCCATAATCAAGGAAGTTTCAACATTCAAAGTATTATGGTTGACGAAAGAGAGGCAAAGCAGCAGGCTGCACATGAAGATCTATAAGCCCCTTGTCTGGGACTGCTCCTCCAGCACCTCCCGGTGACTTGTTCTTCGCCTTCCGATTATACACAATTCAGAGTTTCTTCTGGTGCTTCTTTGTGTTCCAAAGGGGCAGAATGTGCCCCTTTGGTTACATGCCGGCAGTCACGCACCTGTGTCTGCGTCCTGCGGGAGAACTGGGCTTTTACCTTTGACACTTATCACAGGTGGAAGAGCAGTCTTATAGCTGGTGTCCGCAGAGGTGCAATTGCTAGAGCTGGTAAGGCAGTAAAAGCACACAGTCTGTCTCCAAACAACTTTTCCGTCCTCCTTTGTTTAGTGTGCGGCGTATGGTGCGGGTTGAAACTAACCTTCAAAGACTTCTTGGAATAATTTTCCTCTTCCACCAACCACATCCTGGTAGGTTCTTGACAGTTCCATGAGCAGAAAATGTCTTAATTACATTGCAAACTGTAGACACAAGAATCCCAAGGTCTTTGGAGATGGCCTTGAAGTGTGATGTATGGTGGTGATGGCTTTTCCGACTGTCTTGTCTTCACCATTGTGAAAATGGAACAAGAAGTGAATATAGCCATTTTAAACATTAGACCCATCATTCATTGGTTGATTCAAGTCATGTGAGTACTGACAGTTGATTACAGGTGTCTCTAATTTTACTGCAGTGGGAATGTAATTCTTCTGTTCAAACTGATTTGAATTGTTTATAAGGGTGCCAATTGTATCTTGGCAATATCCCAGTTTTTATGCTGTTTCCTTTAATTTGTCTTGTTTTATTTGATTTGATTCTTTTATGTGACAGATGTGTGCGCATATAGTCCAAAGCTGGTTCACTGGTCTTTTTTTGAGGAGATACTGGACATTAAGGGGTTGAGCTGCAAGGGTACCAATATTGTTGACCATAACTGTATCTCATAGGCATGGAGTAGTTTTGTTGTTCGCACATCCAATTTTTCAATATTTTTAAGAGGTCAGGTCTGTCTCAGGGCAGTTTCTCCAAATGGGTTAGTTTTGTGCATTATTATTCTAACCAACTACCAAAGGGTAAACATTTAGAAGAGATGTGAGGCATTGGCTATGCCCGATCTTGAAGATTTTGTAGAAAACTGTGGCGAATAGCATTCAGTAATTTTTATACGAATTGCATTATTGGAATCCCTGATGAAGCCAATTAAGGTGAAACAGAAGCTTTTGTTGGGCATTGAAAGCAGGTATTAGAGAGCTTTTTGCAATAATGGAAGACATTCGCTACTTCTCTGGCGACATATAGCTGGGTGAAGAATTAATGTGGAAGGCTTACACAAGGCTACTTCCCACCATCTCTCAAACATGCACAAATACGACCAATCCTTAAAAACAGCAAACTGGATAAAACATCCCCTACATCATATAGACCCATCTCAAGCATACCATTCTTGGCCAAAATAATAGAAAAAGTAGTTCAACTACAGACACAAGATTTTCTAGACTCATCTTACCCTCTTGATGAGCAACAGTATGGCTTTCGACCCCGCCATGGAGTGGAAACACTCCTCACAGTATTAACGGATGCGCTCCTAAGAGGAATTGACAACAATAAACAGGCATTCATTCTACTTTTCATCGACATATCAGCAGCGTTCGATAGCGTACACCACACAATAATGCTCAATAACTTGAAACAAATAGGATTAAAATCCACAGTACATAAATGGTTCTCGTCCTACTTAAATGATAGAACGCAAAATGTAAGAATTGGAAATCAAAACTCAACCACATACAAGCAAGAAATTGGTCTACCATAAGGTTCAGCGCTGTCAGCTCTACTATTTAATATTTACATAAAACCAGTCTGCAACATTTTTAAAAGTTTTGGAGTACGATATCATCTATACGCAGATGATATTATGATGTACATTCCATTCACAATTCCCAACCTACCGCTTCAACTTCTATCGGACTGCTATAATGAAATCACAACTTGGCTAAAAGCACAAAACCTCTATATCAATCACACTAAAACAGAAGTTCTAATTGTGACCAAGAACAGATCATATACCCCTCCGTCATATATAAGACTTCAAAACCAAGAAATCAAAATAAAAAAGGAAATAAGATATCTAGGTGTTATACTAGATACTCACCTCACGATGAAAACACACATCAGCAATACCATAAAGAAAATCTATTTCAAACTCAAAACCCTCAAACAACTTCGTCCACTACTTTTTACACAAGACTTTATCAACATAATCCAAGCCACCATAACCCCACATTTTGACTTTGCCAATCTAATACTAATAGGCATAACAAAACAAAGCATTAAACGATTGCAATTAGCACAAAATGCAGCAGCCAGAATCACTTTGAAAATTAACTCCCTCCAACACATATCACCTATACTAGCCTCCCTTCATTGGCTACCAATTCAAAGTAGAATAATCTATAAAACAATAATAACATCATTCAAGGCCTTATATGACCTGGCCCCTTCCATGATATGCAACCTAATACACAAAGAACCATCTAAGTCTACACACAGAAAAGGGCAATTAAACAGACTGAAAATCCCGAAAGATTTTACAAAAGCCCATAAATCAACAAACAATAGAGCCTTTTCCCATATTGCCCCTACAATCTGGAACTCCCTCCCAGAGGAGCTACGAAAGCTAACAGAGATAATGGAACTCCGCAAGAAATTAAAAACCTATCTGTTTACCAAACATTATAATACAGATAATTCATTATCTACTTTAGACAAAGGTTAAAGAGCTAATCGGATTGCTCCATGCAAAAGCCCTTTAACCCACACAGATAGCACTCACCCTTGATATATTCATATATAAACTTGTACATAGTTTGCACACGGTTTGGTATTATATTGCACTGTTTATTCTACATTTAATATGATGTTCCTTGTAAATAAGTTCTGTTATATCTCAATGTTCCATGTAAAACAAACTTGCTTTGTTAATTATTGTTAACTGTAAACCGCAACTGAACTTTGGAAGATGCGGTATAGAAATATGAATAAATAAATAAATAAAAATAAAGTGTGGATGCAGACTGGAGTCTCTACAATGTTCAAATAAGTAGATATCTCCAGGAACAAGCAGGAATGAGTCTTCACATATGGGTACGTCGGTACCGACGGAGCCTGCACGGGAATGCTCCCCAGCATCCAATCAGAAAGCCTTTGGGAGCATCCCTCGCGCCTGCGCACTGCCTTCCCGCCTTTTCCACTGCCTCTCCTCAGTTTTTGTTTTTCCGCGGAGCCGGCAGGACGTCCTCCTGTCACCGCAGAAACTTTTTTCTTTAAATTCTTTATTTCTTGTTTTCTTGTGGTCGCGGCTGTTTTTCCCGCCGCCACCGGTACCACCAGTGGGTTTTTCTTTTCTTTTTCTTAAACTCAGAGAGATTTTTCCCTCTGTTTCTGTCTTAACTTTTTTGGGCCTACAAGGCCTCTCCATCATGGAGCCGCCTCCTCCTAAAAAGTGTCTTCACTGTGGAAACAGTTTTCTTTTTAGACTCCAATGCCTGGTGTCTAACCTGTTTGGGTCCTGACCCTTTTTCCCCTGAACAATCAGGCTGTAAATCTGTGAGAAGAACTTCCCTCTTTTGAGTTTCCCTCGATACCGTTTTCCCTCCTGGAGTGAGGGCACCGGCTTTTTCTTCTCTTCAGGATCAGGTAACCCACAAACAGTCTGTTAAGACTAGCCAATCCTTGAGTGGTAGGTCTCATGCCAAGCATGATGACGGCTCCGGCCTTGCCCTCAAGACCCCATTGGCATTAAAACCCCGGCGGGAGTCTCCGGGCTCCAAAGCATTTCAGGGGTTTCAGGTTGTTCCTGGGGCTCACCCCTCACAGAACATACCTGAGCCATGCTCGGTGGTGGCATCCGCTTCGAGCGGTACCGATACCCCGGCATCGGCACCGGTGTTGAGTGTTCCACTCTTCACCAGGGATCGTCATCTGGCGTCCTCGGTACCTTCGGGACCGATCGATACGTTCCAGATTGACTTTCCTGTATCTGAGCCATGCTCGGGGTGGCATCTGCTTCGAGTGGTACCGATACCCCGACATCGGCACCGGTGTTGAGTGTTCCACTCTTCACCAGAGATCGTCATCTGGCGTCCTCGGTACCTTCGGGACCGATCGATATGACCCAGATTGACTTTCTTGTATCGGCAACATCGCCGATACCACCACCGACGTCGGTACCCTCTAGACATGCATCGATAGACTCGCTCCCTTCGATGCCGAGTCTGGAATCAATATCTAGTCTAGATGACTGGGTACCGACGCGTCTCGGAACCGACCCTTATCGTTTCCGGGTACGCAGTACCGAGGATATTCACCAAGCGTTTCTGATTCCCTCGGTACCGCTTGAGCAGCCTTCGATGACTGCCGCGATGGCGTTACCATCTCCGGTTCTGACTCAGCTACCGGTATCGGTATCGATGTCAGTTCCTGCAGTTACATCGGTACCATCGATCCTTTCTATGCCTAGTTTGGAATCGATACCTGGCATGGACGATGCACTACTCACTGCCTCAAATCGTGACTGCCAGTACCACTATCCTTCTAGTGGGGTTCTTTTTCTGCACCAGACCAGTACATCCTCTGGTGCTCAGGCTGCTCCTTCAACCTTAGCCTGCCCAGGGATAGTTCCCATTGGAGATCCCTCTTTTCAGAAATTTCTCCTTGACATGGCAATATTTCTTGCTATTCCTATTCCTGGCTATGATCCTACTCGAGGCTCTCCTGCAGAAAAGGAAAATATAATGCTTCCTTTACATCATTCTTTGCAGGATCTTCTTCTGAGAATATGGAAATCACCTTTAAGGGTTCCCTCACCTTTTACAGCAACTAATGTTCTGTATCAAGTGCCCCCCTCTCCAGGTCAACTTCCCCATCATTCCATTGTAGTGGAATCAGCAATGAGGAAGGCAAAAAGCAAGAAGAAGCATTCTTCTTATCCGCCAGGTCGTGCATCTAGAGCACTTGATGCCTTTGGACGTCAAACCTTCCAAACATCTATGCTGGCATCGAGGATTATCTCTTATATATTTTATATGAGTCTGACACTCCAGGAGGTCACAAAGAAATTATCTCTTTTGACTCCTTTTTTATCAGAGCATAAGGCTGCAGACTATTCCTTGCTTCTTAGTCATAGCCAGAATATCTCTTCGTCTCTTTCTCGTGCTTCCCTAGACTCTTTTGAGTCTGTTAGCAGATCCTCTGCTACTGCCATTGGAGCACGTCGCAGAGCCTGGCTTCAAGCTTCAGACTTGAGCAGATGGGCACAACACACACTGGGTAATTCTCCTTGTACTGGAGAAAATCTCTTCAATAAGGAGGCTTTACGTCAGGTTGCTCATTGCTCCACTGACTTCCCAAGTTCTGCAGACCATTCTAAGCCGCCTTCTTCCTCAGGGGGTAGGAAATGTCCTACCAAACCTTCTTTCCCTAAGAAAAGAAGGTTTCACTCTTCTCCTGCCCATCATCCAGATGTACCCAAGCAGGGGACACCTCGTCTTGGTCTGAAGAATCCAAACTCTAGCCAGTCTAAGCATACCCAGCAACCATAGGTTCCTGAAGGTTGCAACCCACAGTTAACTTCTTCTTAGCAGAAGTTTGTACACTGTTTTTTTCTTAAACCTCTACATGTGGTTTCCCTTCTTCAGTATGCTAAGCTGTCAGGATCTTCTTGTCCATGGGTACAGAATTCTCCTCTCTAACAAGAGAAGTTACAACTATCCCATGATAGTTTCTGTCCCAACATGAACATTTTTTTCTTCAGCTGACTCACCATATGGTAAGTCACCCCTCAACCCTCTCATCCAGGTTTTCCCCTGAATGAGTGGTACCATACTGAACAGCTGCTCTAGCCTTTCATTCCAGAGTAGACTTTTTGTTCCTTGAATAAATTCTCTGGACAGTTCATCAGACAGGGACAGGAATATTTCCTCTCCCTTTGTCTGTTCTCTCTGTTTTACACAGGAAGATTCTCTCTGCTGTGTCTTTCAGCTGCTGTTCATGCAGGAGTTCCAGTGCTTGAACTACTGGTACTTTCCCACAAGTTTCCAGTCTGTCTTCCATGACTTTTGTCTAGCCTTACTAGTGATTCCAAGATAGTCCTCATCTATCTTGGATAATCCTACTCACTTCAGGCTTCTCACGTTATCTTCTTTCTGGCCATCTCCATTTCCCTGGATATGGCAACACACCTGACTTACAGTCAGTTTATCCCCTAATTCTCCTGCACAATGCTCTCTGCAATCTTCAGAGAAGCTTTCTACTATGGGCCCTTGCTACAGAGCATTGAACTTTGTCTCTGATGGCTATTCTATATAGTGGAAAAAGCTTATCAATCATTTCCATGACACTGAGGGTTCTCCATACCCTCTTGTCTCCTGTTATTATACAGAATATAAGCTTTTCTGCGTGAATGTCCAAGGAGTTCCCAATCCTGCAGGAATATGCTCTTTATTTCCTTGCAGCTTGGCCTCATGCTATCTTACTCCTCATGGACAGCACATATTCTACTGGTAACGCATGATATCCCTGTGTCCCTCCAGTGGGTCATCTTGGTATCTCCTTCTATGCGTTTCTGTCCATTTACCATGTCAGAGTTCTACAGAACTCATGACTTGCTCTTTACAGACTGATATTATCCTCTGTTTTTTCACGCAACCATCCTGGTTATTCCACTGGGTTGCATTCCTGCACCCTCTTAGCCCGCAGAAATAGATTCGCTAAATATCTTTCAAGTAGGTTCCACCTTCTTGTTATTAGATGAATCTTTCCCCTTCACATTCCCCATGTGAATGTTCTATGGGGCTTGGTTGCAGGCGTGTATCTTCAGACTTATATTCATGTATGTGTATATCTGTATATATTTCTATACATACATATGTCTGTAAGCTGTGTGTGCATAAGTTATGCATCTATCTATCTATCTATCTATCTATCTATCTATATATCCCTATATATATATGTATCTGTCCGGAGGCTTTTTATAGGTCGATATGTATTACCTACTATCTCCCTCACTGTCTATGCTATAAAGAGTTTTACCTCCTTAGAGGTTCCAGATAGTGCACTTGCATATTTTCATACTGTTCCTCAGTATGTGGGGGCTGTTATGCACACAACCACTGCTGTGGTACTAACAGCTTCCACTTTGCTCTAGGTCTCGCTATCCCTGAAGCATCATGCTTCCATATCTTTCCTATCTCTCACCAGCTAGGAAAGACAGTGTACATCTTCAGTAGTTCTGAGTACACATCTGTTCTCCTTGGGAATACGGGCTTTTTTCCATACCCCTTCTTCCCTCCAGAACTGGAATAGTTGTCCAAATTGGTTAGTCGTCTTCTTTTAGTCCTCAATGTTAATGACTCTGTAGCTAAAAGACTTTTCAGCTTTTTCCCATAAAGCTTTCCGTTGAAGACCTGCCGTTTTTATCCTACCCCAGTTGACACCTGGGTCACCTGCCAATTCCAGGTTTGGACCTTCATCCTCACTGCTGTGAGGTTACCTTGAGGATTCCGCAACTGAATCTCCAGTAGACTCCATCACGCTCTCTACTTCCTACAATTCAGTAGGTAAGCTCCATATTATAATTATTCATTAATTAATTTTAATGGTACTTATCATACATACCAAGGATTCCTCTCCTGTAGTCCTTAGGTTCGCTGTTTTTTCTTACAGCTCCTCTTTTCAACTCCTACCCACCATCCCTGATGGGATGCCGGAGATCCATCTGTGGAAAATGCAGTCCTGATCCAGGGACACGCATTTTATGGGATCTCCCCCTGGCATCTACAGCTAGGGAGTCCCCATATGTGAAGACTCATTCCTGCTTGTTCCTGGAGATAGCACAGTTACTTACCTGTAACAGGTGATCTCTGGGAACAGCAGGAATAAGTCTTCACAACCCACCCACCTCCCCTAGGAGTTGTATCTATTTCTCTATCTTCATTTCCTCTTTCTCTCCTTTTGTCTCAGCTATGAAACTCAACTGAGGAGAGGCAGTGGAAAAGGCGGGAAGGCAGTGCGCAGGCGCCAGGGATGCTCCCAAAGGCTTTCTGATTGGATGCTGGGGAGCGGAATATGTGAAGACTTATTCCTGCTGTTCCCAGAGATCACCTGTTACAGGTAAGTAACTGTGCTTTATGCTATTAGAATGGTGCATACTACTATTCTGTTGAAGAGTATTTTGTTCCTTTCTTTTAGGAAGTGAACGAGTTGTTGGTGAGCTTCGGTTTTATTCCAGAAATGTAGATAACGAAATAATAAAGTAGTATATCCTTTTAAACTTTGAGAATCCCTAAAAAGTACTTTTTCGGGTGTAGGTAATTTAATTAAGACCTTGTTTAATCTTTTAAGAATTTGAATTAAAATATGAGAGGTTATGACCCGTGATGTGAAGTTTGCCATTTGACCCTATGGTGATTTATTTTGCCACATGTAGGGGAAGGGCTATCCTGAGGTCATATATATCTCTTATAGAATTGTGTGATGATTCTTGGATAGATTATTTTGAAATATATGTGCTTTTTGAAAATTGGTGTTTTTGAGGGTATCTAAATATATTATTTATTCTTAGTCTTGTGCATACCATGACAGTCATGAACCTTGCTTCTAAGCCAGCATATGATCAGGTCTCCATGTGGGGAGAGCCATGAGTAAGCATTATATCTTAGTTTCAGCAGATAGGGGGAAGTTGAAGCTCCTATAAGCCTTGATTTCAGCTGTGACCTAAAGACTACTCTTTCAGGAGGAGCAGTTCTAAAAGATCAGCAAATCTTAGGTTAAGGTCCCTCTGAAGCAGATTGAGGTGGCTTCCATAGGCTTACAAGCCTCTGTATGCAGTGTTTGTCAAAAGCATGTTTGCAATGGCTGCAGAAATGGGTTGAGGGGGGGAGTTTGGAGAATGATGAGCATAACCAGGGCAACTCATGCATCTGGAGGCTGAACTGGCCTACTTGGTGGACATCTTGTAAAATCTGTTTCTGGATCTTCCTGCTTGACCAGTCTAGACAAGTGGGTTATCTCCCCCAACCAGTAGATGATGGAGACAGAGGAAAAAAACAGAATAGTGCTGTGACATCATCATCACTAGTAAAACCCAGTGTAGCTAGGGGCACGCTCCAGTATTTTCTCTGTCTCCAGCAGATGGTGGTTGATCTTCAGTGCAGCTAAGGGCTTCAGCTGCTACCAACTGCTTGGATGGCGCCTGGCAGTTTAGCTTGGTGTGAAAGTCGCCAAAGTGTATTAGATATTCCTCTGGTCTGACTGGTCTTCCTTGGGGGCAACTTCTGGCCATGAGGGTCAGTTGAGCTGATATGAGAGATCCTTTGCTGGGTGCTCTGCTTTTTCCCTAGTATTTTAATCATGTGTTTATTTTATTCCTGCCCTTTATTTTATTTAAAAAAAAAATCCACGTTTTAGAAATCGAGTACAGGCCCTTTAAGGCCCAGCAAGCGGAGTTCTTACTCGCCCCCCCCCCAAACTTTTCCTTACAGCAGACAGATCAGAGATCTGACAGAATTTGCCCGAGGGGGACCCGTGGCAGTAAGTAACAGTGAGTACTGCTATTTTCTCTGCACAGAGTGTGACCTGTTAATATCAACTTGAGGCCATTTTTTCCTGATGAAATTGGGCTGCGCAGGCATGCGCAATGCTGCTATGCCTCCTTCTCTTCCTCGCTGCCTCAGCTGTGGTATTTTCTTTTGGACCATTTGTGCACCACTTTCACAGCCGATCCCTGGGGAGTCCTCCGGGTCCGTTTTGTCTCCTAGGGCACAGACAGCTTTGCTGGTGGAATTCACAATCCCTCCCACAGCTTCAAAGGTCCCTCCCATGGTTTCTCTGTCAAGCCCTCCTTTTGGCTTCTTCTCCGGATGGAGATCCCCCTATCTCCCTGTTGATTTCCCAGGTGGGCGGAGGATCAGGGCAGCATCAGCAGGCTGACTCTCAAGTATAGGATCCTGCAGCAGCTGAACTTGCTGCGCTGTTTCATCAGGCCTGGGCCTTGTGGAAAGGGGGTCAAGGGCCTCCCTTATCTCAATCCCAGCCCCTGCCAGCAGGGATTTCTAGGGCAGAGGGGAGCAGAAAGAATCTGTGGGACTACGGACTCAAGCCAAGATCGGCCATGCAAATCCTTAGCTTGGGCCCTTGATGACCAAGATTCCTTGGATGAGGAGGAAGCTGACCCAGGGTTAGATGACTCTGGGGAGTAATTCCATTGTGGAGGAAGGAGAGTTTTCACCTCTGGAAAATGATGAGTCTCACGTGGTCAGACTTCTATAAGGAGGCGATTCCGCCTCTGATTTGTTCAGATTGCATCAGAGCTTTGCATACCTGATTCTTTGATCTCTCTGACTCTGTCATCCAACCAGATCCTATGAGGCATTAGGACACCCTCTAGAGATTTTCCATTTCCACCAGAACTTCAACAGATGGTATCAGAAGTATGGGAGGCCCCAGACACAGCTCTCTGTAGTGCCTGGTGATTCTTGGTCTAAAGTGAATGCCCTAGTCACAACAGTGACTAAGTGCACTGCCATTCTGGTTGAGATCAGCAGGACCGCAAAATAGAGGGGCTATTAGACTGCCTTCTCTTCGTCTTGGACAGCGCAGGTATCTGCGTGCAGGGGGTTTGTGGCACATGCATTACTTTGTTGGGTCCAGTTATTTACAGATGATACAAACTCTGCTCGCTTGGAGTCTGTCGTGGCCTTTTTGGTGGACACCTATGATCTCTTGCATTTGGTAGCGTGGAGGGTTGTGGCAGCCACTGTGGCTCGTCGTTGGTTGTGGCTGTGTAACTGGTCAGCAAATGCAGCTTCTGAGGTATTCTTGGCCAGCCTTCCATTTTAAGGGTGGTCGTCTTTTTGGTGAGGATCTAGAGAAGCTCATTAAGAACCTTGGTGATGTCAAACCACAATGTTTGCCAGAGGATAAGCCAGAAGTGTCCTCCAAGCGCTCCTCTTCTTCCAGCACCAACTCCTCCTGCTCTGGCTTCTGCGACCCTGGATATTATCGGTCAGGAATGTAGAATGGCTCTTATTCCAGTTCGGGTTCTAAGGGTTAGCCCTTTTGGAGAGTCCATTGCTCCCAGTGCTTTGCTGCCGCTCCCTCCCAAAAAGTCGTCTTCCCATGCCCCCCACTGGCTGTCAGGGGGCCCATTCTGGGGTGAGGTCGTCTTTTTTTTTTTTTTTTTTTTATACCATGAATGGGCCTGTTTAACATCAGATCACTGGTTCTAGATGTCATCCGTCAGGCTTATGCTCCAGAATGCAAAAGTCCCATTCGGGGCGCATTTCTGATTTCTCCTTGTGGCTCTGCCCTCAAGGCAGTGGCCGTTCAGTCCACCCTTCAACGATTGCTACATCTATGGACCATTCTCCCAGTGCCTCCCTCAGAGAGAGGCGTAGGAAGGTATTCTGTATACTTTGTTGTCCCAAAGGAAGACTATTACTTTTGCACCATTCTCGATCTCAAGGGAGTCAACCGCAGCCTACTTTCACATTCACATTCCCATCAGACTGGATTCTCAGTGCTTTCTCAGGTTTGTGATTCTGGGTGAACACTTCCAATTTTGTGCTTTCCCATTTGGGCTGGCAGCTGTACCCCAGACCTTTTCCAAGGTCATAGTAGTAGTGGTGGTGACCCTACGGCACAAGGGTATTTTGTGTTCATACCTACCTGGCTGACTGTCTTATCTGCGCAAGACCCGGTCAGAAGCCGCCCTTTTGATATGTTGAGTGGTTCAGCAGCCTGAGGACCTCAGATAAATAGTCCATCACAGCAAAAGCTGCTTGATGCCTTGCCGAAATCTGGAATTTCTTGGTACTCATTTTGACACTCAATTGGCCAGAGTTTTCCTTGCTGCCAAGCGATGGGAATAAGTTCTTCTGTCAGTTCCACCACTTGCTGTAACTTCAGGCTGCTAAGGCTTGGGATTATCAGCAGTTACT
This sequence comes from Ichthyophis bannanicus, assembly GCA_033557465.1. Taxonomy (NCBI): domain Eukaryota; kingdom Metazoa; phylum Chordata; class Amphibia; order Gymnophiona; family Ichthyophiidae; genus Ichthyophis; species Ichthyophis bannanicus. Next base: position 201,939,986 of record CM066041.1, on the reverse strand, counting down.
TGGGGCAATGGCTACCACTCTGGAGTTAGTACCTTTTTGGGCTTGAACTTATATGCTGTACTGATGCATTGATCCCCATGCTCCCAGAATTAATGTAGTCTGCCCCCCCCCCGTCAAAGTGCGCAGAACAGCCTTGATTGGTGGGCTTCTCCTGACAACATGCTCCTGGGCATGCCGCTCGAGGTGCCAGCATGGGTAATGCTTACCACAGATGCCTGCCTTGGTGGTTTGGGAGCCTGGCTTGCAACACTCTGGGCACCTGGTCCAAAATGGTGTCCAAATGGGCTATCAATTGCTTGGAGGCAAGAGCCATTCCTTTGGCCCTGCTGAGTTCTGTTGGACAATGCTACCGCCGTAGCATGTCAATCGCCCCAGGGTGGCACCAAATGTCCAGGGTGGCACGTGAGATGCAACTCTTCTTTCCCTGGGTGAAAGGTTATGTTAGTCCTATCAGCACAGCACATTGCAAAGAATTAGAATGTGAAGGCCAGTTATCTAAGCCATCACTATCTTGATCCAAGCAAGTGGGAGCTGGCATCCTGGGCCTTCGTGGGATTCCACACATGGATCTTATGGTGACAACTTCCATTGTGAAGAGGACCCTCTTTTTCAGTTGGCAGAAGGACACCAGGTCCAAGGGAGTGGATGCTTTGGGTAGATGTGGCCTCTAGTTCCCCTCCTGTATGTCTTTCCTCCATGGCCCCTAATTGCCAGAGTTCTTCACAAAATAGACTCGTCCCAGTCTGGTGATTCTTGTGGCTCCAGATTTGCTGCAGCGCCTATGGTATGCAGATCTCATTAAGCTTCTGGTGTTATCTCCTCTCCCTCTCGGAATGTGCAGGAGGTTGCTTCAGTTACTCCACAGCGGTGGTGGCCACCCTATTATAGGCTAGGCGCCATTCTACATTATTGGCCTATATCTGAAATTGTGTCGCCTCTGCAAAGTGTCGCCGTGGTGGGCACAACTTTCTTCTGTGCTCACCTTTTGACCTTGAGAAGGGTTTGCCTTGGAGCTCCCTCAAAGTGCAGGTTGTGGTGCTCTCTTCCTTCAGAGGGCCCTTGGCTACTTTTTAACTTGCCACTGGGACATGGCCAGATTTTTCTTAAAGGAGTCTGGGCAGTGCACCCTCCAGTTCAACTGGGTGGTTCCTCCTTGGGACCTAACTATTGTTCTTCTTGCTCTCGTATGACTGCCCTTTGAGCCTTTGAAGTGAGCTAAGCTTAAGGACTTGTCTCGTAAAAGTATAGTTTTGATGGCCATGACCTCAGCACACTGCATCTGAGTTACAGGCCCTCTCCTGTCATGATCCCTCCTCATTTTCATCTGAAGGTGTTACCTTGCAACTGGTACCTTCCTTTCTGCCCATGGTGGTGTTGCCCTTTCATATCAATCTAGTGGTGTCTCTGCCGTCCTTTACATCAGATCAGTGTTCTGAAAAGGATAAGAGCCTGCGCTTCTTGGATGTCCGCAGGGTCTTACTCACATACTTGGAGATCACAAACTCCTGAATGTTGGATCAGCTGTTCTTCCTCTTTGCTGGGCCTCGCAAAGCACAAGCGGCATCCAAGGCTACACTTGGTGGCAAGATGAGAGTCCATTTCATCAGCGTATTTGCTAGCAGGCAAAACAGTTCTGCTAGAGTTGAAAGCCCATTCTACTCATGCCCAGGCTGCGTCATGGCAGAGTTGTCTGGTGTGTCTGTGCTGGATATTTGTAGGGCAGCAACATAGTCGTCTTTATCGACTTTCGTGAAATATTATTGCTTGGATAACATGTTAAAACCCTCAGCCCAGTGTGCAGCGGCGACCAAGAGAGCAAATAGAATGCTAGGTATCATAAGGAAATGAATGGAAAATAAAACAAAGGATATTATAATGCCTCTATATCGTTCCATGGTGAGACCGCACCTTGAATATTGTGTGCAATTTTGGTTGCCGTATCTTCAAAAGGATATAGCGATCTCCAGGAACAAGCTGGAATAAGTCCTCACATATGGGTACGTCGGTACCGATGGAGCCCGCGCGGGAAAGCTCCCCAGCTTCCCAGAAGGAAAGCTTTTGGGGCCTCCCACTGCGCATGCGCGCTGCCTTCCCGCCTTCCTGACCAACTCTCCTCAGTTCTTCTTTTTCCGCGGAGCCAGCAGGTCGTGTTCCTGTCACCGCTGAAGAAGTTATTTTAATTTGTTTCTTTGGCCGCGTATCTGCCTTCCCCGATTCCGGACCGGTACTGCCGGTCTTTTTTCTTTATTCTTTTAAAAAAAAAATATATATATCTTATTTTTCCCCACTTGGTGTGTTTGTTCTGTGAGGCCTCTAGGCCTTCACAGAATTCTCCCTCATGGAGAAACAAGCCTCTGGTTTTAAAAAATGCACCAAGTGTAGCGGTACTATATCAGTCACAGACACCCATGAATGGTGTCTTAAATGTTTGGGGCCTGACCACTCCATTCCGGATTGCCCATCCTGTTCTTTGATGTCTAAACGTGGCTTACAAAACCGGGCAGCCAAGTTTCACATGCTGTTTTCTACAGATACTCCAGCATCGACATCTTCCAGGTCTTCCTCTCCTGATGGATCTCAGGTAACCAAACATTCCTCTGGCAGGTCCTCAAAGGGCAAATCTCCCTCCAAGTATCGAGATGCCCCCGGGCTTGACCCTGAGGACCCTACCCCAGCCAAACAACGCTGGCGGGAAGCTCCGGCTTCCAAAGCTCCTCCTATGGGGTTACAGGTTGACATCGATGGCACGGCCTCGACCGATCACCTTTTAGACTGTTCTGGAGTACCGGCTCAATCTTCCGGTACCGACATCCAGACAGTAGTGGCGTCTATGGATCATACAGTTCAATCCATGCAGCAGGCCATTATGGCTTTTATTAGAGCTGCGACGCCCTCGGTACCGCAGCCAGTGGTACCGACTCAGGTTCCGGTACCACAACCGATACCGGTACCCAGGGCATCCACATCGACCAGGATACCGATCCCGGTTCCGGGTACCCCCGATGTCGATACCGGTCGATACGCTTATCGATCCCTGGAAGCAAACAGACGATACTTCGAGTCTTCTGATGATTCTGATTCATCAGATGACTCTGCTGAAGTATCCCTAACTCTACCTGAAGAGCCCTCTTCTCCATAAAGGAGAGTGTCTCCTCCAGAGGATTTGTCCTTTCAAGACTTCATCATTGAAGTAGCTAAAGGTCTCTCTATTTCAGTAACCTCTGAAAAAGAACCTAGAGCAAAAAAATTAGATATTTTAGGATACTCTAAGGTTCCCAAAGAGGCAGTCACCTTGCCCATTCATGAAATTCTTCAAGAACACATGATGGACTTATGGGAGACTCCTCTCACCCTATCTCCACATTCTCGTCGTTTGGACACCATGTATCGTGTCCCTCCTTCTCCTGGTTTTCAAAAAACTCAGCTCCCTCACCACTCTATTGAGGTGCAGTCAGCTATGAAAAGGATAAAGAGTACCAAAAGACACTCTTCTACTCCTCCAGGGTGAGAATGTAGGACTTTGGATGCTTTTGGTAGAAAAATCTTCCAAGCAAGTATGCTTATTGCCAGAATCAATTCATACAGCCTCTATATGGGCATGTTTCTGAAGGAGATTGCATTGAAAATACGCCATTTTCTCCCCTTTATCCCAGAGGATAGAAAGGAGGAGTTCCTTCTTTTGCTAAAGCATACCCAAGATATTTCAAAGTTCTCCAACAGAGCAGCCTTTGACTCCTTTGAGGGTGCTAGCAGAGCCTCAGGTATTGCCATAGCGGCTCGCAGAATTGCTTGGCTCCAGGCCTCTGACCTAGAACCCTGGGTCCAGGATGGGTTGGGAAATCTGCCCTGTACAGGTGAGAATCTGTTTGGTAAGGAGTGGCAAATCAAAGCCACCCAAATGGATGCAGAAAATGCTGCTTTAGATAGACTTTCTAAGTCTACCTCTGCCCCTGTCAAGAAAAAATCTTTCAAGAAGCCTTTCTATAAGAAGGCCAGATTTGCTACAAATACTGGCCAACAATCTTCTGCAGCTCGCTTTGCTCCTAAGCGTCAGCAGCCTAAACAGGCCAGGGCAAAACCTGCAGGGGCTGCTACAGCCCAGCAGTCCCAACCCCCTCAGGGTTTTTGACTTAACTCTAGAGAACGTAACCTTTCTGGCTCTAAAACATCCAGAGCCTCTCACCATTCCAGGAAGGTTAACTCATTTTGCTCCCAGATGGGAGCAAATCACATCAGAACAATGGACCCTCTCTATCATCAGAGAGGGCTACAAACTACATTTCTCCAGCCTTCCTCCCCATACCATGGTGAGATGTTTCAATTCTCCCCCATCTCTCCTGAACCTGTTAGGTCTGGAGGTGACCACCCTTTTCGCCCAAAGGGCAATAGAAGAGGTTCCTCTTCTTCAACAGGGGTCAGGGTTTTACTCCCCTTATTTTCTCATTCCCAAGAAAACAGGGGGGTACAGACCTATTCTAGATCTCAGAGAATTTAACAAATTCCTTTGCAAGGAGAAATTCAAGATGCTGTGTCTAGGTACTCTCCTTCCATACCTACAGAGTCAGGATTGGCTTTGTTCTCTAGATCTCAAGGATGCGTACACACATATACTCACCCATCCATCCCACAGAAAATTCCTACGGTTTCTGTTCCAGGGAAAACATTTCCAATACAGAGTACTTCCCTTCGGTCTAGCCTCTGCTCCAAGGGTATTTACCAAATGCATGGCAATAGTAGCTGCATTTCTACGAGCCCTGGGAATTTTTGTCTTCCCATACCTGGACGACTGGCTCATCCGAGCTCCATCTCAGTCCGAGGCTCAGACTTCCCTGGATCGCACCAGACGCATTCTGCAGTATCTGGGACTTGTGATCAATCTGCCAAAGTCTCAACTCACCCCTACTCAGTCCCTGGAATTCATAGGGGCCTGGTTGGATACCACCACTGCAAGGGCCTATCTTCCTCAGGCCCGTTGCCAACGTCTAGTGCACTTAGCCTCCCAGACTCAGTCCAGAAGCCACTTGACTGCCAGGGAGATGCTACAACTATTAGGCCGCATGGCCTCCACAGTACATGTGGTGCCCTATGCTCGCCTACATATGAGAGCAGCTCAATGGACTTTGTCCACCCAGTGGACTCAAGCATCAGGAGCTCTCTCAGACCAAATAGCAAACTCCAAACGTCTCTTTTGGTCTCTCCAATGGTGGATGTCCACTCAAAATCTGTTGTTGGGGGCCCCCTTTCAACCATTGTTGCCCCAAGCAACCCTCACAACAGATGCCTCCCAAACAGGTTGGGGAGCTCATCTTCAAGATCTCTCCACTCAGGGCACTTGGTCTCCACAGGAGACCACCCTTCATATCAACCACTTGGAACTTCGAGCAATCTTTCTAGCTCTCAGAGTTTTTCATACCCTCCTCAACAACATGACGGTCCTTATTCATACGGACAATCAAGTAGCCATGTTTTACATAAACAAACAAGGAGGGACTGGCTCTCTGTCGCTTTGCAACGAAGCTCTAAGATTATGGGCCTTCGCCAGAGAGCATCAAATCCATCTCCTGGCAGTATATCTTCCAGGAATCCAAAACTCTTGGGCAGACAGACTCAGTCGAGTTCTGCTTCCACACGAATGGTCCCTACACATGGATCAGGTACTCAGAATCTTCCAGAAATGGGGGACCCCGGATATAGACCTCTTTGCAAGTCCGTGGAATGCCAAACTTCCCCGGTTCTGTTCCAGGATTCCGTGTCAGGGAGTTCAGGCCAAGGATGCCTTCCTCTTTCATTGGGGTCAGGGCTTCCTATATGCCTTTCCACCCATTCCTTTGATTCCCAAGACTCTGTTCAAACTTCAAAGGGATCAAGGGTCCATGATCCTCATAGCTCCACGCTGGCCACGCCAAGTGTGGTACCCTCTACTTCTGCATCTCTCCCAAGCCACCTCCCTGGACTTGGGAGCAGCTCCAGACCTTCTGTCTCAGGAGGAGGGGACTTTGTGGCACCCAAACCCCAAGTCCCTTCACCTCAGAGCTTGGTTACTGAAGGCTTAGACCTTCAACACTTCAATCTTTCGCAGCAAGTGAAGGATATCCTCCATGCCTCTAGGAAACCTTCCACTAGGCGTTCTTACGCTTTTAAATGGAAAAGATTTTCCATTTGGTGTGCTCAAAAGGGTCTTAACCCTCTAGCACTTCCTTTGAATTCTCTTTTGGAATATCTCCTGCATCTCTCCAATGCAGGACTCAAAACAAATTCAGTAAGAGTCCATTTGAGTGCTATTGCAGCATCCCTTAAGCCCATCAATGGACAACCTGTTTCCTCTCATCCTCTTATTGCAAGATTCATGAGAAGCCTAGCCTTAACTAAACCTCCCATTCGACCTCCTCCGGTGGCATGGGACTTAAACTTGGTTCTTGGTCAGCTTATGAAGCCACCCTTTGAACCCTTAGCCACTACCTCCTTGAAATTTCTTTCTTGGAAGGTTATTTTTCTTATTGCAGTCACCTCAGCTCGCCGTATCAGTGAACTGCAAGCTCTAGTGGCTAATCCACCTTATACAAGGTTCCATCATGATAAGGTGGTCCTTAGGACCAATCCCCACTTTATGCCTAAAGTGGTCTTCCCTTTTCATCTTAATCAAGAGGTATATTTAGCTGTCTTTTTTCCAGCTCCTCATGCATCCAGTGCAGAGAGGACCCTTCATACTCTAGATTGTAAAAGAGCTCTTGCCTTTTACCTCCACAGGACACAGCAACATCGAAAGTCTTCTCAGCTTTTTGTTGCTTTTGATCCTTCTCATTTAGGACTTCCAGTCTCTAAAAGAACACTCTCCAATTGGATTGCTCAGTGTCTCTTTTGCTTACCAGAGTAAGAACCTTTCTCTGGAGAGCCATGTCACCGCTCACAATGTGAGGGCCATGGCCACCTCTATGGCTCATCTAAACTCTGTGTCCATTGACCAGATCTGTCGAGCAGCCACCTGGGCCTCGGTTCATACCTTTACAGCCCATTACTGTTTGGACAAGGACTCCCGCCGGGATGCCTTGTTTGGTCAGGCTGTCCTCAGACACCTGTTCCATTCTTGAACAACTCCAGCCCACCTTCCCTGAATGGATGCCTGAGATCCATAGGAAGATGAGGAACCTTTCAGGGTCTCATACCCTTGAGGGGCTCTCCCGGGCATCTTAGCTAGGAAGTCCCCATATGTGAGGACTTATTCCTGCTTGTTCCTGGAGATAGCACAGTTACTTACCTGTAACAGGTGATCTCTGGGAACAGCAGGAATTGGTCCTCACAACCCACCCACCTCCCCTAGGAGTTGTATCTCTCTCTCTCTTTCCTTTCCTCTCTCTATTATCTCAGCTTTAAACTCGAACTGAGGAGAGTTGGTCAGGAAAGCGGGAAGGCAGCGCGCATGTGCAGTGGGAGGCCCCAAAAGCTTTCCTTCTGGGAAGCTGGGGAGCTTTCCCGCACGGGCTCCGTCGGTACCGACGTACCCATATGTGAGGACTAATTCCTGCTGTTCCCAGAGATCACCTGTTACAGGTAAGTAACTGTGCTTTATTAGAAAAGGTTCAGAGAAGAGCCACCAAAATGGTAAAGGGGATGGACGGATACCCCTATGAAGAAAGGCTAAAAAGGTTAGGGCTCTTTAACCTGGAAAAGAGACAGCTGAGAGGAGATATGATAGAAGTCAATAAATTAATGAACGGAGTGGAACGGGTAAACGTAGATCAATTGTTTACGTTATCAGAATATAGAAAGACTAGGGGACATGCAATGAAGCTACAGGGTAAACTATTTAAGACAAATAAAAGAAAATATTTTTTCACTCAACGTGTAATCAAACTCTGGAATTTGTTACCGGAGGATGTAGTAAAGGCTGTTAGTGTAGCTGGGTTTAAAAAAGGTTTGGACAAGTTCCTGGGGGAAAGGTCCATAAACCATTATTAAGAAGGGACCCAGGATATCAGTGCTTGACCCAATACAAGCATTGTGGAAACTGCTAGGTACGTATGACTTAGATTGGCCACTGTTGGAAACAGGATACTGGGCTTGATGGACCTTGGTTAACCCAGTATGGCTTATCTTATGTTCTTATGGATGTTAACGTTTGATCAGTAGCCTGTTTTGGCACTCAGATGCTTGCTGCTACATTGTCTTCTCGCCCAGATGTGGTGTGGCTTTGGTACTTCCCACTTGTCTGGATTGGTCTAGCAGGAAGATCTGGAAGGGGAAATTTTTTTTCTTACCGATTAATTTCCTTTCCTGGAGTCCTGCTAGACCAGTCCAGGACCCGCCCAGCTTTCTGCCTTTGCTAAGGACTGTTGATTTGGCAGACTGTTCTTGTGGCTTTGGTATATAGTTTGCAACTCTGGTTTGCTTTGTTCATTGTTCAGGGGCATGTTTTGGTTTGAGAGGTCCCTTAGGATCTTTTAAGGGTTCCATTTGCTTTGTTATGAAAACACTAGAGTGCCCCTAGCTGGACTGGGTTTTATACTAGAAATAGAAACATAGAAATATGATGACAGAAAAAGACCACATGGCCTATCTAGTCTGTCCTTCCATAACAACAACTACAACAGTCCCCTTTTTACCTTTAGAGATCCTCTGTGTTTGTCCCATGCTTTTTTATTTTTTATTTATTTATTTATTTATTGTTCTTTTATACCGCACTCTTTTTCATCAGCGCGGTTTACATTAAACAGAAATACTCATTACAATCAACAAATTGTGATAAGTTTACATATAACAGGAGTAGTCAACTGGGAATTTAACTTTGGGAAACTTTGTACATATTTGTAAATAACATATATACAGAGGATAGGATTTCTTTTTGAATTCAGTTACTGTCCTCGTCTCTACCGCCTCCACTTGGAGACTATTCCATGGATCCACTACTCTTTCCGTAAAGAAATATTTCCGTATATCACTCCTGAATCTATCTCCCTTCACCCTCATCCCATGTCCCCTCGTAGCAGAACTTACTTTCAATTGAAAGAGGTTCTCTCCCTGAACATTTATGCCACGGAGGTATTTAAACATCTCAATCATATCACCTCTATCCCGCCTTTCCTCTAAGGTGTACATATTAAAATCCTTCAGTCTGTCCTCATATGCTTTATAATGAAGACCACTAATCATTTTAGTAGCCACCCACTGCACCGACTCCATCCTATTCACATCCTTTTGAAGGTGCGGTCTCCAGAATTGCACGCTATACTCCAAATGAGGTCGCACCAAAGACTTATACAGAGGCATTATCACCTCCTTTTTTCTGCTAGCCATTCCTCCCCATATGCACCCAAGCATCCTTCTAGCTTTTGCCGTCGCCTTTTCTACCTGTTTAGCTACTTTAAGATCATCAGACACAACCACGCCTAGGTCCCGCTCTTCTTTAGTGGACAAAAGTACTTCACCCCCTATACTATATTGCTCCCTTGGATTGCTGCAGCCCAAATACATGACCTTACATTTTTTAACATTAAATCCCGGCTGCCAAATTCTAGACCATTCTTCAGGTTTAGCTAGATCCCTCCTCATGTTATCTACACCTTCCTGGGTTTCTACTCTATTGCAGATTTTGGTATCATCCGCAAAGAGGCAAACCTTACCTGAAAGCCCTTCCATTATATCACTAACAAATATGTTAAAAAGAATCGGACCAAGGACAGATCCCTGGGGCACACCACTGATAACGTCCTTCTCCTTAGAGTGAGCTCCATTTACTTGTACTCTGTCGCCTCCCACCCAACCAATTTCTAACCCACGCAGTAACTTTAGGGTCCATCCCTAGGGTGCTCAGTTTGTTTATAAGTCGCCTGTGAGGAACAGTGTCAAAGGCTTTACTGAAATCTAAATACACCACATCTAGAGCTCTCCCTCGGTCCAACTCCCTGGTCACCCAGTCAAAGAACTCAATCAGATTTGTCTGACAAGACCTGCCTCTGGTGAATCCATGCTGCCTCGGATCCTGTAATCCGCTGGACTCCAGAAACCTCACTATTTTCTCTTTCAGCAGCGTTTCCAATAATTTACTCACCACTGAAGTTAAACTAACCGGCCTGTAGTTTTCAACCACATCCTTACTTCTGCTTTTGTGTAAAGGCACCACATGAGCCTCTCTCCAGTCCTTTGGCACCACTCCCGACTCCGAGGCATTGAAAAGGTCAGTCAGTGGAGCTGCTAGAACGTCCCCAAGTTCCCTCAGTATTCTCGGGTGTATCCCATCCGGTCCCATCGCTTTGTCTACTTTAAGTTGAGAGAGTTTCTCACGAACACAGTCTTTTGAAAATTGTTCAAGATGTCCTTTGCTTCTGTTCCTATTTGTGGGTGTTTTCTGAGGTCCTGCTCCTGGTTCTTCATCTGTGAACACAGAACAAAAATATTTGTTAAGCAATTCCGCTTTATCCTTATCAGCTTCTACATATTCCTCCCCTGCACCCTTGAGTCTGACAATACCACTTTTGCCCTTCCTCTTCTCACTAACATATCTGAAAAATGTCTTATCCCCCCCATTTTATTGCATTGGGTATTTCCTCCTCCTTTTAAATCTTTGCCTTCTTGACTACTTTGCTAGCTTCTCTAAGTTTTTCCAAATACAGATGCCTGTCTTCCTCTCTCTGTGATCTCTTGTATTTCATGAAGGCCTTCCTCTTTTTCTTCACTTTATCAGCTACTTCTTTCGAAAACCATAGCGGTCTCCTTTTCCTTTTACCTTTATTTACCATTTTAACAAAAAGGTTGGTTGCCCTTAAAATATCTTTCAGTTTTTCCCACAGTTTTTCTACATCCCTCAGCTGTTCCCATCCCACCAATGACTCCTTGAGGTATTGGCCCATCTTCGCAAAGTTAGTCTTCCTAAAGTCTAAGATCCTCGCCTTTGAATGGATTCTAACAGCCCTAGTCCTAATACTGAACCACACCATCTGGTGATCACTGGATGCAAAATGATCTCCCACTACAACATCAGAAACACTTTCACCATTGGTAAGCACCAAGTCCAGTATGGCCCCTTCACGTGTGGGGTCTGTTACCAATTGCCTGAATAGTTCTCCCTGTAGAGAATCCAGGATCTCCTTACTTCTAGATGATACTGCAGCAGGAATGTGCCAATCAACATCTGGCATATTGAAATCTCCTGTCAGTAGCACTTCCCCTTTCCTAGCAATGCTGCGCATGTCTTCAATTAACTCTCTGTCCACGTCCTCCTCTTGTGAGGGAGGTCTGTATATCACACCAATGTAAATAGATTTCTCTTTCCCTCTTTCTAGTTTAACCCACAATTCCTCCCCTCTCCCTTTCAAGCTCTGTAATTCCAAATCTTTAATAGTAGTTTTTACATATAGTGCCACTCTTCCTCCCCTTCTTCCTACCCTGTCCTTTCTGAATAAAGTATAGCCAGGTATAATTACATCCCAATCATGGTTTTCTGTGAACCATGTTTCTGTAACTGCCACTAAATCCAAGTCATCCACTCCCACCAAAGCTTCAACATCGGGGATCTTATTTCCCATGCTACGGGCATTTATACACACTGCTTTCCATATGTTACCCCTGTTACCCATTTCCATAAAGTTATTTAATGTATCACCTACCTGGGGGCTTTCACTTACCTGGGGGCTTTCTTCACCCGTCCCCAACGAATCTAGTTTAAAGCCCTCTTCAGTAGATTAGCCAGTCTACTACCGAAGACGCGTTGACCTTTCTTGGACAGATGGATGCCATCTCTGCTCTGCAACCCTTGGAGCAGCATCCCATGGTCTAGGAAACCAAAACGCTCTCGATGACACCATCTACGCAGCCATGCATTCATCTCCAGGATGCGAGCCTCTCTGCCTTGGCCTTTACCCTCAACAGGGAGGATTGAAGAGAACACCACCTGTGCACCTAACTCCTTCACCCTCTGTCCCAGAGCCATGAAGTCACTTTTGATACGTTCCGAGGTATACCTGGGAGTATCATTTGTTCCAACATGGATTGGCAACATTGGGTAATAGTGGACTTGATGAGTCTCTGCAAACTCTCCGTAACATCTTGGATTTTGGCACCAGGCAGACAGCATACCTCTCTGGACATCAAGTCTGGTCGGCAGATGGACGCCTCAGTACCCCTTAGAAGAGAGTCTCCAACCACCACTACCCTTCGTTTTCTTGTGGTCACTGATTCTGCAACTTTGGGGTACTTGAGCTCTGGTTCTTCCCTTTCCAGGGATGCTGTCACCTCCTCCACTTCCAGGGCTGCATAATGGTTCTTCAATTCAAGGGCTGGAGAAGTTGGATTGGTGATTTTGCAGGCCCTGCTGCTGATGTCGCAACACTGTTCTGTTTTTTTTTTTTCTCTGTCTTCATCATCTGCTAGTTGGGGGAGGGAACCCATTTGTCTAGACCGGCCTAGCAGAACGCCAGTAAAGGAAATTATCAGTAAGTAAAATTTCTCCTTCATACTTTTGTCCAGCCTCTGATTCTCAGGCAGTTTTTATAGATCCAGAATTGGTTGGTAGGCACAGCCTCTAAGAATCATCTTGGACAGCTGCCCTTCAGGGGTTGCCACTTCTTTTGGAGACTAATTGGAAGCTTCAGAAGTTGCTGGAAGATAAACTGAATAGAAGTTCTTGCCCAGGGGCAGGCAGACTCCACCTTTGGAAGGCAAACTGTTACCCCCCGAATGAATGACCTACTTTCCTGACTGCATTTATGGAGTTCCTTTTCATTTCTTCTTTCTGTGCTTTTATTGTACACCGCTCTGCATCTGTTAAAGGCTGTTAATCAAATAAAATTAACAACATAACCTGGGCTGAGTGATTCTTCTAAGCGCTCACTTTTTCTTTATTGATTGTCATCCTTTCAGTCAGACTGAAAAAGGAGATGCTTAGGGAGGGTCCAAAGGGGCAGGAGCCACTAAAGGATCCTAATATAGATTTGTGAGTCCCTGCCTTGGTGAAATAGCTGGCTATCTGCCTTCTGTGAGGAATGGATCCAGATTACCTCGTATCAGGAGGTACTGGATGACGATGTACTAACTAGAATTTTTCTACCAGCTTGCTGATTTATATTTAATTTATACAAGTCATTTGCCATCCAGGAGAGCAATGGTGCTATCCACATTGAAAAGGCTTCAGGCACCTGTGATAGCGGTGCTCTGTCAGAAAAGGGAAATAGTGCGGTATTTTATTTCATCATAATGAAGTGGGCTCCTTTTTGTGCCTTTTCTGGACTGTAAAGGGTGAACTTTGTGCTCTGAATTCCTCATTTGTACATGGAAACCCTGCAGTCTATGATTTTAGTAGTTTGCAGGGAGGAATATCTTACAGCATTGGATCTCAAGGAAGCTTCTCTTCCTATTCCTATCAAGCAGTTTTGTAAAAGGTTCATGAGATTTGAGGTTCTAGGGGCCCACTTTAGAGCACTTGCTCATTCCATAACTCCATGGACCCTTTGGAAAGTCAAGGTAGTACTGATGGCAGAACTTCCAAGGAGAGTGCAACCTTATTTAAATGCTTGGTGGATCAGGGTCAAGTCTGGAGTTGAGTGAATGAGCTACATCCTTAAGTGCTTTGGTTATGGCAGTCCTCCAGCTGGATAGTCCATCTCAAGAAGAGCACCCTTCTCAGTTTTTTGAAGTGTTTCCATATGTGTGTTGCATGCAGAAAGGAGTGGTATCTGCTCAGGCAGAGGATGCTGAAGTTACAAGGGCAGATTTGCACCTTGGCTGTCATGGGAACCCTGAGGGCCTGGCATTACATGAAGTTCTGAGTTCAGTGGTGGCAACCTTGGGTTCCTTATCGTTCCTCCAGTTTAGTCCTCCACCTCTGGGTTGTGCACCTCCTCCTGCAGCTTGGAGACTGGGCATGTCAAAGTCGTGACATCACTGGATATAGCCTGCTGGTATCTCCCATCAGCCCCCCAGTGTGTGTCCAGTCTCCATGCAGCAGGAGGACATAGTGAGCCTAGCTTCTGGGCTCACTTGGGAGGAACAGATAAGGAGCATTTAGTGTGACAAATTCTATTCTGGTTTTACTTTTGATTTTTACTTTACCATTTAACTGAATTAAAAGTAAAATTAAATCAGGGATTAGTTCCCTTTAGTTATTAGGAACAAATTTCCTTATATTTACAATAATTTTAAATTTGAGCCTGGCTCTTTAAATTAGTAGCAGCTCTCGCCTTCCCTCCTTGTCAGTTATTTTCATTTGCTGCAGGCATTCGCCGGTGCGGATCTCTCTCCCTGGACAGTACGGGAGAGAGCTCCGGGACCCGTACAGCTACACTGAAGCTGTGTGAGACGGAGCCTCTCCGTTGCTGCGGGATTTTAATTTTACTCTGTGGAACCAGCTGAGCGGTCATCGGTGCGGCTTGAGGATCAGAGGAATTCAAGGTGGTAGAAGCAGGCTGCGTGGCTTTTGGCCCTGCTGGCAAGGCCTTTGGGCTCGGTCGGTCTGCTGAGGCCTCCTTTTTGCAGCGGCTGCTATTCTTGGTGCCAAAATTCATTGGCGAAGGGGCGGCCATTTTCTCTCTAGGTATTTGGACCACATGGCGAGAGTTGCAGTGAGCTACCTGTGTGAGGAAGACAACAGGCAGAATAGCTAGATTTTTGGGCCTAGTGTTTCTTTCTTTCTTTTGTTTGTAGGTTCTTTGAGGCTCGGGGGGGTTCCTCAGCCTTAAGGGGGCTGTTGTCAGTCCTCTTTATTTTTAAGTTTATTCTTAGTTTTATAGGACAGCAGTTTTGGCATTGATCTCTGATACCACATGTTCTTTCCCTTCTAATCATGTCTCTGAGGAGCATCTGTTAAGTCCCGGGATATTAGACAAATTGCCAGCTTTTAGGTTCAAGAGCAGAGCCCTAACTTGTAGTTGGAAGGAGGGACAGGCTGTAAGTGTGCCTTTGTGTATTCTATAGTGAAAGTTGCCCAAATGCCTGTGGTTTCACAGGTGAACACCTAAATACTTCGAGACTGGGTCAAAACACATTCAAGAATCCATAAAAAACCCAGCTAAATGTCAAACCACAAATAACTTTTTTTGTTGGATTGGCCAGCACAGTAAACAGGATCAATGCCTGTTACCACAGTGGCCCGTCCTTTTTAATCAATTTGTAAAGTAAATTTAAAACAGCTCCCATTCAATGATGGCTGGTACTTAGCTTTGTAAACAGACGAACAGGCTGTGTAGACGTTATAAGCAGCGAAAATTCGATGCCAGTTCAGTAGGTCATGTCGCTACGACCTGCCACGTTTCGGGGGTACATACATCCACCCCCTGCTTCAGGTCAGACCTCTGAATTAGGAAAGGAACGTCAGCCCTGGATGCCTAGCTATAGAAATGGTTTTTATATCCGACTTGCCATTGAGAAATCACAGGGAAGGACGCGCCCCCCCAATAGTGATAGGCCAGGGAGGAACCAACCCAATCGAAGAGGTGAAGCCACCAAACAGGTTCCACCTCCAGATGGGATAGGTTAATGAGTGATTAACAGATTTCAATGCAGGAAGGAATACTCATATCGTCACATATCCCAAGGTTTAACGAATAGTGTACCAATCGATCTGTTGGTTAAGTCCGTGGGGAGCAACTGAATTCAGTCGAAATATCCATTTCTGCTCCAGATTCTGCAAACGTTGGATCCGATCTCCACCACACGGATCCAAAGGTACATGATCAAGAACTCGCCAACCGAGGTCCCCAAATGCATAGCAACGATATATATGGCCTGGTTTGAGGATCAACATGTTTATTCTCATCCACTTTTCTCTTATGTCAAATGCTGGAAACGATTTTTGGATGACATTTTTTTTGTATGGACTGGCACTCGGGAGGACTTAAAAATTTTTTTGGTCTCCCTGAACTCTTTCAAGTCCCACATACAATTCACTTCTCAAGTGGAGCCTCAAAAGATCCAATTTTTGGACATAGAGATTGAATATTCCTTCACTGGTTTTTCAACGTCTCTATATAGGAAACCTGTCCAACGCAACACGTTGTTACGCTTTGACAGCTATCACCCCCGGCCCTAAAACGGGGTTTACCATATGGCCAATTTCTGAGACTTCGCAGAAATTGCACTGAGATATCGCAATTTAAGCACCATGCCTGTGATTTAACCACTCGCCTTCTCTCTAGGGGATACCCCTCAAAAGTGATTCGTTTAGCCTACAAGCGGGCATGCAACACACATAGGGGGAGTGGCTTTTGATTCCTAAGGCGGCCACATCATCTGAGGAAAAGATCACGGGGGTTTTCCCCTTTATGCAGGGTACGTCTGCAGTGATTCGTTTGATACATCAGTTTTGGCCTACCTTAGCTATTCACTCCTGTTTTCAACTGCCACTTCAAATTACCTATTCCCGTGGATCAAATTTGCGAGATTTTTTGGTTAAGACTAGGTCCCCCTTGGATCAACCCCTCCGATGCCATGATCAGGCGGGCCATTCTTCATGTCAGTCTTGCTCCTTCTGTTCGGGCACTCTGACGGGCATTCTTTGGATGGACACTCGCAGCAACAGCTCTTACTACACTCGGTGGCGTACTGACTGCAACACCAACCATGTGGTCTACTTGATTGTTTGCCCGTGTCAGTTGCCCTATGTGGGTAGGACCTCACGGTCCTTTAAACAACGACTGACAGAACATGCCTCTCGAATTCGTACCCACTCAATGACAGCTCCTCTGGTCGGGCATTGTCTCGAGTATTCTCATGCATTTGGGGACCTCCGTTGGCGAGTTCTTGATCATGTACCTTTGGATCCGTGTGGTGGAGATCGGATCCAACGTTTGCAGAATCTGGAGCAGAAATGGATATTTCGACTGAATTCAGTTGCTCCCCACGGACTTAACCAACAGATCGATTGGTACACTATTCGTTAAACCTTGGGATATGTGACGATATGAGTATTCCTTCCTGCATTGAAATCTGTTAATCACTCATTAACCTATCCCATCTGGAGGTGGAACCTGTTTGGTGGCTTCACCTCTTCGATTGGGTTGGTTCCTCCCTGGCCTATCACTATTGGGGGGGCGTGTCCTTCCCTGTGATTTCTCAATGGCAAGTCGGATATAAAAACCATTTCTATAGCTAGGCATCCAGGGCTGACGTTCCTTTCCTAATTCAGAGGTCTGACCTGAAGCAGGGGGTGGATGTATGTACCCCCGAAACGTGGCACGTCGTAGCGACATGACCTACTGAACTGGCATCGAATTTTCGCTGCTTATAACGTCTACACAGCCTGTTTGTCTGTTTACAAAGCTAAGTACCAGCCATCATTGAATGGGAGCTGTTTTAAATTTACTTTACAAATTGATTAAAAAGGACGGGCCACTGTGGTAACAGGCATTGATCCTGTTTACTGTGCTGGCCAATCCAACAAAAAAAGTTATTTGTGGTTTGACATTTAGCTGTGGTTTCACAGGGACAGGTTTAGGAAACCTTAGGATATAAAAAAGTATATAACAGTTAACTGTCAACCAAGAAGTGCCTGTGCTACGGTCTATGGTCACCAGAGGGCAGCATGTACACTCAATAGTGCCTTTCTGTGAACGGGTGTGTATGCAGCCATATCAGATTGATCATTCTTTGCAAGTCGGGGAAGAAATAACCACAGGGCCACCTCATGGGCTCTCAAGAGTTAGTGACTAAACAAGCAACTGACTAAATATTCCTATCAAATGGTATATAATACATGACCATAGCAGAAGGAAAATCACTATTAGAACATATTGAATAAGACTGGTAGAATTTTCCTGAAATATGCAAAAATTAACCCGGCTGCAGAATGTGGATTAAAAATGTAAAGTAGGCCTTCAAAGGGTTAATTAAAGCTCTTAACTTCTGTATCGTTTGTTGGGCTCTGGTGCCCTAAAGGCCGCCGGATGGCAGCGCTGCTCATGAATCACATATAGTATTCAGTGCCCCCATCCCGGGGGGGGGGGGGGTAAAATACAAAATCGTATTACTCATCAGCAACCTCTAAGACCTCCATTTGCAAGGTTGTCGGTGTATCCCACTGCTATTTCTCTGACTGCAGGAAGGCCGGGGGGGTGCCTGTGTGTTTCATAGCTCCACTTAGCATGCCCTTCCCAGGAAATTCTCATCTATTTCAAGAGCAGGATTTCATTTCTCTGGTTATGGTTAATGCATAGCGTTAAGGGGCTGTGTTCGAAGGCTTGGGTCCCACGGACTTCAGTGGGATTTCAAAAAGAAAAAGAAACTCTCTTTAGTGAGAGAGAGCCTTGTTCATTTTTAGCTAACACTGTTGATTTATTCAGTGGCCTTTGCGTCCTGAACCCCAAGGTCGGGACACTGTTTGCTTCCAGGGGTTCTACTCTCTATGTTGCTCTTCAGCTCCCTGGCAGACGCAGCAGGCTGGCAGGGGGTGCGCAACGCATCCTGCAATGCTGAATCCCTCAGGATAAAGGGGGGAAGGAAAGCTGGGTGCAGCGGGGGCTGGTAGCGTCTTGCAAAGCTATAGGAGCAGTTTGGGTAATTTTAGCTGATCTGCTTTGATTTCATTGGAGTTGGTAGAAACTTGGTTTTTGGAGTCCTATACTTAAAAAAAAAAAAAAAAAAAGGGCATAGCTATGTTGATTTACAAGAATCTCCTTCCGCTATCCATAGAAGGTACTATAAAGCGTTAAAGTCGGTTTATATGGCAGGGTAATATTTTGGCTTAGCTGCTGTGATATAGTGCTATGATCCGCTGTAAACATATTCAAGTCAAAAGGAATTATGGTGATAACTCTCTTGGACAGTTGTAGCAGGTGCTTGAGTGAGCGCCATGGCCAGTCCACAGATGTGGAATGCTCTGCCATAAGCATTATGTCATGAGAGGGGTTTTATAGTTGTGTGGTTTCTTAATGGAAAATATTCCCGTTTAGTTTGGCTTTGCCCAAATTATAAGATTTTACGGTAGATTTGTAATGTCTTAATTTTGGCTATATGTGGTTTAATTTTACATATGGAAAAGGCAGCTCAGCGGAGAGAGGTTGCAAAATAGAACTCTGGCCTTTGAAGCTATCTATGCTCCCATTCCATTTATCAGAGGTTCTCCAGTACAGAGAGTATATCTGCTAGTGTTCAGCGAATGCCTTAATGGGGGCCAGAAGCACGCAGCCAGTCTAGTTCTCTAGCAGCAATATCAGCAGCTCAGATTCTAGTAGGCATACATCATAGGCTGGGCTTACAAGATGGCTTCCACGCTGATCGGCATCAGCCGAAATGGCTGCCGGTTTAGACTGTGAATGTGGAGGCAGCCTGGATGAGGGACCTTGCGTTCTCTGGAAAATACCCTGCATACACTGAATCATTTACATAAGAACATAAGATATGCCATACTGGGTCAGACCAAAGTCCATCAAGCCCAGTATTCTGTTTCCAACAGTGGCCAATCTAGGTCATATGTACCTAGCAGTTTCCCCAAGAGACACAAGTTCCACAATGCTTGTACTGGGTCAAGCATTGATATCTTCGGTCACTTCTTAATAATGGTTTATGGACCTTTCCTCCAGGAACTTGTCCAAACCTTTTTTAAACCCAGCTACACTAACAGCCTTTACTACATCCTCTGGTAACAAATTCCAGAGTTTGATTACACGTTGAGTGAAAAAATATTTTCTTTTATTAGTCTTAAATAGTTTACCCTGTAGCTTCATTGCATGTCCCCTAGTCTTTCTATATTCTGATAAGGTAAACAATCGATCTAGGTTTACCCGTTCCACTCCGTTCATTAATTTATAGACTTCTATCATATCTCCCCTCAGCCGTCTCTTTTCCAGGTTAAAGAGCCCTAACCTTTTTAGTCTTTCTTCATAGGAGTATCCTTCCATCCCCTTTACCATTTTGGTGGCTCTTCTCTGTACCTTTTCTAAAATCGCTATATCCTTTTTAAGATACGGCGACCAGAATTGCACACAATATTCAAGGTGCGGTCTCACCATGGAACGATATAGAGGCATTATAATATCTTTGTTTTATTTTCCATTCCTTTCCTTATCATACCTAGCATTCTATTTGCTCTCTTGGCCGCCGCTGCACACTGGGCCGAGGGTTTTAACATGGTATCCACAATGACGCCTAAATCTTTTTCCTGGGTGGTGGTTCCTAATGTGGAACCTTGCATCGTGTAACCATAGTTTGGGTTGTTCTTCCCTAGGTGCATAACCTTGCACTTGTCCACATTAAATTTCATCTGCCATTTTGATGCCCAGTCTTCCAATTTATCAAGATCCTCTTGCAATTTTTCACAATCCTCTTGGGTTTTAACAACTTTAAATAGTTTTGTGTCATCTGCAAATTTGATAACCTCACTCGTTATTCCATTTTCCAGGTCATTTATGAATATGTCAAAAAGCAGCGGACCCAGCACAGATCCCTGGGGTACACCACTATTCACCTTTCTCCATTGGGAAAATTGGCCATTTAGTCCTACCCTCTGCTTTCTATCATTTTAACCAGTTCCTGATCCACAATAGTACACTGCCTCCTATCCCATGACTCTTTAGTTTTGCCAAAAGTCTCTGATGAGGGACCTTGTCAAAGGCTTTCTGAAAGTCCAGATACACAATATCAACCGACTCACCTTTGTCCACCTGTTTATTCACTCCTTCAAAAAAACATAACAGATTAGTAAGATTTAAATTCGATCAGCTACTGGCAGGACACAATGCACTTTCACATGCTTTTTTGCTTCAGTGGTCTAAAAGTGGAGTCTTTACCAGGTGGTATAATGGGAACTTGTCTGCAGTTTCTCGGCTTCTTCATTGTGACTTAATTGCCACTGCGGGATGAGAGAGCTGTATTTCCTAACACCAGGTGCTAGTTGAACTTAAAATATAAAGTCCATCTTTGTGCAGTCAGACGGAATGGGGCGTTACTCTAGCAGGAAGGCCGTGGATTAGTATGCCTGTGATTGGGAGTTCTTTCTACTTCATATTGTTGGCACGTAAAGAGCTTCTCTTAACATATGCTGAAGGAATTTTTGGTTAAGAGATGTCTTTGTCGGGGGGAGGGGGGGGAGTAGTCAGCTGTCCTGAATTCGCCTCTTCTTGATTGACATTTTGAGGCTAAGCAGGGGCAGGCCTGGGTACTACGTGGGTGGGTGCACACCTTGCACTACCAGGGGGTGTGGACTCTATGCAAGAGAGCCCTAGCAATCTTCTTTAGCGCAAGATAGGAAAGTAGATGGTTCACTGAAGCGATCGTTGGGGGCAATGCTCTGTCCTTACAAGCTCCCATTTGTGGAGCCTGGGGGGAGGGGGGGGGCGCGAGCATGCTTCAGGTGGTCGCAGTGTTTACGGCAGTCTACTCGCCTGGAACAGGAAAGGATCAGGGAGTTGAATCGACTAGAGCCTGATTTGCTTTATGTGGCAAATGTGCATTATGGTTTAATTCTAGCTCTAGCTAATATTATTGGCTTCCTTGGGGTTCACCCGGAGGTCTCTCTGGTGGAGGAATGGGGTGGCTGATGGTTCGTCCAAGTCGAGGCTCAGTAAGCTCCCAGTTAAGTCTTGTCTTGTCCTTTCCCCGTGGGCTCTCATAGGGCAAGTAGTTAGCATATCGAGGCTTTCGGGGAAAGGTACTCTTGGTAGCGCCCGGTTGGACGAGATGGCCGTACTAGGCTGATCTCATTCGCCTACTCGACGGGCATTTCCTAGAAGTTGCCGGTAGCAGACGTTCTGCTGCGGCTAGAGCTGCGACGAATGTCTCAGGTGGATCGGTGCCCGCCTACGGTTTGGCCTTTGAATGGGCGGGGCTGAAGAAGAAGGGTTATTCTGCGGCAGTCTTCGCCACCTTGTTGAGAGCAAGGAGGCAGGCTGCGTCTGGTACATAGGTCCGTGCTTAGCGCCTTTTTGAAGGCTGCTGTTCATGGCGGCAAGTCCGGGCGACAAAGGTGTCTGTATCCTTGGTCTGAGTTCTCTGCAGGACAGTATCTGAAGGAACTAGCGTCCAGTTCCTTAGAGGGTCCAGCTGGCGACTGTTTCCGGCTGTAGAGGTTCTGTGGAGGGAATAGCGCTAGGTATTCTGATCGATGTGTGGTGTTTCCTTAAGTTGGGACCCGACTGTGCTCCTCAAGGAGAGTTCGGGTGCCGCCATGGGATCCCGATTGGGCCTTAGAGGCGTTAACTAAAGAGCCCTTTGATTCTTTACTCCAGGCGTCGGTAAAGGATTTGCTGTTAGACATTGGCTTTGATAGCTCTTTGTTCGGCGCGACAAGTTTCGGAATTTCAGGCGTTGTCATGTAATGAGCCGTTTTCACCCTTTCTGGATAGAGGGTGGTGTTTGCGACCAGTCCCATCGTCCTTCCAAAAGGTGGTATCTGATTTTTCTCCTGAGCCTATTGGTTTCTCTTCCAGTTCTCGGTTTTTCTGGAAGGGGAGGTTGTTATTCGTAGCTTACGCCGATAGGAAACATAAAATGCAGGGTGCGGCGTTCGTTTCTTTGTTTTTGTGTGTTGGTTGGAGGTCCCCATGAAGGGGAAGCAGCAGCGAAGGTGGCTATTTCGCACTGGGTTAAGGCGGTGGTTGCATCAGCATTCTGGTGGCGAGGTTGTACGATTCCGGGGGGCTTTCTGACTCTTGCTACCAGGGCGCAAGCAGCTTCATGAGTGGATCACTGTGTCATTCCACCAGGAGGGATTGTTAGAGCGGCTTCCAGGTCGTCTCTTCATTCCCTCAGTAACCACTACTGCCTAAATGTTCTGGCAGTAAAGGATGCCTGTTCCGGGTCGACGGTGTGGTGAGTTGGCTGGATAGGTCCCTCCCAATGATTACTGCTCTGTTACATCCCAGAGGTGGAGGACTAAACTGGAGGAACGATAAGGAAATAGAAATTACTTACCTGGTAATTGTCGTTCCTTGAGTGATGACAGTTTAGTCCTCATTCCCACCCAGAGGTGTGATTTCTTCAGAGTTTATTTTCAGGCGGAGTGGAGCATCAGTCTCAAGGAGTAGACAGATCCTTTCAGTTCTAGATCGCAGTGAGTATCCCTCTCTGTTGTTTCTTCCTTCTCTCTTATTTAAACGGGGGGATGGTATAGGAAACGTGTTTGCATAGGGGGGACATGAATGTAAAGTTAAAAAAAAAAGAAAAGAAAATATAAGACTGAAAAGGTTAAAAAGGTTCCTCAGGTTGAGGAATGGAGAGTTATTTAAAGTTATGGTATAGTTACTTATTTGTTGTTCCTTTGAGTTTGCTTTGTCAATAGTACACTGGAGGCTGATGGGAGATACCAGCAGGCTATATCCAGTGATGTCACGACTTTGACATGCCCAGTCTCCAAGCTTCAGGAGGAGGTGCACAACCCAGAGGTGGAGGACTAAACTGTCGTCACTCAAGGAACGACAATTACCAGGTAAGTGTAATTTCTATTTTGGTGCCATGAGCTCAGGAATATATAACCCACAATGTTCGTTGTTGACCTGTTGGCAGGTGCACTGTACAAAAAAAGAGGTTTTCCTGGACTAGGGGTTCAGGGATGGCCTGGTTTGCTGGTTATCTTCTTGACACTTATAGTAGGAAGTAGATTTTAGAAACTCCTGACTAGCTGGTGTTTCGATGGAGGCAAGTTTCTCTGGTTGGGGAGCGCATGGTCAGGATCAAGTGGGTCAAGGATGCTGATTGGTGATGGAAGTCACTTGGGCAATTAGTTGCCTGGGGCCTTCCTACCCTTAGGGAGGAGCAGAGCCATCAAGATTTATTCGGACAATGCCACGGCAGAGGCATATATCAGTTGGCACGGGAGGATGAAAAGTGTAGCTATGGCATTGGAGTCCTCCCTCTTGCTGTGATAGGCAGAGAAGAATCTTTTGGCCCTATTGGCGGCCTACTTTTCAGGAAAGGAGAATGTACAGGTGGAATTTTTGCACAGGCACTCCTTAGATCTCTGGGGAGTATAAATGGCTAATTCCGTTGATGGATCCCATGACATCCTGACAGAATGATTTGTCAGTGGTTGTAAGGAGTAGGGGTAAGAGAGAGCCTTGCTGCGTAAATTCAGCAGTGAACCTGCTGTATATATTTCCCTCCTTGACTTCTGTTAGATCATTTTATTGCAGAGAATCATGGTGCATCACAAGCTGGTCATACTGATTGCTTTCGACTGGCTGCATTTGCCATGGTGTGCGGACTTGGTGCAGCTTTGGGTAGGGGAGGGCCCGAAGCTTTCACAGAGCAAAGATTGTCTTGTGCAGAGTCCGATTTCTCATAGAAAAACAGTCTCCCTTTTTCTTGCCTGTCTCATGAAGGGTCACTCCAGAGGCACAAAGGGGGTGTGGGAAAAAAGGTGGTGATCACTCTATTGTTGACCCATAAGGTGCACTTCCTTAACTTTATGCTAGGGTTGGAGAGTATTTGCAGCATGATGTGTAGACTGCGGGGATTCTCCCCTGTAAAGTGTCTATTTATGTCTTGTTTTTGCAGAAAGGTCTAAGGAACAGTGTGGCATTGTCTTCCTTGCATGTTCAGGTGACATCTCTGGCTTGTTTGCAGAATAGTTTAGAGGATTTTTTTCTTGAAGTCAAATCCCAATGTGGTGCTGTTTCTGAAGGGTATGACTTATTTTATGTCAGCCTCATTGGCTGATAGTCTCGGAGTAGCATCTTAATTGGGTTCTTTGAGCACTGGCTGCTGAGCCCTTTGAACCACTAAAAAAAAAAATCTTGCAGGTGGTTTTCTCCAGGACCAAGCAGGAAGTCAGTCCTCACTTATGGGTGACGTCGGCGCCGACGGAGCCCTCGCGGAGCAATTTTCCCCCAGCTTTCAAAGAAAGCCTTTGGGAATTGCAGCGCGCATGCGCGGTAGTCTTCCCGCCCGAAGGTGCCATCTTAGCCAATCTTCTTTTTTCCGCGGAGCCCTACAGACGTCCCCGTCTTGTCCCCGCGAAAAAGTTGATTTTCCTCTGTATTTATCCTTTTTTCTTTCACCGGTCGTTTTCCCGCCCGGACTCGCGACGCCGGTCTCGAGTCCTCTAACGGTTTTTCGGTTTCTGACTTAGTCAGTTTTCGTTTTCGTTTTTTCCCTGGCAGCCCGGTCCTTTGACCTCGCAGGGGCCCTTTTTCCCCCGATGGCTGCCAGTGGCTTTAAGCGGTGTGGTCGGTGTGACCGAAATATGTCACTCACCGACTCACGACCTTTGCCCTCCGCTGCCTGGGCCCAGATCACGAGGAACTGATCTGTGGGCCCTGCAGCAAACTGTCCTCGAAGGCGTTGAGAAGTCGGCGGCATCAGCGCGAAAGAATCTTCGCTGACCCCAGCCGTACCCGGACCTCGTCGGAGGCCTCACTGTCGAAAGGCTCCAGTTCGGACCGTCGACGGAGCTCCTCCGACCGGGGTTCTCCCTCCGGGGACCATCGACGGAAGGAAAAAAACCCCGCGAGGGCGGCGTCGGTGGACGCTCCTGGCTCCGCGAGGGCCAGGTCGCATAGCCCGACAGCCGCCCCGGGTCCTTGGAGAAGGATCACCTCCCGAAGCGACCTCGCCTGGAGTCGGAGATGCCTGCCGGGTAAGTCCTGTTGTCCTTCTGGACTCGCCTCCGCGTCAGCCGACGTCGGGCCCGACGCCGTCGGGGCCCGAGTCGGGGGCTGCTGGGGGTCGCCTGAGCTCGGACTCAGGTTGACGGCCTTGGAGAGCAGATTGTCTGCCTTCATGGACCAGCAGCGGGCACTGCTCGCTGGCTTCGCTGGCGTCGCTGCCCCGACCGCCGGGACGTCGACGTCCAAGTCGACCCCGGAGACCGAGCCGATCCTCGAGTCGATGAGAACTCGAGTCGATCCTCGGTCGAGGGCGCCCTCGGCTCCCGTTCGGGACCGAGGTCGCCGACGCCGACTCCCTCGGCGTCGGGGCGGCTGGCGCCGCACCCTGCCCGAGCCGACCCCACCGAGTCCTCGTCGGAGTCGGTCTGGGAGTCGGAGGAAGAAGAGTCACCTGATTCCTTCCGGACTCGGTGTGTCCCATCGGACTCTCCGGAGTCCGAGCCTCGGAAGCAGTCCCCCCCGGAGGATGCCCGGTTCTCGGATTTCGTTAGGGATATGGCCAAGGCTTTGGCCTTCCCTGCGGACCCCGAGGAGGAGCCTCGAGCCGAAGAGCTCGACGCCCTCCAGTATGACTCTCCCGCGAGGGAGCACTTTACTGTGCCGGTTCCTCCTATGCTGGAACGACTGCTCTTCCGCATGTGGGAGAGTCCGGCCTCCTCGCCGGTCCTGAGCAAGCGGGTCGATTCTATCTATCGAGTCCGCAAGAGCCCTGGCTTTCAAAAGGCGCAGTTGCCCCACCATTCCATGGTAGTGGAATCGGCCATGCATCGTCTTAAGAGCCAGAAGATGCACTCGTCGTTTCCTCCTGGAAGGGTGGCCCGTAACCTGGATGGCCTTGGCAAGTAGTGCTTCCAGGGCTCTATGCTCGCCTGTCGTGTCCTGACTTACCAGCTCTACATGGGCATGTATCTCAGGGATCTGGCTAAAGAGCTAGCCGGCTTCTCCGCTGGTTTGTCCGAGGAACCTTGCGGAGGTTCCTAGCCTTGTCCCAAGGTATTCGGGAATGCTCAAAGTTCATGTCCCGGGCAGCCTATGATGGCTTTGAAGCCTCGGCTCGAGTAGCCGCAGCCGGCATCGGTGCCCGCCGACAGGCTTGGCTTCAGTCATCCGACCTTGAGCCCTGGGTACAGGACAAGTTGGTCGATGTCCCCTGCCGAGGCGAAAACCTCTTTGGCAAGCCCATGGCGGAAAAGGCTGCACAAATTGAGACTGAGACTCTCACCAGGACCAGGCTTTCTAGGAAGACCTCCGCCCCTTCCCAGAAAAAGAAGGGCTCGGGAAAAAAGACCTTTTACCCGAGGAAGGCGGCTGCCTACAAACAATACCCCCATTATCAGGCCCCTGCAGCTCCCCAACAGGGCCAGCAGGCCAAGGGACGGGGTAACGGGTCCCGTAGGCAGCAAGCCCCCAAGCCTGCGCCACCAGCCCCTGCTCAGCAGGGTGGGGGTTTTTGACTCGCTCAGCATAGCCTCTCCCCCCCGCTGGTTCCCCCCAGCACCGGAGGCCGGCTGGTTCACTTCGCCGACAGGTGGTCCAGCATCACCGCAGATGCCTGGGTGCTTCAGGTCGTGCGAGAGGGCTACCTTCTCCACTTCCATCAGGTCCCTCCCTCCTATTTTCCGGGAGAGCCTCCGCGCCCCCCTCTGCACAGGGAGTTGCTCCTTCAGGAGTTAGCAGGTCTTCTACAGGAACAGGCGGTGGAACCGGTGCCCCACCACCTGAAAGGTCAAGGCTTTTACTCCAGGTATTTTCTGATACCAAAGAGAACAGGAGGCCTCAGACCCATCCTGGACCTGCGCAACCTCAAACAAGTTCCTCGTGCGAGAGAAGTTCAAGATGCTTACCCTTGGAATCCTTCTGCCCTACCTCCAGCAGGGAGATTGGCTATGCTCCTTGGATCTAAAGGATGCCTACACGCACATCCTCATCCACCCAAACCACCGACAATACCTAAGGTTTGTGGTGGCAGGAAATCATTACCAGTACAGAGTACTGCCCTTTGGCCTGTCCTCCGCACCGCGAGTCTTCACAAAATGTCTCGCGGTGGTGGCGGCCCATCTCCGGCTTCACGGCCTCTATGTCTTTCCGTACCTCGACGACTGGCTCATCAGAGCAGCGTCCGCTCAGGAGGTCACCACCGCCACGTGCCGCACGGTGACTCTGCTGCAGCACTTGGGCTTTGTCATCAACTTCGCAAAGTCCACTTTGCTCCCCTCACAGGATCTCGAGTTCATCGGCGCAAGGCTGCACACCCCTCAGGCGAGCGTACCTACCGCTCGACAGGGCTCAGCGGCTCATGGACCTAGCCGACCGCTTTCGCAGCCAGCCCCTGGTCTCCGCCAGGCGCTTCTAAGACTGCTCGGCATATGGCTTCCACCGTCCATGTGACCCCAATGCCCGCCTGAATATGCGGCCTGCTCAGTGGTGTCTCCGCCAGCAGTGGCGACAGGCCACGGGCGGCCTAGCAGACCTGGTGCGCGTCTCCGAGCCGCTGGTCTCGTCTATCCGGTGGTGGCTCCGGCAGCCGAACCTGGTATTGGGAATGCCTTTCCAGTCACCTCAGCCGACCCGGGTGCTGACCACCGATGCATCCCTCCTGGGCTGGGGAGCCCATTGCCAAGAGGCACGTACTCAAGGCCTCTGGACCAAGTGGGAGTCTGCTCAGCAGATCAACTTCCTGGAGCTCAGGGCGATCCGCCTAGCTCTCAAGGCCTTCTCCCACCTGACCTCCCAACAGTCCGTCCTTGTCCAGACGGACAATCAAGTTGCCATGTTCTACGTGAACAAGCAGGGGGGAACGGGCTCCTTCCTCCTCTGACGGGAGGAACAGAAGCTCTGCTCTTTGGCCGTCAGTCACGGCATTATACTCAATGCAGTTTATCTCACGGGCCAAGAAAATTGAATGGCGGACAAAATCAGAAGGGTCCTCCAGCCGCACGAGTGGCGTCTGGACCCTTGATTGTTCAGAAGCTCTTCCTCAGGTGGGGCCTCCCCACAGTGGATCTCTTTGCCAGTCCTCACAACCGGCAGCTTCCTCGCTTCTGCTCTCGCAGCCTCACCCCCTTCGGGTGGCGGCGGACGCCTTTCTGATCTCATGGTCGGGAGCCTTCTGTACGCTTTCCCTCCCATCCCGTTAGTCTCTCGACCCTTTTCAAGGTTCTCCGAGACAAAGCTTTCATGATCCTGGTGGCCCTCGCTGGCCCAGGCAGCCGTGGTTTCCGCTCTTGCTGCAACTGGCGGTGGAGGAGGATCCAATCCCTCTGGGGGTGCAAACCGGATCTCCTCACCCAGGATCAGGGGCCCTACTGCACCCCAACCTCAGGTCTCTCAACCTCATGGCCTGGCTGCTGAGAGGGTAGTCCTTGCTCCTCTCCTCTTGCCGCAGAGGGGGGAGGTCGTCTTGGCTTCGCGACGGCCTTCTACCCGCAAATGCTACGCCCTTAAATGGCGTCGCTTTGCAGTCTGGTGTACCCAACAGTCTCAGGATCCCTTCTCCTGCCCGGTGTCGGTGATCTTACAGTACTTGCTACACCTCTCTAATCTGGGACTTAAGTCCAACTCCGTCAAAGTTCACCTCAGTGCTCTTTCCGCACATCATGTGCCGGTGGACGGCAGACCTCTCTCCAACGACCCTCTCGTAGCGAGGTTTCTCCGAGGTCTCCTACTACTTAAACCACCTCTGCGCCCGCCAGCGCCTGACTGGGACCTGAATGTGGTTTTACAGCGGATCACCTGTCCGCCTTTTGAACCTATGGCTACCTGCTCTCTCCGTTTTCTGTCTTGGAAAACGCTGTTCTTGATAGCCCCACTTCCGCTAGGCGCGTAAGTGAATTACAGGCCCTCGTGTCTGATCCCCCTACACTCGGTTCTACAAGAATAGGGTAGTCCTACGGACTCACCCAAAGTTTCTGCCTAAAGTGGTCTCCCCTTTTCACTTGAATCAGGAGGTGGTACTTCCAACCTTCTTTCCCAGACCACACTCCAGCCGAGCTGAGACGGTCCTCCATACCCTGGCCTGTAGAAGGGCGTTGAACTTCTACCTTGACCGTACGCGGGAGCACCGTAAAGCTGCGCAGCTTTTTGTGTCCTTTGACCCCAATAAATTGGGGCTCCCGGTCTCCAAGCGTACTCTGTCCATCTGGGTTGCGGACTGTATCTCTTGGGCTTATGGGGCAGCCGGACTCGCCTTAGAAAGTCGAGTCACGGCTCATTGCGTTCGGGAAAAGGCCACGTCAGTGGCTTACCTCCGCTCTGTTCCGCTGGCAGACATCTGCCGGGCCGCTACTTGGTCTTCGAGCCAGACTTTTGCGGTCCATTACTGTCTCGAGAGGGAGTCCCGTAGGGACAGTGCTTTCGGACAGGCAGTCCTCCGTAATCTCTTTGAGGTCTGAGCAACTCCTACCCTCCATCCCGGATGTGGGCTACCGGGGGTGCTAATTCAGCGAAGATTCTTTCCTTCTGTGCTGCTGAGCTAGAGGGAGCTCAGTTTTTGTGCTTAGGGTCTCCGGTAGCCTTGAGCTTGGGAGTCCCATAAGTGAGGACTGACTTCCTGCTTGGTCCTGGAGAAAGCGTAGTTACTCACCTGTAACAGGTGTTCTCCAGGAGCAGCAGGAATCAGTCCTCACACCCACCCTACTCCCCTTGGAGTTGCAATCGACTGCTTATGTACTTGTTAGCAAATTTTTATGCTGTCTTTTTAAGCTATGTCATCTGACTGGCTAAGATGGCACCTTCGGGCGGGAAGACTACCGCGCATGCGCGCTGCAATTCCCAAAGGCTTTCTTTGAAAGCTGGGGGAAAATTGCTCCGCGAGGGCTCCGTCGGCGCCGACGTCACCCATAAGTGAGGACTGATTCCTGCTGCTCCTGGAGAACACCTGTTACAGGTGAGTAACTACGCTTTCTTGGCAGAAATCTGTCCAGTGTGGCAGATTTCTGCGCTACAGGTATTGTCCTATAGGGAGCCATTTTTGATTTTCACTGAAGCAGGCATTTCTGTCCATATGGTCCCTTCTTTTCATCCAAAGGTGGTGTCCCACTCTCACATCATTCAGTTTTTGGAGTTATCTATCTTCTGTCATTCTCAAGGGTTGGGTGTCTCTGCAGTTTTTTCGGACTAATTCAACCAGAATTGGTTTCTGTGGTGGGTATGTGCAGAATAGCACTCTGGTCCTCCCTGCATTTGTTTACATAAAGCATTACAGGCTGGATGTCTGTGCAAGGGAGGATGTTGCCTTGGGCCGGAGTTTTGAGTAGGAAGGTAGTCATCTCGCCCAACGTAAGGGTTGCTTTGTTACATCCCATGCGTTCTGTACTGGTCTAGTGGACAATAAGGAAGGAGAAATTTGGTCGGTCTTGCTGTTTTCTTTCTTTGAACCCAACCCAACCCAACCAGACCAGTCCAAAGGCCCACTTTGTTCTTGACTGACTGTGCTGTGCAGTTCTGTTCTTGATGTTTGCAGATAGATGAGAGTTCATGATCTCCAGGAACAAGCAGGAATGAGTCTTCACATATGGGTACGTCGGTACTGACGGAGCCGATGTACCCATATGTGAAGACTTATTCCTGCTGTTCCCAGAGATCACCTGTTACAGGTAAGTAACTGTGCTTTCCTGGCTTCAACTGAGCATTTGGATTATGGTTTTGCATCATTGTTGCAGGAATATGTGGCTGCAGAATGTTTTTTATTGGCGTAAGTTCACAGCTCTGTAGTCTGTCTCCACTTACTAGCTGGCAGGCACAACCCATGCATTTTGAATTGGTCTGGTTGGACTCAAGGAACAAAAATTAACAATTAAAGACCAAATTTCTCCATAGCATCTAACCCAAATTTTATAATTCAAATGATACGGTTTGCAATTAGGTCTTGTAATTCAGGGTAATTCAATTCAATTCTTGTAAAGAAAATAGTAGCTGTGTTAGATGTTATCATTGATGCTAAGTTGACTTTTCAATTTAACATTTTATCTGTTATGAAGTTCTTTTTCTCCTTAAGATATATCAGGCTTCTTTCAACAGTTTTTAAGAAAATGGGATATTCATACCCTTGCTATTCAGAAATTGGATTATGATAATGGTTATCTTTATGGCTGTGCTCCCTATTCTATAAAAAGACGTTTCAACTTATGCAGAATTTTGCCCTTAAATGCTTTGCAAAAATCAAAAGCATGCTTATGTTATGCCGTTATTGGTAGAACAACATTGAATTCTGTGTGATTGGCAACCGAACATAAATGCCCTGTGAGTCTGTTCCAAAGGGAAAGGGAATAGTTCATGCCTTTCTCATAAATTTAAGGTGAGTTAAGTACTGCAGTAATTTTTTCCTATCCCCAGAGTGCTTATAGCAATCTACACACAGAGCAGCAGGGATTCAAACCCTGGCTTCCATGGTTCTTAACTTCTTGCTTTAGTCATTAGGTGACTACTCCACTCCAGTATAAAATCCTGATGAGGACCTTCCAGGCTTTGGTTACTGCGCCCCAGTTATTTGCCTGACCACCTTCATTTTGAAGGTACCTACTGTTTCTCTAGGACCAAGCAGGAAGTCAGTCCTCACATATGGGTGACGTCGGCGCCGACGGAGCCCTCGCGGAGCAATTTTCCCCAGCTTTCAAAGAAAGCCTTTGGGAATTGCAGCGCGCATGCGCGGTCCTCTTCCCGCCCAATGGTGCCATCTTGCTCAGTCTTTTTTCTGCGGAGCCCTACAGACGTTGCCTGTGAATCCCCGCAGAAAAGTTGATTTTTCTCTATTTTTTCTTCGGTTCGACGCCGGTTCTTTTCCCGCCCGGACTCGCGACGCCGGTTGCGAGTCCGTCCTTTATTTTTTGGTTTTTTTTGTCCTTCGTGACAGATTTCGCGCTTTTTTCCTTTTTCCCTGGCTGCCCGGTCGTTCGACCTCGCAGGGGCCCTTTTTCCCCCGATGGCGGCCAGTGGTTTCAAAAAGTGTGACCTCTTTAAGAAACGTATGTCTCTTACAGACACTCATGACTAATGCCTCCGCTGCCTCGGCCCAGATCATGACCCCATGATCTGCACGCCATGCGGCAAAATGTCCTCAAAAGCATTGAGGAGTCGGCAGCACCAGCGGGAGCGTATCTTCTCTGACTCCGGCCGGGCTCGGACCTCGTCAGAGGCTTCGACGTCTCGGGACTCTGGTCCTGAGCATCGTCGGAGTTCCTCTGAAAGGGGGTCTCCTACCCGGGAGCATCATCGGAAGAAGAAACCCGCGAGGGCGGGATCGGTGGACGCTCCTGGTTCCTCGAGGGCCAGGTCGCATAGCCCCGATTCCCGTCCCGGGTCCTTGGAGTCGGAAAGGCCGTCAAAACATCCTCGACTCGAGGTGGACTTGCCAGCTCACGTAAGTACTGTTGTCCTCGTGGACTCGCCTCCGAAGGACCCGACGTCGTCGGGGCCCGAGTCGGAGGCTGCTGGGTCTCCTGAGCTCGGACTCAGGTTGACGGCCTTGGAGTGCAGTTTGTCTGCCTTCTTGGACCAGCAGCGGGCATTGATCGCTGGCCTCGCTGGCGCTTCTGCCCTGACTGCCGGGACGTCGACCTCCAAGTCGACCCCGGAGACCGAGCCGATCCTCGAGTCCATAAGGGTTCGAGTCGATCCTCGGTCGAGGTCTCCTTCGGCCTCCCGTTCGGGACCGAGGTCGTCGACGCCGACTCCCTCGGCGTCGGGGCGGATGGCATCAGTGCCCGCCCGACCGGAGCCGGTCGACTCCTTCTCCGAGGAGTCGGCCTGGGAATCTGAGGACGAAGAGTCACCTGGTTCCTTTCAGACTCGGTGTGTCCCTTCGGACTCCCCCGAGTCCGAACCTCGGAGACGGTCCCCCCCGGAGGATACCCGGTTCTCGGACTTCGTGAGGGATATGGCCAAAGCCTTGGCCTTCCCTGCGGATCCCGAGGAGGAGCCTCGAGTCGAAGAACTCGATGCCCTCCAATATGACTCTCCCCCGAAGGAGGCCTTTATTGTACCGGTTCCTCCAATGCTGGAACGGCTTCTCTTCCGCATGTAGGAGAGCCTGGCGTCATCGCCGGTGTTAAGCAAACGGGTCGATTCCATTTATCGAGTCCGCAAGAGCCCCGGGTTCCAAAAGGCACAACTACCGCACCATTCCATGGTGGTGGAATCGGCCATGCATAGACTGAAGCGTCAAAAAATGCACTCCTCGGTGCCCCCTGGTAGGGAAGCCCGAAGCCTGGATGCCCTCTGTAGGAAGTGCTTCCAGGGCTCTATGCTTGCTTGTCGAGTCCAGACATACCAGCTTTACATGGGCATGTATCTCCAAGACCTGGCTAAGGAAATAGCCGGCTTCTCTGCTGGTCTCTCCGACGAACCTTTGCAGAGGTTCCAATCCTTGTCTACTGGCATTCGGGAGTGCTCCAAGTTTATCTCTCGAGCAGCCTATGATGGTTTTGAGGCTTCGGCTCGAGTAGCTGCGGCCGGCATCGGTGGACGCCGCCAGGCTTGGCTTCAGACGTCCGACCTCGAGCCCTGGGTACAGGACAAGTTGGTCGATGTCCCCTGCCGAGGTGATAACCTCTTTGGCAAGGCCATGGATGAGAAGGCTGCACAAATCGAGACGGAGACTCTCACCAGGACTCGTCTCTCAAGGAAGACCTCTGCTCCTTCTCAAAAGAAGAAGGCCTCGGGGAAAAAGCCCTTTTACCCGAGGAAGGGTGCTGCCTATAAATACTACCCTCAGTATCAGGCCTCTCCAGCTCCCCCACAGGGAAAGCAGGCCAAGGGACGGGGTAATGGGTCCCGTAGGCAGCCAGCCCCCAAGCCTGCACCACCGGCCCCTGCTCAGCAGGGTGGGGGTTTTTGACTTTCTCAGCATAGCCTCTCCACCTCAGCTGGTTTCTCTCAGCACAGGAGGCCGGCTAGTCCACTTTGCCCACAGGTGGTCCAGCATCACCACAGATACCTGGGTGCTTCAGATAGTTCAAAAGGGCTATCTTCTTCATTTTCACCAGGTACCTCCCTCCTACTTTCCAGGGGAACCTTCCAGACTCCCTCTGCACAGGGACTTACTCCTTCAGGAGTTAGCAAGTCTTGTTCAGGAACAAGCCGTGGAACCGGTGCCCCACCGCCTGAAGGGTCAGGGGTTTTATTCCCGATACTTCCTGATTCCGAAAAGAACAGGAGGCCTCAGAGCCATCCTAGACTTGCGCAACCTCAACAAGTTCCTTGCAAAGGAAAAGTTCAAAATGCTTTCCCTTGGAATCCTGCTGCCCTACCTCCAGCAGGGAGACTGGCTATGCTCCTTAGATCTGAAGGATGCGTATACTTATATCCTTATTCATCCAGACCACAGACAATACCTCAGGTTTGTGGTGGACGGACGCCATTACCAGTACAGAGTACTGCCTTTCGGCCTATCCTCCGCCCCCAGAGTGTTCACCAAATGCCTAGCAGTGGTGGCGGCCTATCTGAGACTTCAGGGTCTCTTTGTGTTCCCATACCTGAACGACTGGCTCATCAGAGCCCAGTCTGCCCAAGAAGCCACTCAGGCTACTCATCGCACGGTGGCTCTGCTCCAGCACTTGGGATTTGTCATAAACTTCGCAAAGTCCACTTTGCTCCCCTCTCAAGATCTAGAATTCATCGGCGCCAGGTTGGACACTCTTCAGGCGCGGGCCTTCCTGCCTCTGGACAGGGCCCAAAGGCTCATGGATCTCGCCAGCAGCTTTCACAGCAATTCCCTGGTCTCGGCCAGGCAATTTCTGAGACTGCTCGGCCATATGGCTTCCACAGTCCATGTAACCCCCTATGCCCGCCTGAACATGCGACCTGCTCAATGGTGCCTTCGCAAACAATGGCATCAGGCCACTGGGAGCCTAGCGGACTCCGTACAGATCTCCGACCAGCTGGTCTCCTCTCTGCGATGGTGGCTTCACCTGCCAAACCTAGTGCTCGGGGTGACTTTTCAGCCCCCTACACATTCTCAGGTCCTGACGACCGATGCTTCTCTCCAGGGTTGGGGAGCACATTGCCAAGGGACCTGTACTCAGGGTCTCTGGACTCCTTGGGAGTCCGCTCAGCAGATCAACTTCCTGGAGCTCAGAGCCATCCGCCTAGCGCTCAAAGCCTTCTCTCACCTGATTTCTCACCAGTCAGTACTTGTCCAGACAGACAATCAGGTTGCCATGTTCTACGTGAACAAGCAAGGCGGAACCGGCTCCTTCCTTCTCTGTCAGGAAGCACAGAAGCTCTGCTCTTGGGCCGTCCATCGCAACATCGCCCTCAAAGCTGTCTATCTCCCAGGTCAAGAAAACTACCTGGCAGACAAACTGAGCAGGATCCTCCAACCGCACGAGTGGAGATTGGATCCGCTTGTGGTTCAGCGGATCTTTCTCCGGTGGGGCCTCCCCACCATGGATCTGTTCGCCAGTCCTCTGAACCGGCAGCTTCCCAGATTCTGCTCTCGACAGCCGCATCCTCTCCGGGTAGCGGCGGATGCTTTTCTGATTCCATGGTCCACAGGCCTCTTGTATGCCTTTCCACCCATGCCTCTGGTGTCTCGGACGCTCTTCAGAGTTCTCAGAGACAAGGCATCGATGATCCTAGTGGCTCCCCGGTGGCCGAGACAACCTTGGTTCCCGCTTCTGATGCAGCTGGCGGTGGACACCCCTCTTCCTCTGGGGTTTCAGCCCGACCTCCTCTCGCAGGATCAGGGGACGCTCCTGCACCCCAACCTCCGGTCCCTTCATCTGATGGCCTGGCTGCTGAAAGGGTAGTCCTTGCTCCTCTCCAGCTGCCTCCAGATGTGGAAGAGGTCGTCTTGGCCTCCAGGAGGCCTTCCACCCGGAAGTCCTACGCTCTTAAGTGGCGTCTGTTCTCCGTCTGGTGTACTCAGCAGTCTCAGGACCCCTTCTCCTGTTCAGCATCAGTGGTCTTGCAGTACTTGCTTTCTCTTTCCAATCTTGGACTTAAGTCCAACTCGGTCAAGGTCCACCTCAGTGCTCTTTCTGCGCATCACATGCCGGTGGATGGTAGACCTCTTTCCAGCCACCCTCTGGTGGCTCATTTTCTCAGAGGCCTCCTTCTCCTTAAACCACCTTTGCGCCCGCCAGCCCCGAACTGGGATCTCAATGTGGTTTTACAGCGGATTACCTGTCCGCCTTTTGAGCCTATGGCTACCTGTCCTCTTAGTTTTCTTTCCTGGAAAACCTTGTTCTTGGTGGCCCTCACTTCTGCTAGACGCGTTAGTGAGCTGCAGGCCCTGGTATCTGATCCTCCTTACACTAGGTTCTACAAGAACCGGGTAGTCCTACGTACTCACCCTAAGTTTCTTCCTAAAGTGGTTTCCCCTTTTCACATCAACCAGGAGGTGGTACTTCCGACCTACTTTCTCAGGCCACACTCCAGCCGAGCTGAAATGGTCTTGCATACCCTGGACTGTAGAAGGGCGCTGAACTTCTACCTGGACCGTACGCAGGGGCACCGAAGGGCGGTTCAGCTCTTCGTATCTTATGACCCCAACAAGTTGGGGCTCCCTGTCTCCAAGCGTACTCTGTCCATCTGGATTGCGGACTGCATCGCTTGGGCTTACGAGGCTGCGGGCCTCGTGCTGGAAGGTAGAGTCACCGCTCATCGTGTTCGGGCGAAGGCTACGTCAGTGGCTTACCTCCGCTCTGTTCCGTTGGCAGACATCTGCCGGGCCGCTACTTGGTCTTCAAGCCAGACTTTTGCAGCCCATTACTGCCTGGAGAGGGAGTCCCGCAGGGACAGTGCTTTCGGACAGGCAGTCCTCCGTAACCTCTTCGAGATGTAGGCAACTCCTACCCTCCATCCCGGATGTTTGGGCTACCGGTTGGAGACGTATTCAGAGAAGATTCCTTCCTTCTGTGCTGCTGAGCTAGAGGGAGCTCATTTTTGTGCCTAGGGTATCCGGTAGCCTTAAGCTTGGGAGTCCCATATGTGAGGACTGACTTCCTGCTTGGTCCTGGAGAAAGCGTAGTTACTCACCTGTAACAGGTGTTCTCCAGGAGCAGCAGGAATCAGTCCTCACAACCCTCCCTCCTCCCCTTGGAGTTGCAGTTTTATGCTTTCGTTTTTGCTAGTTTTTGCTGTCTTTTTGCTATGTCATCTGACTGAGCAAGATGGCACCCTTGGGCGGGAAGAGGACCGCGCATGCGCGCTGCAATTCCCAAAGGCTTTCTTTGAAAGCTGGGGAAAATTGCTCCGCGAGGGCTCCGTTGGCGCCGACGTCGCCCATATGTGAGGACTGATTCCTGCTGCTCCTGGAGAACACCTGTTACAGGTGAGTAACTACGCTTTTTCTGAGATTACACTGGTCAACATTGAAATTGTTACTGACTTTAAAAGTCCCTAATCTGTAGTATCTTGGTGAGCTGAACACAAATATAACATTAAAAAAATGTTATTGGCTCTTGTTTTGAAGATATTGCATGTAGTTCATTTTTGACGTTTCACCGTGTAAATTTATCCAGTAGGACATCAACAACATCCCAAATAAGCCTTGAATGATGTAATATTGCATCACATTGCATAATACCAGCATGCACACATCATCCAGAGTTGATTGCATCATTTTCTGATGCAATGCAATACTACTGCCAGACGGCTGCTGAAGCCATCTGACGCAGTCAGAAAGGTTGAGCATTTAAAATATTTCAGACTGTGTGCGAGACAATTTAAGCTACTGTTACATGTAAATTTTATTAATCATATAATTTTAGCCATTTAGGTACAATACAGAACAGTAATGCCGCAAAAGTGCATTAATACCATTGACAATTTCTGCTACATTTGTGGGGAAGTGACATTTGCCAATCAGAAGAAAAGTATCACTTCTCAACTGAAGAAGGCATATCATCTTTACTTCGGATGCAAGATTGGTGACCAAGACAATCTTTGGGCCCCGCATATATGCTGCGCCGCATGTACAACACAGCTTTCACAGTGGTTGAATTGCAAAAGACCATCAATGCCGTTTGCAGTCCCCATGGTGTGGAGAGAGCCAAGCAACCATATAAATACTTCTGCTTGGTTCCTCGTCTTTCCAGCAGAATAACGAAGCAAAAGAAGTCGCGCATAGTCTACCCAAACATTCCGTCTGCATTGAGACCAGTTCCACATGGTGAGGGACTTCCTATTCCAGAACCTCCATCAGAATATTCTCTTGATTCATCTGATGAGGACAAGGGTGAGCCGACCTGTTCTTCTCCTGGTCTGTCAGCATGCCGTGACCCAGATTTTCACTGGGATGCATATCAACTCCACACAGAATAACACAGGAAGAACTAAATGACCTGGTTTGTGATTTGGACTTATCCAAGAACAAGGCAGAATTGCTAGGATCAAGACTCCAACAATGGAATCTTCTAGAAGAAGATGTCAACATTACTTCATATCGAAAGCGCCACCAGCAGTTGGAGCCTTTCTTCAGAAAGGAAAGTAATCTGGTATTCTGTTGCGATATTGAAAGCCTCATGAATGCCTTAAAAATCACTCATGACCCACAAGACTGGAGACTATTTATAGACTCTTCGAAACTGAGTCTGAAGGCTGTGCTTTCGAACAATGGAAACCGTCTTCCCTCTATTCCAGTAGCGCATGCCGTCCACATGAAAGAGACATATGATAACTTAAAGCATCTACTAACTTCCTTTAACTATAACAAGTACAGCTGGCACCTCTGTGGTGACTTGAAGGTAGTTGCCCTTTTAATGGGACTGCAGCATGGATATATAAAATACATGTGTTTCTTATGTGAGTGGGATAGCCGAGCAAGGGATTGGCACTACTTGCAGAAGGAATGGAATCGCAGACAAAATGTAACAATTGGAGAGAAGAATATCCAGCACCCAGCTCTGGTTGAGGCTCACAAAATCCTGCTACCACCCCTTCACATCAAACTAGGTTTGATGAAAAACTTCGTGGACCGCACTTCGCCAGCTTTCCGATACCTGCATGAAAAATTCCCTCGACTCAGCGAAGCAAAGATTAAAGAGGGAGAGTTTGTGGGTCCTCAGATTCGAGAGCTCTTCAAAGATGACCGGTTCAACAACTTCCTGCAGGGTGATGCGAAACAAGCATGGAATGATTTTCGCCTAGTGTCAACAAACTTTCTCAGGAATGTTAGGGCAGAAAACTACAAGGAAATAGTAGAAGACATGCTGGTGCAGTATCAGAAACTTGGCTGCAATATATCTCTAAAGATCCATTTCCTTGATTCCCATCTTGATTTCTTTGCTGACAACTGTGGTATGGTTAGTGATGAACAGGACGAATGTTTTCACCAGGATATTGCAACGATGGAGCAAAGATACCAGGGAAAATGGTGCACTACAATGCTGGCTGACTACTGCTGGACACTCCCCAGAGAAGCTCCCGAACAGCTGTATAAGAGACGGGCGAAAA
Source organism: Ichthyophis bannanicus (assembly GCA_033557465.1). NCBI lineage: Eukaryota > Metazoa > Chordata > Amphibia > Gymnophiona > Ichthyophiidae > Ichthyophis > Ichthyophis bannanicus. Next base: position 201,900,069 of record CM066041.1, on the reverse strand, counting down.
AATCTAAGAACTAGTCTATGATTTGGTTTTTTACAGGTATTAATCGAAGGCCTATTATATTTACTATTGACATGCATTTCGTGATGTAAACATTAATTCTTGTAGATTACAAAAAAAACTAGAGCCAACTTTGCAATTTCACTGTCATATTCGTGTTCAGCATATAAAAATTGATAAGAAATGACTCTTTATTTCAGTAACATGACTTTTGTAAAAATTTGTTGACCAGTGTTAACTTAGCAAGGTTTATTGGTAGTACCCTCCCCTATTGTGATCTAGTTAGACAGTATTCAATCAACTGCTTTTAGTTAGTTAATCCCCAGTTATGAAATAGTCTTCCATTGTCTGAGACTGAATTGTACATTTTCATCTTTTAAGTCTTGTTTAAAAACCTGGCTATTTAAGCAAACGTTTGGATTGCGTTTACATTCAGAGATCTTTTTTTTCTTCTTTCTTTTCTTGTTCTTTCCTCTCACCTACTTCCTCCTTTTTGCTTTTTTTTACTTTTCTGATTCTTAAGATTGCTAATCCTCCCCTTTGTTTACTCTAACATTTGTCTCTTGTTTTAAACTTTAATTTTAGTTATATTATTAACTGCTTTGACAGTCACCTTAAAAGCAGTATATCAAATGCATCAAATACAAATAAATATAAACATAGTATACATTTGAAGAACCTGATAGCACAAGATCATTACATCCATATCATGTGATAAAATTGTTCTCACTGCATATCACACTATAGATTTTACATTTCTCATTTCTTAAGAATACTTTTAAAGCTATTAGAATTGTATTTGTAGGTACCAAGTCTTAATAAAAAGACATCAAAAGCAAAGAAACTGATTGAAAAAGCAAAGGCTATACAGCACAATATGTCAAAGACAAATATCGAAGCATCAACATCTCTAAGACGATCCTCTAGACAACAGGCTTTGGCTGAAAGGAAACATTTATATAAAAACGAGGTAAGCTCCACTTTGAAGGGAAAATAATTTTATTATTCAGGCTGACTAGTTTAAAATGATTCTTTAGGGTTGATACCCTGATGCAGCAAGTTGTGCAAGAACGTTAATTGATCTAATAGCGTGATGTGTCACAATCTGTAAGAGAGATTATGTTAACTAATTGTAATGACAATTCCCCAAAAATGAATTTGTTCATAAATACCTATGTCACTGTCTTTCCTGGGGGAAGCAGCCAGTAATGCTCCTTTGAGAATGGATCACCCCGCTAAGGAAAAGGCATATATAGCATGAAAGTGTTCACTTAATATACCTTTTCAATCAATTTTTTGTTGCACATAAAATCCCTAAAAAGGTCAGAGGTCCTTAGGCCAAATGCTCTTTTTCGCTATGTTTCTATCTAATCTGCCCTTCCATATCAACTACTACAGTCCCTTTTTTACCTTTAGAGATCTTCTGTTTGTCTCATTCTTTCTTGAATTCAGATACTGTCCTTGCTGTTATTCCATGCTTCTACCACTCTTTCCGTAAAGAAATATTTCCACATATTAACTCCTGAATCAATCTCCTTTCACCCTCATCCTATGTCCTTCTTGCAGAGCTTTCTTCAAATGAAGAAGCTCTCCTCCTGTGCATTTATGCCATGGAGGTATTTAAACATCTCTATCATGCCTTTCCTCTAATCTAAAGTATGCATATTGAGATCTTTGTCTGTCCCCATACGGTTTATAACAGGCCTTGTCCAATTCTGTTTGGATTTAGGAGCCAGGCCAAAATCTTAGGAGCCAGTGACTGTGACCTCCTCAGACCCCCCCCCCCCCCACCCTGTTGTCTCCATTCTCATTCTCCACTGAAGTTCAGAAGCTCGGGGAGAGGGGAGGAATCTCCTCTGAGGAGGTTTACAACATCTCCCTTGAGGCTAAACTTTCTTAAGTTGTTCTATTATCTCCAGGAACAAGCAGGAATGAGTCTTCACATATGGGTATCGTCGGTACCGACGGAGCCTGCGCGGGAACGCTCCCCAGCGTCCAGTAAGAAAGCTTTTGGGAGCATTCCCGCCTTTCCCAACCGCCTCTCTCCAGTTCTTCTTTTCCGCAGAGCCAGCAGGTCGTGTTCCTGTCACCGCAGAAGTTGTTCTTTATTTTTTTCTTTATTTTTCTGTGTCGCGTCTGCCTTCTTCGACGTCAGACCGGTACCGCCGGTCTTTTCTTTTCTTCTTACAAAAACCCCCCCAAAAAAACCCTTTTCTTTCTTCAATTGTGCATTTTTGGTTTGAGCCTTAGGCCTGAACATTTTTTCTCCTCATGGAGAAGCCTGCTTCCGGGTTTAAAAAGTGCACGAAGTGTGGCGGTACTATTTCTGTCACCGACACACATGATTGGTGTCTAAAATGTTTGGGTCCTGACCATTCCATCACGGATTGTGTGTCCTGTACCATGATGTCTAAAAGAGGTCGGCAGAACCAAGCAGCCAAGCTCAGTACCCTTTTTCCCTCTGATGCAGCCTCGGTGGCATCGACGTCTTCCAGGGCTGCTTCTTCCTCCCATGGATCTCAGGTAACCAAACATAAATCTAGCCGGTCTTCGAAGGGCAAATCTCCCTCAAAGCATCGAGATGCCTCCGGGCTTGTCCTTGAGGATTCCGCTCCGGCAAAATTACCCCGGCGGGAAGTTCCGGCTTCCAAAGCATTGTCTATGGGGTCACAGGTTGACATCGATGGCTCGGCCTCGACCGATCACCTGTTGCCGTGTCGGTACCGACATCCAGACTCTGGTGGCGTCGATGGATCAGAAGATTCTGTCCATGCAGTGCACCCTAACGGCGTTTATGCAGGCTTCGACGCCCCCGGTACCGCAACAATCTCCGTTGTCGGTACCGACTCCGGCACCGGCATCGTTCCCAGTGCCGGTACCGATTGCATCGGCCTCGGTGTCGACTGCAACGGTAACCTGTCCTATGATGCCCATCGGTACCGAACCGGTACCGCTTACTCCCGATGTCGATCCCACTCGGTACGCGTATCGGGCTTTACAGGAGCATCCAGACAGGCGATACTTCGATTCCTCCGAAGACTCTGATGAGTTGGAGGTTACTGTCGAGGCACCGGTACTTCTTCCTCAGGAGTCTGATTCTCCAAAACGAAGAATGTCTCCTCCAGAAGACTTGTCTTTTCAAGACTTCATTAGGGAAGTGGCTAGGGGCCTCTCCATTACAGTGGCCCCTGAGTCAGAGCCTGGAGCCAAGCAATTAGATATTTTGCAGTATTCTAAGGCTCCTAAAGAAGCAGCTACTTTACCTATTCATGAGATTCTCTGTGATCTCATGTTGAGCATGTGGGAGTCTCCTCTTACCACCTCTCCTCATTCTCGTAGATTAGACACCATGTACCGTGTCCCTCCTTGTCGTCCTGGCTTTCATAAGTCTCAGCTTCCTCACCACTCTATTGTGGTAGAGTCTGCCATGAGGAAAATAAATAGTGCAAAGAGACACTCATCTAATCCTCCAGGACGTGAATGCAGGACCCTTGATGCTTTTGGCCGAAGGGTTTTCCAAGCCAATATGCTTGCTGCCAGAATCAACTCCTATAGTCTCTATGTGGGGATGTTTCTAAAAGAAGTCACAGATCATCTGCAGACTTTAGCCCATTTTATTTCAGAAGATAAAAGGCATGAATTTCTCACTTGGCTTAAACATGCCCAAGATGTTTCCAAATTTTCCAACCGTGCAGCCTTTGACTCTTTTGAGTGTGTAAGCAGAGCCTCGGCTATTGCCATAGGTGCACGCAGAATTGCTTGGTTACAAGTCTCTGATTTGGAACTCTGGGTCCAAGATGAACTGGGAAATCTTCCTTGTACAGGTGAAAACCTTTTTGGCAGGGATTGGAAAGCAAAGGCCACTCAGATGGATGCTGAGAACTCTGCTTTGGATCGACTTTCAAAGTCTACCTCTGCTCCTGCTAAGAAAAGATTGTTCAAAAAGACACCTTTTTCTAAAAAAGGAAGATACTATCCTGCTTATGGTCAGCAGGCATCTTCTGCAGGTCGTTTTGCTGCAAAGCGTCAGCAACCACCTAAACAGGCCAAGGCAAAGGCTGCCAGGCCTCCCACGGCCCAGCAGCCTCAGCCTCCTCAGGGCCTTTAACTTGCAACTTAGCCTTTCTGGCTCTGGAAGAACCAGAGCCCCTCACCATTCCAGGAAGGTTAGCTTACTTTGCTCCCAGATGGGAGCAAATCACAGCAGAGCAATGGACCCTCTCCGTTATAAGGGAAGGGGTACAAGCTTCATTTCTTAAACCTTCCTCCCCACACCATGGTGAAACAGTTCAATTCTCCAACATCTCTCCTCAACCTTCTGGGTCAGGAGATTGCTACCCTTCTTGCCCAAGGGGCAATAGAAGAAGTACCCCTTCTTCAACAGGGCTCAAAGTTCTACTCCCCTTATTTTCTTATTCCAAAGAAAACAGGGGGCTACAGACCCATATTAGATCTCAGAGAATTGAACAAGTTTCTATTCAAAGAGAAATTCAAGATGATTTCTCTCGGTACTCTGCTGCCATACCTTCAGAGTCAGGACTGGCTTTGTTCTCTAGATCTCAAGGATGCGTACACCCATGTCCTCATCTATCCAACACACAGAAGGTTCCTTCGGTTCCTTTTTCAAGGAAAGCACTACCAATACAGGGTGCTTCCTTTCGGTCTGCCCTCTGCACCAAGGGTGTTCACGAAATGCATGGCAGTAGTAGCTGCATTTCTACGCACTCTAGGAATATTCGTTTTCCCATATCTGGACGACTGGCTCATTCGAGCTCCATCCCAGTCAGAGGCCCAGATTTGTCTAAACTGCACAATGCGTGTCCTTCAGTATTTGGGACTGGTAATAAATATCCCAAAATCCCATCTCACCCCTACTCAGTCTCTGGAGTTTATAGGGGCCTTGCTGGATACCACAACTGCAAGGGCCTATCTTCCTCAGGCCCGTTGCCTGCGCTTGGTGCAGTTAGCCTCCCAGATAGAGTTAAAGTCCCATTTAACTGCTCGAGAAATGTTACAACTATTAGGCCACATGGCATCCACCGTGCATGTGGTTCCATATGCTCGCCTTCACATGAGGGCAGCTCAATGGACTCTGTCCACCCAATGGACTCAGGCATCAGATTGCCTGTCAGACAAAATAGCAAACTCCAGTCGCCTATTTTGGTCTCTCCAATGGTGGAAGTCCCCTCCAAATCTGTTGCTGGGTCCCCTTTTCAGCAGTCGCTACCCCAAGCAACTCTGACAACAGATGCTTCTCCACTGGGTTGGGGAGCTCATCTGCAGGATCTCTCCACCCAGGGCATCTGGTCTCCACAGGAGACTTCTCTGCATATCAATCTCTTGGAACTCAGAGCAATATTCTTAGCTCTGAGTGTTCCATTCCCTGCTCAGCTACAGGACAGTCCTCATCCATACGGACAACCAAGAAGCCATGTTCTATGTAAACAAACAGGGCGGGACTGGCTCTCTGTCACTTTGCAACGAAGCTTTGCGACTGTGGGCCTTCGCCAGAGAGCATCACATCCATTTTCTGGCAGTATATCTTCCAGGTGTTCAAAACTCTTGGGCGGACAGACTCAGTCGAGTTCTGCTCCCACACGAGTGGTCCCTCCACATGGACCAGGTAGCCAGGATTTTTCGAATTTGGGGAACCCCGGACATAGACCTCTTTGCAAGTCTGTGGAATGCCAAACTTCCCCGGTTCTGTTCCAGAATTCCGTGTCAGGGAGTTCAGGCCAAGGATGCCTTCCTCCTTCACTGGGGTCAGGATTTCCTTTATGCCTTTCCACCAATTCCCCTAATTCCCAAAACACTATTCAAGCTTCAGAGAGATCGAGGGACCATGATCCTCATAGCACCACATTGGCCACTTCTGCATCTCTCTCAAGCTCCTTCCCTGGACTTGGGCTCTGCGCCAGACCTTCTGTCCCAGGAAGAGGGAACGTTGTGGCACCCTAACCCCCAGTTGCTCCATCTCAGGGCTTGGTTGCTGAGGACCCAGACCTTCAAGATTTTCATCTCTCTCAGCAAGTCAGAGATGTTGTTCATGCCTCTAGAAAGCCTTCTACTAGACGTTGCTATGCTTTCAAATGGAAAAGATTTACCATTTGGTGTTCAGAGAAGGGTCTAAACCCGCTTGCAATACCTCTGAATTCTCTACTAGAGTATCTCCTGCATCTATCCCATGCAGGCCTGAAAACGAATTCAGTAAGAGTCCATTTGAGTGCTATTGCAGCGTCCCTCAAGCCTCTTAATGGACAACCTATTTCCTCTCACCCTCTTATAGCAAGATTCATGAGAGGCCTTCTTTTAACTAAACCTCCCATTAGACCACCTCCAGTGGCATGGGACTTAAACCTGGTTCTTGGCCAGTTTATGAAGCCACCCTTTGAACCTTTAGCCACCACCTCCTTGAAATTTCTTTCTTGGAAAGTTGTTTTTCTCATTACAGTCACCTCAGCACGCCGCATCAGTGAGTTGCAAGCTTTGGTGGCTAATCCACCTTATACAAGGTTCCATCATGATAAGGTAGTCCTCAGGATTAATCCACACTTTATGCCTAAAGTGGTCTCGCCTTTTCATCTGAACCAAGAGGTATATTTACCTGTCTTTTTTCCAGGACCTCATGCATCAAATGCAGAGAGGAATCTTCATACCTTGGATTGTAAGAGAGCTCTCACTTTTTACTTACAAAGAACACAGCAACATAGAAAGTCTTCTCAACTCTTTGTTGCTTTTGATCCTTCTCATTTAGGACTTCCAGTCTCTAAGAGAACACTGTCCAACTGGATTGCTCAGTGTATTTCTTTCACCTACCAGAGTAGGAACATTTCTCTGGAGGGCCATGTCACAGCTCACAATGTGAGAGTCATGGCAGCTTCAATGGCTCATCTAAACTCTGTGTCCATCGACCAAATCTGTCGAGCGGCCACCTGGGCCTCAGTTCATACCTTCACAGCCCATTACTGTTTGGACAAGGACTCCCGCCGGGATGCCTCGTTTGGTCAGGCTGTCTTCAAACACTTGTTCCATTCCTAATCAACTCCTACCCACCTACCCTGGTCGGATGCCAGAGATCCATGGGGGGAGGTAGAGTCCTTTTCAAGGACACACAACCTGGGGTTTCTCCCTGGCATCTGCAGTTAGGGAGTCCCCATATGTGAAGACTCATTCCTGCTTGTTCCTGGAGATAGCACAGTTACTTACCTGTAACAGGTGATCTCTGGGAACAGCAGGAATAAGTCTTCACAACCCACTCACCTCCCCTAGGAGTTGTATCTCTCTATCTATCTTTCCTTTCCTCTCTCTCTCTCTTTGTGTCAGCTTTAAAACTCGAACTGGAGAGAGGCGGTTGGGAAAGGCGGGAAGGCAGCGCGCAGGCGCTGTGGGATGCTCCCAAAAGCTTTCTTACTGGACGCTGGGGAGCGTTCCCGCGCAGGCTCCATCGGTACCGACGATACCCATATGTGAAGACTTATTCCTGCTGTTCCCAGAGATCACCTGTTACAGGTAAGTAACTGTGCTTTATGCCCTAGGGAAAAAAGCTTAGTAAATCAGGTCCTTAATGCAGCCCTGCAGGTCACTGGTAGAATTCACAGCTTTCAGCTCCCTCCAATCCATCCTGTTGTCAACCAGTGTTGCAATCTCTCTCCTTTCCTATCCTCTTGTCACCTAGTCTTGTGCCTCACTCTCCTCCCCACCCTCTTGTCACCCAGTCTCACCCCTCCCTTAAGATCGGCCATCCCAGGCTCCTAACTTCTGAAATTGTCAGCCCCCTTCCCTGCTAACCAGTTAGCCCATCCCTACCCCTGCAATCCAGTCAACCCCTCAATCCTCCCTCCTTGTTATATGAGTAGAGGCTATATGAGGCATCTTCAAACTGAAATATATAGATAAGATATAGCTTCAAATAGCAAGTGTGTGTGTGGTGCAACGGTTTGTCTGTGCGTGGGATGTGGCAGTGGAGTGCGGGCCTGCAGTGCATGTGTGTGTGGGTTGTGCAAAGGTGGGATGTTTGTGTCAGTGTATGTGTATATAGTGCAGAACTGGGGTGCCTGTGTGTGTTTGGGGGGGATCGGAATGCATCTTGTGCAATTTTGTCCCCATGAATGCCTACCTTCAACATCCCCATATCTTTACACTCTTCCCCCCCCTCCCCCAAAATGTTTCTCCTGCTTCCCCCCCCCATATCTCTGTTTCCCTTCCAGACTCGCTCCTCTTCTACCTCCCCTCTAACACTCCTACCCTCCCCCCATCCTTTCCTTTGTTAAAAAGACACTTCCCCTTTTAAAGTTTTGCTGCCTCAATCCCCCCCCACACTGATGAGCCTTGTAAATTCAAGCCATTTGCAATCGAGGCCTTCTGTTGTGCTGGCAGGGTAGGTCGAAGTGGCCAGCCTCCTTCCTTCTGCCCACGGAGATGGGGTTCCCGTGGGCAGACTGCTGCAAGTGATCATGGCTGCCTCCTTTAGTGCTGCAGGAGATCAGATCGCCATGAGCAGGCAAAAGGGGTGTTTGTAGTGATCAGACAGCCTTCTTTCTTCTGCCCACGGGAGATGGGGTTCCTGCGGGCAGACTACTGTAATCGATTCCGCAATCATGGCTTCCCCATTTGGTGCTGCCCGCAAAAGATGTATCCCAATGGACAGGCATGAAGAGTGTTCCTTTGCGTCCCTCTAGTCCAGTTCCGGAACCATAGAGTTTAGAACCTCCACCAGCAGCTTTGGAGACTGAAAGATGTCATCGCTTTGATGTCACTGGTACAAATAGGCAAACACCGCCCCCTTCCACCAGTACTTTCAGTCTCCAAGCAGCTTGGAGGTTCTGAGCCCGGGACAGGGCTCAGTGGGAACAAATAAGCAGAGCTTTGTTTTTTGAAATTTAGCCTTTTTTGGTTAATTTGCTTTATTGATTTTTGGTCATTGATTTTTATTTTTTAGGTTCAGATCTGCTGCTGCTGGAAGGGTTCCTGTCTCTGTGGACCTTTTATCCTTTTTCTCTCTTCCTCTCTCTCTCTCTCTCTCTTTCCCCTCCCTCTATAGGGTGTTAGGTTTGCCCCAGCGTCTAAATGAGCACGGGGGGGGGACAGGCTTGACGAGCTGCCTCCCTGCTCCCGAACCCGCATAAGAAGGGTGAGGAGCAGGTGGTAGGCGGAAGGTTGCAGCAGCAGGGGGACGGGTTGACAAGCCTGTTAGGGCTTTGCCTGGTATAATAGCAGCAGAAAACCGCCGGAGCTTAAGCCATGTGAGGGCTGTGCTCCAGTGTCGGCTTTTCACCTCACCCCCCTCCCTCTCGGGATCGGCGGCAGTAAGTACCCGCACTGACCTGATTGTTGCAGGGATAAAGGGGTTAGAGGAGAGGCTTCGCAGCGGCTCCCGGGAGAGGGGCTTCGCCGTGTGTGTTTTCTTTAGAGTGTGGTGTTTTTGAGCGGGAACGCTAGCGGCGGCCATTTTGAGAGTCGCGTTTCCAGAGGAGAAATTACTTTGGTTATTTGACAGCCCTAGGAGCTTCTTTTTGGAATCGGGTTAATGGGGTTAGGCTAGTTGGTCAGTTCTACCTTGGTTGTGCTTAAAAAAAAAAAAAAAAGTTACTATACAGCAGCACTCACGGAAGTTGGGGTTCTGGCTGTTAGCTATCTCAAAGAGAGAGGGTACTTGAGCTCAAGAGAGAATGCTGGGGTGAGGCGCAGCGAGGTTTTGGAGTTTGGGGTTTGCAAAGGCTGCTCTTTAGAAGCTGCAGTTATGGAACAGGCTCTGGGGGGAGCCGTGGGGGATCAGGCAGCGGCCACCTCGGAGGTAGGGGAGTCCGGGCCACCTTCCTTGGGTCTCCCGGAGCCGATGGCAGGGCCGTCCTTGGCAGGGGGCGCTTTTCCGGCGGCGGAGGAGAAACAGGGAGGGGGTGGTTCTGGGATTCCCGCGGATTTTTTCTTCCTTATGCAGAAGGCGTTTGCCTTGTTATAGCCCTTGTTGGGAGCGCAGTCTCAGAGACAAAAAGGTCAGAAGCGGGCAGGGTCGGGAGGCCTCCCAGAGGTGGAGGGGGGTCTGACCAAGAGACGTAGAGAGGCAATGGAGGAGAGTCCATTGTCTGCAGTGGAAGAGGAGGTAGGGGTGTCGGATATAGAGGCGGAAGAGGCTTCAGAGGAGGAGTTAGAAGAAGGAGAGTTACCGGACGTGGAGCAGAGTAGAGTGGTCCGGGTGTTTCGGCGGGAAGAGCTGCCAGCGTTGATTGCGGAGACGTTAAAGACTTTGAACATGCCCTCGGTGGCGCCGACGGCGGAGGAGGCATTGGAGGATCCTCTATTGCAGGCGGTGAGAACGTCCCAACGGGTGTTCCCGGTTCATAGTCTTTCAGAACATGATTCAGGAGGAATGGGACGCGCTGGAGTCGGCGCTGCAGGGGACCAGGGCTCTGGCCCAGTTATATCTGCTTTCCGACCACAATAGATTTTTCGTTCGCCGAAGGTTGACGCAGCGGTGTCGACGGTCACTAAGAAGACTACAATTCCGGTTGAGGGGGCCGCGGCGTTAAAGGATGTACAGGACAGGAAATTGGATACCTTGCTGAAGCAGTTGTTTGATATGTCTGCCCTTTCCTTGCAGGCCTCAATAGCGGGGGCGTGGGTGGCGAGAGGCTGTTTGCGGTGATCTCGGCGTTTGCAGGGGAGATCCTGGACGGGCAGACGGAGGAAGTAGCGCGACTGGAGTCAGGCATGGCGTATTTATCGTATATCCACTACAATCTTATTCGAGGTCTGGCCAAAAGTATGGCCTCGGTGGTTGCGGCTCGCCGGTATCTCTGGTTACGTAACTGGTCGGCAGATGGTTCTTCCAAAGCGCGGCTCAGTAAGCTCCCCTTTAGGGGGAAGCTTCTGTTCGGAGAGGATTTGGAGAAGTTGGTCAATGACCTCGGGGAGTCCAAGGGAGGCCGGCTCCCGGAGGATAAACTGAAGCAGAGCCGCGGTGCTACAGGGACCAGGGGACTTTCTAGGGATTTTCGTAGATTTCGGTCCTCCCGTTTTAGTCAACCTCAGAGGGGGCGGTTCCCATCTCGAGGCCAGGCATTTCGAGGGTTTTGGGGAGCGGGCAGAGGTTTTGCCTCCTTCCAGTCCTCAAACAGCAAAAAGTCCCAATGAGATAAGGTGGACCCAGGTCGCGGTAGTGCCCGTGGGAGGAAGGTTGCGGGAGTTTTACCCTGCCTGGGTCCAAATTACCTCGGATCAGTGGGTGTTGGAGGTCATTCAAGAAGGTTATGCTCTGGAGCTCCATCGACCCGTCTTAGATTCCTTTGTCCTCTCTCCGTGCAGAGCTCCGCGGAAGTTCCGAGCAGTCGTAGAAACGCTGCGGCAGCTGAGGCAGCTCGGAGCAGTGGTGCCTGTGCTGGCGGACCAGTACGGATGCGGTTGATACTCCATCTATTTCATGGTTCCCAAGAAGGAAGGCACGTTTCGGCCAATTTTGGATTTAAAAAGGGTGAATCGCTGCCTTCGAGTGACCCATTTTCGGTTGGAAACCTTGCGCTCCGTCATTGCAGCGGTCAGGAAGGGAGAATTTCTGACGTCGTTGGACCTTACGGAAGCGTATCTCCATATTCCCGTGCGACGCGAGCATCAAAAGTTCCTTCGGTTTGCGGTGCCGATGGGGCATTTTCAATTCTCCAGGACCAAGCAGGAAGTCAGTCCTCACTTATGGGTGACGTCGGCGCCGACGGAGCCCTCGCGGAGCAATTTTCCCCAGCTTTCAAAGAAAGCCTTTGGGAATTGCAGCGCGCATGCGCGGTCGTCTTCCCGCCCGAAGGTGCCATCTTAGCCAGTCTTCTTTTTTTTCCGCGGAGCCCTACAGACGTCCCCGTCTTGTCCCCGCGAAAAAGTTGATTTTCTTCTTTATTTTATCCTTTTTTCTTTCGGTTCGACGCCGATCGTTTTCCCCCCGGACTCGCGACGCCGGTCTCGAGTCCTCTTACCTTTTTTCGGTTTTTCTGACTTAGTCAGCTTTCGTTTTCGTTTTCCCTGGCAGCCCGGTCCTTTGACCTCGCAGGGGCCCTTTTTCCCCCGATGGCTGCCAGTGGGTTTAAACGGTGTGGTCGGTGTGACCGAAATATGTCACTTACCGACACACACGACTTTTGCCTCCACTGCCTGGGCCCGGATCATGAGGAACTGATCTGTGGGCCCTGCAGCAAACTGTCCTCAAAGGCGTTGAGAAGTCGGCGGCATCAGCGTGAGAGAATCTTCGCTGACCCCAGCCGTACCCGGACCTCGTCGGAGGCCTCCGTGTCGAAAGGCTCCAGCTCGGACCGTCGCCGGAGCTCCTCCGACCGGGGTTCTCCCTCCGGGGACCATCGTCGGAAGGAAAAACCCGCGAGGGCGGCGTCGGTGGACGCTCCTGGCTCCGCGAGGGCCAGGTCGCATAGCCCCGACAGCCGCCCCGGGTCCTTGGAGAAGGAGCACATCCCGAAGCGACCTCGCCTGGAGTCGGAGATGCCTGCCCGGGTAAGTCCTGTGGTCCTTCTGGACTCGCCTCCGCGACAGCCGACGTCGGGCCCGACGCCGTCGGGGCCCGAGTCAGGGGCTGCTGGGTCACCTGAGCTCGGACTCAGGTTGACGGCCTTGGAGAGCAGACTGTCTGCCTTCATGGACCAGCAGAGGGCACTGCTCGCTGGCTTCGCTGGCGTCGCTGCCCCGACCGCCGGGACGTCGACGTCCAAGTCGACCCCGGAGACCGAGCCGATCCTCGAGTCGATGAGAACTCGAGTCGATCCTCGGTCGAGGTCGCCCTCGGCCTCCCGTTCGGGACCGAGGTCGCCGACGCCGACTCCCTCGGCGTCGGAGCGGCTGGCGCCGCACCCTGCCCGGGCCGACCCCACCGAGTCCTCGTCGGAGTCGGTCTGGGAGTCTGAGGAGGAAGAGTCACCTGATTCTTTCCGGACTCGGTGTGTCCCCTCGGACTCACCGGAGTCCGAGCCTCGGAAGCAGTCCCCCCCGGAGGATGCCCGGTTCTCGGACTTCGTTAGGGATATGGCCAAGGCTTTGGCCTTCCCTGCGGATCCCGAGGAGGAGCCTCGAGCCGAAGAGCTCGACGCCCTCCAGTATGACTCTCCCGCGAGGGAACACTTTACTGTGCCGGTTCCCCCTATGCTGGAACGACTACTCTTCCGCATGTGGGAGAGTCCGGCCTCCTCGCCGGTCCTGAGCAAGCGGGTCGATTCTATCTATCGGGTCCGCAAGAGCCCTGGCTTTCAAAAGGCGCAGCTGCCACACCATTCCATGGTAGTGGAATCGGCCATGCATCGTCTTAAGAGCCAGAAGATGCACTCCTCGGTGCCTCCTGGAAGGGAGGCCCGTAACCTGGATGGCCTTGGCAAGAAGTGCTTCCAGGGCTCTATGCTCGCATGTCGTGTCCAGACTTACCAGCTATACATGGGCATGTATCTCCGGGATCTGGCTAAAGAGCTAGCCGGCTTCTCCGCTGGTCTCTCCGAGGAGCCCTTGCGGAGGTTCCTAGCCTTGTCCACGGGCATTCGGGAATGCTCAAAGTTCATGTCCCGAGCAGCCTATGATGGCTTTGAAGCCTCGGCTCGAGTGGCCGCAGCCGGCATCGGTGCCCGCCGACAGGCTTGGCTTCAGTCGTCAGACCTTGAGCCCTGGGTACAGGACAAGTTGGTAGATGTCCCCTGCCGAGGCGAAAACCTCTTTGGCAAGCCCATGGCGGAAAAGGCTGCACAAATTGAGACTGAGACTCTCACCAGGACCAGGCTTTCTAGGAAGACCTCCGCCCCTTCCCAGAAAAAGAAGGGCTCGGGGAAAAAGTCCTTTTACCCGAGGAAGGCGGCTGCCTACAAACAATACCCCCATTATCAGGCCCCTGCAGCTCCCCAACAGGGCCAGCAGGCCAAGGGACGGGGTAACGGGTCCCGTAGGCAGCAAGCCCCCAAGCCTGCACCACCAGCCCCTGCTCAGCAGGATGGGGGTTTTTGACTCGCTCAGCATAGCCTCTCCCCCCCCGCTGGTCCCCCCCAGCACCGGAGGCCGGCTGGTTCACTTCGCCCACAGGTGGTCCAGCATCACCGCAGATGCCTGGGTGCTTCAGGTCGTGCGAGAAGGCTACCTTCTCCACTTCCATCAGGTCCCTCCCTCCTATTTTCCGGGAGAGCCTCCGCGCCCCCCTCTGCACAGGGAGTTGCTCCTTCAGGAGTTAGCAGGTCTTCTGCAGGATCAGGCGGTGGAACCGGTGCCACACCACCTGAGAGGTCAAGGCTTCTATTCCAGGTATTTTCTGATACCAAAGAGAACAAGGGGCCTCAGACCCATCCTGGACTTGCGCAACCTCAACAAGTTCCTTGTGCGGGAGAAGTTCAAAATGCTTACCCTTGGAATCCTTCTGCCCTACCTCCAGCAGGGAGATTGGCTATGCTCCTTGGATCTAAAGGATGCCTACACGCACATCCTCATCCACCCCAGCCACCGCCAATACCTAAGGTTTGTGGTGGCGGGAAATCATTACCAGTACCGAGTACTGCCCTTTGGCCTGTCCTCCGCACCGCGAGTCTTCACAAAATGTCTCGCGGTCGTGGCGGCCCATCTCCGGCTTCACGGCCTCTATGTCTTTCCGTACCTCGACGACTGGCTCATCAGAGCAGCGTCCGCTCAGGAGGTCACCAACGCCACGTGCCGCACGGTGGCTCTGCTGCAGCACTTGGGCTTTGTCATAAACTTCGCAAAGTCCACTTTGCTCCCCTCACAGGATCTCGAGTTCATCGGCGCAAGGCTGCACACTCCTCAGGCGCGAGCGTATCTACCGCTCGACAGGGCTCAGCGGCTCATGGACCTAGCCGACCGCTTTCGCAGCCAGCCCCTGGTCTCCGCCAGGCGCTTCCTGAGACTGCTCGGCCATATGGCTTCCACTGTCCATGTGACCCCCAATGCCCGCCTGAATATGCGGTCTGCTCAATGGTGTCTCCGCCGGCAGTGGCGACAGGCCACGGGCGGCCTCGCAGACCTAGTGCGCGTTTCCGAGCCGCTGATCTCGTCTCTCCGGTGGTGGCTCCGGCAGCCGAACCTGACATTCGGTATGCCCTTCCAGTCACCTCAGCCGACCCGGGTGCTGACCACCGATGCATCCCTCCTGGGCTGGGGAGCGCATTGCCAAGAGGCGCGTACTCAGGGCCTCTGGACCACGTGGGAGTCTGCTCAGCAGATCAACTTCCTGGAGCTCCGGGCGATCCGCCTAGCTCTCAAGGCCTTCTCCCACCTGACTTCCCAACAGTCCGTCCTTGTCCAGGCGGACAATCAAGTTGCCATGTTCTACGTGAACAAACAGGGGGGCACGGGCTCCTTTCTCCTCTGCCGGGAGGCTCAGAAGCTCTGCTCTTGGGCCGTCAGTCACTTCATTCTCCTCAAGGCAGTTTATCTCCCGGGCCGAGACAATTGCCTTGCGGACAAACTCAGCAGGGTCCTCCAGCCGCACGAGTGGCGTCTGGATCCCTTGGTAGTTCAGAAGCTCTTCCTCAAGTGGGGCCTCCCCACGATGGATCTCTTTGCCAGTCCTCGCAACCGGCAGCTTCCTCGCTTCTGCTCTCGTCTGCCACACCCCCTTCGGGTTGCGGCGGACGCCTTTCTGATCTCATGGTCGGGGAGCCTTCTGTATGCGTTCCCTCCCATCCCGCTAGTCTCTCGGACTCTTTCCAAGGTTCTCCGAGACAAAGCCTTCATGATCCTGGTGGCCCCTCGCTGGCCCAGGCAGCCGTGGTTTCCGCTCCTGCTGCAACTGGCGGTGGAGGATCCAATCCCTCTGGGGGTACAACCGGATCTCCTCACTCAGGATCAGGGGTCCCTCCTGCACCCCAACCTCAGGTCTCTCAACCTCATGGCCTGGCTGCTGAGAGGGTAGTCCTTGCTCCCCTTCTCCTGCCGGCGGAGGTGGAGGAGGTCGTCTTGGCTTCGCGACGGCCTTCTACCCGCAAATGCTACGCCCTTAAATGGCGTCGCTTTGCAGTCTGGTGTACCCAACAGTCTCAGGATCCCTTCTCCTGCCCGGTGTCGGTGATCTTGCAGTACTTGCTGCACCTCTCTAATCTGGGACTTAAGTCCAACTCCGTCAAAGTTCACCTCAGTGCTCTTTCAGCACATCATGTGCCGGTGGACGGCAGACCTCTCTCCAATGACCCTCTCGTAGCGAGGTTTCTCCGAGGTCTCCTTCTACTTATACCACCTCTGCGCCCGCCGGCACCTGACTGGGACCTGAATGTGGTGTTGCAGCGGATCACCTGTCCGCCTTTTGAACCTATGGCTACCTGTTCTCTCCGTTTTCTGTCTTGGAAAACACTGTTCTTGATAGCCCTCACTTCCGCTAGACGCGTAAGTGAATTGCAGGCCCTCGTGTCTGATCCCCCTTACACTCGGTTCTACGAAAATAGGGTAGTCCTACGGACTCACCCTAAATTTCTTCCAAAAGTGGTCTCCCCTTTTCACATCAATCAGGAGGTGGTACTTCCAACCTTCTTTCCCAGACCACACTCCAGCCGAGCTGAAACGGTCCTCCATACCCTGGACTGTAGAAGGGCTCTGAACTTCTACCTTGACCGTACGCGGGAGCACCGTAAAGCTGCTCAGCTTTTTGTGTCTTTTGACCCCAATAAATTGGGGCTCCCGGTCTCCAAGCGTACTCTGTCCATCTGGGTTGCGGACTGTATCTCTTGGGCTTATGGGGCAGCCGGACTTTCCTTAGAAAGTCGAGTCACGGCTCATTGCGTTCGGGCAAAGGCTACGTCAGTGGCTTACCTCCGCTCTGTTCCGCTGGCAGACATCTGCCGGGCCGCTACTTGGTCTTCGAGCCAGACTTTTGCGGTCCATTACTGTCTCGAGAGGGAGTCCCGTAGGGACAGTGCTTTCGGACAGGCAGTCCTCCGTAATCTCTTTGAGGTCTGAGCAACTCCTACCCTCCATCCCGGATGTGGGCTACCGGTGGGTGATAATTCAGCGAAGATTCTATCCTTCTGTGCTGCTGAGCTAGAGGGAGCTCATTTTTGTGCCTAGGGTCTCCGGTAGCCTTGAGCTTGGGAGTCCCATAAGTGAGGACTGACTTCCTGCTTGGTCCTGGAGAAAGCGTAGTTACTCACCTGTAACAGGTGTTCTCCAGGAGCAGCAGGAATCAGTCCTCACTACCCTCCCTCCTCCCCTTGGAGTTGCAATCGTCTGCTTATGTTCTTTTTGCAAATTTTTATGCTGTCTTTTTAGCTATGTCATCTGACTGGCTAAGATGGCACCTTCGGGCGGGAAGACGACCGCGCATGCGCGCTGCAATTCCCAAAGGCTTTCTTTGAAAGCTGGGGAAAATTGCTCCGCGAGGGCTCCGTCGGCGCCGACGTCACCCATAAGTGAGGACTGATTCCTGCTGCTCCTGGAGAACACCTGTTACAGGTGAGTAACTACGCTTTCTGAGCGATGCCCTTCGGGCTGGCAACGGCGCCTCTGACATTCACCAAGATCATGGTGGTGGTGGCGGCGGCGGCGCTTTGCAAGGAGGGGATACTGGTGCATCCTTACTTGGACGATTGGTTGATTCGGGCGAAGTCGAGAGAAGAGAGCGCTGCCGCCACCGCTCGGGTAGTAGAGTTGTTGGAAAGCCTCGGCTGGGTGGTCAACTTTGCAAAGAGCAAGCTGATTCCCTCTCAAACTCTGGAATACTTGGGAGCACGCTTTGAGACAGAGCAAGGAGAGGTGTTTCTCCCAGTCCAGAGAGCACAAGCTTTGAGGGAACTCGTGCGGAGGTTTCTGGGGTGCAGGGCTCCGACGGCGTGGCAGTATTTGCAGTTGCTCGGATCGATGTCGTTCAGTGGGCCAGGTCTCATATGAGGCCGTTGCAGAGCGCTCTTCTCAGGCGTTGGTCTCATCAGAGGGATGCATTGTCTCAACGACTAGTGTGTCCTCCGGAAGTGCGGCAGGGGCTTCACCGGTGGTTGCAGCCCGGAAGTCTGGAAAGGGGCGCTTCGCTGGAGGCTCCGTCCTGGAGGCTGGTAACGACAGATGCAAGCCTCACGGGATGGGGAGCACATTGCGAAGGAAGATTGGCCCAGGGCCAGTGGTTGTTGGAGGAAAAGTAGTGGTCCATAAACAGGTTGGAGATGCGAGCGGTGTATCTGGCACTTCGAGAGTTTCAAGAGTGCTTGAGTCAAGAGGCGGTACGGGTGCTGTCCGACAATGCGACGACGGTAGCCTATATCAATCGCCGGGGCGGCACGGGAAGTGCATCGCTGGAGGAAGAGGCGAGTCAGCTGTTGCGCTGGGCCGAACAGAATTTAAGGGCGTTGTCGGCGCAGCACGTGGCCGGAGTAGACAATGTCGAGGCAGATTTTCTAAGTCGCCACAGAGTGGATCCGGGGGAGTGGAACTTACACCTGGAAGTCTTTGCTATGGTAGTGCGGCGATGGGGGACTCCGGTAATGGATCTGATGGCCAGCTTCGACTCAGCGAAGGTAGAGAGGTTCTTCAGCAGGCGGAGAGAACTGATGTCGGAGGGTCTCGATGCATTGGCGCAGCGGTGGCCGGTGGACGGGCTTCTCTGTGTTTCCACCTTGGGCGCTCATAGGCAAGGTGGTCCAGCGCAAAGAGAAACACCGCAGTCGGGTAGTTCTGGTAGCGCCCGATTGGCCCAGAAGGCCGTGGTATGCGGATTTGATTCGACTGCTGGTGGACAGACCGTGGAGGCTTCCACTTCGAGAGGATCTCTTGCTGCAGGGGCCATTACGCATGCTGCAGGTGGGTCGATTCTCGCTTACGGCATGGCTATTGAAAGGGCTAGGCTGACTGCCAAGGGGTACTCGTCGGCGGTCATTTCTACCTTATTGAAGGCACGCAGGCGGTCGATGTCGTTGGCGTATATCAGAGTGTGGCATGTGTTTGAAGCGTCGTGTGGAGAGCGAGATCTGCATCCTTTGAGGGCTTTGGTGCCACATATTCTTTCCTTTTTGCAGGATGGCGTGGAAAAGGGACTCGCGGCTAGCTCCTTGAGAGTGCAGCTGGCAGCCATCTCCTGTTTCCGGGGAAAGATTCGAGGTCAACTGGTAGGGGCGCACAGCGATGTTTGGCGTTTCCTGCGAGCGGTGCTGCTTCTGAGGCCGCCGAGGCGATCTTCTTTTGCAGGATGGCGTGGAAAAGGGACTCGTGGTTAGCTCCTTGAGAGTGCAGCTGGCAGCCATCTCCTGTTTCCGGGGAAAGATTTGAGGTCAACTGGTAGGGGCGCACAGCAATGTTTGGCGTTTCCTGCGAGTGGTGCTGCTTCTGAGGCCGCCGAGGCGATCTTCAATTCCACCGTGGGATCTGAATGTGGTATTAGAAGCCTTACTTGGAGAACCGTTCGAGCCGTTAGGCAAGGCTTCGCTGAAGGACTTGACCTTGAAGACTGTTTTCCTGGTAGCTATTTGCTCAGCTAGAAGGATTTTGGAGTTGCAGGCGCTGTCTTGTAAGGAGCCGTACTTGTCTGTCTTCAGTCACAAGGTGGTGTTGCGCACGGTTCCAGCCTTTTTACCTAAGGTGGTGTCAATGTTTCACGTCAACCAAGTGGTATCGCTTCCAGTGTTTTCAGGGGAACAGAAGGATAAGGCGAGCGGTCGGTTACATCTTTTGGACGTTTGACGGGTGCTTAAGAAGTATCTCCGTAGGATGGCATCTTTCAGGAAGTCTGACAGGTTGTTTGTCGCCTTTGGGGGCCCACGTAAAGGGGAGGCGGCGGCGAAGTCTTTGATTTTGCGGTGGTTGAAAGAGGCTATTGCATCGGCCTACCTGTTAAAGGGTAAGGTGGTTCCGGTTGGTATTCGTGCGCATTCAACCAGGGCGCAGGCTGCGTCCTGGGCGGAATTCAGTTTAGTGCCGATCGAGGACATTTGTAGGGCGGCGACCTGGTCCTCGCTGCATTCCTTTGCAAAGCACTATCGGCTGGATGTACAGGCGAGGGGAGATGGGCGTTTTGGCTCAGCAGTACTTCAGGCTGGGCTTGCGGGTCCCTCCCGTTGATATTCACTGCTCTGTTACATCCTCTATGGTTCTGGGACTGGACTAGAGGGGCGCAAAGGAAGAGAAAATTAGGCTTACCTGCTAATTGTTGTTCCTTAAGGAACTCTAGTCCAGTTCAGGACCCCTCCCAGTGTATGACGTGGCGTGCAGCCTGAAGTTAAAAAAAAAAAAAAAAAGAAAGAAAAACGAGAGAAAGGGAAACAGTAGGAGAGGGGGCTGGGAGGAGAATGTTTTATGAAGGTACGCAGGAGAGGCACATTGAGGCCCTTTTTTGCGCAGCAGTATCAGGGGCGCTCGGGGCCACGGTTGTCCCGTCCTCATGAGCGGGATGTTTTTTGCAAGGTTACGGGGGCGTGTAGTTCCTGGGGAGTTTAAACTACTACTTTTTCGTTAGGATTTTATTCATGTGACTACTTATTTGTTGCTCTGCTGAGTCTGCTTTGTCAATAGGTACTGGTGGAAGGGGGCGGTGTTTGCCTATTTGTACCAGTGACATCAAAGCAATGACATCTTTCAGTCTCCAAAGCTGCTGGTGGAGGTTCTAAACTCTATGGTTCTGGGACTGATCTAGAGTTCCTTAAGGAACAACAATTAGCAGGTAAGTCTAATTTTCTCTTTGCAGTGATCGCAGCCAACCACCTTCCTTCTGCCTTCTGGAGATGGAGTCCCGCAGGCAGCCAGCTGCAGTCCAGGCCACGATCGCAGTTAAAAGAAAAGGGGGGAGGGAGAAAATCAGGTGGCAGGTGCAAGTTTCTTGTCGGCATGGCAACCTCGTGCCTGGGGTTTGTTGAGTCCTGGTTTATAACGAAAATCACTGAACATTTTGGTAGCCACCCTCTACAAACCGCATCCTGTTTATATCCTTTTGAAGGTGTGTGGTCTCCAGAATTGCACACTATACTCCAAATGAGGTCTCACCAAAGACCTTTACAGAGGCACTGTCACCACCTCCTTCCTGCTGGCCATTCCTCTCCCTATGCACTCAAGCATCCTTCTGTCTTTTGCCATTGCCTTTTTTACCTGTTTAGCCACTTTAAGATCATCAGAAACAATAATGCCCAGGTCCCGCTCTTCTTTTGTGGACAGAAGTACTTCACCCCCTACACTGTACAGCTCCCTTGGATTGTTGCAGCCCAAATACATGACCGTGCATTTTTTAGCAATACATCTCAGCTGCCAAATTCTTGACCATTCTTCAAGCTTAGCTAGATCTGTCCTCAAGTTATCTACGCCTTCCTGGGTGTCTACTCGATTGCAAATTTTGGTATCATTTGCAAAGGGGCAGATCTTTCCAGACAGCCTTTCTACAATATCATTAGCAAAAAGAATTGGACCAAGGACAGATCCCTGCAGCACGCCACTGGTAACATTCTTCTGCTCAGAGTGAGCTCCATTTACCTGCACCTTTTGTCGCCTCCCACTTAACTAATTTCTAACCCAGTCACTTTAGGATCCATCCCTAAGGGGCTGAATTTATTTATAAGTTGCCTGTGTGGAACTGTATTAAAAGCTTTACTGAAATCTAAGTATACCACATTGATTCCTCTGATAATCCCCCCCTCCCCTAGCCCTCTGTCCCACATGTCATCCTTTTCTCCAGTCTCCTCTGCTGAATTTCTCAAAATAATAGTCTTCCCATAAAACTAAGAGTCCCGCCAACCCCATTCCGTCATCTTGACCACTATTCCCCCTCTGGCTTTGCTACCTTTTGATGTTGTCAATCCTCAACAGTCTTTCCTTTGCGTCCCTCTAGTCCAGTCCCGGAACCATAGAGTTTAGAATCTCCTCCAGCAGCTTTGGAGACTGAAAGACATCATCGCTTTGATGACACTGGTATAAATAGGCAAGAACCGCCCCCTTCCACCAGTACTTTCAGTCTCCAAGCAGCTGGAGAGAGTTCTGAGCCTGGGGCTGGGCTCAGTGGACACAAATAAGCAGAGCTAGTTTTTTCTTTTAGGATTTATAAATTTACCTGTCAGTCTAGCTGGGATGTTCAGTTAGATTTGATGTGTTTTTCTTTTTTGTAGGTAGAGTGCTGCTGCTGGAAGTGTTCATGCTTGTTCTGCTGGCATCCTCTCCCTCTTCTTCCCCCCTCCCTCCCCCCCCCCCAGTACTGTCTCCATCTAGTTAAACGAGCAGTGGGGTGATTGTTTAAAGAGATCGGCCTCCCTGCTCCCAAACCCGCAGAAAAAGGTGAGGAGCAGGAGGCCAAAACCAGCAGCATCGGGAGCCAGGAACAGGCCGGCGCCCTTGTGCGGGTGTTGGATAACGCCGGAGCTGAAGCCACGGAACGGCTGAGCTCCGGCGCCGGTGTGACTTCCCTCACGGTTTTCCGGCGGCAGTGGCGAGTTCCTGGAGTGGCTTGCCGCGCGGTTTTGCTAGCACAGAAGGGGGGCTGAAGGGAGGGCACGCAGCTGCACTCTCGTTTAGCAAGCTGTGGAGGGAGCCACGTGTCTCGGCGCAGAAAGCGCTGCGGTGGCCATTTTGGGAGCTGCGAGTTTAAAACTTTTCAGCTTTATTTGAGTAATCGGCAGGATTTAAAGCTTCGTTTTGCGGATTGCTCAGTCAGAGCGAGTTAGGTAGCTGTCTGTACAGCTTTTAAAAAAAAAAAAAAAAAAGGGAAAGATATATATATAAATACATACAGGGCTTGCATATAGGGGGCAAGGCTGTTTCGGATTGGTTAAATTCTGTAATTTCTTTGGTAGAGATAAGGTTCCGTGGGTAGCTTGGCCCTTGGTACCATGCCGGCTAAGCCTCACTGTTTAGTCTGTGGCACGTAGAGCCTGCACTGTGGAAGCAGTGGTCATGGATAAGGCACTGGAGGGATCCTCTGGGGATCAAGGAGAGACGCCTCTAGAGGCGGCGGAGTCCACCCTTCCGTCCTTGGGGCCGGCGGAGCCAATGGCTGGGCCGTCCTCTTCGGAAGGTGCTTCCCTGCCACTGGGAAAGTGTCAGGGGGGTGGTACTCCAGTGATTCCTCCAAATTTCTTCTCACTCATGCAGCAGGCCGTTGCCTTATTGCAGCCCGGGTTGGGGGCTCCTCCTCCTCAGGGGTCCCCTCCTCCTGAGGGGTCTGGGGGGCAGAAACGGCCCGGGGCTGTGGGCCTTCCTGAGGAGGAGGTGGCTCCGACCAAGAGGAGTAAGGGGACAGTGGAAGACAGCCCGCCGTCTCGCCTTGAGGTAGAGTTGGGAGTGACGGACGCGGAAGGAGAGGAAGCCTCCGATGATGAGTTAGAAGAGGGGGAGTTACCTGACTTGGAGCAACAGAGTAGAGTAGTCCGGGTGTTTCGACGAGAAGAGCTGCCAGCTTTGATTGCCGAGACGCTCAAAACCCTTAATATGCCCTCGGTGGGGCAGGTAGCAGAGGAAGAGTTGGAGGATCCGCTGTTGCAAGCGGTCCGGACGTCTCAGCGGGTTTTCCCTGTGCATAGAGTCTTTAAAACAATGATTCAGGAGGAATGGGACTTGCCTGAGTCGGCTCTGAGGGGTTTGAGGGCCCTGGCTCGGCTGTATCCGCTGTCTGACCAGGATAGGGAGCTTTTTCGCTCTCCTAAGGTGGATGCGGCCGTGTCGGCAGTGACTAAGAAGGCTACAATTCCGGTTGAAGGGGCTGCGGCGTTAAAGGATGTGCAGGACAGGAAATTGGATACTTTGCTGAAACAAGTGTTCGATATTTGTGCCCTTTCCTTGCAGGCCTCGATAGCGGGGGCGTGGGTGGCGAGAGGCTGCTTGAGATGGTCCCAGAGGTTGCAGAGGGATCGCTTAGATGGGCAGGTAGATGAAGTAGCGCGGCTGGAGTCTGGCACCGCTTATTTAGCGGACATTCATTATGATCTCATCCGCGGGCTGGCAAAGAGTATGGCGTCGGTGGTGGCAGCTCGGCGGTATCTCTGGATGCGAAACTGGTTGGCTGATGGGTCGAGGAAAGCTTTTGTTTGGTGAGGATTTGGAGAAGTTAGTCAAAGATCTCGGTGAGTCCAAGGGGGGTCGGCTGCTGGAGGACAAGCCAAAGCCGGGCTGAGGTACTACGGGGTCACGGGGGGCTCAGAGAGAGTTCCGTAGGTTTCGCTCCTTTCGTTTTGGCCAATCCCAAAGGCGACGGTTTCAGGTGCGTGGCCAGGGGTTTCGGTGGGGGCCGGCAGAGGTTTTGTGCCTTTCCAGTCCCTGAACATTAAAAAGTCCCAATGAGATGAGGAGGACTCAGGTGGCGGTGGTGCCCGTGGGAGGAAGGTTGCGGGAATTTTACCCTGCCTGGGTCCAGCTTACGTCAGACCAGTGGGTCGTTCGAGAGGGCTATGCTCTAGAGCTCCATCGACCCCGTGTTAGATTCCTTTGTCCAATTTCTGTGCAGGGCTCCTCGGAAGCTAAGGGCGGTCTCGGAAACGCTCCAGCGCCTGCTGCAGCTCAGAGCAGTGGTGCCCGTTCCAACGGACCAGTACGGTTGCGGTCGATACTCCATCTATTTTGTGGTCCCAAAGAAGGAAGGCACGTTTTGGCCGATTTTGGATTTGAAGAGAGTGAACAGGTGCCTTAGAGTTACCCATTTCCGTATGGAAACGTTGCGCTCCGTCATCGCGGCGGTCAGGGCGGGAGAATTCCTGACGTCGTTGGACCTCACAGAGGCTTATCTC
Source organism: Ichthyophis bannanicus (assembly GCA_033557465.1). Taxonomy (NCBI): domain Eukaryota; kingdom Metazoa; phylum Chordata; class Amphibia; order Gymnophiona; family Ichthyophiidae; genus Ichthyophis; species Ichthyophis bannanicus. The sequence continues at coordinate 201,875,434 of CM066041.1, read as the reverse complement.
CATATTCCGGTTAACCGAGAGCATCAAAGGTTTTTGTGGTTTGCGGTGCCCATGGGGCATTTTCAATTCCAAGCGATGCCCTTTGAACTGGCGACGGCGCCTCGAACGTTCACCAAGATTATGGTGGTAGTGGTGGCGGCGCTCCGCACGGAGGGAGTGCTGGTGCATCCATACTTGGATGATTGGTTGATTCGGGCGAAGTCAAGAGAGCAGAGTGCCACAGCCACGGCTTGGATTTTGCGGATGTTGGAAAGCCTTGGCTGGGTGGTCAACTTTACGAAAAGCAGTTGGTTCCCTCGCAGTCCCTGGAATATTTGGGGGGGCACTTCGAGACAAAGCAAGCAGCGGTGTTTCTCCCGGATCAAAGAGCGCACGGGTTGCGGGAGCTGGTGAGGAGGTTTCTCGCTTGACAGGCACCGACGGCGTGGCAGTATCTGCAGTTGCTCGGAACGATGGCTGCCACGATCGAGGTGGTGCCGTGGGCCAGGGCTCACATGCGGCCGTTGCAAAGCGCCCTGCTCCGGCGGTGGTCTCATCAGAGGAATGCGTTATCTCAGTGGCTGGTTTGTCCCCTAGTGGTGCATCAGGAGCTTCTTTGGTGGTTGTGGACGGAAAGTCTGGAAGCGGGCGTGCCACTGGAGCCTCTGTCCTGGAGACTGTTAACGACGGATGCAAGTCTCGTAGGATGGGGAGCGCATTGCGAAGGAAATTTTGCCCAGGGGCAGTGGTCTCTGGAGGAGAAGGAATAGTCCATCAACAGATTGGAGATGAGAGTGGTGTTTTTGCCTCTTCAAAAGTTTCAGGACTGTTTGCGTCAGGTGGTGGTACGGGTGCTATCTGACAATGCGACGACCGTGGCCTACATCAATCGACAAGGCGGCACAGGCAGTGCAACGCTGGAGGCGGAAGCGAGTCAGCTGTTATGTTGGGCCGAACGGAACTTGACGGCTCTTTCGGTGCAGCGTCGACAATGTCGAAGTGGATTTCCTGAGTCGCCGCAGAGTGGATCCGGGGGAGTGGGTGCTACACCCGGACATTTTTGCGCTAGTGGTGCGGCGCTGGGGGATTCCACTAATGGATCTTATGGCAAGCTTAGAGTCCGCAAGGGTAGCACGGTTTTTCAGCAGGCGGTGAGTACGGATGTCAGAGGGGCTCGATGCATTGGCACAGAGGTGGCCGGAGGAGGGGCTTCTCTGTCTTTCCGCCTTTGGCTCTCATAGGCCGGGTAGTGCAGCGAATAGAAAGGCACCGCGGTTTGGTGATTCTGATAGCACCCGATTGGCCCAGAAGACCATGGTATGCGGATTTGGTTCGGCTGTTGGTGGACAAGCCGTGGAGACTTCCGCAGCGGGCGGATCTGTTGCTGCAGGGGCCGTTACGCATGCCTCAGGTGAATCGATTCTCGCTTACGGCATGGCTCTTGAAAGGGCTCGGATGACTGCCAAGGGTTATTCCGCAGCGATCATTTCTACTTTGCTGAAGGCACGAAGACGTTCCACTTCGTTGGCGTATATTCGGGTCTGGCGCATTTTCGAAGCCTGGTGTGCGGAGCGGAATCTGCGGCCCTTGGGGGCTTCGGTGTCGCAGGTCCTTTCGTTCTTGCAGGATGGTGTAGAAAAGGGCCTGGCGGCCAGTTCCTTGCGGGTGCAGTTGGCGGCGATTTTCTGTTATCGGGGTAAAATTCAAGGTCAACTGTTAGGAGCTCACGGCGATATTCGAAGATTTTTGCGGGCCGTGTTATTCATGCGGCCTCCGAGGCGAGGTTCAGTACCAGCGTGGGATCTGAATTTGTTGTTGGAGGCCTTGATCAGAGTGCCGTTTGAGCCTTGGGCATGGCCTCACTGAAGGATCTGATGTTGAAGACAGTCTTTTTGGTGGCTATTTGCTCCGCGAGAAGGATTTCTGAGTTGAAAGCCCTATCTTGTAAGGAGCCATATTTGTCTGTCTTCAATCACAAGGTCGTGTTGTGTACTGTGCCGGCGTTCTTGCCGAAGGTGGTTTCGGTGTTTCATGTTAACCAGGTGGTGTCCCTTCCGGTGTTTTCTCAGGAACAGAAGGATAAGTTGGAAGGCAGGTTGCATCTGCTGGATGTTCGGCGCATGCTTAAGAAGTATCTCCATAGAACCGTGCCGTTCCGGAAGTCGGACAGATTGTTTGTGTCGTTTGGAGGTCCACGAAAAGGGGAGGCAGCGGCTAAGTCGTCTATTTTGCGGTGGTTGAAAGAGGCGATCGCAGTGAGGTACCTTCTGAAGGGCAAGGTGGTACCGGAGGATCTCCAGTCAAAATGGGGGTTCTCCAGTCTTTTGGGGGTTCTCCAGTCTTTTGCATCGAGTGTCACATGTATGATTATCTCCCAGTTGGTGAGAGGTCCTACATATGCACTAAGTGCAGGGAGCTCTTTGCTCTCAGGGAACGAGTCCGTTCTCTAGAGGCTAGAGTAGCAGACCTGGAAGACATAAGAAAGACAGAGAAGTACATGGACGAGACCTACAGGGATATAGTCCTGAAGTCCCACCTCCAGTCTGGCAGCATCCCTGTTGCCATGGAGGAGAGAGGTCACGTGACAGGAGAGCATCACCCTGGTGTGGCAGGAAAGTGATCCTGTAACTAGGACCTGTCCTCCAGGTGATGTAAAAACCCTCTCGCACCGAGGACGTTTCTCCAGGGCCATGTCCCCATGAGGGGAGGGTCAGGACAGCTGTTATAGTTGGTGATTCAATCATTAGGAATGTAGATAGCTGGGTGGCTGGTGGACGTGAGGATCGCCTGGTAACATGCCTGCCTGGTGCGAAGGTAGCAGATCTCACGCACCGCCTAGATAGGATCATAGATAGTGCTGGGGGGGAGTCTGCTGTCTTGGTACATGTTGGTACCAATGACATAGGAAAATGTGGTAGGGAAGTTCTGGAGGCTAAATTTAAGCTTTTAGGTAGGAAGTTGAAATCCAGAACTTCCAGGATAGCGTTCTCCGAAATGCTTCCTGTTCCACGTGCAGGACCCAAAAGACAGGCAGAGAGTCTCAATGCGTGGATGAGACAATGGTGCAAGGATGAGGGTTTTGGATTTGTTAGGAACTGGGGAACATTCTGGGGAAAGGGGGGGCTCTTCCGAAGGGATGGGCTTCACCTTAATCAGGATGGGACCAGACTGCTGGCATTAACCTTTAAAAAAGAGATAGAGAAGCTTTTAAACTAGAAAATAGGGGAAAGCCGACAGTCACCCAGGAGCGCACGGTTCGGACAAAGGTATCCTTGAAGGATACTACCCAAAAGCAGTGAGGTTCCAAAAGGGAGTATAGTAGCCCAAATGCCCTTGAGTAAGGAGCAGACAGAGCATAAAGATTCCCAATTACCCATGCCTACCAATAGCCCAGATTAATATTAATAAAATGCAGTCTCTAAAATGCTTGTATGCAATGCTAGAAGTCTAAACAATAAGATGGGAGAATTAGAATATATAGCATTAAATGAGAGGTTAGATATGATTGCACTCTCAGAGACATGGTGGAAGGAGGATAACCAGTGGGACACTGTGATACACACTATATCGTAATGATAGAGCTGAACAAATTGGTGGAGGGGTTGCGCTCTATGTTAGAGAGGGCATTGAGTCAGAAAGGATTAAAGTTTTGCAGGGAACAAAATATGCTGTAGAATCTCTATGGATTGAAAATTCCATTTATGAAGGGGAAGGTGATGGCAGTGGGAGTATACTATCGACCACCTGGCCAGAATGAACAAATGGATGATGAATGCTCAAAGAAATCAAGGAAGCTAACAAAAGCCACAACAGAGTAGTAATAATGGGTGATTTCAATTACCCCGGTATCGACTGGGACAGTGTCACAGCAGGACAAGCTAAAGAGATAAAGTTTCTAGATGAAATAAATGACTGCTTCTTGGAGCAGCTGGTTCATGAACCGAACAGAGGGGAAGCCATACTGGACCTAGTCCTTAGTGGAACGCCAGATCTGGTGCAAGAAATAAGGGTGTTGGGACCACTTGGCACTTGTGATCATAGTATGATCATGTTTGCATTAATCAGTGGAGGACAGATAGTAAAGGAATCCACAGTACTACCTTTAACTTTCAAAAGGGTGACTATGATAGAATGAGGAATATAGTTCGGAAAAAACTAAAAGGAGCGGTTCCAAAGGTTAAAGACTTACAGCAAGCTTGGGTGTTCTTAAAAATACTATCCTCGAAGCCCAGACCAGCTGTATTCCACGCATTAAGAAAAGTGGAAGAAAGTCCAAAAAACTGCCAGCATGGTTTAAAGGTGAGGTCAGAGAGGCTGTTGCTGCCAAAAGAGCAACCTTCAGAAAATGGAAAAAAGAGCCAAATGATGAAAACTGGAAACAGCACAAGCACTGGCAAGTTAAATGCAAAGCATTGATAAGGCAGGCAAAGCGGGAATTGAGAAAAAACTTTCTAAGGAATCAAAAAAACGAAAAAAAGACTTTTTCAAGTACATTCGTAGCAAAAGGCCTGTGAGCGAGACACTTGGACCATTAGCTGATCGAGGGGTAAAAGGGGCAGTAAGAGGAGACAGGGCTATAGCAGAGAGACTGAATGAATTCTTTGCTTCGGTCTTTACTGAGGAAGATGTAGGGGTGTTACCCAAGACTGAAGTGGTATTTAAAGGTGATACTGCAGAGGAATTGAGAGAAATATCGCTACACCGGGAAGATATATTACAACTATTTGATAAACTGAATAGTAGCAAATCACCTGGACCGGATGGTATACATCCCAGAGTGTTGAAAGAACTGAAATATGAGATTGCAGACCTGTTATTGGTAATCTGTGAACTTTCATTAAAATCATCTGTAATACCTGAAGATTGGAGGGTCGCCAACGTAACACCAATTTTTAAAAAGGGTTCCAGGGGTGACCCGGGAAATTACAGACCGGTGAGCCTGACGTCAGTACCAGGGAAAATGGTAGAAGCCATCATAAAGAACAAAATTACACAGCATGTAGATAGTCATGGCCTAATGGGAGACAGCCAACATGGCTTTAGACAAGGCAGATCTTGTCTTACTAATCTGATCTGTTTTTTTGAAGGTGTGCATAAACAGGTAGACAAAGGTGAGTCGGTTGATATAGTGTATCTGGACTTTCAGAAAGCTTTTGACAAGGTCCCCCATCAGAGACTTTTGGCGAAGCTAAAAGTCATGGGATAGGAGGCAGTGTACTATTGTGGATCGGGAACTGGTTAAAAGATAGAAAGCAGAGGGTAGGGCTAAATGGCCAATATTCCCAATGGAAAAAGGTGAATAGTGGAGTACCCCAGGGATCTGTACTGGGTCCGCTACTTTTTGACATATTCATAAATGACCTGGAAAAGGGAATAACTAGTGAGGTAATCAAATTTGCAGATGACACAAAACTGTTTAAAGTTGTTAAAACCCAAGAGGATTGTGGAAAACTGCAGGAGGATCTGGATAAATTGGAAGACTGGGCATCCAAATGGCAGATGAAATTTAATGTGGACAAGTGCAAAGTTATGCACCTAGGAAAGAACAACCCACACTATAGTTACAAGATGCAAGGCTCCACATTAGAAACCACCACCCAGGAAAAAGATTTAGGAGTCATCGTGGATAACATGTTAAAACCCTCCGCCCAGTGTGCAGCGGCGGCCAAGAAAGCAAATAGAATGCTAGGTATCCTAAGGAAAGGGATGGAGAATAAAACAAAGGATATTATAATGCCTCTGTATCGCTCCATGGTACGACCGCACCTTGAATATTGTGTGCAATTCTGGTCACCGTATCTTAAAAAGGACATAGAGTTATTAGAAAAAGTACAGAGAAGAGCCACCAAAGTTGTGAAGGGGATGGAAGGCTACTCCTATGAAGAGAGGCTAAAAAGGTTAGGGCTCTTTAACCTAGAAAAGAGGCGGCTGAGGGGAGATATGATAGAGGTGTATAAATTAATGAATGGAGTGGAACGGATAAACGTGGATAAATTGTTTACGCTATCAGAATATAGAAGGACTAGGGGGCATGTAATGAAGCTACAGGGTAAACTATTTAAGACAAATAGGAGAAAATATTTCTTCTCTCAACGTGTAATCAAACTCTGGAATCTGTTACCGGAGGATGTAGTAAGGGCTGTTAGTATAGCTGGGTTTAAAAAAGGTTTGGACAAGTTCCTGGAGGAAAGGTCCATAAACCACTATTAAAAAGGGACCCAGGATATCAATGCTTGGCCTAGTACAAGCACTGCAGAACCTGTGTCTTTTGGGGAAACTGCTAGGTACGTATGACCTAGATTGGCCACTGTTGGAAACAGGATACTGGGCTTGATGGACCTCGGTCTGACCCAGTATGGCATTTCTTATGTTCTTATGTTCTTATGTTCTTATTCAACTAGGGTGCAAGCGGCGTCTTGGGCGGAAGTCAGTTTGGTTCCGGTCGAGGACATTTGTAGGGCGGTGACTTAGTCGTCGTCACATTCCTTTGCGAAGCACTATAGATTAGATGTGCAGGCAGCGGTGCTTCAGCCTGGGCTTGCAGGTCCCTCCCGTTGATATTCACTGCTTTGTTACATCCTCTGTGGTTCTGGGACTGGACTAGAGTGACGCAAAGGAAGATGAAATTAGACTTACCTGCTAATTGTTGTTCCTTAAGGAACTCTAGTCCAGTCCCGGATCCCTCCCAGTGTGTTAAGGAGGAGTTCAGCCTGAAGTTCGAGGGGTGTAACTAGGAAGGGTTCTTGGGGTGGCGCAGAGTGGAGACGCTGGGGGATCCCTTTCGCAGCAGTATTCGGGTAGCTCTGGGGTTAATTTCTGTCTTAGAAGAGCTGCCTTTTTTCCCTGGGGAGTTAAAATGGGATGTTCATGCATTGTAAAAAAAAAAAAAAAAAACAAGAAAAAAATTTGTGTTTAGTTGATAAGGATTAGTAGTTAGTCTGTTTATTTCTTTGCCTTTTTAACTACTTATTTGTTGCTCTGCTGAGTCTGCTTTGTCAATAGGTACTGGTGGAAGGGGGCGGTTCTTGCCTATTTATACCAGTATCATCAAAGCAATGATGTCTTTCAGTCTCCAAAGCTGCTGGAGGAGATTCTAAACTCTATGGTTCCGGGACTGGACTAGAGTTCCTTAAGGAACAACAATTAGCAGGTAAGTCTAATTTCATCTTCCTCTGACACCTTCCCGGCTTCTTGTAAACATGCCACAATTTCCTGTGGATCCCTCTGTTCCTGCTCACTGTCTCCACTCACCCTTTTCTTTTTAAGATACTTGAAAAATTGGTCTATGCCCAGCTTTCTGCAAACTTGGACTCTGCTCACACTCTCCATCCTCGTCAGTCTGGTTTTCGTCCTGGGCACAGCACTGAGACTATCTTTTCTCTCCTGAGCACACTACACTGCCAGCATGGTTTAAAGGTGAGGTCAGAGAGGCTGTTGTTGCCAAAAAAGCATCTTTCAGGAAATGGAAAAAAGAGCCAAACGATGAAACCTGGAAACAGCACAAGCACTGGCAAGTCAAATGCAAGGCATTGATAAGGCAGGCAAAGAGAGAATTTGAGAAGAAGCTTGCTGCGGAAGCAAAAACGCGAAATAAAGACCTTTTCAAGTACATCCGTAGCAAAAAACCTGTGAGAGAGTCAGTTGGTCCATTAGATGATAAAGGGGTTAAAGGAGCACTAAGAGGCGACAAGGCGATAGCGGAAAGACTGAATGAATTCTTTGCTTCGGTCTTTACTGAGGAAGATGTAGGGATGTTACCCATGACTGAAGTGGTATTTAAAGGTGTGGAAGAATTGAAGGAAATATCGATACATCGGGAAGATGTCTTACAACTATTAGATAAACTGAAGAGTAGCAAATCACCTGGGCCGGATGGTATACATCCAAGGGTGTTGAAAGAACTGAAATTTGAGATTGCAGACCTGCTATCAGTAATCTGTGAACTATCATTAAAATCATCTCTAATACCTGAGGATTGGAGGATCGCCAATGTAACACCAATTTTTAAAAAGGGTTCGAGGGGTGATCCGGGAAACTACAGACCAGTGAGCCTGACATCAGTACCGGGAAAAATGGTAGAAACCATCATAAAGAATAAAATTACTCAGCATGTAGATAGTGACGATCTAATGGGAGACAGCCAACATGGCTTTAGACAAGGAAGATCTTGTCTTACTAATCTGTTATGTTTTTTTGAAGGAGTGAATAAACAGGTGGACAAAGGTGAGTCGGTTGATATTGTGTATCTGGACTTTCAGAAAGCCTTTGACAAAGTCCCTCATGAGAGACTTTTGGCAAAACTAAAGAGTCATGGGATAGGAGGCAGTGTACTACTGTGGATCAGGAACTGGTTAAAAGATAGAAAGCAGAGGGTAGGGCTAAATGGCCAATTTTCCCAATGGAGAAAGGTGAATAGTGGTGTACCCCAGGGATCTGTGCTGGGTCCGCTGCTTTTTGACATATTCATAAATGACCTGGAAAGTGGAATAACAAGTGAGGTTATCAAATTTGCAGATGACACAAAACTATTTAAAGTTGTTAAAACCCAGGAGGATTGTGGAAAATTGCAAGAGGATCTTGATAAATTGGAAGACTGGGCATCAAAATGGCAGATGAAATTTAATGTGGAGAAGTGCAAGGTTATGCACCTAGGGAAGAACAACCCAAACTATGGTTACACGATGCAAGGTTCCACATTAGGAACCACCACCCAGGAAAAAGATTTAGGCGTCATTGTGGATACCTTGTTAAAACCCTCGGCCCAGTGTGCAGCGGCGGCCAAGAGAGCAAATAGAATGCTAGGTATGATAAGGAAAGGAATGGACAATAAAACAAAAGATATTATAATGCCTCTATATCGTTCCATGGTGAGACCGCACCTTGAATATTGTGTGCAATTCTGGTCGCCGTATCTTAAAAAGGATATAGCGATTTTAGAAAAGGTTCAGAGAAGAGCCACCAAAATGGTAAAGGGGATGGAAGGCTACTCCTATGAAGAAAGGCTAAAAAGGTTGGGGCTCTTTAGCCTGGAGAAGAGACGGCTGAGGGGAGATATGATAGAAGTCTATAAATTAATGAACGGAGTGGAACGGGTAAACGTAGATCGATTGTTTACCTTATCAGAATATGGAAAGACTAGGGGACATGCAATGAAGCTACAGGGTAAACTATTTAAGACTAATAAAAGAAAATATTTTTTCACTCAATGTGTAATCAAACTCTGGAATTTGTTACCGGAGGATGTAGTAAAGGCTGTTAGTGTAGCTGGGTTTAAAAAAGGTTTGGACAAGTTCCTGGAGGAAAGATCCATAAACCATTATTAAGAAGGGATCCAGGATATCAATGCTTGAACCAGTACAAGCATTGTGGAACCTGTGTCCCTTGGGGAAACTGCTAGGTACGTATGACCTAGATTGGCCACTGTTGGAAACAGAATGCTGGGCTTGATGGACCTTGGTCTGACCCAGTATGGCATATCTTATGTTCTTATGTACATGAATCTCATGACAGTGGTGACATTTCTATTGCGGTTTCCTTAGATCTTTCTTCAGCCTTTGATCCTTGTACATCACTTCACTCTTCTCTCACAACTTCACGACTTTGGGCTCCTTGGCATGGTATTCGACTGGTTTCACTCTTTCCTCTCTTAAAGACCATTTTCTGTCTGTTGGTGCCGCCTCTTATTCCCCCCCCCTCCCTCTTTCCTGCCTGTGAGTGCTTCACCAGATTGGGAGAGTGATATTGTTCCGCCCTTTGGGACAGGCACTACGCATTGTTTGTTGTAATTCTCTGACCCCGATGAAGACCTAGTGCTGAAACTTGTAAAGTTGGGTCTACAATAAAGTTCCCTTTTTAATTATAGTGTGTGGCCATGGTCCTTACCCTCCGCTGTCTGTTTCAGTTTTAATTTTGCGGAAGGTGCATTTCTCTATTTTCCTCCTATTATCTTGCTCCACCACACTAGCCCAGTCGTCCCTGATCTCACCCCCCTTAACACTTGCCTTTATAGCATTTCCTCCTGGCTGATCAACAGTTCCTTATCTTCCCTCCAGTTTAGTCCTCTACCACTGGGTAGTGCACCTCCTCCTGCAGCTTGGAGAGTGGACATGTCAAACTCGTGACATCACTGGATGTAGCCTGGTGAAATCTCCCATCAGCCCCAGTGTGTCCAGTCTCCGTGTAGCAGGATGACATAGTGAGCCTAGGTGCTGGGCTCACTAGAGGAACTAATAAGGAGCACTTTAGTTAGTTTATTTTTATTTTAAATTTGGCATCTAAATTTGACTTTTAAATTTTACATACTTGAAAATTTGGTTTGGTCCCTTTAAATTCTTTAAAAAAAAAAGAAAAGAAAAACACGCGAAAGCAAGGAGGGCAGTTAAGGGGATTTACCTTTCCTCTGCTGGGCCATGACCACTTGCTTCTTTTGGGATCTCTCTCCCTAGAAGGCACGGGAGAGAGCTCCTCAGACAGCACCCACGTACACAGGCTCCTGCGGAGCATCGGAGCTCCATGCCTCTACGGTGGAGTGTGTTTTAATTCATAAGAAGCCCTCACTGCGGACGTCGCTCGCGGGAGCACTGAGCGACGTCATGGCTTGCAGAGGTACTTCATTGTGCCGGTAAGATTCCTTTTTATTATTAGCCTGGCGGTGCGGTGAAGGGGATAGCGCTGTCCTCAAGCGCTGGGCTAGCGATCCTTTTTTCGGCGCCAAAATTTTACATGACAGGACGGTGGCTATTTTGAATGCACAGTTTTCACCGCGTGGCTGTGTAGTGCGGCGGTTTGCTTAGGAAGCTGCGGCAGGGCCCCGATTTCATTTCTTTCATTGATTTTGAGTCTCTTTGGGGGTTTGTTTCACTTTATTTTTATTTTCCTTTACTTTTCATGCCTTTATTTTTCTTGCTGGCTAGTCTTTAGATCCGGGGGATCCCGGAGTCTTTTCAGGAATTTTTTTTTGGTTAAGCAGGTTGGGTTGGAGTACCTTCTTTTCTTTTGTGTTTAAAAAAAAAAAAAGAAGAAATAAGAGTATTGCTGGGGACACCACCTGAGGCTGGCTGTTTCTGTCTTACCAGGCATTATGGGCGACTCAGCACATGTCAGCGCGCCTGCAGTGCGTGGTCTGTGACACCCACAGAGGTACGGTCGAGGATACCGGCATCTATCGGGGCTGTGCTGCGGTGTCGGTTAGCGTGGAGCAGCAGATGGAGAGTGCAACAGCCACTGTGCCCCAAGGGACTCCCTCGGGGATAGAGGGGGAAGCGGGTTTGAGTACCTTGACTATCCCTGGCCCGGAATCATCAGCAGGCTCCCTTGGGACATCTCCCAGACTCGGTCTCGGGCCGCAGTTGGGGGATTTTTGTCCTGACTTTGTCTTGTTGATGCATCAGGCGTTTTGCTTGCGGCATCAGGGTAGAGTGCCTGAGCCTTTACCTTTTTTCTCAGCTATGCAGCAGCCGGGGATGGGAGATGGGGGAGCTTGTCCCCGAGTCCCCCAAAGAAGCCCCGCCCTCCTATCCAGTCTTCAGCTGATTTGGGATGGACCGAGGCAGAGGAAGCAGAGTTTGAAATCGATGCAGATATTGAAGAATTGGAAGAAGGGGAAATACCGGAGCTTGAGGATCAGGCAAAAATCATTCGAGTGTTTCGGAAGGATGAACTGACGGCACTTATTACGGAATCCCTTCAGACGCTGAAGCTCGCTACGGCGCAGCCAACCGAGGAGGACGTTGTGGAAGATCCTATTATTCAGGCAGTGCATCAAGCACAAGTGAGACCAGCCGGAGGCCGGCCTCAGAGGGGTTCGGACCATGAACCGCCTCTCTCCCCTAGCGGATAAGGACAAAGAGAAGTTCTGATCGCTGCAAATTGATGCAGCAGTATCCGCGGTTACAAAAAAGACCACTATTATTTATTTATTTATTTACATTCTCTTATATACCGCGCTATTCTGCATCAGTGTGGTTTACATTGAACAAACTGAAATTACATTGAACAGGGCATTGTAACTTGGAGATAACTATTTTTACAGGGTACATGGGCTATGGAGGGTTAAGTGGCTTGCCTAAGACCACAAGGAGCACCTGTGGGACTAGAAACCCCAGTCCTTCCGGCCCAAGGTTACTGTCCTCTAGTGGGATTTGAACCCCTGACCTTCTGGCCTGAAGTACCTTGCCCCAACCACTAGGCCACTCCTCCACTCCAGTACTATACCAGTGGAAGGTAGCGCAGCCTTAAAGGATGCGCAGGATAGGAAGGTGGATGGGTTGTTGAAACAGTCCTTTGAAGCAGATGCGCTGTCTTTGCAAGCTTCCATCTGTGGAGCTTGGGTGGCGAGGGCCTGCCTTAGGGTGGTCTCAACACTTGCGGCAGTCCGGACAGTTGAAGCAGGAAAGTATAAGGGAACTAGAGCATTTGGAATCAGGGTCGGCTTATTTGGCGGATGTGCAATACGACCTGATCAGAGCGTTAGCAAACAGCATGGCTTCATTGGTGACTGCCCGGAGATCCTTGTGGCTTAGGAATTGGTCGGCCGACTGATCATCCAAGTCGCGACTTAGTAAACTCCCGTTTAAAGGAAAGCTACTGTTTGGAGAGGATCTTGACACGCTCGTTAAAGATTTAGGGGAGTCCAAAGGGGTAGGCTCCCGGAGGACAAGCATAAGCAAGGGAAATTCTCTCTGGCCTTTCGGGGTCAGTTGAGAGATTTCAGGAGATTTCGTACTTCTCGTTTGGGTGGTTTCCAAAGGGGAAGATTTGCTTCTCGGACCCAGGGGTTTCATGGAACCAGTAGAGGATTTGCAACAGCGTCCGCTGGTGCCACTCGAAAGCCACAATGAAAGGAGCCGGGTCCCGGCAGAAAGTCAACCGATAGGTGGAAGACTTCGGGGTTTTCTCTCTGCCTGGACCCAAATAACGTCCGACCAGTGGGTACTGGAGATCATTTGAGAAGGTTATGACCTGGATTTGGCGAAGCCTGTGCTGGACTCCTTTGTGATGTCCCTCTTCAGGGGTCAACCAAAGACCCTAGCAGTTCGGCAGACCCTAGACCGGCTATTGCAGTTGGGAGCCGTTGTACCGGTGCTGATTGTGGAATAAGGCGTGGGACGATACTCCATTTATTTCGTGGTGCCAAAGAAAGACTGATCCCTTCGACCAATCCTGGACCTCAAAAGGGTAAATTGCTGTCTTCGTGTGCTGCATTTCAGAATGGAAACGCTGCGGTCTGTCATTGTAGCGGTACGTCAGGGAGAGTATCTGATGTCCCTCGATCTTACGGAGGCGTATCTACATGTCCCCATCAGAGCGGCTCATCAAAAGTTCTTACGGTTCGCGCTCCTGTGGGGACATTATCAATTTCAAGCACTGCCCTTCGGTCTCGTGACAGTCCGTGGGTTTTCACCAAAATCATGGTAGTGGTGGTGGCGGCGGCCCTGCGCATGGAAGGGGTCTTAGTTCACCCATACCTGGACGATTGGTTGATTTGGGCAAAGTCCAAAGCCGAGAGCGAGCGGGCTACGAAGAAGGTGATACATTTTCTACAGGGGCTTGGCTGGGTGGTCAATCCAGTCAAAAGCCATCTGGTTCCATCTCAAGTTCTCAAGTATCTGGGAGTACAGTTCGACACTCAGAAAAGGGCGGTGTTTCTGACAGAGTGGAGAGCCCAAGTATTTCAAACGCTGGTGCGCGAATTCAGGTCTGCCCCAGCGCCCACTGCGTGGAGTTACCTTCGGGTGCTGGGAACAATGGCGGCGACGTTAGAGGTAGTTCGGTGGGCCAGATTTCATATGCGACCGTTGCAGCGGTCGTTGCTTCGCCGGTGGTCAAATCAGTCTGACTCCTTGAGCAGACGTCTCCCTTGCCCTCTTCGGGTCAGACAGTCCCTTCGGTGGTGGCTGTTGCCCACATCCCTGCGAGCGGGTATGCCCCTGGAGCAGCTGGAATGGATACCACTACTAATGGATGCATGTCTGACAGGGTGGGGAGCGCATTGCAGGGAGGCCTTCGCACAAGACGCGTGGTCGACGGAAGAGAGCGGATGGTCCATCAATCGGCTGGAGCTGAGGGCAGTGTCCCTGGCCCTGCAAAGGTTCAAAACGGCAGTGGCAGGGTGAGCGGTATATGTGCTGTCTGACAATGCCGTGATGGTGGCTTACATAAATCGGCAGGGCGGTACAGGAAGTGTGGTCATGGAAGCAGAGGCAGAAAGGCTGTTTTCTTGGGTAGAGACACGCTTGCAAGCAATCTCGGCGGCTCACATTGCAGGAAAGGACAACATGATGGCGGATTTTCTCTGCAGAGTCCGCGTGGATGCCGGGGAATGGGAGTTGCATCCGGCTCCTGACAGTAAGACCAGCAATGACACCATTTGATTCAAATGGAACAACGATGATACCTTCGGTTAAAAAGGATGGGACCGGCCGAAGAACCACCACCTCACTTGAAAAACACAAAATAGGCTCTCGACATGATAGGGCCTATCATGTCGAAATTATGCACAAATAGTTCGCCGGTGGGGAACGCCGGTCATGGACCTGATGGCGACATACCGGTCGTCGAAATCGAGCCGATTTCTTCAGCAGGTGACGGGAGACCATATCGGAAGGATTCGACGCCCTGATTCAGCCTTAGCCGTCGATAGGTCTCCTCTATGTCTTCCTGCCGTGGGCACTCATCGGGCGCATAGTTCAGCGCATCGAAGCGCATCCGGGTCGAGTACTGTTAGTGGCTCCGGACTGGCTGAGGTGCCCGTGGTACGCCGATCTCATGAGGGGGGGACGGGGACGGGGACTGTTGATTCAGTGTCCATTGCAAATGCCACAGGCGGATCGGTTCTCACTTACGGCCTGGCCATTGAAAGGGCACGGTTAAGGAAGAAAGGTTACTCCAGATCGGTCATTGCAACATTACTTCAGGCGCGTAAATGGTCAACATCGTTGGCTTATGTGCACATATGGCGCGTTTGAAGATTGGTGCTTGAGACACCAGGTCCGCGCCGCTACAGCGTCTGTGCCTTTGGTGTTAAGTTTCCTGCAGGATGGATTCGAGAAGGGGCTGACAGCCAGTTCTTTGAAGGTTCAATTGGCGGCCCTATCATGTTATAGAGGTAAAGTCCAAGGGGTGTCCCTTGGGGCTCATGTCGATGTGGTGCGTTTCCTTAGAGCGGTTACTAGGATTCGACCTTCTCTTAGGATTACGGTTCCGCTGTGGGACTTAAAATTGGTTTTGGGGGCACTAGGAGCCTTTTGAGCCGTTAATCCAGGCATCCGTCAAGGATTTGACTTTGAAGATGGTGTTTTTGGTGGCCATCTGTTCGGCATGTCGCATTTCGGAATTGCAGGCCCTATCATGTCGAGAGCCTTTTTTGTGTTTTTCAAGTGAGAAGGTGGTTCTTCGGCCAGTCCCATCCTTTTTGCCGAAGGTGTCATCGCCGTTCCATTTGAATCAAACGGTGTCGTTGCCGGTCTTACAGTCAGGAGCGGCTCACGGGGCCGAGCGAGGTTTACGGCGCTTGGACATTAAGAGAGTACTGCTTAGATACTTAGCGGTCTCTGAATCTTACCGCAAATCGGACCATCTCTTTGTGTTGTTCAGAGGTCCAAGGAAAGGGGAGGCGGCCGCGAAAGCCTCCATTTCCCGATGGATTAAGGAGGTGATTGTGTCAGCCTGTATTTTGCAGGGTTGTTCAGCGACGGTGGGCTTGTGAGCTCACTCCACTAGAGCACAAGCAGCTTCCTGGGTGGAACAGTCTGGTTCCGCCGGTGGAGGATTTGTAGAGCGGCCACTTGGTCCTCTCTTCATACTTTCAGCAAGCACTACCGTTTGGATGTGCTAGCGGCGAATGATGCCTGTTTCGGGTCGGCGTGTTGCGTGCCGGCTGGAAGGGCCCCTGCTGCTCTGTTACATCCCAGTGGTGGAGGACTAAATTAGAGGGACAATAAGGAAATCAAAATTACTTACCTGGTAATTGTAGTTTCTTGAATCACTACAGTTTAGTCCTCATTCCCGCCCAGGGAGTAATGTATATCTCCTGGAACAAGCAGGAATGTAGTCTTCACATATGGGTATTGTCGGTAACGACGGAGCCTGCACGGGAACGCTTCCCCGCGTCCAATAGGAAGATTTTTGGGAGCATCCCACAGCGCCTGCGTGCTGCCTTCCCGCCTTTCCCAACTGTCCCTCTCCAGTTCTTCGTTTTCCGCGGAGCCGACAGGTCGCACATGCTGTCACCGCAGAAAAAAAATCCCTTCTATTCTTCTTTTTTGTGGTCGCGTCTGCCTTCCCTCGACGCTACACCGGTACCGCAGATGGTGGTTCTTTTCTTAAAAAAACAAAACAAAAACTTTCTTCTGGAGTCTTTCCAGTAATTTTCTCTCAGGTGCCATGCGCCATTTTGGGCACTAGACACAACTTTTCCTTCAGAATGGAAAAACCCGCTTCGGGTTTTAAAAAGTGTTTTAAGTGTGGCTGTACCATCTCAGACCCATGAGTGGTGCCTCAAATGTTTAGGTCCTGACCACTCTATTTCAGTGTGTGTTGCCTCTGGGATGATGTCAAAAAGGGGCCGGCAGAACCAAGCTGCTCAGCTTAGCACCCTTTTTCCATCCGATACAGCCTCTGTGGCATTGACATCGTCCAGGGCTTCATCTTCCTCCCATGGATCTCCGGTATCTAAACATAAATCTAGCCGGTCCTCAAAGGGTAGAGCTCCTTCTAGACAGCGAGATGCTTCTGGCGTTGCTCTTGAGGGACTTTTCACCGGCAGAATTGCCCCGGCGGGAGGCTTTGGCTTCCAATGCACTAATGGGGCTCCAGGATGTTCTCGAGGCTTCAACCTCGGCAGAACTACTGGTGCCATGTTCTGGGGTATCGACCGCTTGTGTCTCTTGGGAAAAACTCCTAGGTAAATATGACCTAGATTGGCCACTGTTGGAAACAGAATACTGGGCTTGATGGACCTTGGTCTGACCCAGTATGGCATATCTTATGTTCTTATGTACCCAAGCATCGGCAGCGTCAATAGACCAGAGATTCTTGGCTATTGAACGCAGTCTGGTGGCTCTTCTCACGGCCTCGATGCCCTTGAAACCGCTTCAGACAATTCAACCGGTACCGGCACCGACTGCATCGACATCGACATCGACAGGTATTCTACCGGGACTGAGTAATGCGTATCCATCCGGTATCGACAGGTCGGTACCGGACCGCTCCGATTCCGACTTTGATCGGTACCGGTACTGTGCCTTGCGGATCGGAGATACTTCGAATCCTCTGATGAGTCTGAAGACTCTGAGAGCTCTGCCGATACCAGAGTACTTCTTCGTGAGGATTCCTCATTGCTCAGCGTAGCATGTCTCCACCAGAGGATATGTCCTTTCAGGATTTTATCCGAGATGTGGCTCGGGGTCTTTCCATCACAGTGGCTCCTGAAAAAGAGCCTAGGGCAAAGGAATTAGAAATCCTGCAATACCCTAAAGCTCCCAAGGAGGCAGCTACCTTACCTATTCATGAGATCTTGCATGATCTCATGTTAAGGATGTGGGAAACACCTCTAACCACATCTCCTCACTCTCGAAGACTCGACACCATGTATCAAGTTCCTCCCTGTCCTGGGTTTCAGAAGACTCAGTTACCACACCATTCCATGGTGGTGGAGTCAGCAGTGAGAAGGATAAAGAGTGCAAAAAGGCATGCATCTAATCCTCCAGGACGTGAGTGTAGGACTTTTGACGCCTTTGGACGTCGAACCTTCCAGGCTTCCATGCTTTCTGCTAGGATCAGTTCCTATATCTTATATATGGGAATGTTCCTTAAGGAGGTCACAGGAGATTTAGAGCTTATGAGCCCTCTCCTTCCTTATGATAAGAGGCAAGATTATCTCGCCCTTGTCAAACATGCTCAGGATGTTCCCAAGTTTGTGAATCGTGCAGCTTTTGACTGCTTTGAGTGCATAAGCTGAATCTCTGCCATTGCCATAGGGTGCACGTAGGATTGCCTGGCTCCAGGCATCTGACTTGGAAATCTGGGTACAGGATAAATTAGGGAATATTCCTTGCACAGGAGAGAATCTCTTTGGCAAGAATTGGCAGGAAAAAGCTAATGTGATAGATGCTGACAATATCACTTTGGATAGATTGTTTAAATCTACAGCTGATCCTGGGAGGAAAAAATCCTCGAAGAAACCATTCTTCAGTAAGAGGTTTTATCCCTCCTATACCCAGCCGGGGCATCGTTTAGGTCAGTCTGCCCAAAAGGGACAGCAGCAACAACCTAGGCAAAGAGACAAAAGCAGCAAAGCCTCAACTGGCTCAGTAAACTCAGCCTCCACGGGGGCTTTGACTCCTATCTAGAGAATTTTGCCTTCCTGGCCCTGAACGGCCCAGAGCCCTCCACCATCCCAGGAAGGTTATGTCATTTTGCCCACAGATGGGGTCAGATAACAGCAGAAAATTGGACTCTGTCTATTGTAAGAGAGGGGTACAAGCTTCATAGCATGCACCCTCCTACAATAGTAAGACGGTTCAATTCTCAGACCTCTCTCAACAACCAGTTAGGTCAAGAGGTCACTGTGCTCCTTGCTCAAGGGGCAATAGAAGAGGTACCTATTCCCCAACAGGGTACAGAGTTTTACTTCCCCTATTTCCTTATTCCAAAGAAAACAGGAGGACACAGACCCATTTTAGACCTCAGAGAATTGAACAAATTCCTATTAAGAGAGAAGTTCAAAATGATTTCTCTAGGAACTCTACTGCCATACCTTCGGAGTCAGGATTGGCTTTGCTCTCTAGATCTCAAGGATGCGTACACTCACATTCTCATCCACCCAACTCACCGAAAGTTCCTTTGCTTTCTGTTTCAAGGGAAGCACTACCAATACAGGGTTCTTCCCTTTGGCCTGGCCTCTGCACCAAGGGTGTTCACAAAATCCATGGCTGTGGTGGCAGCATTTTTCCGCACCCTGGGAATATTCGTCTTCCCTTACTTAGACGACTGGCTCATTCAAGCCCCATCAGAGTCAGAGGCCAGGACTTCTCTATCTTGCACAAAGCGTGTCCTTCAGTATTTGGGTCTCGTCATAAACATCCCAAAATCCAGTCTAACTCCCGCTCAGTCTCTAGAGTTCATAGGAGCTTTGCTGGATACCAGAAAAGCAAGGGCCTATCTTCTGCAGGCCCGTTGCCTTCTCATGGTGCAGTTAGCTTCTCAAGCAGTGCTGAAGCCTCATCTCACTGCCCGAGAAATGCTACAACTACTAGGCCACATGACATCTACCGTGCATGTGGTTCCTTATGCTCGCCTCCATATGAGAGCAGCCCAGTGGACTTTATCCACTCAGTGGACCAGGCATCGGGGTGCCTGTCAGACAAAATAGCGAAAACAAATCGCCTTATTTTGTCCCTCCAATGGTGGCGGTCCACTCAGAACCTGTTGCTGGGGTCCCCATTTCAACAACCCTTACCCCAGGCAACTCTCACAACAGATGCTTCACCAATGGGTTGGGGAGCTCATCTGCAAGACCTCTCCACCCAAGGCACCTGGACTCCACAGGAGACTCATCTACATATCAATCTCTTGGAGCTCAGAGCAATCTTCCTTGCTCTTCGAGTGTTCCACACCCTGCTCAGCTACAAGACAGTCCTCATTCATGCGGACAATCAAGTAGCCATGTTCTACGTGAACAAGCAGGGGGGGGGGGGGACAGGCTCTCTGTCACTTTGCAACAAAGCATTGTGACTATGGGCCCTCGCCAGAGAGCATCAGATTCATCTCTTGGCAGTGTATCTTCCAGGTATACAAAACTCTTGGGTAGACAAACTCAGTCGAGTTCTGCTTCCACACTAGTGGTCTCTGCATGCAGACCAGGTGGCCAAGATTTTTCAAATTTGGGGAACCCCAGACATAGACCTCTTTGCAAGTCCGTGGAATGCCAAACTTCCTCGGTTCTGTTCCAGAATTCCGGCGCAGGGCTCTCAGGCCAGGGATGCTTTCCTCCTTTACTGGGGTCAAGACTTCCTGTATGCCTTTCCACCCATTACCCTAATTCCCAAAACCAAGCTTCAGGGAGACACAGGCCGTATGATTCTCATAGCTCCACATTGGCCATGGCAAGTGTGGTACCCTCTGCTTCTACATCTCTCTCAAGCTCCCTCCCTGGAGTTAGGGTCTCCTCCAGATCTCCTGTCTCAGGAGAACGGAACGTTATAGCATCCCAATCCCTAGTCTCTGAATCTCAGGGCTTGGTTGCTGAAGGCCTAGATCTTTATGATCTTAACTTTCCTCAGCAAGTAAAGGATATCCTTTATGCTTCCAGGAAGCCTTCCACAAGAAGCTCTTATGCTTTCAAGTGGAAAAGGTTTACCATATGGTGTTCGCAGAAGGGTCTTAACCCCCTTGCGATACCTCTGGAATCATTACTGGAGTATCTCCTTCATTTATCCAATGCAGGACTTAAAACTAACTCAGTAAGAGTCCATTTGAGTGCTATTGCAGCTTCTTTCAAGCCTTTAAATGGACAACCTATTTCCTCCCATCCTCTTATAGAAAGATTTATGAGAGGCCTTCTTCTAGCTAAGCCTCCCATTAGGCCACCACCGGTGGCATGGGACTTATAGTTCTTGGTCAGCTCACAAAGCCACCTTTCGAACCCTTAGCTACTACCTCATTGAAATTCCTTTCTTGGAAGGTTATCTTTCTCATTGCAATCGCATCAGCACGCTGCATCAGTGAGGTGCAGGCATTAGTAGCTGATCCACCTTATACAAAGTTCCATCATGACAAGGTAGTCCTTAGGACTCATCCACACTTTATGCCAAAGGTGGTCTCGCCTTTTCATTTAAACCAATCGGTCTACCTGCCTGTGTTTTTTTCCAAGGCCTCATGCATCTAATGCAGAAAGGAATCTTCATACTTTGGACTGTAAAAGAGCTTTAGCCTTTTACTTGAAAAGAACATAGCAACATAGAAAGTCCTCTCAACTCTTTGTTGCTTTTGATCCTTCTCATTTGGGACTTCCAGTCTCCAAGAGAACACTGTCCAGCTGGTTTGCACAGTGTATTTCGTTTGCCTATCAGAGTAAGAACCTTCCTCTGGAGGGCCATGTCACAGCTCACAATGTGAGAGCCATGGCAGCTTCAATGGCTCATCTGCATTCTGTGTCTATCGGCGACATCTGTCGAGCAGCCACTTGGGCCTCGTTTCATTCCTTCACAGCCCATTACTGCTTGGACAAGGATTCCCGCCGGGATGCCTTGTTTGATCAGGTTGTTCTCAAACACCTGTTCCATACTTAATCAACTCCTACCCACCATCCCTGGTTGAATGCCAGAGATCCATGTGGGGAAGTGGAGCCCTTTCACAGGGACACACAACTTCTGGGGTCTCTCCCTGGCATCTAAAGCTAGGGAGTCCCCATATGTGAAGACTACATTCCTGCTTGTTCCTGGAGATAGCATAGTTACTCACCTGTAACAGGTGATCTCCGGGAACAGAAGGAATTTAGTCTTCACAACCCACCCACCTCCCCTAGGAGTTGTATCTCTCTATCTCTTTCTCTTTCCCTCTCTCTCTCTCTCTTTGTCTCAGTTTTCAACTCAACTGGAGAGAGGCAGTTGGGAAAGGCGGGAAGGCAGCATGCAGGCGCTGTGGGATGCTCCCAAAAGCTTCCTAATTGGACGCTGGGGAGAGTTTCTGTGCAGGCTCTGTCGTACCGACGATACCCATATGTGAAGGCTTAATTCCTGCTGTTCCTGGAGATCACCTGTTACAGGTGAGTAACTATCCTTTAGTAGTTACTCACCTGTAACAGTTGATCTCCGGGAACAGCACTTGGTTTGCAGCTTGTCGTGCTGTGAGGGCTTGTGTGCATCAGTGATGCTGAGAGCTAACCTATCGGTAGTTTAACTACTGGCAGGGTCTCCCAAGATGGACAGGTCTCAGCTGAGGTGCCAGACCAAGACAAACCACCCATCTGGGCAGCAGCAGAATGGGATAGTTTTGATGGCGGAGGATCACATTTCTGTGACAACGGCAACAACACCAAACTTAAACTGAGCAGAAGAAAGGCCAGGCAATCTACTTCTGTATCTTGCCATGAAAACCCAATGGATAGTTACAGCAAAACAAATTGTGCTATAGTACTGGAAGATGAGACCCCCTGGTCGGAAGGCACTCAACTAGCTACTGGGGAAGAGTTAAAGACTTTTCAGAGTAAAGCCAGCATTTATGATGTGGTTGGATCAAAGCCCTCGGGACGTCTGACTGCTGATGTAGCTGCACATGAAATGAGAGTCAGAAGCTGTAAAGATGTCTTACACATTGGAGCATGGAACGTATGAAGCATGAACCAAGGGAAGTTGGAGGTGGTCAAGAATGAAATGGAACGTGTACAACTTGATCTGTTGGGTGTCAGCGAACTGAAATGGACTGGAATCGGGCACTTTGCATCAGATGATCACATGGTCTACTATGCTGGAAATGAAAGACAAAGAAGAAATGGTGTTGCATTTATAATAAAGAAGAAACTTGCAAGAACTGTAATGAAATACAATGCAGTCAGCGAACGCTTAATCTCTATTCGTCTACGAGGAATGCCTATCAACACAACTATAATTCAAGTATATGCCCCAACAGCTGCAGAAAAGAATGAAATTGAAGAGTTCTATGAACAAGTACAAGCTGAAATTGACAGAACATGCAAACAGGATATCCTGATAGTCATGGGTGACTGGAACGCAAAAGTTGGCATCAAAGAAGAAGGCAAAGTAGTTGGAAAATATGGACTTGGCAACAGAAATGAAACTGGAGAAAGACTGATAGAATTCTGCAAGACCAACTATCTATTCATCTCAAACACCTTCCATCAACACAAGCGGCGACAGTACACATGGACGTCACCCAATGGATTGTATAAAAATCAAATTGACTACATCTGTGGAAGTCAACGATGGAAAAGTTCTATAACATCAACAAAGACAAAACCTGGAGCTGACTGTGGTACAGATCATCAACTACTAGTATGCAAACTCAAGCTAAAGTTGAAAAAGAGCAAACCACTCATGAATGCAGCAAAATATGACCTTGAGAATATACCACTGGAATTTGAAGACTGCCTGCAAAATCGATTTGCTGCTTTAGATACAAATGACAGAGCTCCGGAAGAGTTATGGAATGACATCAAGAAGGTAGTGTTGGAAGAAAGCGAGAAGTCTCTACAAAAGGTGAAAAAGCAAAAACGGCCAAAATGGATGACGGAAGAAACTCTGAAAATTGCCCAGAAACGCAGAGAAGCTAAAGCCAGAGGAGAAAGAAAGAAAGAAAATCACAGAACTCAACAGAGATTTCCAGCGTGCAGCAAGACAGGACAAGGAAAAGTACTACAATGACGCATGCAAGGAAATAGAAGCAGAAACTATTAGAGGAAGAACAAGATCGGCTTTCCTAAAGCTACGAGAGTTAAAGAAAAAGTTCCAGCCTCGAATTGGAATGTTACAAGATGCTCAAGGTTCTATGTTGAATGATGCTGAGAAGATCAAGAAAAGGTGGAAGGAATATACAGAGTTTTTATATGATAAAGATCAAGTGGACCAACAGCCGTTTCAACCTGTACCTTATGATCGGGAACCATTGGCGATGAAAGAAGAAGTTAAAGCAGCATTGAAAGCCTTATCAAAGAACAAAGCACCAGGCATTGACAACATTCCCATAGAGGTACTACAGCAATCTGATGCAGCTGTTACCGTACTTACAAGGCTCTGCCAAGAAATATGGAAGACAACATCATGGCCAACTGACTGGAAAAGATCTGTGTTTATACCAATACTAAAGAAAAGTGATCTAACGGACTCTGGAAATTATCGCACAATCACTCTGATCCCACATGCCAGCAAGATTCTACTGAGGATTTTTCAAAAGAGACTACAACCAAGAACTACCTGAAGTGCAAGCAGGGTTCAGGAAAGGGCGAGGAATGAGAGACATTGCGGATGTGAGATGGATCCTTGAAAAAACTAAAGAATGCCAAAAGGATATCTATTCGTGCTTTATCGACTATAGCAAGGCTTTTGACTGTGTAAACCATGAGAAACTCTGGGACACATTAAGCATGGGTATACCAGAACACTTGATAGTACTCTTGCACAATCTGTACATTGATCAAGAAGCAGCAGTTCGAACGGAACAAGGAGAAACAGAATGGTTTAAAATAAGCAAAGGTGTAAGACAAGGCTGCATACGTTCCCCCTACCTGTTTAATTTATATGCAGAACAAATCATCAGAGAAGCAGGATTGTATGAAGACAACAGAGGTGTGAAGATTGGTGGAAGACTCATCAACAACCTTCGCTATGCTGATGATACCACATTACTGGCTGAAAGTGAAGATGATCTGAAACATTTGCTTCTCACAATCAAAGAACATAGTCTCAAAATGGGCCTGCACGTTAATGTAAAGAAGACAAAGATCATGACAACTGGCATAATCAGCAGGTTCATCGTTGAAGGAGAAGAAATTTAAATCGTGAATAACTTTAACCTACTTGGATCAACTATCAATAAAGAAGCAACAAGCAGTCAAGAAATCAGACGACGCATTGCTCTTGGCAGAATGGCTATGAAAGACCTAGATAAAATTCTCAAGAGCAGAGATGTCTCTCTCCATACAAAGATTCGACTTGTTCAAGCCATGGTATTTTCAATAACATTATATGGATGTGAAAGCTAGACAGTGAAAAAGATAGGAAGGAAATTGATGCCTTTGAATTATGGTGCTGGCGGCGAATACTGTGTATACCATGGACTGCCCGAAGAACAAACCAGTGGGTACTAGAGGAGATCAAACCTAAGCTTTCTTTAGAAGCTCAGATGACAAGACTGAGTGGAGGAGTGGCCTAGTGGTTGGGGCAAGGTACTTCAGGCCGGAAGGTCGGGGGTTCAAATCCCACTAGAGGACAGCAACCTTGGGCCGGAAGGACTGTGGTTTCTAGTCCCACAAGTGCTCCTTGTGGTCTTGGGCAAGCCAAATAACCCTCCATAGCACATGTTCCCTGTAAAATAGTTATCTCCAAGTTATAATGCCCTGTTCAATGTAATTTCAGTTCGTTCAATGTAAACCGCACTGATGCAGAATAGCGCGGTATATAAGAGAATGTAAATAAATAAATAAGACTTTGACTTTGACTTTGACATCTGTATTTGGAAAAACTTAGAGAAGCTAGCAAAGTAGTCAAGAAGGCAAAGATTCAAAAGGAGGAGGAAATAGCAATGCAATAAAATGGGGAGATAAGACATTTTTCAGATATATTAGTGAGAAGAGGAAGGGCAAAAGTGGTATTGTCAGACTCAAGGGTACAGGGGGGGAATATGTAGAAGCTGATAAGGATAAAGCGGAATTGCTTAACAAATATTTTTGTTCTGTGTTCACAGATGAAGAACCAGGAGCAGGACCTCAGAAAACACCCACAAATAAGAACAGAAGCGAGGGACATCTTGAACAATTTTCAGAAGACTGTGTTCGTGAGAAACTAGCTCAACTTAAAGTAGACAAAGCGATGGGACCGGATGGGATACACCCTAGAATACTGAGGGAACTTGGGGACGTTCTAGCAACTCCACTGACTGACCTTTTCAATGCCTCGTTGGAGTCGGGAGTGGTGCCAAAGGACTGGAGAGAGGCTCATGTGGTGCCTTTACACAAAAGCGGAAGTAAGGATGTGGTTGAAAACTACAGGCCGGTTAGTTTAACTTCAGTGGTGAGTAAATTAATGGAAACGCTGTTGAAAGAGAAAATAGTGAGGTTTCTGGAGTCCAGCGGATTACAGGATCCGAGGCAGCATGGATTCACCAGAGGCAGGTCTTGTCAGACAAATCTGATTGATTTCTTTGACTGGGTGACCAGGGAGTTGGACCGAGGGAGAGCTCTAGATGTGGTGTATTTAGATTTCAGTAAAGCCTTTGACACTGTTCCTCACAGGCGACTTATAAACAAACTGAGCACCTTAGGGATGGACCCTAAAGTTACTGCTTGGGTTAGAAATTGGTTGGGTGGGAGGCGACAAAGAGTACAAGTAAATGGAGCTCACTCTGAGGAGAAGGATGTTACCAGTGGTGTGCCCCAGGGATCTGTCCTTGGTCCGATTCTTTTTAACATCTTTGTTAGTGATATAGCGGAAGGGCTGTCGGGTAAGGTTTGCCTCTTTGCGGATGATACCAAAATCTGCAATAAAGTAGACACCCAGGAAGGTGTAGATAACATGAGGAGGGATCTAGCTAAGCTTGAAGAATGGTCTAGAATTTGGCAGCTGGGATTTAATGTTAAAAAATGTAAGGTCATGCATTTGGGCTGCAGCAATCCAAGGGAGCAATACAGCATAGGAGGTGAAGTACTTTTGTCCACTAAAGAAGAGCGGGACCTAGGCGTAGTTGTGTCCGATGATCTTAAAGTAGCTAAACAGGTAGAAAAGGCGACGGCAAAAGCTAGAAGGATGCTTGGGTGCATACAGAGAGGAATGGCTAGCAGAAAAAAGGAGGTGATAATGCCTCTGTATAAGTCTTTGGTGCGACCTCATTTGGAGTATGGTGTGCAATTCTGGAGACCGCACCTTCAAAAGGATGTGAACAGGATGGAGTCGGTGCAGAGGGTTGCTACTAAGATGATTAGTAGTCTTCATTATAAAGCATATGAGGACAGACTTAAGGATCTTAATATGTACACCTTAGAGGAAAGGCGGGATAGAGGTGATATGATTGAGATGTTTAAATACCTCCGTGGCATAAATGTTCAGGGAGAGAGCCTCTTTCAATTGAAAGCAAGTTCTGCTATGAGGGGACATGGGATGAGGGTGAAGGGAGATAGATTCAGGAGTGATATGCGGAAATATTTCTTTACGGAAAGAGTAGTGGATCCGTGGAATAGTCTCCCAGTGGAGGTGGTAGAGATGAGGACAGTAACTGAATTCAAAAAGCATGGGACCAACACAGAGGATCTCTAAAGGTAAAAAGTGGACTGTTGTAGTTGTTGTTATGGAAGGACAGACTAGATGGGCCTTGTGGTCTTTTTCTGTCATCATGTTTCTATGTTTCTATACTTTGGACACATCATGCGAAGAGAGAGATCATTAGAGAAAGACATCATGCTTGGCAAGATAGGTCAGCGCAAAAGAGGAAGGCCAGCAATGAGATGGATCGATACAATAACAGCAGCTACGGGTACCAGTCTGTCAACAATGAGCCGCCTGACTCAAGACCGAACACAATTTAGGATAGCTATCCAGAGGGTCGCCATGAGTCGACTCCGACTTGACGGCACTTAACAACAACAAACTATGCTTTATCTTCCTCCCTCCCCCCCTGCTCTTTCCTTCCCTCTGTTTCTCAGGTGCAAGAGTTTTTAATCTTTTCTGTCTTTGGTTTTTAATTATGTGTTTAATTTTGTACACCAGTTTGCTGCATTGTGAAAAGCGGTCTATCAAGTCTAAATAAACATAAACATCTAGGGCTGTCCCTCGGCCCAATTCTCTGGTCACCAGTCAAAGAAATAACTCAGATTTGTCTGACAAGACCAACCTCTGGTAAACCCATGATGCTGCGGTTCCTACAATCCATTGGACCAGAAACCTTATTATCCTCTGTTTTAGCAGAGTTTCTATTAATTTACTCACCATAGGGGGGTCAGTCTAACTAGTCTGTAGTTCTCAACCTCATCCTTACTTCCTCTTTTGTGAAAAGGAACCCACCTGTACCTTTCTTCAGTCCTCTAGGATCACTCCAGACTCCAAAAAAGCATTGAAAAGGTCAGACAGTGGAGCCACCAGAACTTCCCCCAGTTCTTTCAATACTCTCTGTATCTCATCCGGTCCCATTGCTTTGTCTACTTTTAGTTTAGCTACTTCTTCATGAGCACAGTCTTCTGAAAATTGTTCAAGATCCCCTTCATTTCTGTACTATTTGTGGGTGTTTTCTGAGGTTCTGCTACTGGCCCTTCATTGTGAACACAGAACAGAAATATTTGTTAAGCAATTCTGCCTTATCCTCATCAATTTCTACATATTCATCCCCTCCACCCTTGAGTCTGACAATGCCACTTTTGCCCTTCCTCCTCTTTCTAACATATCTGAAAAATGTCTTGTCCCCCCATATTATTGCCTGGCTATTTCTTCTTCTTTTTGTACCTTTGCTTTCCTGACTTCTTTCCTAGCTTCTCTCATTTTTTCCAAATATTGATGCTTGTCTTCCTCCTTTCTGTGATCTTAGTCACTCAGTATATAGCATGCCAATTTATACTATAATAATAATGATGCCACTTCGCTATCTTAGATGCTAAATGATATTACTTAACTAGTAAAAGCAGTACTTATCTAAAAAGAATGCAGCTTTCTTTTAATCACAAAATTCAATACCGGCTCATTCGGGACCAGCTGGACTTGCTATCAAAGTATAGAAAGTGAAGACTTTTGGGTGTGGGTGTGTATGTATGTATGTATGTATGTATGTATGTATGTATGTATGTATGTGTATGTATGTATGTGTATGTATGTATGTATATATATGTATGTATGTATATATGTATGTATGTGTGTGTGTATCTGTCTATATCCAACATTGGTAGAATTAATATATGGTACTATTATAGTTTGCTGGGTAAGATTCATGTCTCATGATCCCTTTTTCTAAATGGTGACTCTATCGACAAGGAAGTGTGTGGGTTTGTTTGTTTTTTTACCAGTCTAAGGGTTATTTTTGAGGCTCATTGACCCTGCAGCATGATCCCATTAAGGAGAGCTTGACCTTCTGAATCCTGACATTGTTAGGCAAGCCTCATGCATTTCAGTGGAGGAAAAGTGGGACCAGACTCTTAACATTCTGTTTCTGTGTTAGGATTCAAGCTCTAGCAGTACTCCTCTTGGATATACATTGGTGAAGGATCAAAAGAAACTAAGAAGTTTAAACGATGTGCTGGGGAAAAACATTAAAACAATTCAAATTGTTAAAAGTTCTTCTGGTAAGTTGGTAACTCATGATGAATAAATATTTGTTTTCTTCAGTGCAAAGGTTGTCAACTATGATGTGCTGATTTTCTTTATGCGGCTTTTCTCTTTGTTGTCCATGTGTCCAGATTTGGAATAACAGTAGTTGAGGGCAAATGCAGGATACAAAATATTGTAAACCTTGCAGTTGATTTTTCAGGGCAAATAATTTTGCATTATATTAATGCATGTGCAATAGAGACAGTCAGAAATAGTCTACAGTAGGTACATTTTTAGCAATAATATTAATAAACAAGACTATAAATCTACAGTGAGCACTTGGTGCTTTCAAAGGTGCCTTGTGCAGTACAATTTAAACCGGGGGTCAAGAACTCCTGGTTTAAACTATTGTTTAAATTGCAAGTTTCCCAGGCTCGACGGGAAGAACTGAAGAATACAGAAAGCAACGTGAAAATGTGACAATTATTTGTATGGAACAAGTTAGAAAAGAGCTTTAATGATAAACAATCCATCTTTTCTAAAGGGCAAATGAAAACAGCTTCTTTATTCCTTCGGAAAAAAATTCAAAAACAGACAACTGGGACAGTTACAATCACTGATGAGAGCAGGTTAGTAAAACACCAGTTGATGTTGTAATAGAAACTGTAATAACTTTGTTTTTATCCAATCCCATTTTTCTTTTACTGGAATGACTGTTTTTAGTATACATTTTCCAGGTGGAAGAAAAGTACACTTCAAGGAAGAGCATTTCATCTCTGTTCCACAGATAGCTATATAGGTGATAGCCTGGCCCAGAGGTTCCCAACGTTGGTCCTCAGGGAACCCCAGGCCAGTCAGGTTTTCAGAGTACCCACAATGAATATGCAAGAGATAGATCTGCATGCACGGCATTCATTGTATGCAGATCTATCTCGTGCATATTCATTGTGGGTGCTCTGAAAACCTGACTGGCTTGGGGTTCCCCGAGGACTGGGTTGGGAACCACTGAGTCACATAATCTTGAATCATAGCACTTGACTGTGTTTTCAAGCCATAGAATTGTCCCATCCCAGAATTTAAAAACTTTTTAGTGATTGGGCTATTAAACTAATATTTCCATGTCACCCCTACACTCCAATTCAGATTCCTGGGTTTTGTCCCTCTTCCAGCAGATGGAGACTGAGCAAATTAGCTTTTGGCGATGTCGCTGCATAAAGGAAGCAACACTTCCACCAAGCCAGTATACTCTATCTCCAGCAGATTGGACAGAACCCTGGTAGCCTCGCTGGCTAGGGATTCTTAGAGAAAAGAGAAATAAAAAGATAGGGTCATTGGATTTTGAACAGCTTTCCTGTGTCAAAGGGATTGAGTCAAGTGAATTGTAAGCAGCTCTGTGGTGACTGGGATCGAGGCCGTTTAGTTGGCAGTAGGGTCCTGGGAGGAGTAGGGAGGTTGTGCCCCCTCTGCTCTGACTGCTCCAGACCTTTACCCGAGCTCCTGGCATCCTTCAGTGGGCTTGGGAGTTGCGGGCTTGCTGCTGGTGCCATGTAAGCGTTCTCTGTTTCTCCTCCTTGTTTTTTCTTCTCGGAGCTCGCAGGGGGAGGGGGGAGCTGTCAGCCAGAGTGTTTAAAGAGTGTGTGTGTTTTGCTTCTCCCCCACGCCGTCGAATAAGCAAGTGTGCATGGGTTGTGGTAGCCACAGATCGACATTGACGCCAGTGGGGCTATGTAGGGTGTGCAAATCAGAGGCTCGTCAGATGGGGACCTCGCTTGTGAACTCAGCAGCTTCTCAGGCGCCGGAAAGTTTAGCATTGTCAGCAGCATTGACCGCGGCTCCTGCCGTTTTGGCAGGAACTGTGGCCATTTTGTCTCCTTCGCCACTGGACATTTCTTCTTCCACCAGGGTTTCCACCGATTTGCTGCAGGAATGTCAGAGCGCGGGGGTGGCTCAGTTCCACACAGGAATCCTCTGCTTGGCTTGGGGCAGCGGCATCTCCCCCACATTTGCCCGATTTTCTGTTATTGTTGCACCAGGCCTACTGTATTAATCAGGGCTTGGGTTTGCAGCAAGAGGTAGGCAATGAGCAGGTGCGGCTGCAGTGATGAATTGGGCCTTCTGGATCTCACTAGGGTCCTTGGAGGTCTCTCTGGAGCACAGGAGGATCTGGAGCAGAGTCGGTGCATTCCATAGGGTCAGAGGCCCCTCTGGAGGACTCCTCAGCTTGGGGCCTAGAGCCAGATCTGTAGGAGTCCCAGGGGGATTCCACGCAAGCAGGGGACGATCCCAGCATTGCTCGGGTGTTCAGTCAGGAGGCGTTGATGGTGTTGATCACGGATGCCTTGGTGGCGCAGAATCTGTCGGTAAAGACTCCAATGGCAGACCCTCCATTGGAGGATACCTTGCTCCAGGGGATCTGTAAGTCAGAAACTGCTTTTCTGGTGCATCATGAGTTGAAGCAGATGATTGAGTTTGAGTGGGACTCCCCTGAGGCAGGCTTGCGTGGCGCCAGAGCCATGCACCGCCTCTATCCCGTATCCACTGCCGAGCAGGAGAGGTTTTTACTCCTGAAGGTGGATAGAAACATAGAAACATGATGACAGAAAAAGACCACAAGGCCCATCTAGTCTGTCCTTCCATAACAACAACTACAACAGTCCACTTTTTACCTTTAGAGATCCTCTGTGTTGGTCCCATGCTTTTTTGAATTCAGTTACTGTCCTCATCTCTACCACCTCCACTGGGAGACTATTCCACGGATCCACTACTCTTTCCGTAAAGAAATATTTCCGCATATCACTCCTGAATCTATCTCCCTTCACCCTCATCCCATGTCCCCTCGTCGCAGAACTTGCTTTCAATTGAAAGAGGCTCTCTCCCTGAACATTTATGCCACGGAGGTATTTAAACATCTCAATCACATCACCTCTATCCCGCCTTTCCTCTAAGGTGTACATATTAAGATCCTTAAGTCTGTCCTCATATGCTTTATAATGAAGACTACTAATCATCTTAGTAGCAACCCTCTGCACCGACTCCATCCTGTTCACATCCTTTTGAAGGTGCGGTCTCCAGAATTGCACACCATACTCCAAATGAGGTCGCACCAAAGACTTATACAGAGGCATTATCACCTCCTTTTTTCTGCTAGCCATTCCTCTCCGTATGCACCCAAGCATCCTTCTAGCTTTTGCCGTCTCCTTTTCTACCTGTTTAGCTACTTTAAGATCATCGGACACAACTACGCCTAGGTCCCGCTCTTCTTTAGTGGACAAAAGTACTTCACCTCCTATGCTGTATTGCTCCCTTGGATTGCTGCAGCCCAAATGCATGACCTTACATTTTTTAACATTAAATCCCAGCTGCCAAATTCTAGACCATTCTTCAAACTTAGCTAGATCCCTCCTCATGTTATCTACACCTTCCTGGGTGTCTACTTTATTGCAGATTTTGGTATCATCCGCAAAGAGGCAAACCTTACCCGACAGCCCTTCCGCTATATCACTAACAAAGATGTTAAAAAGAATCGGACCAAGGACAGATCCCTGGGGCACACCACTGGTAACATCCTTCACCTCAGAGTGAGCTCCATTTACTTGTACTCTTTGTCGCCTCCCACCCAACCAATTTCTAACCCAAGCAGTAACTTTAGGGTCCATCCCTAGGGTGCTCAGTTTGTTTATAAGTCGCCTGTGAGGAACAGTGTCAAAGGCTTTACTGAAATCTAAATACACCACATCTAGAGCTCTCCCTCGGTCCAACTCCCTGGTCACCCAGTCAAAGAAATAAATCAGATTTGTCTGACAAGACCTGCCTCTGGTGAATCCATGCTGCCTCGGATCCTGTAATCCGCTGGACTCCAGAAACCTCACTATTTTCTCTTTCAACAGCGTTTCCATTAATTTACTCACCACCGAAGTTAAACTAACCGGCCTGTAGTTTTCAACCACATCCTTACTTCCGCTTTTGTATAAAGGCACCACATGAGCCTCTCTCCAGTCCTTTGGCACCACTCCCGACTCCAACGAGGCATTAAAAAGGTCAGTCAGTGGAGTTGCTAGAACGTCCCCAAGTTCCCTCAGTATTCTAGGGTGTATCCCATCCGGTCCCATCGCTTTGTCTACTTTAAGTTGAGCTAGTTTCTCACGAACACAGTCTTCTGAAAATTGTTCAAGATGTCCCTCGCTTCTGTTCTTATTTGTGGGTGTTTTCTGAGGTCCTGCTCCTGGTTCTTCATCTGTGAACACAGAACAAAATTATTTGTTAAGCAATTCCGCTTTATCCTTATCAGCTTCTACATATTCCCCCCCTGTACCCTTGAGTCTGACAATACCACTTTTGCCCTTCCTCTTCTCACTAATATATCTGAAAAATGTCTTATCCCCCCATTTTATTGCATTGGCTATTTCCTCCTCCTTTTGAATCTTTGCCTTCTTGACTACTTTGCTAGCTTCTCTAAGTTTTTCCAAATACAGATGCCTGTCTTCCTCTCTCTGTGATCTCTTGTATTTCATGAAGGACTCCCTCTTTTTCTTCACTTTTTCAGCTACTTCCTTCGAAAACCATAGCGGTCTCCTGTTCCTTTTGCCTTTATTTACCATTTTAACAAAAAGGTTGGTTGCCTTTAAAATACCCCTTTTCAGTTTTGCCCACTGTTGTTCTACATCCCCCAGCTGTTCCCATCCCACTAACGACTCCCTGAGGTATTGGCCCATCTTCGCAAAGTTAGTCTTCCTAAAGTCTAAGATCTTCACCTTGGAATGGATTCTAACAGCCCTAGTCCTAATACTGAACCACACCATCTGGTGATCACTGGATGCAAAATGATCTCCCACTACAACATCAGAAACACTTTCACCATTGGTAAGCACCAAGTCCAGTATGGCCCCTTCTCGTGTGGGGTCTGTTACCAATTGCCTGAATAGTTCTCCCTGTAGAGAATCCAGGATCTCCTTACTCCTAGATGATACTGCAGCAGGAATGTGCCAATCAACATCTGGCATATTGAAATCTCCTAGCAGTAGCACTTCCCCTTTCCTAGCAATGCTGCGTATGTCTTCAATTAACTCTCTGTCCACCTCTTCCTCTTGTGAGGGAGGTCTGTATATCACACCAATGCAAATAGATTTCTCTTTCCCTCTTTCTAGTTTAGCCCACAATGTCTCCTCTCTCCCTTTTAAGCTCTGTAATTCCAAAGCTTTAATAGTAGTTTTTACATATAGTGCTACTCCTCCTCCCCTTCTTCCTCCCCTGTCCTTTCTGAATAAAGTATAGCCAGGTATAGTTACATCCCAGTCATGGTTTTCTGTGAACCATGTTTCTGTAACTGCCACTAAATCTAAGTCAGCCACTCCCACCAAAGCTTCAACTTCAGAGATCTTATTTCCCATGCTACGGGCATTAATACACACTGCTTTCCATATGTTACCCCTGTTACCCATTTCCATAAAGGTATTTAATGTATCACTTACCTGGGGGCTTTCACTTACCTGGGGGCTTTCTTCACCCATCCCCAACGAATCTAGTTTAAAGCCCTCTTCAGTAGATTAGCCAGTCTACTACCAAAGATGTGTTGACCTTTCTTGGACAGATGGATGCCATCTCTGCTCTGCAACCCTTGGAACAGCATCCCATGGTCTAGGAAACCAAAACGCTCTCGAAGACACCATCCACGCAGCCATGCATTAATCTCCAGGATGCGAGCCTCTCTGCCTTGGCCTTTACTCTCAACAGGGAGGATTGAAGAGAACACCACCTGTGCACCTACCTGCTTCACCCTCTGTCCCAGAGCCATGAAGTCACTTTTGATACGTTCCGAGGTATACCTGGCAGTATCATTTGTTCCAACATGGATTAGCAACATTGGGTAATAGTCAGTGGGCTTGATGAGTCTCGGCAAACTCTCCGTAACATTTTGGATCTTGGCACCAGGCAGACAGCATACCTCTCTGGACATCAAGTCTGGTCGGCAGATGGACGCCTCAGTACCCCTCAGAAGAGAGTCTCCAACCACCACTACCCTTCGTTTCCTTCTGGTCACTGATTCTGCAACTATGGGGTACTTGAACTCTGGTTCTTCCCTTTCCAGGGTTGCTTTCACCTCCTCCACTTCCAGGGCTGCATAATGATTCTTCAATTCAAGGGCTGGAGAAGTTGGATTGGTGATTTTGCAGGCTCTGGTGACTTTTGTCCAACCATCGACATTCTGTTGGCACCCATCTTCTCCTGTGCTGGAGCGTCTGGTTGCTGCAAGCAGCATCTCATCAATGTACTTCTCACTGTCTTGAATGCTCCTCAGCCTCGCCACCTCCTCTCTGAGTTCCTCCACTTGTTTCCTCAGAGCTTCAGCATGCAGGCACCCTGCACATGGAACCGGTTCTTCAACTGGCAATAGGACCTCTGTCTGGACCGAGGCAGAAGCTGTAACGGGGCAACAGCTTTAGCAATACGATTTTTCCCAGCCATTGTTCTGTTTGTGGAGCTTAGGTATCTGTTAAAGCAAAAGAGAGAGATCTACGAAGTACCAGCTGGTTTCGCAGCTGTCCTTTCAGAGAAAAAGCAGTTAAATCTCTTTAATTATATTCAAAATGTGCTGGTCCAATTCACTGTGATTTGTTAAAGGGGGAGGTGCCCTATAAAGCAAGACTGCTCACTAGGGGTGGGTGGGAGTCGGGGTGGGTAGGGAGGGAACTAACACTTGATTAGGTGTTAGCAGTTCCTGAACCTGAGGGGGTTACAGAGTTCAGCAATACTACTGTGCTCAAGTACAGTTCCCCTAAAACAGCAAAAATGAAATTAACCTTGCTTTAAAAAATATACACAAAACCCTTTTAAGAGCTCCCAGTCAGAGAGCTAGCAATGTAACAAAAAACACCAAACAAAGAAACCCTCAAATCCTTACTTACTGTTTGATGTGTGGAGCCCTGGTTAAGAAAGCCTCAAAAGGGCAGGGCAAAGCAGCCTTTTTATGCAGGCTTCAATTGCACTCAGGAAACAGGCCCACTAACCCCTGATTAGGTGTTAGCAGTTCCTGAACCTGAGGGGGTTACAGAGTTCAGCAATACTACTGTGCTCAAGTACAGTTCCCTGTTTGATGTGTGGAGCCCTGGTTAAGAAAGCCTCCTGTGGATGCCCTGGTATCGGCGGTTACCATACAGTCCAGCATTCTGTTGGAAGGTGGGGCGGCGCTGAAAGATCCACAGGAATAAGAGAATGGAGACTCTGCTGAAGCAGGCTTTTGAGCTAACGCCTTGGCACTGCAGGCCTCAGTCTGTGGGGCTATGTGGCGAAGGCCTGCATGAGGTGGATTCAAGGTTTATCGGCAGCTGAGGCGGGGCTGGTGGCAGCCCGTCTGGAGGCAGCACAGATTGACTCGGGAGTGGCATATGTGGCAGATGCCTTTTATGATCTTCTCTGAGCATCAGCCAAGGGTATGGCAGCGGTGGTAGCTGCTTGGCGCCTGCTCTCGCTTAGGGCCTGGTCGGTCGATGTGTCCTCCAAGCAGCGCCTTTGTAGGCTGCCGTTCAAGGGCAAGTTTATGTTCAGAGAAGCGCTTGAGAAGTTGGTAAAGGACTTGGGAGAATCCAAGCCAGCCTATTTGCCAGAGGATAAGCCTAAGGCCCAGAAGCAGCCACCTTCTCGGGGGAAAGGGTGCTTCAGGGACTTCAGAAGATTACGGGCGACCCAGTTTGCGCCCTACCAGAAGTCCAAACCCCCCCAAGTAGGGGGCACTCCTTTCAAGGGGGCAGAGGCTATGGGAGCATTTCGTTCACCAGGCCTGGTGCAGGCTGCAAGAAGACGCAGTGAGATGAGGGGGACTCAGGTTGGGCTCATACAAATCCGCGGCCGCCTAAGGCATTTTTACCCAGCCTGGATCCAACAAACCTCCGACCAATGGGTGTTGTAGGTGATTCGCAAGAGTTACGCGTTAAGAGTTTGCAGTCCTTTTGAGAGATGCCTTCCTTCTCTCACCCTGCAGCGCATCATAGAAGGCCAGAGCAGTCTCAGATGCTGCAGCGGTTGCTCCTGCTATGAGTGGTAATGGAGGTGCCAGTGGACCCAGCGCATTCTAGGTCGGTGTTCCATTTACTTCATGGTTCCCAAGAAGGAGGGATCCTTTCATCAGATTCTCGATCTCAAGCATGTCAATCGGGCACTGCGGGTGCCTCATTTCTGGATGGAAACCCTGCGGTCGGTCATTGTGGCTCTGCGGCAGGGTGTGTTTCTTTAGTCCCTCGACCTCA
Organism: Ichthyophis bannanicus; assembly: GCA_033557465.1. Taxonomy (NCBI): domain Eukaryota; kingdom Metazoa; phylum Chordata; class Amphibia; order Gymnophiona; family Ichthyophiidae; genus Ichthyophis; species Ichthyophis bannanicus. The sequence goes on along the minus strand of CM066041.1, from coordinate 201,838,257 downwards.
TGGAGGCCTATTTGCATGTTCCGATTCAGGTGGAGCATCAGCGGTATTTGCGTTTCGCCATACCCATGAGGCACTTCCAGTTTCGAGCGCTCCCGTTTAGACTCGCTACGGCACCTTGGACGTTTACAAAGATCATGGTAGTGGTTGCGGTGCATCTCCGCAGCCAGGGAGTGTTGGTGCACCCATACCTAGACGATTGGCTGATCTGGGTGAAGTCCTTTGCCGAGGGCAAGGAGGCGACCTGATGAGTCCTTCAAGTTCTGGAACTTCTGGAGTGGGTTGTGAATGTGGCAAAGAACCACTTCACTCCTTCAGAGATGCTCCTCTATCTCGGGGCGCGGTTCAACACCCGGCAAGGGAGGTCGTCTTGCCAGAGGTGCGTCTTGAGAAGCTGCAGAGTCGGGTTTGGCAGTTCCTAGCACGGCGATCGCAGATGGTGTGAATGCTATCTTCAAGTCTTGGGGCCCATGGCTTCGACATTGGTGCCTTGTGCGCGGTTCCACATGTGCCCGTTTCAGAGGGCCCTGCTACTCCTGTGGTCTCTGTAGTGGCATGTATTGGCACGCCGGCTTCTCTGACCGTTGGAGGTGAGAGGCAGTCTTGCGTGTTGGTTGGATTGGACTAGTCTGGCGAGAGGGGTCCCTGTTGGACAGCCAGAGTGGACGCTTCTGACTGATGCCAGCCTTTCCGGTTGGGGGGCTCACTGTCTGTTGAATGTTGCGCAAGGCATGTGGTCACTGGACCAGGCGCACTGGTCCATCAACCATCTGGAGATGAGGGCGCACCGCACCGGCTGACACTCTTCGAGTTCCAACCCCTGTTACAGCATCGAGCAGTCAGAGTGCTGTTGGACAATGAAACCACATTCGCCTATATCAGCCGGCAAGGGTGAACAGGCAGCTCAACGCTGGTGGAGATTACCACACTTCTTTGGTAGGCGGAGGCCAATCTCTCTCAGTTGTCGACAGTGCATGTGGCCAGAAAGGAGAATCTGCAGGCCAATTTTATCAACAGACATCACTTGGACCTGGGGGAGTGGGCCCTGGTGGACACAGTTTTCTGGCAGTTGACATGACGCTGGGGTGTGCCAGTGCTGGACCTCATGGCAATGGCGGAAGACGCAAAAGTCAACTGCTTCTACAGCAGGCGCAGGGAGTGCATGTCTGAAGGTCTCGATGCCTTGGACTAACCATGGCCCAGAGAAGGGCCCCTTATGCCTTCCCTCCATGGCCTCTGGTGGGGCGCCTTCTGCAGCGGATAGAAGCGCATGAGAGGCTAGTGATTCTGGTAGCTCCGGATTGACCACCTCTGGATCTGCTAATGCAGGGTCCAGTCTGGATGCCTCAGGTGGATCGATTCTTGCTTATGACTTGGCTCTTCAGAGGGCAGCCTTGAGGCGTAAAGGTAATTGTGACCTTGTTAAAGTCGAAGCGACAGTCCACCTCTCTGGCCTATGTGCAGGTCTGGAGAATACGTGAAGCATGGTGTGAAAGCCGGCAGCGATGGCCTTTTGAGGCATCTGTTCCTGATGTCCTAGCTTTCCTTCAGGGGGATTATGACAAGGGCTTGGCTTTGAATTCCCTGAAGGTACAGATTGTGGCACTAGCGTGTTTATAGGGGGCTCATACAGGGCATCTCTCTGGTGGCTCGCCCAGGTGTCAATCAGTTTCTCCGGGCGGTTAAAGTCTTGAGGCTTCCTCAGAGGTGCCGGGTACTGGCCTGGGATCTGAATTTGGTTCTAGGGGCCCTCGCGGAGGCTCCGTTTGAGCCGTTGGTGGCGGCGTCCCTCAAGAATTTGACCTTGAAATTAGTGGTCCTGGTGGCCATTGTTCAGCTCGGAGAATCTTGGAGTTGAAGACACTCTCTTGTAGGCAGCTTTTTCTGCTATTGGCGAAGGACAGGGTGGTGTTGCATACAGTTCCATCTTTTCTATATAAGGTGGTTTCGCTTTTTCATGTCAATCAAGTCATGGTGCTTCCTAGCTTTCCCAAAGGTGAGAGTAGGCCACTCCGCTCCCTGGATGCGAGGAGGGTGCTGAGGCACTACTTGAGGGCTATGGAGGCACTACTTGAGGGCTACGGTGGCTTTCCGGAAGTCAGATTGGTTGTTTTATCCTCTTTGGTGGTCCTCACAAAAGGAAGGTGGCTTTGAAGGCCTCTTTTGCCAGGTGGTTAAAGGAAATCACATAAGATAAAGAATTACTCCATACAAACATGTATCAATGTCCAAGATGGCTCAGTGATAAACTAGAATTCTTTTTAAACAATTAATAATCCCAATTGTAGTCTCAGACCTCAGTAGCGCTCCAAACTATTGATTTAATGAAAAATCAGACAGCGCTTTGATAGCATCAATGACTACTGTGGGAAAAATTTTTTTTGCATATTTTGATGTATAAATATCACCGATTCTCCACCACCATCGTGTGTTTAGCTATTGAAAAGCTTATCTTAACTAAAGTTTTCTTGTTTGGTCTCTACGCCTCCCACGGCACCTTTTTGAGCGTTTCACTCCACACCGGAGTTTCTTCAGGAGGGTCTGAAAATGAAATAATGCCAGAACAATAGCTCTATATTTACAATAAAAACGCTTTTACACATTGATTGTGACTGTGATTTAAAATTTTAAGAAAATTATTCACTTGTCAATTAATGAAAAAACCCTTTTGCAAGGCCACTACTTACTCAAGAGCTGCTGCCCGCGTTCATCTATGGCTTCTCGTAGTTTGAAAAAACGCCGCGCATGCGGACTTCACTTCCTACCTGATTTTTATATGTGACAGCTAATGTCCCTCGAGATCACTGAACAGGTGCACCATGATTTGCTAACTGCAGACTTGCCACTCTATAGAAGAGTTCAAACCAAAAGGTTTCACTGTATTGATGGTGAAAATCCAGCGTTCATAAAAAAAGCAAAGTTTCGTCTAAAGTTCTTCCTTTCATTGCTGTCTGGATCCAATCAATACAAAAACAGCGTAAATGAGCAAATTCATGTTTCTGATCCTCACAATGTTGAACTATGGGTGCTGTCAACTGTTTACAGCGTAGGCGGCTTTTATGTTCAAGCATCCGGATCTTTAAAGTGCGGCTGGTTTTTCCAACATAGAGTTTGTTGCATGAGCACCTGATATAGTGCTACAAGAAGTTATATGTTTTAAAACGTATTTTTTGCCAAGATACTGAAATTCTGTTACCTCTTCCGTAATGCTACAAATTATACAGTCGCCACATTGTCTATGGCCTTGTCTTGCACTCGCATCTGCCCCTATAGTAAGTGGTTGTAAAATTGTTGGACCGAGCTGCTCCTTCAGGTTACTGTTCCGTTGCCATACACATCTTACAGTTTGTGCTTGCAAACCTGGAACCACTCTCACGACATTCATATGTTTTGAGACAATTTTTTGAATCTTGTAACTGAGTGGCGAAAATCTTGTGTTAAAATTTACACTATCATCCGCCCTTCCTATTTGCCCTTTATTTGTGGTACCTATTAGCCAGGTCCGATGATTAAACAATGCCCTTTTATAAGCTTGTTTTGAAATATGCTCTGGATACCCTCTGTCTGAAAAATCTTTTAACAACTGCCGAGATTTTTCTTTAAAACCTGATGTTTCTGAGCAATTACGCCGAAATCTAAGGAATTGAGAAAAAGGAAGGCTGTTTTTTAACCGAGGAGGATGACTACTCGTATAATGTAGAAAGGTGTTTTGAGCTATTGGTTTTTTATATATGGTAGTTTTCCAACCATGTGTTCCTTGAATTATTTCTAAATCCAGAAAAACAATGGTATTGGGATCTATAGTGTGAGTGAACTGTATGGCAGCATTACAACCATTGAGCCACTGAATGAACTGTATTGCCATTGCTTCTGATCCCTTCCAGAGGAGAAAAATGTCATCAGTAAACCGGGTCCATAGTTTGACATGTGGCAAAAACGGAGATGTTTCCAACCAGCGGTTTTCAAAGTCACCCATAAACAAATTAGCTACCGAGGGGGCGCATGAGGCCCCCATCGCTATCCCTGATTTTTGTTTGTAAATAATGTTTTCAAACTTAAAATAATTATGAGCAATAGTCAGTTGAGTTACTTCCAAAAGGAACGAAATCAGTGAATCAGTGAGATCTCCCCTGTTTCGCAATTGCTTCTCCACAGTGTTGACTGCCTCATTCTGAGGTATGCTCGTATATAATGCTGTAATGTCTAAGGTAATCAACAGTATTTCTGAATCCGTTGCCCTCTTGGCCTGTTCGTCCAACTTTTCCAAAAAATGTGAAGTATCCCGAATGTAAGAGGGAATATCCTTTAACAGGGGCCGCAAGAAGGAATTCAAATATATGGATAAGGGTTCCAGAACTGTTCCTCTCGTCGACACAGTGGGTCTTCCGGGCGGGTTCTGCAATCTTTTGTGTATTTTAGGAACGAGATAGAAGCGGGCAACCGTCGGTGCCTTCATATTTAGGAAAGACATTTCTTTCTTGGTGATAATTTTATTCTGTAAAGCCATAGAAGTTCTCTCTCGTATCTTGGTTTGTAATTGTTTTGTGGGATCTTCTGATAATACCTCATACACTTGACCATCAGAAAGCTGTCGTTATGCTTCTTCAAGATAATCTTCCCGACTGAGGACTACTATTGCTCCTCCTTTATCAGCTCGATGGATAACAATATCCGTCCTTTGTCGAAGTTCTTCCCATGCTTTACGTTCTTCTCGTGTAAAAACGCATCTAGATAAGGACTGCTTCTCCTCTAGTTGGCTTACTTCTCGCAAAACCAGCTCTTTAAAAACTTGTAAAGCTGGAGGTATAGGGCCTGGTGGTGTCCAGGTAGATTTAAAAGGAAGTGGTATTCTACGATCCTGAAATAGTTCATGAGAACCTGCCATGATTGGGGGGATTTGAGAAAAGTAGGACTTAAGACATAATTTCCTAATTAGGGCCTCAATCAATTCTAAATTGGAAAGGATCATGCCTGATGGTGGGCACATATGACAGCCCCTTGTTTAGCAACTTGTATTGTTCTGGTGATAAGATCTTTCCTGATATGTTCACGACTAAATTTGGAGTCTCATGTATCTGTCCCGAACTGCCTACATTCTCCCCTGGGATCATCATTCGCGTGGCCTGTTTCGTGTTAAAACCTTTTTCTTTTTGTCGGAGGCTTCGTCTGAAAAATCCGCACGAGAGGGTTTGCTTGAATCTGAGCTAGTCAAATCTTCTGAAGGCGCACTGAAGTTAACTTGCTTATGAGTTTTTCGATGTATCCGATTGTGATCCATCCAAGGATATACATATCCTTTCGTGTAGTCCTCATTATCCCTTTTAAATTTTTTCATTTTAGTCGATTTTATCTCCTGCTGGAGGGTACTAATTTGCCTATTAAGATCATCCCATTTCTGCTTGAAGCGATCTTCGGACTCAGCCTTCTTGAGATTGTTAATCATCTGTTCTTCCTCTTTTGTGTAATCCTCCAATACTTTTTTAGTGGTTTCTGCTATGAGGACCATTAGGTCCAGTGAACATTTGTTCAACACGCAATTCCATTTCTGCACAAAATCCGCATCGGCGACAAACATCCATGGCTCTTTATAAACGCGTAATCCTCTAGGGATCTGTTGCTTGCTCTTACGTATTCTATCATGGAAAGCCTATGGAGCTCTGACCTCACAATTTGTTTTTGCTTTTTTAATAAAGCTTCCAAGACATTCTCAACTGCAGTAGTTTCCAATGTGTCCTCAACTGAAAATGGGGTTTTCTCTTGACAAAGTGATGTTATAAAGTCAGGGGCAAAACTCAAAATGTTTTTCCATCCTTCTTGACCTTCCAACTGTACAACTACAAGAAATCAAGCTTGGTCTTCGTGGAGTGCAATGAAATCACATAAGATAAAGAATTACTCCATACAAACATGTATCAGTGTCCAAGATGGCTCGGTGATAAACTAGAATTCTTTTTAAACAATTAATAATCCCAGTTGTAGTCTCAGACCTCAGTAGCGCTCCAAACTATTGATTTAATGAAAAATCAGACAGCGCTTTGATAGCATCAATGACTACTGTGGGAAATTTTTTTTTTGCATATTTTGATGTATAAATATCACCGATTCTCCACCACCATCATGTGTTTAGGAAGTGAAGTCTGCATGCGCGGCGTTTTTTCAAACTACGAGAAGCCATAGATGAACGCGGGCAGCAGCTCTTGAGTAAGTAGTGGCCTTGCAAAAGGGTTTTTTCATTAATTGACAAGTGAATAATTTTCTTAAAATTTTAAATCACAGTCACAATCAATGTGTAAAAGCGTTTTTATTGTAAATATAGAGCTATTGTTCTGGCATTATTTCATTTTCAGACCCTCCTGAAGAAACTCCGGTGTGGAGTGAAACGCTCAAAAAGGTGCCGTGGGAGGCGTAGAGACCAAACAAGAAAACTTCAGTTAAGATAAGCTTTTCAATAGCTAAACACACAATGGTGGTGGAGAATCGGTGATATTTATACATCAAAATATGCAAAAAAAAAATTTCCCACAGTAGTCATTGATGCTATCAAAGCGCTGTCTGATTTTTCATTAAATCAATAGTTTGGAGCGCTACTGAGGTCTGAGACTACAACTGGGATTATTAATTGTTTTAAAAGAATTCTAGTTTATCACCGAGCCATCTTGGACATTGATACATGTTTGTATGGAGTAATAATATCTCCAGGAACAAGCAGGAATACGTCATCACATATGGGTACGTCGGCACCGACGGAGCCCGCGCGGGAAAGCTCCCCAGCTTTTCAGATTAAAAGCTTTTGGGGCCTCCCACTGCACATGCGCGCTGCCTTCCCGCCTTCCTGACCAGCTCTCGTCAGTTTCTTTTTTTCCGCGGAGCCAGCAGGTCGTGTTCCTGTCACCGCTGAAGAAATTGTTGATTTTATTGTTTTCTTTAGACCGCGTACCTGCCTTCCCCATTCTGAAACCGGTACTGCCGGTCTCTCTTTCTTTCTTTTAAAAAAAAAAAAATATATATTTTTCTTTTCTTCAGCACAGCTTGGTACTTTGTTAGGCCTTCAGGCCTACACAAATTCTCCTCATGGAGAAGCCAGTTCCTGGTTTTAAAAAGTGTACCAAGTGCAGTGCTGTCATTCCTCTTACAGACACCCATGAATGGTGTCTTAAATGTTTAGGACCTGACCATTCCATACCGGACTGCCCATCCTGCTCCCAGATGTCGAAACGTGGATTGCAGAACCGGGCCAACAAGTTCCATGTGCTGTTTCCTTCAGAAGCATCACAGTCATCCAGGTCTTCCTCTCCGGATGGATCTCAGGTAACCAAAACTCCAGTGGGCAAATCCTCTAAAAGCAAATCTCTTTCTAAAGATCGAGAGGCTCTCAATTCTGAGTTCGAGGATTCTGCCCAGGCCAAAAACCCCGGCGGGAGGCTCCGGCCTCCAAAGCAATCATGGGGTCACAGGTTGACATCGATGGCGCGGCCTCGACAGATCACCTGTTGTACTGCTCTGGGGTACCGGCCCATACCGGTACCGACATCCAGGCAGCAGTGGCGTCAATGGGCAATACTGTCCAAGTCATGCAGCAGGCCATTCTGGCTTTTATTAATGCTGCTACGCCCTCGGTACCGCAGCCAGCGGTACCGGGTCCGGTTCCGGTAATGGCTTCCATACTGGAACCGAGGCTATCGTCTTCCAAACGCAGATCGGTTCCGCATGCCGGATCCGGGCTTTTGCCCGGTACCGATCCCATACCCGGTACGCCCGATGTCGATACCGAACGGTATGCGTATCGTGCGTTGGAAGCACATAGAGGATACTCTGCTTCTTCAGAGGATTTTAACTCCTCTGATGATTCTGATGAGTTCTCCCTTGATCTTCCTGAGGAGCCTTCTTCTCCTAACAGGAGAATGTCTCCACCAGGGGATTTGTCCTTTCAGGACTTCATCATAGAAATGGCTAAAGGTCTTTCTATTGCTTCATCCTCTGAAAAGGAACCCAGATCAAAGAAACTGGATATTTTAGGATACTCTAAGTCTCCTAAAGAGGCAGTCACCCTACCTATCCATGAAATCCTTCAAGAACACTTGATGGACTTATGGGAGGCTCCTCTAACATTGTCTCCTTCTTCTCGCAGGTTGGACACCATGTACCGTGTCTCCCCTTCTCCTGGTTTCCAAAAAACCCAGTTGCCTCACCATTCTATTGTGGTGAAGTCTGCAATGAAGAAGATAAAGAGTACCAAAAGGCACTCTTCTACTCCTCCAGGGCAAGAATGTAAGACTCTAGACTCTTTTGGCAGGAAAATTTTCCAGGCTACTATGCTTATAGCCAGGATTAATTCCTATAGTCTTTACATGGGCATGTTTCTCAGTGAAATCGCTCTAAAAGTTCGGCATTTTGCCCCCTTTATCCCTGAGGATAAGAGGGAGCAGTTCATTTCCTTAGTGAAACACCTTTTGGATATTTCAAAGTTCTCCAACAGGGCAGCTTTTGATTCCTTTGAGGGTGCTGGTAGGGCTTCGGGCATTGCTATAGCAGCCCGACGTCTTGCTTGGCTCCAGGCTTCTGATCTAGAACCTTGGGTCCTAGATGGCTTACGAAATCTGCCCTGTACAGGTGAGAACTTATTTGGTGAGGAGTGGCAAATTAAGGCCACTCAAATGGATGCAGAAAATGCCACCTTAGATAGACTTTCTAAGTCTACCTCCACTCCTGCCAAGAAGAAGTCTTTTAAGAGGCCTTATTACAAGAAGTCCAGATTTTCTACAAATACTGGCCAACAATCCTCTCAGCCTCGTTTTGCTGCTAAACGTCAGCAACCTAAACAGGCAAGATCAAAGCCTGCGGCGTCTGCTACGCCTCAGCAGGCTCCACCCCCTCAGGGGTTTTGACTTGCCACTAGAGAACTTAACTTTTCTGGCTCTAGAACAACCAGAGCCCCTCACCATACCCGGAAGGTTAGCTCACTTTGCTCCCAGATGGGAGCAAATTACATCAGAGCAATGGACCCTCTCTATCATCAGAGAGGGTTACAAACTCCATTTTTCCGACCTTCCTCCTTATACTATGGTGAGGCAGTTCAATTCTCCCCCATCTCTCCTGGCCCTCTTGGGTCAGGAAGTCTCCTCCCTCCTTGCCCAGGGGGCAATAGAGTAGGTCCCTCTTCTTCAACAGGGGACGGGATTCTACTCCCCTTATTTTCTAATACCAAAGAAGATAGAGGGCTTCAGACCAATTCTGGATCTGAGAGAATTGAACAAATTTCTTTTCAAGGAGAAATTCAAAATGCTTTCTCTGGGCATTCTCCTTCCATACCTTCAGAGTCAGGATTGGCTTTGTTCTCTAGACCTAAAGGATGCGTATACACACATACTCATCCACCCATCCCACAGAAAATACCTTTGATTTCTGTTTCAGGGAAAACATTTCCAGTACAGAGTACTCCCCTTCGGTCTAGCCTCTGCTCCAAGAGTGTTCACCAAATGCATGGCAGTCGTAGCTGCCTTTCTAAGAGGCCTGGGAATTTTCATATTCCCATACCTGGACGACTGGCTCATCCGAGCTCCCTCTCAGTCCCAGGCCCAAATTTCCCTGGACCGCACAAGGCGTCTTCTGCAGTATCTAGGACTGGTTGTAAACCTTCCCAAGTCTCAACTAATCCCTACTCAGACTCTCGAGTTCATAGGGGCCCAGTTAGACACCATCACTGCAAGGGCCTACCTGCCTCAGGTCAGGGCCCAACGCCTGCTGAGTTTGGCCTCCCAAGCTCAGTCCAGCAGTCATTTGACAGCCCGGGAAATGCTGCGACTTCTGGGCCACATGGCCTCCACGGTACATGTGGTGCCCTACGCTCGTCTGCATATGAGAGCAGCTCAATGGACCTTGACCACCCAGTGGACTCTAGCATCTGGAGCGCTCTCCGACCAAATACTCACCTCAAGCCGTCTATTTTGGTCCCTCCAATGGTGGACATCCACCAAGAATCTGTTGTTGGGGGCCCCCTTCCAACCTTTGTTGCCCCAAGCAACCCTCACAACAGATGCCTCCCAGACAGGGTGGGGAGCTCATCTTCAGAACCTCTCCACTCAGGGCACTTGGTCTCCACAGGAGGCCACCCTTCATATCAACCTCCTGGAACTGCGAGCGATTTACCTTGCCCTCAAGGTCTTCTCTACCCTCCTTGTCAACCTGACTGTCCTAGTTCAGACAGACAATCAGGTAGCCATGTTCTATATAAACAAACAAGGAGGAACAGGCTTTCTGTCGCTTTGCAACGAAGCTCTCAGAATATGGGCCTTCGCCAGAGAGCATCAAATTCACCTTCTTGCAGTGTATCTTCCAGGAGTTCAAAACTCTCGTGCAGACAGACTCAGTCGAGTTCTGCTTCCACACGAATGGTCCCTACATATGGACCAGATACGCAGAATCTTTCAGGAATGGGGGACCCCGGACATAGACCTCTTTGCAAGTCCGTGGAATGCCAAACTTCCCCGGTTCTGTTCCAGAACTCAGTGTCAGGGAGCTCAGGCCCACGATGCCTTCCTCCTGCATTGGGGTCAGGAATTCCTCTATGCCTTTCCACCCATTCCTCTAATATCCAAGACTCTGTTCAAGCTCCAGAGGGATCACGGGACTATGATCCTCATAGCTCCCCGCTGGCCACGCCAGGTGTGGTTCCCTCTACTTCTGCATCTCTCCCAGGGATCCTCCCTGGACCTGGGAGCTGCGCCAGACCTTCTGTCTCAGGAGGAGGGGACTTTGTGGCACCCAAACCCCAAATCCCTACATCTCAGAGCTTGGTTACTGAAGGCCTAAGTCTTCAAGACTTTAATCTTTCTCAACCTGTGACAGATATCCTTCATGCCTCTAGGAAACCTTCCACGAGGCGTTCTTATGCTTTCAAATGGAAACGTTTTTCCATTTGGTGTGCTCAGCAGGGTCTTGACCCTCTAGCACTTCCTTTGAATTCCCTCTTGGACTATCTCCTGCATCTTTCAAATGCAGGCCTTAAGACGAATTCAGTAAGGGTCCATTTGAGTGCTATTGCAGCATCCTTAAAACCTATAAATGGACAACCTGTCTCCTCTCATCCTCTTGTTGCACGTTTCATGAGAGGCCTGACTCTAACTAAACCTCCCATCCGACCTCCTCCGGTAGCATGGGATTTGAACCTCGTTCTAGGTCAGCTTATGAAGCCACCTTTTGAGCCTTTGGACTCTACCTCCTTCAAATTTCTTTCCTGGAAGGTTGTTTTCCTTATTGCAGTCACTTCGGCTCGCCGCATCAGTGAACTGCAGGCTTTAGTGGCTCATCCACCTTATACTAGGTTTCATCATGATAAGGTGGTCCTTAGGACGAATCCCCACTTTATGCCCAAAGTGGTCTCGCCTTTTCATCTTAATCAAGAGGTATATCGACCTGTCTTTTTCCCGGCTCCTCATGCATCCAGTGCAGAGAGGAACCTTCATACTCTGGATTGTAAAAGAGCTCTTGCCTTTTACCTCAACAGGACTCGACCACATCGAAAGTCTTCCCAACTTTTCGTGGCTTTTGATCCTTCTCATTTGGGACTTCCAGTCACCAAGCGTACACTTTCCAATTGGATCGCTCAGTGTATTTCTTTTGCTTACCAGAGTAAGAACATTTCTATGGAGGGCCATGTCACAGCTCACAATGTGAGGGCCATGGCCACTTCTATGGCTCATCTTCACTCTGTGTCCATAGATCAGATCTGTCGAGCAGCCACTTGGGCCTCGGTTCATACCTTCACAGCCCATTACTGCTTGGACAAGGACTCCCGCCGGGATGCCTTGTTTGGTCAGGCTGTCCTCAAACACCTGTTCCATACTTAAACAACTCCTGCCCACCTTCCCTGGATGGATGCCTGAGATCCATGCGAAGATGGTTTACCCTTGGAGGGGGATCTCCCAGGCATCTTAGCTAGGGAGTCCCCATATGTGATGACGTATTCCTGCTTGTTCCTGGAGATAGCACAGTTACTTACCTGTAACAGGTGATCTCTGGGAACAGCAGGAATTAGTCATCACAACCCACCCACCTCCCCTAGGAGTTGTATCTCTATCTGGAAGGACAGACTTGTTGTTATGGAAGGACAGACTAGATGGGCCTTGTGGTCTTTTTCTGTCATCATGTTTCTATGTTTCTATGTTGTAGTTGTTGTTATGGAAGGACAGACTAGATGGGCCTTGTGGTCTTTTTCTGTCATCATGTTTCTATGTTTCTATGTTGTAGTTGTTGTTATGGAAGGACAGACTAGATGGGCCTTGTGGTCTTTTTCTGTCATCATGTTTCTATGTTTCTATGTTGTAGTTGTTGTTATGGAAGGACAGACTAGATGGGCCTTGTGGTCTTTTTCTGTCATCATGTTTCTATGTTTCTATGTTATCTATCTTCCTGTCCTCTCTCTCTATTGTCTCAGCTTTAAACTCGAACTGACGAGAGCTGGTCAGGAAGGCGGGAAGGCAGCGCGCATGTGCAGTGGGAGGCCCCAAAAGCTTTTAATCTGAAAAGCTGGGGAGCTTTCCCGCGCGGGCTCCGTCGGTGCCGACGTACCCATATGTGATGACTAATTCCTGCTGTTCCCAGAGATCACCTGTTACAGGTAAGTAACTGTGCTTTATCTTATGTGATTTCATTGTACTCCACGAAGACCAAGCTTGATTTCTTGTAGGTGGTTAAAGGAGGCAATTGCTTCGGCCTACCTCTTGAAGGGCAAGCAAGTCCCAGAGGGTCTGCGAGCCCATTCTACGAGAGCACAAGAAACATCCTGGGCAGAAACCGCGTTGGTGCCTCTCGCAGATTTATTTATTTTTTAGCTGTATTTATATCCCGCTGTATTTAGCTGTATTTATATTTGCAGAGCGGCTACTTGGTCATCTTTTATATAGTTTCATACCTCATTATAAGCTGCATTTGCAGGGTTCGAAGGCCGTATTTGGTTCACCGGTGTTGGAAGCTGGACTTGCCTATCCCGCCTGTGTTTAGTTCTGCTCTGGTACATCCCAGGAGCCCGGATTGGACTGTAGGGGTGATATGAAAGGTGAAATTAGGCTTACCTGCTAATTTTCTTTCCATTAGGTCCAATCCAGAACCCGCCTGTTCTGGTACAGTGGCAAGCCTGAGAGGCCTGGTGATCTTGAAGGTGAATCTGTACACCAGACTCCTAAGAAAGCTACCATTCCAAGCCAAAGGATTTGTTTCCAGGTACTTGATGAGTCTGGTGGTAGCCTTGGTCGGCTTGGGCTGCCTTATGGTCACCACAGGTTATTCAGTGTACGAGTATATAGTTTGGTTTTTAGATTCTGCTTTGACATGGGAATACTGGCTTGCTGGGAAGAGTGTTGCTTCTGTTATGTAGTGACATCACCAAAAGCTAGTTTGCTCAGTCTCCATCTGCTGGAAGAGGGACAAAACTCAGGAGTCTGGATTGGACTGTAGGTCCTAATGGAAAGAAAATTAGCAGGTAAGCCTAATTTCACTTTATGAGAGCAAATGTCCAGATTAAGACTTAATGGGCAGGACAGGTTAACCTGCAGAAGAATGTAAAATTAGTATGGAAAGGGATCAGCAGTAGGTCCTTTTATAGCTACAGAGAGAAATAAGGATGTCTGACAATTTGGTTGGTGAATAAGAGAATCCGTCCACAAGAACAGAAGAATCCCACCACAATGGTACATTAAGCATATAAAAAGAGTGGCAGTCCAAAATATCACACAGATAAAAATGAAGAAACCATATTAAAATGTATTACAAACCAGTGCACATATAAAAACATAACCATACAAATATAAATATAAAGAACATGAACATTCATTAAATGCCATCGTTTGAATAACCATAGAAATATAAATCTTAAAACAGAGCACATAAAATATTCATAAGATGTTTCGGCAGAAGCCTGTGTCAGGTGCATAAAACTATAATACACATAAGGCATAGTTAAAATCGAGGTGTAGCTAAGAAGGAACCATCCAAAAGATGTTGGACACCCCAGGGAGAGGACACAGACAAAACAGAAATAGATAAAATCCATGTAACATGATAAATGAGTAAAAGCCAACAGAGCAAAACTATAAAATAATAAATAGTAGGTGCACTCACCTTTTTAGATGGTGGTTGCGAGAGTGACGACACATCAAAACCAACCTTAATAAAACAATATAAAACAAAAACCTTTTACTAAAAACAAAACACAAAACCCCATAATGGTTAAAAAGGCATAATACATACTACAGGTATTCACTTCTTACTGCAAATTAAGCAAAAAAAGCAACAGGTCTTCAAAACAAAATGGAGCCAAAGAAGCTCAACAGTTCGTGGACAGACTAAATGCACTGGGAAAAAACAATCCAAAACAAAGGCAAACCACCATCACTGAAACATGGTACAGTAACTGCTGCTATACCACATAGATGAAACATACCAAAAAATGCAAAACCATAATCATTCAGCAGACGGCCTTACCCCCAAGCTTCAAGCACACACTGCTCCAGCTGAAAGTTGTATTACAATATCCAGAAAAAAAGAAGAAAGACAACCCAAAATTTCATTCCATACTGCTCCCAATGAACTCCATTTGCCACAGTGACACAGGAATTCATGCAACCCGATGCACAAACAAGTGAGAAAACAGTGGACAGCCCTAAAAAAAAAAATCACGCAAAAAAAAAAAAAATCCATTACACACTGTCAGCATACAGCCATAAGAATATCAGTAAACTTGTCCAAAAGGGCCTTTTTTGAAAAAATGAATTGTAAGGTTTTTGGTCTTTGTGTTGAGATTGGGATTGAATAGTCTCGTTCTGGCAACACTGTCACTCAAGCCTGTTTAGCAGGAAAGCTTGCAATAAAAGGAAGCCCCCTGCCCAGTCTCTCTGTTTAGAGAGAGTGATGCATGGAGGAGACTTGTTTGGGTAAGTTTACTAGTATTCTTATGGCTGTTTGTATTGTGGTTTTTATGTTTTCTTTTTAGTTTTCATCTTGTAATTTGTTTTTAGTAAGAGGTTTTTGTTTTATATTTTTAATAAGGTTGGTTTTGGTATGTAGTCACCCTCACAACCATTCTTCCATCTAAGAAGGTGGGTCATTCCTTTGTAAGAGGTGCGTCTACTGTTTATTATTTTATAGGTGTTGCTCTATTGTTTTTTATTCATTTTTCATGTTGCATGGATTTGTTTCTATTTTTGTTTTGCCAGTGTCCTCTCCCCGGGATGTTGAACAGTTTTTAGACGATTCCTTCTTAACTATACCTTGATTTTAACCATATCTTATATATATTATACAGTCTTATGCCCCTGACACAGGTTTCTGCCGAAAAATGTTGGGCATCTTTTATGACTATTTTATGTGCTCTGTTTTAAGATTTATTTATCTCCAGGAACAAGCAGGAATGAGTCTTCACATATGGGTACGTCGGTACCGACGGAGCCTGCACGGGAATGCTCCCCAGCATCCAATCAGAAAGCTTTTGGGAGCATCCCTCGCGCCTGCGGGGTGACTTCCCGCCTTTCCCACTGCCTCTCCTCAGTTTTCGTTTTTCCGCGGAGCCAACAGGACATCCTCCTGTCACCGCAGAAACATTTTTCTTTAAAAATCCTTATTTTATTATTTTATTTTTCAAACTTAGAGAAATATTTCTCCTCAGTTTTTTGTTTAACTTTTTTGGGCCTACCAGGCCTTGCCAAAATGGAGCCTTCTTCCCCTAAGAAGTGCCTTCACTGTGGAAACACAGTTTTCTTTTTAGACTCCAATGTTTGGTGTCTATCCTGTCTGGGTCCTGACCGTTTTTCCCCTGATACTTCAGGCTATATGGTTGGGAGAAGACCTTCCCTTTTTCGAGTCTCCCTCGATACCGTTTTTCCTCCTAAGGTGAGGACACCGGTTTATTCTTCTCTCCAGGATCAGGTAACCCACAAACAGTCTGTTAAGACTAGCCATTTCTTGAAGGGTAAGTCTCATGCCCAGCATGATGACGGCTCCGGCCTTATCCTCAAGACCTCATTGGCAATAAAACCTCGGCGGGAGTCTTCGGGCTCCAAAGCATTCACAGGGTTTCAGGTTGTTCCTGGGGCTCACCCCTCACAGAACATACCTGAGCCGTGCCAGGGGGTGGTATCCGCTTCGAGCGGTACCGATAACCCGGCACCGGCATCGGTGTCGAGTGCTGCACTCTTCACCAGGAATCGTCATCTGGTGTCCTCGGTACCTTTGGGGCCGATCGATACGACCCAGATTGGCTTTCCTATATCCCAGCCATGCTCGGGGTTGGTACCGGCTTCGAGCGGTACCGATACCCCAGTATCGGCATTGGTATCGAGTGTTCCACTCTTTACCTGGGATCGTCATCTGGAATCCTCGGTACCTTCCGAGCCGATCGATATGACCCAGATTGATTTTCCTATATCTTCACCGTGCTCGGGGTTGGTACCTTCGGTGCCGTTCGATGAGATTCCAATTGACTTTCATGTATCGACATCGCTGATACCACCACCAACGTCGGTACCTTCTAGACATGCATCGATAGACTCGCTTGCTTCGATGCCGAGTCTAGAATCGATATCCAGTCTAGATGACTTGGTACCGAAGCGTTTCGGAACCGATCCATATCGTTTCCGGCTACGCAGTAGCGAAGATAATCACCAAGGCTCTCTGGTTACCTCGGTACCGCTTCAGCAGCCCTCGATTACTGCTTCGATGACATTATCTCCGATACCGGTACCGGTGTCGGGGTCGATTCCTGCAGTTCCATCGGTGCCATCGATCCTTTCTATGCCTAGTTTGGAATCGATACCAGGCACTGACGATGCAGTACTAACTGCCTCAAATCAGAACTGTCAGTATCACAGTCCATCGAGCAGGATTCTTTTTCTGCACCAGTCCAGTATATCTTCTGGTGCTCAAGCTGCTCCTTCAACCTCAGCTTGCCCAGGATTAGTTCCTATTGGAAATCCTTCTTTTCAGAAGTTTCTCCTTGACATGGCAGCTTTTCTTGCCATTCCTATTCCTGGTTTTTCTCTTGACCAAGATCCTGCAGAAAAGGAAAACATAATGCTTCCTTTACATCATTCTTTACAGGATCTTCTTCTGAGGATATGGGAATCACCCTTAAAGGTTCCTTTGCCTTCTACAGCCATTGACGTTCTGTATCAGGTACTTCCCTCTCCAGGGTTCCAGAAAAACCAACTTCCACATCATTCCATTGTAGTGGAATCAGCAATGAGGAAGGTAAGAAGCAAGAAGCATTCTTCTTATCCGCCAGGTCGTGCATCTAAAGCACTTGATGCCTTTGGTCGTCAAACCTTCCAAACTTTTATGCTGGCTTCAAGAATTATTTCATATATTTTTTATATGAGTCTGACACTTCAGGAGGTCACAGAGAAATTATCTCTTTTGTCTCCTTTTTTGTCAGAACCTAAGGCCTCTGACTATTCCTTGCTTCTCAATCATAGCAAGAATATCTCTTGGTTCCTTTCTCGTGCTTCTCTAGACTCTTTTGAGTCTGTTAGCAGATCCTCTGCTATTGCCATTGGAGCACGTCGTACAGCCTGGCTGCAGGCTTCAGACTTGAGCAGATGGACACAACATACACTGGGTAATTCTCCTTGTACTGGAGAAAATCTCTTCAATAAAGAGGCTTTATGTCAGGTCGCTCATTGCTCCACTGACTTTCCTAGTTCTGGAAACCGTCCTAAGCCTTCCTTTCAGCCAGGGCGTAGGAAATGTCCTACCAAACCTTCTTTCCCTAGGAAAAGAAAATTTCATCCTCCTTCTGCCCATCCTCCAGATGTACCCAAGCAAGGGACATCTCATCCTCGTCTGAAATCTCCAGACTCTAACCAGGCTAATCATAGCCAGCAACCATAGGTTTCTGTATGTTGCAATCTACAGTTAACTTCTTCTTACCAGAAGTTATTCTTCAAACCCTACACTGGTTTTTCTTTTCAGTATGCTAAGCTGTTAGGATATTTCTGTCCATGGGTTACAGAATTCTCCCTTTCTTTTTATTATAAAGGGAGATTACAATTATCCCAGGATAGTTTCTGTCCCCACATGGACATTTTTTCCTTCAGCTGACTTACCATATGGTACGTCACCTTCCAAGCCCCTCTCTCCCAGGGTTTCCCCTGTTCGAGTTGGTACCATACTGAAACACTTCTCTTTCTTTCCAGTGTAGACTTTTTGCTATCCTTCAATGCATGCTCTAAGCAACTCATCAGACAGGGATGGGAATATCTCCGCTCCCTCTGTCTGTTTTTCTCCCTGTTGATCCCCTCTGCTCTTTTGTTCAGTTGCTGTACAAGCAGAAGTTCCAGTGCTTACTTTAATGTTTCTTGCAAGTTCCTTTCAACTATCTTGCATGATACTACTCACTGCAGGTTATCTTCTACTTGCCATATCCTTACCTAGGATATGGCACCACATCTGACTGCTGTCGGTTTCTCTCATAATTCTCCTGCACAATGCTCTCTGCAATCTTCAGAGAAGCTTTCTACTATGGGCCCTTGCTGTAGAGCATTGAACTTTGTCTCTGAGGGTTTTCCATATAATAGGAAAAGCTTATATAGTCATTCCATGGCTATATCGGTTCTTTATATCCTCTTGTCTCCTATTGTGATACAGAAGACAAGCTTTTTCTGCGTGAATGTCCAAGGAGTTCCCAATCTGGCAGGAACCTACCCCTTTTTTTCCTTACAGCTTGGCATTATCTTTTCTACTCCACTTGGACAACGCATATTTTTTTTTTTTTTACTGTACATGATACCCCTGAGTCCCTTGGCTGGGTCATCCGAGTGTCTTAGTCTATGCGTTTTCCTGTCCTTTGGACATGTCAGAGTCCTCAGGTACTCCTGACATGCTCTCACCAGACTGCTATTATCCTCTGTTTTTCACGCAACCATACTGGTTATCCACTGAAATATATTCCTGCACCACGGAAATAGATTCTCTATATACCTTCAGGTGGTTTTCACCCCCTTATTAGATGAATCTTTTCCCCTCACATTCCCTATGTGAATGTTTTTGTGGAGCTCAGTTGCAGACATGTATCCTCAGACTTATATTCATGTCTGTATATGTCCTATACATACATATTTTTGTAATCTGTATGGGCATAAGCCATGCCCATCTATATATATATATATATATATATATATATATAATCACACATATCTAGACATATATGCACATATATATAGACATGTATGTATCTCCATATATATATGTGCCCCTTGGGAGATGTCCATAAGACACTAGGTATTACCTACTATCTCCCTAACTGTCTGTGCTATAAAGCTTTTACCTTCTTAAGGAGTCCAGACAGTCAACTTGCCTATTCTCATACGGCTCAGTAAGTGGGAGCGGTTATACACACAATTACTGCTGTGATGTCAACAGTTTCTATTTTTGTTATAGATCTCCCTATCCATGAAGTATTAAACTTCATTGTCTTCCTATCTCTTACCAGCTAGGAATGACAGTGTACATCTTCAGTATTTCTGAGTACACTTCTGTTCTCCTTGGGAATAGGGGTTTTTTTCCATACCCTCTCTTCCCTTCCGGACTGGGCTAATTCTCCAGATCGGTCAGTCTTCTTCTTTTAGTCCTCAATGATAATAACTCTGTACCTAAAAGAGTTCTCAGCTTTTTCCCATAAAGCTTTCCATTGAAGACCTGCCGTTCTTCTCCTGCCCCAGTTGACACCTGGGTCACCTGCCCATTCCAGATTTGGAACTTCATCCTCACTGCTGTGAAGTTACCTTGAAGATTCTGCTACTGCATCTACAGTACACTCCATCACAGTTCTACTTCCTACAATCCAGTAGGTAAGTTCTATGTTGTACTAGTTCATTAAATATTTTAATGATACTTGACATACATTCTAAAGACTTCTCTTCCCTGTAGTCTTTAGATTTGCTGTTCCTTGCAGCTCTTCTCTATTCAACTCCTACCCCCCATCCCTCAGGGGATGCCGGGGATCCAGGTTTGGATAATGCCGTCCTGTCCAGGAATACGCATTTTATGGGATCTCCCCTGGCACCCACAGCTAGGGAGTCCCCATATGTGAAGACTCATTCCTGCTTGTTCCTGGAGATAGCACAGTTACTTACCTGTAACAGGTGATCTCTGGGAACAGCAGGAATTAGTCTTCACAACCCACCCACCTCCTCTAGGAGTTGTATCTATCTATCTCCTTTCCTCTTTCTCTCCTTCTGTCTCAGCTATGAAACTCAACTGAGGAGAGGCAGTGGGAAAGGCAGGAAGTCACCGCGCAGGCGCGAGGGATGCTCCCAAAAGCTTTCTGATTGGATGCTGGGGAGCATTCCCATGCAGGCTCCGTTGGTACCGACGTACCCATATGTGAAGACTAATTCCTGCTGTTCCCAGAGATCACCTGTTACAGGTAAGTAACTGTGCTTTATGGTTATTCAAGCTAAGTTCAAGTGTATTTGTATGGTTATTTATATTTGTTTTATATGTGCATTGGTTTGTAATACATTTTAGTATTGTTTCCTCATTTTACCTGTGTGATACATTTTGGACTGCCACTGTTTTTGTTTGCCTCGAATAAGAGAATCCACCAGTTAATTTGTGCTCAAGACTTTAGCTATTTATAAATTCTAGCAGTTATTGATTTTTGTCCCATATATTGAAAGTATGTCAGATAATTAAAAATAGTTATACAATTCTGTCACTTTATCATTTTTAGTGGAACACTTTTAGTTTAATCTTTTGCTTATTTTCTTAAATCTGATTTAATAGTGTATGTACATGATTTCCAAATTATAATTTGAGCAAGTCATGAAATTCTAAAGGGGAGTGTATTTTTTTTTTGTTTTTTTTGTTTTTAAACATGTAGGGCCCGATATTTGAAAGGCATTTACACGGTTTACAGCCCAGCAAACCATGTAAATGCTTTAAAACAGGATATTCAACAGCACTTACATGGTTAGTGCCTTTGAATATCCCCTTCTAACCCTGCTACATGCTCAGATACTATACACTTAGCATCGGGACATTTTGGGGGCATTCTAGGGCAGAGCAGAGGCAGAGATTGTCGCTAACCGGGTAGTGGCGATATTGCACCGCTACCCGGTTAACAATTGGCGTGAAATTAGGCTTAGCACAAGCTGGCCTTAGTTTTATCCATGGAAGCTAACCTGTTAGCTTCAACAACTCTGGGGCATGTGCTGCGACCCCAGATATTCAATGCTGTCACTGCGGCATTGAATATCTCGAGTTAAGGGTCAGCAGGCAGGGCTATGCGCCATAGTAGTGCATAGCTTGCCCAATTCAATATCGGGGCGCATAGTTGATATGAGTTCCCAGGAATCTAGATTGTCAAAACTGCTGTCAATAATGCAAATTTTATTTGTTTTTAAAGTCAAGATGCATCTGATAATTCTGAGAATGATGAACAGTTCAAAGCTAAGCGTGAATTTCTGATGAGTGGCTTGCCAGATTCTTTAAAACAGTACATAGCAAAGACAGCAGCAGCAAAGGAAGCGTATTCTGCTGCAAGTGCTTGTTTTCAGACTGTTACCCATGTGCAGCAAAAGGATGACAGTAAGTTCCAATGTATACCTCTATGAAATTGTGTATCTAAGCAACGTGGACAGAAAGCTGTATAGTAAAACAAAGAGCAAGGAAATAAAATGGACAGTGACAGATTTTATTAAGCTATGTTTCGGCATTATGTACCTGCTTCAGGGACAAATATATAATGATGATCAATTGAAAAAAATCAATTGACCCCAAGCTTACAATAGTTGATGCATAGAGCGGGCTTTGCAACGTGGACAGAAAGCTGTATATTCAAAGAAAAGGTTCAACCTGATGCATTTTAGCAAAATGATAGCATAGCAAACCAGCGTGAATTATGCTGTCTCCTTTTTCTCCATGAATAACATCTTGGTCATGTTAACATCAACTATAATGCTTCGCTGGTTTAGGGAAGATTTAACATACTTTACTTGTATGTTTACCTTCCTTTTTATAGGTTCTCTGTGGAGGTTGACATTGCCTTCCTGCCCACTTCTGACTGCCCTTCGACATCTTAATACAGGTGTGACTGATGTCACAAAACTCACAGCTTCACTCAAAGAATTCATAGTTATGAAACCTCCAGAAAGCAGCACTGTTTCTGCTGTAGTGGTTAGTATTTGTACGGCTATATACATGTTTTAGAAAACTGTCTTCTAGGTTAGTTCATGTCCATTGTTGACCACTGGGCCTTGGCATTCACTTTTCTAAACAGGTTAGCTATTAACTGTTTTTGCTCATAAACTTGTGAAGCCTGATGTATGTTTCCACCTAAACTAAATAGTCCCACAGTGCAGCATGGCTTCTTTTGCCCATCTGATCATTGTATCATGTGTAAACTGGGAAGCCCATGGTCTGAAAAAAGCAGTACACATATTGCATGCTGACCTCAGGTCACTGAAATGTGGGCATGATGTAGGAATGAAAATCAAGTTCCTGAGCGGGTGTCCAGTTTAGTCCTCCACATCCGGGTAGTGCACCTCCTCCTGCAGCAAGGAGACTGGACCAATCAACTCTTTAGTACTGTAGCCTGCTTACTGCTGGAACTCCCGTCAGCCCTCCAGTGTGTCCAGTCTCCTTGCAGCAGGAGGTGGTGTGAGCCTGGAGCTAGGCTCACTTCTAGTTTCTAGTTGTTTGATTTGTTTTTTCTCTCCAGTTTAGTTTAGTTACTTTTTCCTGACTACTGTCTCTTTAATTTGTTTGGTCTTTAAAAAAAAAAAAAAAAAAAAAAAATTTTAAAGCTAGTGTCAGTGGCACACGGGGATTCCCGCGGTGGAGAGGCTGAACGGCACTGCTCTTCTCCCCTGGTTCCCTGCCTGCGGTCTTTACCGGCTGCTCTGATCGCTCCCCCAGGACTGTTCTGGGGCAGGATCAGTATACTCGCGGCTCTCCTTACTTCATATTCCCCTGAGCACGCTGTCAAGCACTCCGGCTGCGGTCCGGCGCTTGCCTGCCCTTCAGCACACCGGCTCTCTGCTCTGCTCCGGTCCTGCTGAGCGGCTGTACGAACGCTTTGCTTTTGCCATTCTTTTTTCACGGTAAGTGTTTCTTTCAGGGGGGCTTTTGTCTCGTCGGTGCTTTTCTTTTCTTTCATTTTTTGCTTTTGTTTTGGCGCTCTTTTTTTCTTCAGCGCGCCTCGATCGCGGCGGCCATTTTGAATTTTATTTTTTGGCGGTAATTGCCTTTACTGGCTCTCAATTCTTTTAATTTAGTAGCGTTTTGCCTTCCCTTCCATTTTGGGCACTTCTTAAGTGTTTCTTTTCTGTTATCGGTTTAAAAAAAAACAAAAAAAACCGGAGGTTTAAGCCCGCGGGCTCTGTGTGGGGCTGGGCAGTATAGTGCTGCCTCACTTGATCCTCGGCTGTCTCAGGGTACGCTGTTTCTATCCTTTCCTCAGCTGCGACCCTGATTGACTGTAATTCATGTCTGCCAAACCGCAATGCCTGGTCTGCAGTTTGCGTAGGCGGTCCGTCTCTGCCGCTGGTTTCTGCTCCAGCTGTGCTGCAGTTTCCACGGGCATGGAACATCAGGGGGACTCCCCTTCTCCAGCAGAGCACTTGGTGGCTCCGCTGTCTGCTGAGGGTGATCTTTCTCTGGGGCCTCTGTTGCCGCCTGTGGCTACTGGCTCTCATGGTCCGGGGTCCGGAGTCTCTGTAGAGCAAGGGGATGCTTCTTCTGCTCTGACGCATTTTTCTCCGGATTTCGTGCTAATTATGCATCAGGCGTTCAAGTTGGGGCAGTTGGGCAAATGGCCTGAGTCCTCCCCCTCAGCTCTTGTCCCGCTGCCGCCTGTCTCGGTCCGCCGGAACCGCCCTCCAAGGCGACTAATAAGTCGTGCACTGTTGGCTTGGTGCAGGAAGATTTCGAGGTGCCAGACCTCGAGCTGGATGCTGACCTTGAGGGCAGTGTCGATGACCTTGAGGAGGGTGAGATTCCAGACCCTGAAGATCAGGCTAGGATTGTTCGGGTGTTTCGTAAGGAGGAGTTGGTTCCTCTTATCACGGAAGCACTCCAGACACTCAATCTCTCGGCGCCGGCTCCGGGGGAGGCTGATGTGTTGGAGGATCCCCTTATTCAGGCGGTTAGGGACTCTCAGGTGGTCTTCCCTGTTCACCAGGTGGTAGCTCAGATGATACAGACTGAGTGGGACCATCCGGACGCTGGCTTGAAGGGCATCCGGACGATGCATCGTCTTTACCCGTTGAAGGACGTGGATAAAGAGAAATTCAAGTCCCCTCGAGTTGATGCAGCAGTATCTGCGGTGACAAAAAAGACCACTATTCCGGTGGAAGGCAGTGCTGCCTTGAAGGACATTCAGGACAAGAAAGTGGATGGTTTATTGAAGCAAGCATTCGAGACCAATGCCTTATCGCTACAGGCTTCGATTTGTGCGGCCTGGATAGCTAGAGCCTCTTTGCGATGGGCTCAGCGCTTGCGTCAGAATTCTTCCTTAGACCAGCAAGCGTTGCTCGAGGTTACTCGCCTAGAGTCAGGTTCCACTTATCTGGCAGATGTCCATTATGATTTGATCCGTACCATGGCGAATAGTATGGCTTCATTGGTGGTCGCGTGCAGATCCCTTTGGTTGCGTAACTGGGCCGCCGATCCTTCCTCCAAGTCTCGTCTTAGCAGGCTTCCCTTTAAGGGTACGTTGCTATTCGGAGAGGACTTGGACAAGTTGGTGAAAGACTTGGGTGAGTCCAAAGGTGGAAGGCTTCCGTAGGACAAGCCCAAGTCGGTTAGAGCTTTTCCAGTGCTTCGGGGTCCGTTTCGGGATTTTCGGAGATTTCAGTCGACCCGTCTTTGGAATTCCCAGCGAGGCAGGTTTGCGGCTCGGTCTCAGTCCTTTCGTGGTTTCCGGGGTGCTGGCAGGGCTTCTCCATCGCTTCCTCCGGTGCCTCCTCTTCCTTTAGTCGAAAACCGCAATGAAATGAGGCGGGCTCCGGAGGGGGTTCAAGTTATCGGCGGACGTCTTCGGAACTTTCTTCCCTCTTGGGCCCACATTACTTCGGACCGTTGGGTCCTCGAGATAGTCAGAGACGGTTATGCGTTGGACTTTGCCGTCCCTCCAAGAGATTCCTTTGTCCTCTCTCCCTGCAGAGGGCCGCAGAAGGAACTAGACATTCGGGTAACCTTGGAACGCCTGTTAGCGCTGGGTGCCGTCGTCCCAGTTCCGGCAAACGAGTGCGGACTCGGTCGTTACTCCATTTATTTCGTGGGGCCAAAGAAGGACGGCTCCGTTCGTCCTATTCTCGATCTCAAGGGCGTGAACCGCTGTCTACGGGTACCTCATTTCCGGATGGAGACTCTCCGTTCCGTCATCGTCGCCGTGCGGCAGGGAGAGTATTTGACCTCTCTGGATCTCACCGAGGCTTATCTGCATATTCCCATACGGCCCGCACATCAGAAATTTTCTCCGATTCGCGTTTCCCTGGGGTCACTTCCAGTTCCAAGCTCTACCTTTCGGCCTGGCCACCGCGCCTCGCATTTTCACCAAGGTGATGGTTGTAGTCGCGGCGGCCTTGCGCAAGGAGGGAGTTCTGGTGCACCCCTACCTCGACGATTGGCTGATAAGGGCGAAGTCTGCAGAGGAGAGCTTGCGGGCCACAGACAAAGTCGTTCGTCTTCTGCAGAGTCTCGGCTGGGTGATCAATGTGCCCAAGAGTCAGCTGGTGCCGACAACATCTCGAATATCTGGGTGTTTGTTTCGATACTTCCACGGGGATAGTATCTCTCCCGAATCGCCGTGCCCAGAGTTTGCATCAGCTTCTGCGTGTGTTCCTAGCGGACCCCGCTCCATCGGCCTGGTGGTATCTACGATTATTGGGACCCATGGCATCGACTCTGGAAGTGGTTCCGTGGGCCCGATTTCATATGCGGCCTCTTCAGCGTGCTCTGTTAAGTCGTTGGTCCCATCAGTCGGATTCTCTCAACCGCTGGTTGTTGTGTCCCCGCCGGGTTCGACTGGCGTTACAATGGTGGCTGTCCCCGCTATTGCTTCGGACGGGAGCTCCCTTGGAACAGCCCCTCTGGTTGCCGGTCATCACGGACGCGAGTCTCTCCGGCTGGGGAGCCCACTGTCAGGGATGGTTTGCACAGGGGACATGGTCTCCGCAGGAGGCTCTGTGGTCGATCAACCGGCTCGAGCTATGAGCAATACGGCTAGCGCTGCTAGCTTTCGAGGCTTCAGTCCGGGGTCGCGCGGTTCGTGTTCTGTCAGACAACGCGACGGCAGTGGCGTACGTCAACCGGCAGGGCGGCACAGGAAGCGTGCCCCTGGAAGTCGAGGCGGACGCGCTGTTCGTTTGGGTGGAAAAGCGTCTCCTGGCCATTTCGGCAGCGCATATCGCTGGAAAGGACAATGTCATGGCGGATTTTCTGAGTCGTGTGCGAATAGACGCCGGAGAGTGGGAGTTGCACCCACAGAATTTTGCTCAAATAGTTCGTCGGTGGGGTCCGCCCATCATGGATCTCATGGCGACTTTCGAATCGGCCAAGACGAGTCGTTTCTTCAGCAGACGAAGGGAACGCATGTCCGAGGGTATCGACGCGCTTCTTCAACCGTGGCCCGAGTTAGAACTTCTGTATGTCTTTCCGCCGTGGGCTCTGATCGGCAGAGTAGTTCAACGCATCGAAGCCCACCGCGGAACGGTCTTGTTGGTGGCGCCGGATTGGCCCCGTCGCCCGTGGTACGCGGATCTGGTGCGGTTGCTCGACGGCGTGCCTTGGCGGCTTCCTCCCCTAGTGGATCTCCTGGTGCAGGGGCCTCTGCACATGCCTCAGGTGGATCGGTTCTCGCTTACGGTATGGCCATTGAAAGGGCTCGGCTGAAGAAGAAAGGGTACTCCCCAGCGGTTATTTCCACCCTACTGCGTGTGCGGAAGCCTTCTACATCCCTCACTTATGTTCGGATTTGGCAAATCTTTGAGGATTGGTGTTCCCGGCATGCCGTCCGGGCCGCAACTTCTTCAATTGCGGTCATTCTTAGTTTTTTGCAGGACGGGTTTGACAAGGGTCTGGCAGCAAGCTCTTTAAAGGTTCAGCTTGCCGCTCTGGCATGCTATTGCGGCAAGATTCACGGCGTTCCTCTTACTTCGCATGTGGACGTTCGGCGTTTTCTCAAAGCTGTGTTTCGGTTACGTCCTTCTCGCAGGGTTGTCTTACCGCCCTGGGATTTGAACCTGGTGCTGCAGGCTTTGTCTCGGGAGCCCTTTGAGCCTCTCCGCCGTGCCTCCGTAAAGGACTTGACGTTGAAGGCGGTCTTTCTCGTTGCCATCTGCTCGGCACGTCGTATCTCCGAACTTCAGGTGCTTTCTTGTAGAGCTCCCTTTTTATCCTTTCTTAGTGATAGGGTAATTTTGCGAACAGTTCCTTCCTTCTTGCCTAAGGTGGTGTCTCCTTTTCACGTGAATCAGCCAGTGGTTTTGCCGGTTTTGTCTCCAGGACCGTCTGCGGAGTCCGGCTCCGTCCTTCATAAGCTTGATGTGCGACGGGCCCTACGTCAGTATCTCAAGGTGTCCGCGCTTTTTCGGAAGTCGGATCGTTTGTTCGTGCTGTTTGGAGGTCCGTGGAAAGGGGAAGCGGCGGCTAAGGCCTCCATTTCTCGATGGATTAAAGAGGCAATCGCGTCGGCTTATCTTCTGCAAGGGAAGGCTGTTCCCTTGGGGTTGCGAGCTCATTCCACTAGGGCGCAGGCCACGTCTTGGGCGGAGCATAGTCTTGTTTCGCTGCTAGAAATTTGTAGAGCGGCGACGTGGTCATCTCTCCATGCCTTTAGTAAACATTACCGTTTGGATGTGGCAGCGGCTCGGGATACAAGTTTTGGGTCTGCGGTCTTGCGCGCCGTGTGCCAAGATCCCCCCCCGTTGTTAACTGCTCTGGTACATCCCGGATGTGGAGGACTAAACTGGACACCCGCTCAGGAAATGGAAATTACACTTACCTGGTAATTGAAGTTCCTGGAGGGTCCAGTTTAGTCCTCCTTCCCACCCGGACTTCTATTTTGCTCAGTCTTGGCGGCGCGCTTTGCCCGTTCTACTCTGCTGTCGGTTACCTTGATGACTCCTACACAAAAAAAAAAAAAAAAGAGGGGACCATCACCCTTGGGATAGCGTCCCATGGTTTTTCGTTCCTTCGAGTTTGTTCTCGGTCTTATCTTTTTTCTTTTTGTTTCCTCAGCTTCCTGTGCTGAAGATCAGTGTTCGGAACCGGGAACTGAAGCAAGGTGCAGCGTTTCAGCCCTCTCACTTGGGGAGGGGGTTCTGCAACTCCTTTAGGGGTACTTTTATGGTTCTCTGTCCTTTCCTTAATCTGTTCTTTCTTCAGTCTGCTTTGTTACTAGTTCACTGGAGGGCTGATGGGAGTTCCAGCTGTAAGCAGGCTACAGTACTAAAGAGTTGATTGGTCCAGTCTCCTTGCTGCAGGAGGAGGTGCACTACCCGGATGTGGAGGACTAAACTGGACCCTCCAGGAACTTAAATTACCAGGTAAGTGTAATTTCCATTTACTGATTTAATTTTATTGCATTATGTTATCTGACTTTTTTTGAAGACTTTTCTGAAAGTTATGAAAATTTAGTACTATTTCAAATTAGCCATGCAACAAGATGTAATGTATCATGAATAATACAGCTTACATGCTGGGGATGGAGTTGAGTTTTGTCCAGGAACCCAAATGTTTATAGCTAATGAAAAAGTAGCATGGCCTTTTTTCATGATACATTTTGCACAGGTACCTATGCCTGTAACACTAAAAATGAGCTTTTCCAATAGTACTCAGTACGGTGATGTTGCTGTGGTCTATATAAATTAGTGATTGGCTGTGCACTACAGAATTGTTTCACATTTTGTATGTGTAGTGATGATTGATGTTGGAGGTCAACAGTTTTTTAAATTTCCCATGTTTGTCTGGAGACTAGAGAGGAGAGAGACAATGTGTTCATTCTTCATGCCTAGAACAGAGTGTTAGATGAAAAAGTAGGGATAACAAAGGGAACAAGATTCATGGAATTCTCCAGGACCAAGCAGGAAGTCAGTCCTCACATATGGGTGACGTCGGCGCCGACGGAGCCCTCGCGGAGCAATTTTCCCCAGCTTTCAAAGAAAGCCTTTGGGAATTGCAGCGCGCATGCGCGGTCCCCTTCCCGCCCAAGGGTGCCATCTTAGCCAGTCTTCTTTTTTCCGCGGAGCCCTTCAGACGTGTCCGTCTTGTCCCCTCTGAAAAAGTTGATTTTTTCGTGATTTATCTCACTTTTCTCTATCGGTTCGACGCCGGTCCTTTTCCTGCCCGGACTCGCGACGCCGTTGCGAGTCCTTCTGTTATTTTTCGGTTTTTCTGATTTTCTGTCAGTTTCGTTTTCGGTTTTTCACTGGCAGCCCAGTCCTTTGACCTTGCAGGGGCCCTTTTTCCCCCGATGGCTGCCAGTGGTTTCAAGCGGTGTGTTCAGTGTGACAGAAATATGTCACTCACTGACACACATGATAATTGCCTCCGCTGCCTTGGCCCGGATCACGAGGAACTGATCTGTGGGGCCTGCAGCAAGATGTCCTCCAAAGCGTTAAGGGGTCGGCGGCATCAGCGGGAACGAATCTTCGCTGATCCCGCCCGTACCCGGACCTCGTCGGAGGCCTCGGCGTCCAGAGGTTCCAGCTCTGACCATCGCCGAAGTTCCTCCGACAGGGGTTCTCCCTCCGGGGACCATCATCGGAAGGTGAAACCCGCGAGGGCGGCGTCGGTGGACGCTCCTGGTTCCGCGAGGGCCAGGTCGCATAGCCCCGATAGCCGTCCCGGGTCTTTGGAGAAGGAGCATCTGCCGAAGCGACCTCGTCTGGAGTCGGAGTTGCCTGCTCGGGTAAGTCCTGTAGTCCTCCTGGACTCGCCTCCGAGGGGTCCGACGTCGGGCCCGACGCCGTCGGGGCCCGAGTCGGGGGCTGCTGGGTCACCTGAGGTCGGACTCAGGTTGACGGCCTTGGAGAGCAGACTCTCTGCCTTCATGGACCAGCAGCGGGCACTGATCGCTAGCCTCGCTGGCACCTCTGCCCCGACCGCCGGGACGTCGACGTCTAAGTCGACCCCGGAGACCGAGCCGATCCTCGAGTCCATGCGGGCTCGAGTCGATCCTCGGTCGAGGTCACCCTCGGCCTCCCGTTCGGGACGGAGGTCGTCGACGCCGACTCCCTCGGCGTCGGGGCGGCCGACGCCTCCGCCCGCCCGGACCGACCCCACCGATTCCTCCTCGGAGTCGGCCTGGGAGTCTGAAGAGGAAGAGTCACCT
The DNA here is from genome assembly GCA_033557465.1 of Ichthyophis bannanicus. Lineage (NCBI taxonomy): Eukaryota > Metazoa > Chordata > Amphibia > Gymnophiona > Ichthyophiidae > Ichthyophis > Ichthyophis bannanicus. Next base: position 201,807,935 of record CM066041.1, on the reverse strand, counting down.
GATTCCTTTCGGACTCGGTGTGTCCCCTCGGAATCGCCTGAGTCCGAACCTCGGAAACAGTCCCCTCTGGAGTACGCCCGGTTCTCGGACTTCGTCAGGGATATGGCCAAGGCTTTGGCCTTCCCTGCGGATCCCGAGGAGGAGCCCCGAGCCGAAGAGCTCGATGCCCTTCGGTACGACTCTCCCGCCCGGGAGCACTTTACTGTACCGGTTCCTCCCATGCTGGAACGACTACTCTTCCGCATGTGGGAGAGTCCGGCATCGTCGCCGGTGTTAAGCAAGCGGGTCGATTCCATTTATCGAGTCCGCAAGAGCACTGGCTTCCAAAAAGCACAGCTACCGCACCATTCCATGGTGGTGGAATCGGCCATGCATAGGCTTAAGAGCCAGAAGATGCACTCCTCGGTGCCTCCTGGCAGGGAGGCCCGCAACCTGGATGGCCTAGGTAAGAAGTGTTTCCAGGGCTCTATGCTTGCTTGTCGGGTCCAGACCTACCAGCTCTACATGGGCATGTATCTCCGAGACCTGGCTAAAGAGATAGCCGGATTCTCCGCTGGGCTGTCCAAGGAACCTTTGCGGAGGTTCCTAGCCTTGACAACTGGTATTCGGGAATGCTCCAAATTCATGTCTCGAGCAGCCTATGATGGCTTTGAAGCATCGGCACGAGTGGCCGCAGCCGGCATCGGTGCCCGCCGACAGGCTTGGCTTCAGTCGTCTGACCTTGAACCCTGGGTGCAGGACAAGTTGGTCGATGTCCCCTGCCGAGGTGAGAACCTCTTTGGCAAGCCCATGGCTGAAAAGGCTGCCCAAATCGAGACGGAGACTCTCACCAGAACTAGGCTTTCTAGGAAGACCTCCGCCCCTTCCCAGAAGAAGAAGGGCTCGGGAAAGAAGTCCTTTTACCCGAGAAAGGCGGCTGCCTATAAACACTACCCTCAATATCAGGCCTCCGCAGCTCCCCAACAGGGTCAGCAGGCCAAGGGACGGGGTAATGGGTCCCGTAGGCAGCAAGCCCCCAAGCCTGCACCACCGGCCCCTGCTCAGCAGGGTGGGGGCTTTTGACTTCCTCAGCATAGCCTCTCCCCCTCAGCTGGTTCCTCCCAGCACAGGAGGCCGGCTGGTTCACTTTGCCCACAGGTGGTCCAACGTCACCTCAGATGCCTGGGTGCTTCAGGTGGTGAGAGAAGGCTATCTTCTCCACTTCCACCAGGTCCCTCCCTCCTATTTCCCGGGAGAACCTCCACGACTCCCTCTGCACAGGGACTTACTCCTTCAGGAGTTAGCAAGTCTTCTTCAGGAACAGGCTGTGGAACTGGTGCCCCACCACCTGCGGGGTCAAGGCTTCTATTCCAGGTATTTCCTAATACCAAAAAGAACGGGAGGCCTCAGACCCATCCTGGACTTGCGCAACCTCAACAAGTTCCTCGTCAGGGAGAAGTTCAAGATGCTTACCCTTGGAATCCTTCTGCCCTACCTCCAGCAGGGAGATTGGCTATGCTCCTTGGATCTAAAGGATGCCTACACGCACATCCTCATCCACCCAAGCCACCGCCAATACCTAAGGTTTGTGGTGGCAGGAAATCATTACCAGTACAGAGTACTGCCCTTTGGCCTATCCCTCCGCACCACGAGTCTTCACAAAATGTCTCGCGGTGGTGGCGGCTTATCTCCGGCTTCACGACCTCTATGTCTTTCCGTACCTAGACAACTGGCTCATCAGAGCATCGTCCTCTCCAGAAGTCACAAAAGCCACACGCCGCACTGTGACTCTTCTGCAGTACTTGGGCTTTGTCATAAACTTCGCAAAGTCCACTTTGCTCCCCTCGCAAGATCTCGAGTTCATCGGCGCAAGATTGCACACTCTTCAGCCACGAGCTTTCCTGCCTCTCGACAGGGCTCAACGGCTCATGGACCTAGCCGGCCGTTTTCGCAGCCAGTCCCTGGTCTCAGCCAGACGCTTCCTGAGACTACTCGGCCATATGGCTTCCACCGTCCACGTGACCCCCAATGCCCGCCTGAATATGCGGCCTGCTCAGTGGTGCCTTCGCAAACAGTGGCAACAGGCCACAGGCGGCCTAGCCGACTTAGTGCGCATCTCTGACCCGCTGGCCTCGTCACTACAGTGGTGGCTTCATCGGCCGAACCTGGTGCTCGGAATGCCTTTTCAGTCTCCTCTGCCGGCTCAAGTGCTGACGACCGATGCTTCTCTCCTAGGATGGGGAGCGCATTGCCAAGGGGCATGTACTCAAGGTCTCTGGACCACGTGGGAGTCTGCGCAGCAGATCAACTTCCTGGAGCTCAGAGCAATCCGTCTGGCTCTCAAGGCTTTCTCCCACCTGACTTCTCACCAGTCCGTCCTTGTCCAGACGGACAATCAAGTTGCCATGTTCTACGTGAACAAACAGGGGGGGCACGGACTCCTTCCTTCTCTGTCGAGAAGCACAGAGGCTCTGCTCTTGGGCCGACAGCCACGGCATTCTTCTCAAGGCAGTTTATCTCCCCGGCCAAGAAAATTGCCTGGCGGACAAACTCAGCAGAATACTCCAGCCGCACGAGTGGCGCCTGGATCCCTTGGTAGTTCAGAAACTTTTTCTGAAGTGGGGCCTCCCCACGATGGATCTCTTTGCCAGTCCTCTCAACCGGCAACTTCCTCGCTTCTGCTCTCGGCAGCCGCATCCCCTTCGAGTAACGGCGGATGCTTTTCTGCTCTCATGGTCGAAAAGCCTTCTGTATGCCTTTCCTCCCATACCGCTAGTCTCCCGAACTCTTTTCAAGGTTCTCCGAGACATAGCTTCCATGATCCTGATAGCTACACGCTGGCCCAGACAGCCGTGGTTTCCACTCCTGCTGCAATTGGCGGTGGAGGATCCGTTCCCTCTGGGGTTTCAACCAGATCTCCTAACACAGGATCAGGGGTCCCTGCTACACCCCAACCTCAGGTCTCTACATCTCATGGCCTGGCGGCTGAAAGGGTAGTCCTTGCTCCCCTTCTATTGCCGGCAGAGGTGGAAGAGGTCGTCCTAGCTTCCTGGCGACCTTCTACCCGCAAATGCTACGCCCTTAAATGGCGTCGCTTTTCCGCTTGGTGTGCCCAGCAGTCTCAGGATCCCTTCTCCTGCTCGGTGTCGGTGATCTTGCAGTACTTGCTCTACCTCTCTAATCTGGGACTTAAGTCCAACTCCGTCAAAGTTCACCTCAGTGCTCTCTCAGCACATCATGTGCCGGTGGACGGCAGACCTCTTTCCAGCGACCCTCTCGTGGCGAGGTTTCTCCGAGGTCTCCTTCTACTTAAACCACCTCTGCGCCCGCCAGCACCTGACTGGGATCTGAATGTGGTTTTGCAGCGGATCACCTGTCCGCCTTTTGAACCTATGGCTACCTGTTCTCTACGTTTTCTTTCTTGGAAAACCTTATTCCTGATAGCCCTCACTTCCGCTAGACGCGTAAGTGAATTGCAGGCCCTCGTGTCTGATCCCCCTTACACTCGGTTCTACAAAAATAGGGTAGTCCTACGGACTCACCCTAAATTTCTTCCAAAAGTGGTCTCCCCTTTTCACATCAATCAGGAGGTGGTACTTCCGACCTTCTTTCCCAGGCCACACTCCAGCCGAGCTGAAATGGTCCTGCATACCCTGGACTGTAGAAGGGCATTGAACTTCTACCTTGACCGTACGCGGGAGCACCGTAAAGCTGCTCAGCTTTTTGTATCTTTTGACCCCAATAAATTGGGGCTCCCTGTCTCCAAGCGTACTCTGTCCATCTGGGTTGCTGACTGTATCGCTTGGGCTTATGGGGCAGCCGGACTCTCCTTAGAAAGTCGAGTCACGGCTCATTGTGTTCGGGCGAAGGCTACGTCAGTGGCTTACCTCCGCTCTGTTCCATTGGCAGACATCTGCCGGGCCGCTACTTGGTCTTCGAGCCAGACTTTTGCGGCCCATTACTGCCTCGAGAGGGAGTCCCGCAGGGACAGTGCTTTCGGACAGGCAGTCCTCCGAAATCTCTTCGAGGTTTGAGCAACTCCTACCCTCCATCCCGGATGGGGGCTACCGGTGGGTAATAATTCAGCGAACATTCCTTCCTTCTGTACTGCTGAGCTAGAGGGAGCTCATTTTGTGCTTAGGGTCTCCGGTAGCCTTAAGCTTGGGAGTCCCATATTTGAGGACTGACTTCCTGCTTGGTCCTGGAGAAAGCGTAGTTACTCACCTGTAACAGGTGTTCTCCAGGAGCAGCAGGAATCAGTCCTCACAACCCTCCCTCCTCCCCTTGGAGTTGCAATTATCTGCTTTAGTTTCTTTGCAAATTTTTATGCTGTCTTTTAGCTATGTCATCTGACTGGCTAAGATGGCACCCTTGGGCGGGAAGGGGACCGCGCATGCGCGCTGCAATTCCCAAAGGCTTTCTTTGAAAGCTGGGGAAAATTGCTCCGCGAGGGCTCCGTCGGCGCCGACGTAACCCATATGTGAGGACTGATTCCTGCTGCTCCTGGAGAACACCTGTTACAGGTGAGTAACTATGCTTTATTTCCAACTGCTGTGCATTTCATGTGTGTATCTGTAGCGTCTCTGACACACAGGATAAGAATTGTTTGAACAGAGTATTAACCAAACATTCTGTTTTAGAAAGAAGAATAAAATGAAACAGTGTGATGTATCAAACTTTTAAATGACACTATTAGATTTAAAAGAATGGATTTTGCTTTACTACCACTAGTTGGCAGTATGTGTAGTAGCTAATAGAAAACTACACCGTTCAGCCACTGTCACTGTGCATAGCAACCATCAAGAAAGCTATATGTTTGTCACTAGATATCTCCAGGAAGAAGCAGGAATGAGTCTTCACATATGGGTATCGTTGGTACCGATGGAGCCTGCGCGGGAACGCTCCCCAGCGTCCAAAAGGAAAGCTATTGGGAGCATCCCACAGCGCCTGCGCGCTGCCTTCCCACCTTTCCTAACCGCCTCTCTCCAGTTCTTCTTTTCCGCGGAGCCAGTAGGTCATGTTCCTGTCACCGCTGAAGAATTTCTTTATCTTATTTTATTTCTTTGGTCGCGCGTCTGCCTTCTCGACGCTGGACCGGTACCGCTGGTCTTTTCTTTCTTTATTCTGAAAAAAACAAAACAAAGTGACTGTTTCTCACTCCAGTGCATTTTCTTCTTTGGTCTTAGGCCTAAAAAATTTTTTCTCATGGAAAAGCCCGCCTCTGGGTTTAAAAAATGCACGAAGTGCAGCGGCACTATTTCTGTCACCGACACCCATGAATGGTGTCTAAAATGTTTAGGTCCTGACCACTCCATTGCGGATTGTGAGTCCTGCTCCATGATGTCTAAAAGAGGTCTACAGAATTGAGCAGCTAAGCTCAGTACCCTGTTTCCCTCGGATGCAGCTTCGGTTGCATTGATGTCTTCCAGGGCTGCTTCTTCCTCACATGGATCTCAGGTAACCAAACTTAAATCCAGCCGGTCCTCGAAAGGTAAATCTCCCTCTAAGTATCGAGATGCCTCCGGACTTGCCCTCGAGGAATCCGCACCGGCAAAATTACCCCGGCGGGAGGCTCCGGCTTCCAAAGCTTTATCTATGGGGTCACAGGTTGACATCGATGGCTCGGCCTCGACCGATCACCTGTTACCATGTTCTGGGGTACCGGTGGTTCCCACTGGTACCGACATCCAGACATTGGTTGCGTCGATGGATCAGAATATCCTGACCATGCAGAGTGCCATCACGGCATTCATACAAGCTGCGACGCCTTCGGGTACCACAACAAACTCAGTTTGCCGGTACCGACTCTGGCACCGGTACCGACATCGGTTCCGGTGCCGGTACCGATTGCATAGACATCCGCTTCGGTGTCGACTGCAGCGGTACACTGTTCTGTGATGCCCATCGGTACCGAATCGGTACCGATCATTCCCGATGTCGATACCACCCTGTACGCGTATCGGGCTCTGCAGGAGCATCCAGACAGGCGATACTTCGATTCCTCTGAAGACTCTGATGAATCAGATGTCTGTCGAAGCATCGGTGATCCATCCTCAGGAGCCCTCTCCTCCAAAAAGGAGAATGTCTCCTCCAGAAGACTTGTCTTTTCAAGACTTCATTAGGGAAGTGGCCAGGGGCCTTTCCATCTCAGTGGCCCCTGAGACAGAGCCTAGAGCCAAAAAATTAGATATTTTACAATATCCTAAGGCTCCTAAAGAGGCAGCCACTTTACCAATACATGAGATTCTTTATTTATTTATTTATTTATTTATTTATTTACATTCTCTTATATACCGCGCTATTCTGCATCAGTGCGGTTTACATTGAACAAACTGAAATTACATTGAACAGGGCATTATAACTTGGAGATAACTATTTTACAGGGAACATGGGCTATGGAGGGTTAAGTGGCTTGCCCAAGACCACAAGGAGCACCTGTGAGACTAGAAACCCCAGTCTTTCCGGCCCAAGGTTGCTGTCCTCTAGTGGGATTTGAACTGCCGACCTTCCGGCCTGAAGTACCTTGCCCCAACCACTAGGCCACTCCTCCACTCCATGATGATCACATGTTTATGATCACATGTTGGGCATATGGGAGACTCCTCTCACCACTTCCCCTCATTCTCGCAGGTTGGACACCATGTATCGTGTTCCTCCTTGTCCTGGCTTTCATAAGACTCAGCTTCCTCACCACTCCATTGTGGTGGAGTCTGCTGTGAAGAAGATAAAGAGTACAAAAAGGCACTCTTCTGCTCCTCCAGGAAGAGAATGCAGAACCTTAGATGCCTTTTGCAGGAGAATTTTCCAGGCCAGTATGCTTGTTGCCAGAATCAACTCCTATAGTCTCTATATGGGGATGTTTCTAAAAGAAGTTACAGATCACCTGCAAACTTTATCTCCTTTTATTTTAGAAGATAAAAGGGAAGAGTTCCTCACCTGGCTCAAACATGCCCAGGATATTTCCAAGTTTTCCAACCGTGCAGCCTTTGACTCTTTTGAAGGTCCCAGCAGAGCCTCGGCTATTGCCATAGGTGCACGCAGAGTTGCTTGGTTGCAAGCTTCTGATTTGGAACCCTGGGTTCAAGAAGGACTAGGAAACCTTCCTTGTACAGGTGAAAACCTTTTTGGCAAGGATTGGCAAGCAAAGGCCACCCAAATGGATGCTGAAAATTCTGCTTTAGATAGACTTTCAAAGTCTACTTCTGCTCCTTTTAAGAAAAGGTTGTTCAAAAAGGGTTTGTTTCCCAAAAAAGGGAAATATTATTCTGCTTATGGTCAGCAGGCATCTTCTGCAGGTCGTTTTGCTACAAAGAGACAGCAACAACCGAAACAGGCCAAGCCTAAGGCTGCTAGGACTGCTACGGCCCAACAGCCTCAGCCTCCTCAGGGCCTTTGACTTACAACTAGACAGCTTAGCCTTTCTGACTCTAGAACATCCAGAGCCTCTCACCATTCCAGGAAGGTTGGCTTACTTTGCTCCCAGGTGGGAACAAATCACAGCAGAGCAATGGACCCTCTCCATCATAAGGGAGGGGTACAAGCTTTATTTCTTAAACCTTCCTCCTCACACTATGGTGAGACAGTTCAATTCTCAGACATCTCTCCTCGACCTTCTGGGTCAGGAGATTGCTACCCTTGTTGCCCAAGGGGCAATAGAAGAAGTACCCCTTCTTCAACAGGGCTCAGGGTTCTACTCCCCCCTACTTTCTTATCCCAAAGAAAACAGGGGGCTACAGACCCATATTAGATCTCAGAGAATTGAACAAGTTTCTATGCAAGGAGAAATTCAAGATTTCTCTCGGTACTCTCCTTCCATACCTTCAGAGTCAGGATTGGCTTTGCTCTCTAGACCTCAAGGATGCGTACACCCATGTCCTCATCCATCCAACACACAGAAGGTTCCTTCGGTTCCTTTATCAAGGAAAGCACTACCAATACAGAGTGCTTCCTTTCGGTCTGGCCTTTGCACCAAGGGTGTTCACAAAATGCATGGCAGTAGTAGCTGCATTTCTACGCACTCTAGGGATATTTGTATTCCCATATCTGGACGACTGGCTCATCCGAGCTCCATCCCAGTCAGAGGCCCAGACTTCTCTAACCTGCACAAGGCGTATCCTTCAGTATCTGGGACTTGTAATAAACTCTACAAAATCCCATCTCACCCCTACTCAGTCTCTAGAGTTCATAGGGGCCTTGCTGGATACCACAACTGCAAGGGCCTATCTTCCCCAGGCCCGTTGCCTACGCTTGGTGCAGTTAGCCTCACAAGTTCAGTTAAAATCCCATTTAACTGCTCGAGAGATGTTACAACTGTTAGGCCACATAGCATCCACTGTGCACGTGGTTCCTTACGCTCGCCTTCACATGAGGGCAGCTCAGTGGACTCTGTCCACCCAATGGACCCAGGCATCAGGTTGCCTGTCAGACAAAATAGCAACCTCCAGTCGCCTCTTTTGGTCCCTCCAGTGGTGGAAGTCCACTCAAAATCTGTTGCTGGGGTCCCCCTTCCAACAGGTGTTACCCCAAGCAACCCTTACAACAGATGCCTCTCCAAGAGGTTGGGGAGCTCATCTTCAAGATCTCTCCACTCAAGGCATCTGGTCTTTACAGGAGACATCTCTACATATCAACCTCTTAGAGCTCAGAGCAATTTTTCTAGCTCTGAGTCTTCCACACCCTGCTCAGCTACAAGACAGTCCTCATCCACACGGACAACCAAGTAGCCATGTTCTACGTGAACAAGCAGGGCGGGACTGGCTCTCTGTCGCTTTGCAACGAAGCTCAGAGATTGTGGGCAGTGTATCTTCCAGGGGTTCAAAACTCTTGGGCAGACACTCAGTCGAGTTCTGCTTCCACACGAATGGTCCCTCCATGGGGACCAGATAGCCAGGATCTTTCGAATTTGGGGAACCCCAGACATAGACTTGTTTGCAAGTCCGTGGAATGCCAAACTTCCCCGGTTCTGTTCCAGAATTCCGTGTCAGGGAGTTCAGGCCAGGGATGCCTTCCTCCTCCATTGGGGGCAAGACTTCCTCTATGCCTTTCCACCCATTCCCCTAATTCCCAAGACACTCTTCAAACTTCAGAGAGACAAGGGATCTATGATCCTTATAGCGCCACATTGGCCACGCCAAGTGTGGTACCCTCTACTTCTGCATCTCTCTCAAGCTCCCTCCCTGGACTTGGAATCTGCTCCAGACCACCTGTCCCAGGAGGAGGGAACATTGTGGCACCCAAATCCCCAGTCTCTTCACCTCAGAGCCTGGTTGCTGAAGGCTTAGACCTTCAAGATTTGCATCTTTCTCAGCAAGTGAGGGATATCCTTCATGCTTCCAGAAAGCCTTCCACTAGACGTTCCTATGCTTTTAAATGGAAAAGGTTTACCATTTGGTGTGCACAGAAGGGTCTTAACTCTCTTGCAATACCTCTGAATTCTTTACTAGAGTATTTGCTGCATTTATCCCATGCAGGCCTTAAAACAAATTCAGTAAGAGTCCATTTGAGTGCTATTGCAGCATCCCTTAAACATCTCAATGGACAGCCTGTTTCCTCTCATCCTCTTATAGCAAGATTCATGAGAGGCCTTCTTTTGACTAAACCTCCCATCAGACCACCTCCAGTGGCATGGGACTTGAATCTGGTTCTTGGCCAGCTTATGGAACCACCCTTTGAACCCTTAGCCACTACCTCCTTGAAATTCCTTTCCTGGAAGGTTATTTTTCTCATTGCAGTCACTTCAGCTCGCCGCATCAGTGAGCTGCAAGCCTTGGTGGCTAATCAGGTTCCATCATGACAAGGTAGTCCTCAGGACTAATCCACACTTTATGCCTAAAGTGGTCTCACCTTTTCATCTGAACCAGGAGGTTTATTTACCTGTCTTTTTTCCAGGACCTCATGCTTTAAGTGCAGAGAGGAATCTTCATACCCTGGATTGTAAAAGAGCTCTTGCTTTTTACTTACAAAGGACACAGCAACATAGAAAGTCCTCTCAACTCTTTGTTTCTTTTGATCCCTCTCATTTAGGACTTCCAGTCTCTAAGAGAACTCTGTCCAATTGAATTGCTCAGTGTATTTCTTTCGCCTACCAGAGTAAGAACCTTTCTCTGGAGGGCCATGTCACAGCTCACAATGTGAGGGCCATGGCAGCCTCTATGGCTCATCTAAATTCTGTGCCCATCGACCAGATCTGTCGAGTGGCCACCTGGGCCTCGTTTCATACCTTCACAGCCCATTACTGCTTGGACAAGGACTCCCGCCGGGATGCCTTGTTTGGTCAGGCTGTTCTCAAACACCTGTTCCATACCTAACCAACTCCTACCCTCCATCCCTGGCTGGATGCCTGAGATTCATGGGTGGAGGTAGAGCCCTTCCCAGGGACTCACAACCTGGGTGATCTCCCAGGCATCTCTTGCTGGGGAGTCCCCATATGTGAAGACTCATTCCTGCTTGTTCCTGGAGATAGCACAGTTACTTACCTGTAACAGGTGATCTCTGGGAACAGCAGGAATAAGTCTTCACAACCCACCCACCTCCCCTAGGAGTTGTATCTCTCTTTCTTTCCTTTCCTCTCTCTCTTTGTCTCAGCTTTAAAACTCGAACTGGAGAGAGGCGGTTAGGAAAGGCGGGAAGGCAGCGCGCAGGCACTGTGGGATGCTCCCAAAAGCTTTCCTTTTGGACGCTGGGGAGCGTTCCCGCGCAGGCTCCGTCGGTACCGACGATACCCATATGTGAAGACTTATTCCTGCTGTTCCCAGAGATCACCTGTTACAGGTAAGTAACTGTGCTTTCACTGTAGAACTGACAGCAAAGAAAATGAAATGCACATCTGAACCACTAAAAAGGCCAGTCCAGTGACAGTGGTGTGGCAGCACCAAGGGGGAAGGGATTTGAGGTGCAGGTTTTGACCTTGCCAGTTTTCAATTATTGCAATATCTATGTTTGCCAGTGTCCACTCTTAAACCTAAACTTTTACAGCTGGCCCAAAATACAGCAGCTTGGGTTATTAGTGGCATTAGAAGGAATGATTGCATTTTCTGTAAGGGGTCCATAATTTTGGAATGCATTACATTTGTTGCGTTAAGAGCGTGATTAATTATTTCATAAAACTCTTAAAACTTATTGTTTTAGACTAGCATTTAATTGATTATTTTATTACATTTTTGGTGTACTTGTCTGTGGTATGTTTTGTATGTTATCTGCTTAGCAGTGTAATGATAGATGGAATATAAATGAAATGAAAGTATGCAGAATGTGCTGCTTGGAATTATTTCCAATCCCTCTGTATGGGAAAGTATAAAAGAGGGAAGAGGCAGTTTGAAAGGAGCTATTTCCTTAACTGCTGTGTTTCGGTATACAAAAGGTTCTATGCTGCTGAAGCTGGATCTGCTTCTCCCATAGAAATGCATTCCTTATCCTTCCAGTCTAGTCCAAACGCATAGGTTATGTGCACCTGCCAGCAGATAAAGACAGAGAACCACCGGTATGATTTTGACGTCGCCACATAAAGGGTCCTGTGCAGCCTCGATCTCATCAGTATTTCAGTCTCCAACAGATGGTGGTTCACTTAACTTGTGCAGTCTGTAGTGGTCAATTAAGTATGATTTTAGGGCATTGGTTGGTTTTGGCGGACTCTAAAGGCCCTAAGGTGTAAACCTGGTGGGAACAGGCCCCTCCCCCCCCACCCCCGCCAGCACTTTTCCTTCTTGTGAGGACAGTTCTCCTTTACCTTTTCCTTTTCTTGTAGAAAGGTGAGGAGAGTGTTTGTTTAAATTGGCTTCAGGGGGCGACTGCTGATTTTCCCCAATATTGGGGAGATAGCCGGGGCAGGTATGCGGCTCCCTTTTATATTAAAAAAAACAAACAAAACAAGCATATGAAAAGAGGGGGAGCAGAAAGCCGTATCTCCAGGAACAAGCAGGAATGTAGTCTTCACATATGGGTATCGTCGGTACCGATGGAGCCTTGCGGGAACGCTCCCCAGCGTCCAATAGGAAAGCTTTTGGGAGCATCCCACAGCGCCTGCGTGCTGCCTTCCTGCCTTTCCCAACTGTCCCTCTCCAGTTCTTCGTTTTTCGCGAAGCCGACAGGTCGCACATCCTGTCACCGCAGAAAAAAATCCCTTCTATTCTTTTTTTGTGGTTGCGTCTGCCTTCCCTCGACGCTACACCGGTACCGCCGGTGGTTCTTTCTTTTCTTCTAGGGGAAACCCCCCCCCTGTCTTCTGGAGTCTTCCCAGTAATTTTCTCTTCAGGTGCCTCGCGCCATTTTGGGCACTAGGCCCAACTTTTCCTTCAAAATGGAAAAACCCGCTTCGGGTTTTTAAAAAAAAAAAGTGTTCTAAGTGTGGCGGTACCATCTCCGTCACCGACACCCATGAGTGGCGCCTCAAATGTTTAGGTCCTGACCACTCTATTTCAGAGTGTGTTGCCTGTGGGATGATGTCGAAAAGTGCCCGGCAGAACCGAGCTGTTAAACTTAGCACCCTTTTTTCCTCCGATGCAGCCTCCGTAGCATCGACGTCTTCCAGGGCTTCGTCTTCCTCCCATGGATCTCAGGTAACTAAACATAAATTTATTTATTTTATTTATTTAATTCGCTTATATACCGTGCTCTTCAGCATCAGTGCGGTTTACGTGGAACATGGGGTATTTTACGGTGGGGGTTAATATCGTAATTACGTATAACAGGTAGCTCAACTTGGTTAACCGTATTAACTATTTACATTTGTAAGGATAACAGAATGATATTTACACATATATACAATACATGGAGGGTGGTTACATGTGGTCATGTGGTTATGTTGTGAGCAGGGGAGTTGCTAGCCGGTCCTCAAAGGGTAGATCTCCTTCTAGGCAGCGAGATGCCTCTGGCGTTGCCCTTGAAGGAATTTCACCGGCAAAATTGCCCCAGCGGGAGGTTTTGGCTTCCAAAGCACTAACGGGGCTCCAGGATATTTTAGAGGCTTCAACCTTGGCAGAATTACTGGTGCCATGCTCTGGGGTTCCGGCTGCTTCATCCGGTACCGATACCCAAGCATCGGCAGCGTCGATAGACCAGAGATTCTTGGCTAAAGAACGCAGTCTGGCGGCTCTTCTCACGGCCTCGATGCCCCTGAAACCGCTTCAGACATTGGCAGGTATTCTACCGGGACCGAGTCATGCGTGCTATCAGGCATCGACAGGTCGGTACCAGACCACTCCTATGCCGACTTCAGTCGGTACCGGTATCGTGCCTTGCACGATCACCCGGATCGGAGATACTTTGAATCCTCGGATGAGTCTGAAGACTCTGAAAGCTCTGCCGATACCAGAGTACTTCTTCCTGAGGATTCCTTTTCTCCTCAGCGTAGCATGTCTCCACCAGAGGATATGTCCTTTCAGGATTTTATCCGAGATGTGGCCTGAGGTCTTTCCATCACCGTGGCTCCTGAAAAAGAGCCTAGGGCAAAGGAATTAGAAATTCTGCAATACCCTAAAGCTCCCAATTGGCAGCTAATCCTACCTATTCATGAGATCTTGCATGATCTCATGTTAAGGATGTGGGAAACACCTCTAACCACATCTCCTCACTCTCGAAGACTCGACACCATGTATCGAGTTCCTCCTTGTCCTGGGTTTCAGGAGACTCAATTACCACACTATTCCATGGTGGTGGAATCAGCTATGAGAAGGATAAAGAGTGCAAAAAGGCATGCATCTAATCCTCCAGGACGTGAGTATAGGACTCTTGACGCCTTTGGACGTCGAACCTTCCAGGCTTCCATGCTTTCTTCTAGGATCAGTTCCTATATCTTGTATATGGGAATGTTCCTTAAGGAGGTCACAGGAGACTTAGAGCTTATGAGCCCTCTCCTTCCTGATGATAAGAGGCAAGATTATCTCGCCCTTGTCAAACATGCTCAGGATGTTTCCAAGTTTGTGAATCGTGCAGCCTTTGACTGCTTTGAGTGCATATGCAGAACCTCTGCCATTGCCATAGGTGCACGTAGGATTGCCTGGCTCCAGGCATCTGACTTGGAAATTTGGGTACAGGATAAATTAGGGAATATTCCTTGCACAGGAGAGAATCTCTTTGGCAAGAAATGGCAAGAGAAAGCTAATGAGATAGATGCTGACGATATCACTTTGGATATGTTGTCTAAATCTACAGCTGATCCTGGGAGGAAAAAATCCTCTAAGAAACCATTCTTCAGTAGAAGTTTTATCCCTCCTATACCCAGCAGGGGCATCGTTTAGGTCAGTCTGTCTAAAAGGGACAGCAGCAACAACCTAGGCAAAGAAAGACAAAAGCAGCTAAGCCTCAACCGGCTCAGCAAACTCAGCCTCCACAGGGCTTTGACTCCTATCTAGAGAACTTTGCCTTCCTGGCCCTGAACGGCCCAGAACCCTCCACCATTCCAGGAAGGTTATGTCATTTTACCCCCAGATGGGGGTCAGATAACAGCAGAAAATTGGATTCTGTCTGTTGTAAGAGAGGGGTACAAGCTTCATTTCTCCAGGACCAAGCAGGAAGTCAGTCCTCACATATGGGTGACGTTGGCACCGACGGAGCCCCCGAGCGGAGCATTTCCCCAGCTTTCAAAGAAAGCCTTTGGGAATGCAGCGCGCCTGCGCGGTCCCCTTCCCACCCAAGGGTGCCATCTTGTTCAGTCTTTCTTTTTCCGCGGAGCCCGACGGACATGAGTTTGTGTCACCCAGGAAAAGTTGATTTTTTTTCTGCGATTTTCACGTTGTCTTATCCGGTTCGACGATGGTTCCCCTTCCCGCCTGGGCTCGGTACACCGGTATTGAGTCCGGAGTTTTGATTTTCAGTTTTTGTCATTCGTGACTCCCACAGCATAGCCTCTTCTCCAAAGCTGCCTCCACTCAGCACAGGAGGTCAGCCGAGTGGAGGCAGCCTACAGGTGGCCAGCCATCACAGGGGATACCTGTGTCCTCAGCATTGTCCAAAAGGGCTGCATGCTCCACTTCCACCAGATACCCCCTCCTACTTTCCAGGGGAGCCTCCAAGACTCTCTCTGCACAGAAACCACCTCCTTCAGGAGCTGGCAAGTCTTCTAAGGGAACAGGTGGTGGAACCGGTGCCTCACCACATGGAAGGGCCAGGCTTCTACTCCAGGTACTTTCTGGTACCAAAAAGGACAGGAGGCCTCCGGCCTATCCTAGACTTGTGAAACCTAAACAAGTTTCTGGAGAGGGAAAAATTCAAGATGCTTACCCTTGGGATACTGCTGCCCTACCTCCAGCAGGGAGATTGGCTATGCTCCTTAGACCTAAAGGATGCTTATACCCACATTCTCATCCATCCAGACCACAGACAATATCTCAGATTTGTGGTGAGAGGAAACCATTATCTCCAGGAACAAGCAGGAATGAGTCTTCACATATGGGTATCGTCGGTACCGACGGAGCCTGCGCGGGAACGCTCCCCAGCGTCCAGAAAGAAAGCTTTTGGGAGCATCCCACAGCACCTACGTGCTGCCTTCCCGCCTTTCTCAACCGCCTCTCTCCAGTTCTTCTTTTCCGCGGAGCCAGCAGGTTGTGTTCCTGTCACTGCTGAAGAAGTTCTTTATTTTCTTTTATTTCTTTGGTCGCGCGTCTGCCTTCTTCAGCGTCGGACCGGTACCGCTGGTCTTTTCTTCTTTCTAATTTAAAAAACAAACAAACAAAAAAACCTACCGTTTCCCACTTCTGTGCATTTTTTCCCTTCGGGCCTTAGGCCTAGAAAAATGTTCCTCATGGAAAAGCCCGCTTCCGGGTTTAAAAAGTGCACGAAGTGCAGCGGTACTCTTTCTATCACCGACACCCATGACTGGTGTCTAAAATGTTTGGGTCCTGACCACTCCATCACCGATGGTGAATCCTGTTCCATGATGTCTAAAAGAGGTCGACAGAATCGAGCGGCCAAGCTCAGTACCCTGTTTCCCTCTGATGCAGCTTCGGTGGCATCGACATCTTCCAGGGCTGCTTCTTCCTCCCATGGATCTCAGGTAACCAAACATAAGTCCAGCCGGTCCTCAGAGGGAGATCTACCCTTCAAGTATCGAGATGCCTCCGGGCTTGCTCTCGAGGATCCTGCACCGGCAAAATAACCCCGGCGGGAAGCTCTGGCTTCCAAAGCTTCATCTATGGGGTTACAGGTTGACATCGATGGCACGGTCTCGACCGATCACCTGTTGCTATGTTCTGGGGTACCGGTGGTTTCCACTGGTACCGACATCCAGACATTGGTTGCGTCGATGGATCAGAATATTCTGACCATGCAGCGTGCCATTACGGCATTCATACAAGCTGCGACGCCTCCGGTACCGCAACAAACTCCGTTGTCGGTACCGGTTCCGGCACCGGCACCGATTGCATCGACATCGGCTTCAGTGTCGACTGCAGCGGTACCCTGTTCTGTGATGTCCATCGGTACCGATCACTCCCGATGTCGATACCACTCGGTACGCGTATCGGGCTCTGCAGGAGCATCCAGATAGGCGATACTTCGATTCCTCCAAAGACTCTGATGAATCAGAGGCTTCTGTCGAAGCATCGGTAATCCTTCTTCAGGAGCCCTCTAATCCAAAAAGAAGAATGTCTCCTCCAGAAGACTTGTCTTTTCAAGACTTCATTAGGGAAGTGGCCAGGGGCCTCTCCATTTCAGTGGCCCCTGAATCAGAGCCTAGAGCCAAGAAATTGGATATTTTACAATATCCTAAGGCTCCTAAAGAGGCAGCTACTTTACCAATTCATGAGATCCTTTATGATCACATGTTGGGCATATGGGAGACACCTCTCACTATCTCCCCTCATTCTCGTAGGTTGGACACCATGTACCGTGTTCCTCCTTGTCCTGGCTTTCATAAGACTCAGCTTCCTCACCACTCTATTGTGGTGGAGTCTGCTATGAAGAAGATAAAGAGTGCAAAAAGACACTCATCTTATCCTCCAGGAAGAGAATGCAGAACCTTGGATGCTTTTGGCCGGAGAATTTTCCAGGCCAATATGCTTGTTGCCAGAATCAACTCCTATAGTCTCTATATGGGGATGTTTCTAAAGGAAGTTACAGATCATCTGCAAACTTTATCTCCTTTTATCTCAGAAGATAAAAGGGAAGAGTTTCTCACCTGGCTTAAACATACCCAGGATGTTTCCAAATTTTCCAACCGTGCAGCCTTTGACTCTTTTGAGTGTGCCAGCAGAGCCTCGGCTATTGCCATAGGTGCACTCAGAGTTGCTTGGTTACAAGCTTCTGATTTGGAACCCTAGGTCCAGGATGGATTAGGAAATCTTCCTTGTACAGGTGAAAACCTTTTTGGCAAGGATTGGCAAGCAAAGGCCACGCAGATGGATGCTGAGAATTCTGCCTTAGATAGACTTTCAAAGTCTACTTCTGCTCCTGTTAGAAAAAGGTTATTCAAAAAGGCTTTCTTTCCCAAAAAGGGGAAATATTATCC
The DNA here is from genome assembly GCA_033557465.1 of Ichthyophis bannanicus. NCBI lineage: Eukaryota > Metazoa > Chordata > Amphibia > Gymnophiona > Ichthyophiidae > Ichthyophis > Ichthyophis bannanicus. The sequence goes on along the minus strand of CM066041.1, from coordinate 201,790,516 downwards.
TGTTTATGGTCAGCAGGCATCTTCTGCAGGTCGTTTTGCTGCAAAGCGTCAGCAACAACCTAAGCAAGCCAAGCCTAAGGCTGCAAGGACTGCTACGGCCCAACAGCCTCAGCTTCCTCAGGGCCTTTGACTTACATCTAGAGAACTTAGCCTTTCTGGCTCTAGAAGAACCAGAGCCTCTCACCATTCCAGGAAGGTCAGCCCACTTTGCTCCCAGATGGGAACAAGTCACGGCAGAGCAATGGACCCCCTCCATCATAAGGGGAGGGGTACAAGCTTCATTTCTTCAACCTTCCTCCTCACACCATGGTGAGACAGTTCAATTCTCCAACATCTCTCCTCGACCTTCTGGGTCAGGAGATTGCTACCCTTCTTGCCCAAAGGGCAATAGAAGAAGTACCCCTTCTTCAACAGGGCTCAGGGTTCTACTCCCCCTATTTTCTTATCCCAAAGAAAACAGGGGGCTACAGACCCATATTAGATCTCAGAGAATTGAACAAGATGATTTCTCTCGGTGCTCTCCTTCCATACCTTCAGAGTCAGGATTTGCTTTGTTCTCTAGATCTCAAGGATGCATACACCCATATCCTCATCCATTCAACACACAGAAGGTTCCTTCGGTTCCTTTATCAAGGAAAACACTACCAATACAGAGTGCTTCCTTTCGGTCTGGCCTCTGCTCCAAGAGTGTTCACAAAATGCATGGCAGTAGTAGCTGCATTTCTACGCACTTTAGGAATATTTGTATTCCCATATCTGGATGACTGGCTCATCCGAGCTCCGTCCCAGTCAGAGGCCCAGACTTCCCTAGCCTGCACAAGGCGTGTTCTTCAGTATCTGGGACTTGTAATAAACATCCCAAAATCCCATCTCACCCCTACTCAGTCACTAGAGTTCATAGGGGCCTTGCTGGATACCACAGCTGCAAGGGCCTATCTTCCCCAGGCTCGTTGCCTACGCTTGGTGCAGTTAGCCTCACAAATTCAGTTAAAGTCCCATTTAACTGCTCGAGAAATGTTACAACTGTTAGGCCACATGGCATCCACCGTGCATGTGGTTCCTTACGCTCGCCTTCACATGAGGGCAGCTCAGTGGACTCTGTCCACCCAATGGACCCAGGCATCAGGGTGCCTGTCAGACAAATTAGCAACCTCCAGTCGCCTCTTCTGGTCTCTCCAGTGGTGGAGGTCCACTCTGTTCATAAAATACTATTCCAGTCACCTCCCCCACAGTCAATCCCAACATAATACACAGCTCCACCAAGATTCACGCTTAACATAACCTCAACTAGAAAACTTGCCAGCCTGATACTCCTCCTGTTACCTATCCACTTCCATATTACAATGCCTGATTTGATGTCAATTTATTTACATAACAATGTACATAGTGTATCCCTGTTCATCCAAGTTTGTACCCCTTGTTTATTGTAAACTCAATGTACATAGTTTATCCTTGCACAGTGGGGGAACGTGATGTGTCCAAGGAAGAACAAAACAATCATCTAATATTGAAAAGAGGCGTTTTATTCACAAACCAAAAGTTGGTGCCCACCCTTTTGGTTTGTGAATAAAACGCCTCTTTTCAATATTAGATGATTGTTTTGTTCTTCCTTGGACACATCACGTTCCCCCACTGTGTATTGTGCCTGACGTGATTGGTTGCTCTTAGTTGGACCCATAGTTTATCCTTGTTCATCCAAGTTTTGTATCCCTTGTTTATTGTAAACTCAATGTAACCGGTTACATTGATTTTGTTCAAATGTAAACCGCACTGATTGAAATAGCGCGGTATATAAAAAATGCAAATAAATAAATAAATAAAATCTGTTGCTGGGGTCCCCATTTCAACAATCTCTACCCCAAGCAACCCTTACAACAGATGCTTCTCCAAAGGGTTGGGGAGCTCATCTACAAGATCTCTCCACCCAGGGCATCTGGTCTCCACAAGAGACATCTCTACATATCAACCTCTTGGAGCTCAGAGCAATTCTTCTAGCTCTGAGTCTTCCACACCCTGCTCAGCTACAAGACAGTCCTCATCCACACGGACAACCAAGTAGCCATGTTCTACTACGTGAACAAGCAGGGCGGGACTGGCTCTCTGTCGCTTTGCAACGAAGCTTTGAGATTGTGGGCCTTCGCCAGAGAGCATCAAATTCATCTCGTGGCAGTGTATCTTCCAGGGGTTCAAAGCTCTTGGGCAGACAGACTCAGTCGAGTTCTGCTTCCACACGAATGGTCCCTCCATGGGGACCAGATAGCCAGATCTTCCGAATTTGGGGAACCCCAGACATAGACCTGTTTGCAAGTCCGTGGAATGCCAAACTTCCCCGGTTCTGTTCCAGGATTCCGTGTCAGGGAGTTCAGGCCAGGGATGCCTTCCTCCTTCATTGGGGGCACGACTTCCTCTATGCCTTTCCACCCATTCCCCTAATTCCCAAGACACTGTTCAAACTTCAGAGAGACACGGGATCTATGATCCTCATAGCACCACATTGGCCACGCCAGGTGTGGTACTCTCTACTTCTACATCTCTCTCAAGCTTCCTCCCTGGACTTGGGATCTGCTCCAGACCACCTGTCCCAGGAGGAGGGAACGTTGTGGCACCCAAATCCCCAGTCTCTTCATCTCAGAGCCTGGTTGCTGAAGGCCTAGACCTTCAAGATTTGCATCTTTCTCAGCAGGTGAAGGATATCCTTCATGCTTCCTGAAAGCCTTCCACTAGACGTTCCTATGGTTTTAAATGGACTCACAACCTTGGAGATCTCCCTGGCATCTCTAGCTGGGGAGTCCCCATATGTGAAGACTCATTCCTGCTTGTTCCTGGAGATAGCACAGTTACTTACCTGTAACAGGTGATCTCTGGGAACAGCAGGAATAGGTCTTCACAACCCACCCACCTCCCTTAGGAGTTATATCTCGCTATCTATCTTTTCTTTCCTCTCTCTCTCTTTGTCTCAGCTTAAAACTCGAACTGGAGAAAGTCGGTTGGGAAAGGCGGGAAGGCAGCGCGCAGACGCTGTGGGATGCTCCCAAAAGCTTTCTTTCTGGACGCTGGGGAGCATTCCCGCGCAGGCTCCATCGGTACCGACGATACCCATATGTGAAGACTTATTCCTGCTGTTCCCAGAGATCACCTGTTATAGGTAAGTAACTGTGCTTTCAGTACAGAGTACTTGCATTTGGCCTAACTTCTGCCCCCAGGGTTTTCACCAAATGCCTGGCGGTGGTGGCGGCGGCCTATCTCAGAAATCATGGAATCTTCGTCTTCCCATACCTAGACGATTGGCTCATCAGAGGTCAGTCTCTCCAGGAGGCCAGACAAGCCACTCTTCGCACTGTCTCTCTTCTTCAGCATCTGGGCTTTGTCATCAACTACGCAAAGTCCACTTTGCTCCCCTCACAGAACCTAGAGTTTATAGGGGCAAGGTTAGACACCCTGCAGGCAAGAGCTTACTTGCCCGAGGACAGGGCCCACAGGCTGATGGACTTGACCAGCAAGTTCCAAAGCAATTCTCAGGTCTCCGCCAGACACTTCCTGCGGCTCTTGGGTCACATGGCATCAATGGTACATGTGACCCCCGAATGCCCGTCTGCACATGCGGGCAGCTCAGTGGTGCCTCAGAGCTCAGTGGGCGCAAGCCACAGGTCATCTCCGAGACAGAGTAAAGGTGTCCAAACCGCTCTTGGACTCCTTACAGTGGTGGCTACATCTCCCAAACCTTCTCAGGGGGGGGGTACACTTTCAGGCCCCAGCACACACACGGGTGCTGACGACCGATGCTTCCTTAAAGGGCTGGGGTGCACATTGCCAGGGCAGGTGCACTCAAGGCCTCTGGTCTCCTCGGGAGGCCACACAGCAGATCATTCTTTTGGAGCTGCGGGCAATCCGCTTGGCTCTACAGACTTTTTCTCATGCCAGACAGCGACAGACAGACAATCAGGTGGCAATGTTCTATGTGAACAAGCAAGGGGGCACAGGAGGCGCAGGCCCTTTGCTCCTTTGCAGTCAAACAAGGCATGTTTCTCAAAGCAGTTTATCTACCTGGTCAGGAGAACTTCTTGGCAGACAAACTAAGCAGGATTCTCCAGCCTCACGAATGGCAGTTGAATCCACTGGTGGGTGAGCAGATCTTTCTACGATGGGGGCTTCCATCCATCCATCTCTTTGCAAGTCCACTGAACCATCAGCTGCCCAGGTTCTGCTCCAGACAGCCGCATACCCTGAGAATGGCAGCAGATGTGTTTCTGATCTCTTGGTTTACGGGCCTCCTGTATGCGTTTCCTCCCACGCCCCTGGTGGCCTGAGCTCTGTTCAAGATTCTACGGGAAGAGGCGTCTGTCATTCTGGTAGCCCCCACATGGTCGAGGCAGCCGTGGTTTCCACTTCTTCTGCAGTTGGCAGTGGAAACTCCATTCCCTCTGGGGTTGCAGCCTGATCTCTTGTCTCAGGATCAGGGTTCCCTTCTGCACCCCAATCTCAGATCCTTCAATCTGATGGCCTGGCTGCTGAAAGGATAATGCTAGCTCCCTTACTTCTACCTAGGGAAGTTGAGGAGGTGGTCTTGGCCTCGAGGAGGCAATCCACCAGAAAGTCCTATGCATTCAAGTGGCGCAGGTTCTCAGTGTGGTGTGCTCAGCACAAAGAAGATCCTTTCTCCTGCCTTGTGCCAGTAGTGCTACAATACCTACTTCACCTGTCTTAAGTCCAACTCTGTTCGGGTTCACCTCAGTACTCTTTCAGCACACCACTCACCGGTGGAGGGACAGTCTCTGTCTGTTCACCCCTTGGTGTCCCGCTTCCTCAGAGGCCTGCTTTTGCTCAAGCCTCCGATTCGTCCACTTGCCACTGAGTGGGATTTGAACGTGGTCTTGAAACAACTTACTCGCCCACCGTTTGAGCCAATGGCTACTTGCCATTTGCGCTTCCTTTCTTGGAAGGCGCTCTTCCTGGTAGCTCTTACCTCGGCCAGACGTGTGAGTGAACTACAAGCTCTGGTTTCTGAAAGACCGTACACACGGTTCTATAGTAACAGGGTGGTCCTGCGGACTCATCCGAAGTTCCTTCCAAAAGTTGTCTCCTCTTTCCACCTCAACCAGGAAGTGGTTCTTCCGACATTCTTTCCCAGGCCGCATACCAGCCGGGCTGAGACAGTCTTGTATACTCTGGACTGTAAGAGGGCGTTGTCCTTTTACATTGAATGTACGCGGGGGCATCGAAGGGCTACTCAGCTCTTCATCTCCTTTGGCCCTAATAAATTGGGGTTACCTGTCTCCAAGCGTACGTTGTCCACTTGGGTAGCAGATTGTATCGCCTGGGCGTACAAGGCAGCCGACCTTCCCTTGCAGTCACGGCCCACCGTTTCAGGGCGAAAGCCGCGTCAGTAGCTCATCTCCGCTCTGTTCCGTTGACAGACAGACATCTGCCGGGCCGCTACTTGGTCTTCAAGCCAGACTTTTGCAGCCCACTACTGCCTCAAGAGAGAGTCCTGAAGGGACAGTGCTTTCGGACAGGCGGTTCTCCGTAATCTTTGAGGTTTAGGAAACTCCTACCCTCTGGCCCTTGTGTTGGGCTACCGTACGGGGGCGTTCTCAGAGGATATTCTTATCACAGATGCTGAGGCTCTTGAGAGGGAGCCATTTTTTCAGCTTTGGGTTTCCGGTAGCTGCCATCTTGTTCAGTCTGACGACATAGCTAAAAGACAGGAAAAATAAAAATAAAGTATACGACTGTAACTCCAGGGGAGGAGGGAGGGTTGTGAGGACTGACTTCCTGCTTGGTCCTGGAGAAAGAGTAGTTACTCACCTGTAACAGGTGTTCTCCAGGAGCATCAGGAATCAGTCCTCACAACCCTCCCTCCTCCCCTGGAGTTGCAGTCGTATACTTTATTTTTATTTTTCCTTTCTTTTAGCTATGTCGTCAGACTGAACAAGATGGCACCCTTGGGCGGGAAGGGGACCGCGCAGGCGCGCTGCATTCCCAAAGGCTTTCTTTGAAAACTGGGGAAATGCTCCGCACGGGGGCTCCATCGGCGCCAACGTCACCCATATGTGAGGACTGATTCCTGCTGCTCCTGGAGAACACCTGTTACAGGTGAGTAACTACTCTTTCCTCAGTATGCCCCCTCCTACAATGGTAAGACAGTTCAATTCTCAGACCTCTCTCAACGACCAGCTAGGTCAAGAGGTCACTGTGCTCCTTGCTGAAGGGGCAATAGAAGAGGTACCTATTCCCCAACAGGGTACAGGGTTTTACTCCCCCTATTTCCTTATTCCAAAGAAAACAGGAGGACACAGACCCATTTTAGACCTCAGAGAATTGAACAAATTCCTTTTCAAAGAGAAGTTCAAAATGATTTCTCTAGGAACTCTGCTGCCATACCTTCAGAGTCAGGATTGGCTTTGTTCTCTAGATCTCAAGGATGCGTACACTCATGTTCTCATCCATCCAACTCACAAAAAGTTCCTTCGCTTTCTGTTTCAAGGGAAGCACTACCAATACAGGTTTCTTCCCTTTGGCCTGTCCTCTGCACCAAGGGTGTTCACAAAATGTATGGCTGTGGTGGCAGCATTTCTCCGCACCTTGGGAATATTCTTCTTCCCTTACTTGGACGACTGGCTCATTCGAGCCCTTTCAGAGCCAGAGGCCAGGGTTGCTCTCTCTTGCACAATGCGCATCCTTCAGTATTTGGGACTTGTCATAAACTTCCCAAAATCCAACCTTGCTCCCACTCAGTCCCTAGAGTTTATAGGAGCTCTGCTGGATACCAGACAGACAAGGGCCTACCTTCCACAGCCCTGCTGCCTTCGCATTGTGCAGTTAGCTTCCCAAGCAGTGCTAAAACCTCACCTAACTGCTCGGGAAATGTTGCAGTTGCTAGGCCACCTGGCATCCACCGTGCATGTGTTTCCTTATGCTCGCCTCTATATGAGGGCAGCCCAGTGGACTTTATCCACTCAGTGGACTCAGGCATCAGGTTACCTGTCAGACAAAATAGCAAACTCAGATCGCCTTATTTTGTCCCTCCAATGGTGGCAGTCAGCCCAAAACCTTTTGGTGGGGTCTCCTTTTCAGCAAACTCCACCCCAAGGCACTCTAACAACAGATTCTTCACAGGTGGATTGGGGAGCCCACCTGCAAGGCCTCTCTACCCAGGATACTTGGACTCCACAGGAGGCCTATCTACACATCAATCTCCTGGAACTCAGAGCAATCTTCCTTGCTCTTCAAGTATTCCACACCCTGCTCAGCTACAAGACAGTCCTAGTTCAAGCGGACAATCAAGTAGCCATGTTCTATGTGAACAAGCAGGGCGGAACAGGCTCTCTGTTGCTCTGCAACGAAGCTTTGCGACTATGGGCCCTCGCCAGAGAGCACCAGATTCATCTCCTTGCGATGTATCTTCCAGGCATTCAAAACTCTTGGGCAGACAGACTCAGTCGAGTTCTGCTTCCACACGAATGGTCTCTCCATGCAGACCAGGTGGCCAGAGATTTTCAAATTTGGGGAACCCTGGACATAGACCTCTTTGCAAGTCCGCTGAATTCCAAACTTCCCCGGTTCTGTTCCAGAATTCCAGCTCAGGGTTGTCGGGCCAGGGATGCTTTCCTCCTCCATTGGGGTCAGGACTTCCTGTATACCTTTCCACCCATTCCCCTAATTCCCAAAACCCTGTTCAAGCTTCAGAGAGACAGAGGTCATATGATTCTCATAGTTCTACATTGGCCGCGGCAAATGTGGTACCCTCTGCTCCTACATCTCTCTCATACTCCGCCTCTGGAGTTAGGATCTGCTCCAAGTCTCCTTTCTCAAGAGGACAGGATGTTGTGGTCTTGAAGTACTAGAAAGGGGGACTGTTACTTCTGGAGAGAAATCTGCAACTGTGAGTATATACTTCTGGTAATTTTCTAAAAAGAATTCTTTGTATTAAAGCTACTTAATCTGTGAACCCACTGTTTTTTTGTTGGATCAGTTAGGGCCTAGTAGCAGCTAAGAGCTATAATTTAAATCAAATCAGAATTTAGCTTTCCTCAGCAGCACAAGACAGGGTACTGTATAGCAGCCCTCTTTTAATAAGTGTTATTCCCCTCCCTCCCTCCCCACACCCACCCTCCCCTGGGATAATCGTAGCTTTATAGGTACTTACACATCTTAAAAGACAGGAGGTGCTTTCAGGTGAAGCTCATTACCCAAATCAGTCATACACTAAGGACCTGAGATTAATTAAGCTTCAGGTGAACAAGGTATATTAAACGTATTAGGTACAGTTTTATTGGTATAAATACCCATAGCAACCCCTAGTAAGTAAGAACTTAAAGATCTAGACACAAACTTAAAACTAAGATGCAGACAGCAGTCCAGCAGCGGGATGGGGGCTTTCCAGTCTTTTGCATTGAGTGTCACATGTATGATTTTCTCCCAGTTGGTGAGAGGTCTTACGTGTGCACTAGGTGCAAGGAGCTCTTTTCTCTCAGGGAACAAGTCCGTTCTCTAGAGGCTAAAGTAGCAGACTTGGAAAACATAAGACAGACAGAGGTACATAGACGAGACCTACAGGGATATAGTCATGAAGTCCCACCTCCAGTCTGGCAGCACCCCTGTTGCCATGGAGGAGAGAGGTCACGTGACAGGAGAGCATCACCCTGGTGTGGCAGGAAGTGATCCTGTAACTAGGACCTGTCCTCCAGGTGATGTAAAACCCTCTCGTACCGAGGAAGTTTCTCCAGGGCCATATGCCCATGAGGGAAGGGTTAGGACAGCCGTTATAGTTGGTGATTCGATCATTAGGCATGTAGATATCTGGGTGGCTGGTGGACGTGAGGATCACCTGGTAACATGCCTGCCTGGTGCGAAGTTAGCGGACCTCACGCGCCACCTAGATAAGGTCTTAGATAGTGCTGGGGAGGAGTCTGCTGTCTTGGTACATGTCGGTACCAATGACATAGGAAAATGTGGTAGGGAGGTTCTGGAGGCAAAATTTAGGCTTTTAGGTAGGAAGTTGAAATCCAGAACTTCCAGGGTAGCATTCTCCGAAATGCTTCCTGTTCCACGCGCAGGACCCAAAAGGCAGGCAGAGCTCCGGAGTCTCAATGCGTGGATGAGACAATGGTGCAGAGATGAGGGTTTTGGATTTGTTAGGAACTGGGGAACATTCTGGGGAAAGGAGCGGCTCTTCCGAAGGGATGGGCTTCACCTTAACCGGGATGGAAGCAGGCTGCTGGCATTAACCTTTAAAAAGGAGATAGAGCAGCTTTTAAACTAGATACTAGGGGAAAGCCGACAGTCGCCCAAGAGCGGATGATTCGGAAGAATGTATCCTTGAAGGATACTACCAAAAGCAGAGAGGTTCCACAAAAGAGTAAAGTAGCCCAAATGCCCTCAAGTATGGAGCAGGCAGAGCTTAAAGATCCCAATTTACCCATGTCTAACAATAGCCAAATTAACATGAATAAAATACATTCTCTAAAATGCTTGTATGCAAATGCTAGAAGTCTAAAGAATAAGATGGGAGAGTTAGAATATATAGCACTAAATGAAAGGTTAGATATGATTGGAATATCAGAGACATGGTGGAAGGAGGACAACCAGTGGGACACTGTGAGGAGGATACCTGGGTACAAACTATATCGTAATGATAGAGCTGATCAAATTGGTGGAGGGGTTGCGCTCTGTGTTAGAGAGGGCATTGACTCAGAAAGGATTAAAGTTTTGCAGGAAACATAATCTGCTGTAGAATCTATATGGATTGAAATTCCATATAAAAGGGGGAAGGCAATGGCAGTGGGGGTGTACTATCGAGCACCTAGCCAGAATGACCAAATGGATGATGAAATGCTCAAAGAAATCAAGGAAGCTAACAAAAGTTACAGCACAGTAATAATAATGGGTGATTTCAATTACCCCGGTATCGACTGGGTCAGTGTCACGTCAGGACATGCTAGGGAGATAAAGTTCCTAGATGAAATAAATGACTGCTTCTTGGAGCAGCTGGTTCATGAACCGACCAGAGGGGAAGCCATATTAGACCTAGTCCTTTGTGGAACACCAGATCTAGTGCAAGAGATAAGGGTGTTGGGGCCACTTGGCAATAATGATCATAGCATGATCGCCTTTGATTTAATTAGTGGAGGAGGGATAGTAAGGAAATCCACAGTACTACCTTTTAACTTTCGAAAGGGAGACTATGATAAAATGAGGAAAACAGTTAAGAAAAAACTAAAAGGAGCAGTTGCGAAGGTTAAAGACGTACATCAAGCTTGGGTGTTGTTGAAAAATACTATCTTGGAAGCCCAGACCAGCTGTATTCCACGCTTTAAGAAAAGTGGAAGGAAGTCCAAAAAACTGCCAGCATGGTTTAAAGAGTGAGGTCAGAGAGGCTGTTGCCAAAAAAACATCTTTCAGGAAATGGAAAAAAGAGCCAAACGACGAAACCTGGAAACAGCGCAAGCACTGGCAAGTCAAATGCAAGGCATTGATAAGACAGGCAAAGAGAGAATTTGAGAAGAATCTTGCTGTGGAAGCAAAAACGCGAAATAATGACCTTTTCAAGTACATTCGTAGCAAAAAAACCTGTGAGAGAGTCAGTTGGTCCATTAGATGATAAAGGGGTTAAAGGAGCACTAAGAGGCGACAAGGCGATAGCGGAGAGACTGAATGAATTCTTTGCTTCGGTCTTTACTGAGGAAGATGTAGGGATATTACCCATGACTGAAGTGGTATTTAAAGGTGCGGAAGAATTGAAGGAAATATCGATACATCGGGAAGATGTCTTACAACTATTAGATAAACTGAAGAGTAGCAAATCACCTGGGCCGGATGGTATACATCCAAGGGTGTTGAAAGAACTGAAATATGAGATTTCTGAACTATCAGTAATCTGTGAACTATCATTAAAATCATCTCTAATACCTGAAGATTGGAGGATCGCCAATGTAACACCAATTTTTAAAAAGGGTTCCAGGGGTGATCCGGGAAACTACAGACCGGTGAGCCTGATGTCAGTACCGGGAAAAATGGTAGAAACCATCATAAAGAATAAAATTACTTAGCATGTAGATAGTGACAACCCAATGGGAGACAGCCAACATGGCTTTAGACAAGGAAGATCTTGTCTTACTAATCTGTTATGTTTTTTTGAAGGAGTGAATAAACAGGTGGACAAAGGTGAGTCAGTTGATATTGTGTATCTGGACTTTCAGAAAGCCTTTGGCAAGGTCCCTCATCAGAGACTTTTGGCAAAACTAAAGAGTCATGGGATAGGAGGCAGTGTACTATTGTGGATCAGGAACTGGTTAAAAGATAGCAGAGGGTAGGGCTAAATGGCCAATTTTCCCAATGGAGAAAGGTGAATAGTGGTGTACCCCAGGGATCTGTGCTGGGTCCGCTGCTTTTTGACATATTCATAAATGACCTGGAAAGTGGAATAACGAGTGAGGTTATCAAATTTGCAGATGACACAAAACTATTTAAAGTTGTTAAAACCCAAGAGGATTGTGAAAAATTGCAAGAGGATCTTGATAAATTGGAAGACTGAGCATCAAAATGGTAGATGAAATTTAATGTGGACAAGTGCAAGGTTATGCACCTAGGGAAGAACAACCCAAACTATGGTTCCACGATGCAAGGTTCCACATTAGGAACCACCACCCAGGAAAAAGATTTAGGCGTCATTGTGGATACCATGTTAAAACCCTCGGCCCAGTGTGCAGCGGCGGCCAAGAGTGTAAATAGAATGCTAGGTATGATAAGGAAAGGAATGGAAAATAAAACAAAAGATATTATAATGCCTCTATATCGTTCCATGGTGAGACCGCACCTTGAATACTGTGTGCAATTCTGGTCGCCGTATCTTAAAAAGGATATAGCGATTTTAGAAAAGGTACAGAGAAGAGCCACCAAAATGGTAAAGGGGATGGAAGGATACTCCTATGAAGAAAGGCTAAAAAGGTTAGGGCTCTTTAACCTGGAAAAGAGACGGCTGAGGGGAGATATGATAGAAGTCTATAAATTAATGAACGGAGTGGAACGGGTAAACGTAGATCGATTGTTTACCTTATCAGATTATAGAAAGACTAGGGGACATGCAATGAAGCTACAGCGTAAACTATTTAAGACTAATAAAAGAAAATATTTTTTCACTCAACGTGTAATCAAACTCTGGAATTTGTTACCGGAGGATGTAGTAAAGGCTGTTAGTGTAGCTGGGTTTAAAAAAGGTTTGGACAAGTTCCTGGAGGAAAGGTCCATAAACCATTATTAAGAAGTGACCGAAGATATCAATGCTTGACCCAGTACAAGGATTGTGGAACTTGTGGCTCTTGGGGAAACTGCTAGGTACATATGACCTAGATTGGCCACTGTTGGAAACAGAATACTGGGCTTGATGGACCTTGGTCTGACCCAGTATGGCATATCTTATGTTCTTATGTAAACCCCAGTCTCTGCATCTCCGGGCCCGTTTGCTGAAAGCCTAGAACTTCACGGTCTTAACATTTCCCAGCAGGTAAAGGATATCCTTTATGCTTCCAGGAAGCCTTCCACAAGATGCTCTTATGCATTTAAGTGGAAAAAGTTTACCATATGGTGCTTGCAGAAGGGTCTTAACCCTCTTGTGATACCTCTGGAATCATTAGTGGAGTATCTCCTTCATATATCAAATGCAGGACTTTAAGACCAATTCGCTGAGAGTTCATTTGAGTGCTATTGCAGCTTCTTTCAAGCCTCTAAATGGACAACCTATTTCCTCTTATCCTCTCATAGCGAGATCTATGAGAGGCCTTCTTTTAACTAAGCCTCCCATTAAGCCACCACCGGTGGCATGGGACTTAAATCTGGTTCTTGGGCAGCTCATGAAACCGCCCTTTGAACCATTAGCCACTACCTCTTTGAAATTCTTTTCCTGGAAGGTCATCTTTCTCATTGCAATTACATCAGCACATCAGCACATCGCATTAGTGAATTGCAAGTGTTAGTGGCTGATCCTCCTTATACAAGGTTCCATCATGATAAGGTAGTCCTTAGGACTCATCCACACTTTATGCCAAAGGTGGTGTCACCTTTTCATTTAAACAAAGCGGTTTACCTTCCTGTATTCTTTCCAAGGCCTCACGCCTCAAATGCAGAAAGGAATCTTCATACTTTGGACTGTAAAATAGCTTTGGCCTTTTACTTGCAAAGGACACAGCAACATAGAAAGTCCTCTCAACTCTTTGTTGCTTTTGATCCTAGTCATCTGGGACTTCCAGTCTCCAAAAGAACACTGTCCAGCTGGATTGCACAGTGTATCTTTGCCTATGAGAGTAAAAACCTTCCTCTTGAAGGCCATGTCACAGCTCACAATGTGAGAGCCATGGCAGCTTCTATGGCTTATCTTCACTCTGTGTCTATGTACGACATCTATTGAGTAGCTACTTGGGCTTCGGTTCATACCTTCACAGCCCATTACTGCTTAGACAAGGACTCCCGCTGGGATGCCTTGTTTGGTCAGGCTTCATCACCTGTTCCATACTTAATCAACTCCTACCCACCATCCCTGGTAGGATGCCAGAGATCCATGAGGGGAGGTGGAGCCCTTTCACAGGGGCACACAACTTCTGGGGCTTTCTCCCTGGCATCTGCAGCTAGGGAGTCCCCATATTTGAATACTACATTCCTGCTTGTTCCTGGAGATAGCATAGTTACTCACCTGTAACAGGTGATCTCCGGGAAAAGCAGGAATTTAGTCTTCACAACCCACCCACCTCCCCTAAGAGTTGTATCTCTCTCTCTCTCTCTCTCTTTCTCTCAGCTTTAAACTCAACTGGAGAGGGACAGTTGGGAAAGGCAGGAAGGGAGCACGCAGGTGCTGTGGGATGCTCCCAAAAGCTTTCCTATTGGACGCTGGGGAGCGTTCCTGCGCAGGCTCCGTCAGTACCGACGATACCCATATGTGAAGACTAAATTTCTGCTGTTCCCGGAGATCACCTGTTACAGGTGAGTAACTATGCTTTATTCGGTGTAGACTCCAACTTTGATCCGTCAAAAATAAGTACTGTGAACTACAAGGATAAACTGTTCGGCTCCTCAAAGTCAATGTATTCAGGAAAATCCATAGCCATCATTCCCTTGACTGGGGAGAGAAGTCTTTGGGGGTTCTGCTGTATGTTTCTGTTTTGTTGGGGGAAGTCTTTCCATTTAGCCCTCATAAGTTGTAGTTGTTTTTGTGCAGCTACTTCTGTTGTGGTTGGTGGAAGTTGGTTTCACTTTTCGTGGGCCTTCGTTTTCAGCCATTCGCTTCCTCCTCCTGTGTCTTTATTTTTCTGCCATCAGCTTGTTTTTGGGTTCTGGTTTCTGACAAATGGGGTTGTCTGTTTCATGGTCAGGTTTGTAGCTTAGTTCTGCGGCATTTAATTTGGTCTGCACACATTGCATTTGCATTATCGGTGTGGATGTAAAAAGAAAAAGAAGGAAAAAACCCAAGAAAACTGAAGCAACAGCACAGCTGTTTCAGCGCCCTGCGTTGCTCTCTCGGGCGGGAGGCTTTTTTCCTTTCCTTTCCTCTCTTCTGTAACAGGGTGTTTTCCAGCTGTTCAGTAACAGTTTGGATTGAAGGATAAAGAGAAAAACGATGAATGTCAGTATTGGTTTATTCCTTATTCTTGCTCCTTGGTACTCTGCATCCATGGGGAGTGCACAGAAGTTTTCATTTCCCTTTTGTTGGATACAGTCTTTCTTGGGCAGTCAGTTGCTCTGGCAGCTTCATTTCCAACGATATGGACAAAGTTTTCCCTTACTGTGTATGGGGGAAAAAAAAGGAAAGGGGGTAACCGGGGGAGGGGGGCTAAAAAGACTTGATGTCTTGCATCTCTGAGGTATTAGGTCTTGGTTTTGGCTTCAAATAGTGGGTCGGCAGCCCTTCAAGGAGTTTGGTATTTTTAGACTTTTCTCACTGTTTTGCTCCCTCTGGTTACACTCTGGGTCAGTGGCTAAATGATTCAAGATTATCTCCTCAATGTTTTCCCCTCGGTCTAGTAGTGTTTTCTTGGCTAATTGTGGGGGGTCAGTTCAGACTGCTAGCCTTTTGGCTGTCTGGTGGACAGTGGTTCTATATGGTGAAAATTTGCCACTCTTGGCATGCTTAATGTGATGGTGCAACCCTATCTTTCTGGCTGCTTGGAAGTATGACCTGGACAGGGGATCTTTTGACTTCATTTTTTGTTTTCTGAGGTAAGCACAGATGATGTTTTTTGTTAGTTCCTGGTTATCTCTGCTGTGATCCTGCCTCCTTGGGGGTGTGAGTGACTTCACGTACTTTGCTTTCTGTTTGTTGTAGTCCTATAATGCCTTATGGCCTTGCCTTCGGGTTTTTAGCTTTCAAGTCTAGTGACTAGTGTCGGTAACTATAAGTAGCATAAGTCGAAATTCTTGGGATTCCTTGATGGATCTCCAGGTCTTTTCTTTCTAGGTTAGTATCTCTGGTGAAAATGCCAATCAATTTTGTTGTGTTGCTTGTTCCTGAAAGAGTCCCTATGGCTGAGCTGCCTCTTCTGCGTCCCAGATGGTTTTAGGCACCTTTACTGGTGGTTGGCCACCTTTGCTGTCCAGCAGGGCTTGGTTGTTACCAGGCTTTGTCTGCCTTGTTATTCTTGCTGAGGTTTCTGACAATATAGCCTATTATGGGTGTCGTCAGGTGCAATGGTGCGAGCTTGTGCCAAATTCACAAGGTAAGAAGGGATGTGGAATGTCTGTGGGGAAAAATAATAGAAAAAAGTTTCCTTATTCCTTCATTCGGATCTTTCAAGGCTGGTCTTGCGAGGTCATTTCTGAGGTTTTGCTTTTGCGAGCTGGTTTAGTTAGTGTTCTCATTTGTTTGGATACCTTTTTGCAGCTGCTTGAGGCCTCCTCAGTGGAGGAGTTGGGGGTAATAATGAGTACACTTGAGGACCTCTGTTTCTGTGCGGTCTTTTCAAGGTGACTGAGGCTGAGGTCTGCTTGTGCTGACTTATATGGGCAGGTGCCTTTCCCAGCTCTTGAGGTGTATTTTGGTCCCTTAAGATATATTTTTTGAATTAGGGGGTGCTGGTTTTAGGGGCTTTGCCTCTTGTTTTCTCCTGCTATGCACTGGCTCATGGAGGTATGCAGATTTTTCTCTTGGTTGCTTCAGCTGTTCTTGGTGCCAGCTCTTTGTCCTTCGGCATTTTGTTCAGTGTGATCTTTCCAATCTTTGTGGGGAAGCTTGTTTTTTACATTTGTTTTCTGTCTTATTTTGGTCTGTGGTTCGTGTCTTCAGGGCTGCTGTTTGTCATCTTAGCGATCAGCGTGGTTTCTGGTTGTCCCCAAAGAGGCAACATCTGTCTCAGTATGTTGGGAGATTGTCCAAAGGGGTGGCTCTGTTTCTTCTCCAGCTCACTAGAGTGCCGGGGGACAGTCTGCATGCCAGATCCTGTAGTGTTGAATGACAGCTTTCCTTGAACAGCTACGTTGCTGGTCTTGTCTGTTATGAGGTGTGAAGATGCCTTTACCCTCACAACTTTGATCCAGCGAGGAGCTATTTCCTGTGTTGGGATGAGCAAGGGGTGATTCTCCCGGTCATTTGTCTGCCTCCTACTTTTAGGTCACTGTGTTGTGATCTGTTGGGGCTGGCGTACAGTCCCTTAAACTAAATAAGTAAAGGGAGCGGGGCTCTTCCTTTGCAGCTGTTATCCTCTTGGTGCAAGATTGGTGATAATTGTAGATGCTGGGCTCACCTGTGGGGTTCTGCCAGTTGCACAGGTCCTCTGGTGGCCTTGCAGTAAAAAAGAAAAGTGAAGAATGCAGAGTTCCGGGACTCTTCAGAATCCTTGGTACCCAGGACGGGTATGCGAGTGCACCTGGAGATTCGGGCAGGCTCTCGTTGCCTTTGGGGAGGCCCATTCTTATCTGCTTGCAGTGAAAGATTTTAGGGCCTCTGGTGTGCAGTTAGCACTTTCATCCTCTGGTTTCTCCCTAGGTGATTAAGATTCCTAAACAGCAAGGATGTTGTGGGACAGCAAAGATATCTATGGCCCATATGTTGCTGCTGGTGTTTTTGGAGTACCTACTCAATAGTCTGCTGTCTCCACAGTGAGTTCTGGAGAGTGTATTTGCCTAATTGATGTTCATGGAGTCTGGTCTTTCCCTGTTGTGGGCAAACTGAAGGGCAGGTGTGCCTGGGCAGGCGGCATCCTAGAGTTGCATCAAATATCTTTTGTGGCCGTTCTGATGGGAGCACCTGGAAGACCTTAATGTAGGGCCAGGTTGCTGCTACATGCTGCCCTATTCCATCTCAATGCAGTGGTCATAGGGTTTGTGGTTAAGCTTAAGGTGAATTATATGGTTGCTCTGTGGATTCAGGAGGTACTTTGTGGTTTTGTTTTGCTTAGCACCTTCGGGTGGATGAAAATACGATAGGCGAGCCGGCATTCCTGGGCAGTTGTACACTTCCTTTTAGGTCTTCTTCGTGAGTTTTTCCAGCTTCACTGGCAGTGGATAGTTTCCTTGGTTGGGGGAGGGAGAGGAACTCTTTCTTCTTTGCCTCATTTACTGATGGTGCTATTGTTCAAATCTGTGGTCCCACTGCAGTTTGGTTTGCTGTGTTCTCCATACTCACTCTGAGGCAGAGCTGGCATGAGCTGTGCCTTTGGCTGTTTAAAAAAAAAAAAAGGGGGGGGGGGCAGAAAATAAAGAAAAACCAATAAGGTCTTGCTTGGCCTACCCCTTCTGGGGTCTTTAGCAATCACACTACAGCAGGGTGTTCAAATCCACTGCTATCCTGGTAGATCTGTGTGCTTTGTCGGTTCTGGCTCAATTAAAAGTTTATTATTGAGTAAAATGGAAGGGTAGCTTCAAGAGGCTGTTTCAACCTCACAGCTGATCTTCTGACAAAAAATATCTTCCACACACGCAAGCTTAAACTCATTAGGTTTTTATCAACTCTATTTTGTTTATATGATACTGAGTCAGTTGGCAATAGTGATCATAGCATGATCGCATTTGATTTAATAAATGGAATAAGGATGGCAAGGAAATTCACAGTACTACCTTTTAACTTTCAAAAGGAAGACTATGATAAAATGAGGAAAATAGTTAGAAAAACTAAGAGGAGCAAAGGTTAAAGATTTACATCAAGCATGGGTGTTTAAAATTACTATCTTAGAAGCACAGACTGGATATATTCCACGCTTTAAGAAAAATGGAAGGAAGGCCAAAAAACTGCCAGCCTGGTTTAAAGGTGAGGTCAGAGAGGCTGTTGTAGCCAAAAAAGCATCTTTCAGGAAATGGAAAAAGGAGCCAAATGACGAAAATGGGGAAACATAAGCACTGGTAAGTTTAGATGCAAGGCATTGATAAGGCAAGCAAAGAGAATTTGAAATAAAGCTTGCCGTGGAAGCAAAAATGCATAATAACTTTTTCAAGTACATTTGTAGCAAAAAACCTATGAGTGTCAGCTGGAGCATTAGATGATAGAGGGGTAAAAGGGGCGCTAAGGAAAGACAAGACCATAGCATAGAGATTGAATGTATTCTTTGCTTCGGTCTTTACTGAAGATGATGATGGGAAGTTAACCATGCCTGAAATAGTATTTAAAGGTGATATATCAGAAGAATCAAAAGAAATATCGATAAACTGATGGTTGCTTCAGATTTTTTTTATGTTGATGTTTAAGTTGTTTAGCCAGGTTGTGATTTCTTGAATGCAGGTAGATATTGTGGCATAGAAATATAGAAATATGACGACAGAAAAAGACCACATGGCCTATCTAGTCTGTCCTTCCACATCAACATAGTCTGTATGAGTCCTGTTGAATAGGGGTATGTGCCATGATGTCATCAGCATATATGACGTATCTTGTATTTGTTAAATATATTGCAAATAGGTTGAATATAGATGTTGAAGAGAAGAGCTGATAGTGATGAGCCTTGGGGAACTCCTTGAGTAGTTTTGAAGGGTGCTGAAGTGAGGTTCCCAGTATTTACTCTCTGCTGTCTGTCTTCTAGGTACAGTATGACTGAAACCATTTAATAGTAGAATCTTGAAGGCCCTTAGGCATGTCAATAAGATGTGATAGGGAGACTGTGTCGAAGGCTGATGAAATATATATAGATATTAATAGGAAGCCCTGCTTTATATTGTCTATTCCTTTGATTATGATGTTTAATAGATGTATGAGGAGTATCTCAACGCCATGTTTTGGTCGGAATCTGTGTTGGTGGGGGTCTAGTGGGGCAAATTCATCAATGTGATCTTGGCGTTGTCTCTGTACGATTTTTTTCAGTTATTTTAGCCAGGAGTGGGAGGCTGGATATAGGTCGGTAGGTTGAAGGGTCTGTGTTGGGTGATGTGGTTTTAGGAATGGGGTGTATGGTGGATTGTTTGAGTGCTATGAGTGCTTTTGGCATATAGCCCTGAGTTAGAGAGGTGCTTACTATTTTTTGGATGAATGTGTTCAGTTCTTCTTTAGTGGATTTAATACAAGTCACCGGGCAGGGGTCCAGTGGGGAAGCGAAAATTCACAACCAGTCATTCTCAACCACCAGGACAACACCCAGAGTACACCCATGTCACATTGACACAGCCACACCCACTAACACAACTGCTTAACCTGTAGACAGTAAATGTAAATAGCTAACTTGTAAATAGTTGCCAAAGCAATCTGGTCACTACCATATATCTGTGACTTGATTGCTCAGCCTGTACATAGTTACCCCCGTTGATCCCAGGTTACAACACCTGTTCAATGTAAGTACAGTGCATGTTCCACCTGCACTGTGCAAGTTAATGTTACCTGTAAACTGCGCTGATTCTAAAGAGCGTGGTATAAAAGAGACTTTAAATAAATAAATAAATACATAAAAAATTTAAGGCAGTGATGGTTTGTTCTATTTGTTTAGTTGATGGAATGCTGAAATTCTTCCATTAATTAGTAGTTGTGGAGTCATCTGAAGTTGGTGTCTCCGTAAGTGAGACGCTGTCATGGGGTGTAGTGGTACTGTACTTGGTTATTAGATAATCAGCGAAGGTTTGTGGGTGTATCTTGCAGTCACCTTTCATGGTTGAGTCATTTGTTAGGGTACGAGCAATGTTGAGTTCTTTAGGTTTATTGCAGGTTTTTAGTACGAAGTTTGTGTGGTATTGTTGTTTGTTTGATTATTAACTTATTGTAATCTTTTTGCATTTCCTGGTATTGTTTCAATGTAGATTCTGTTTTGTTACGTCTCCAACGACGTTCCAGTTTCCGTAATGTTCTTTTGGATTCTCTTATTGTGTTGGAGTACCATAGTGTAGATCTGAGCCTGTTTTTGTTGTGGTGTGCATTCATTCGAGGCGCGAGTTGTGATGCTGCCAGGATAGTGATATTCTCCAGGACCAAGCAGGAAGTCAGTCCTCACATATGGGTGACATCGATGTTGATGGGAGCCCTTGCGGAGCATTTCCCTAGCTTTCTATGAAAGCCTTTAGGAATACTGCACGCATGCGCGGTCCCCTTCCCGCCTAAAGGTGCCATCTTGCTCAGTCTTTCTTTTTCCGAGGAGTCCGTCGGACGTTCGTCCTAGTCACCCGGAGAAAAGTTAGATTTTTCTTGTGATTTTCTTCCAGTTTCATCGCGGTTTTTGTCTGGTTCGACGCCGGTTCCCCCTCCCGCCGGGTTCGGTACACCGGTATCGAGCCCGTCTTTCTTTTTTCGGTTTTTGCCCTTAGTGGCTGGCGTTCGCGCCCTTTTTCTCTTTTCCCCCAAATGCCTGGCAGTGGTGGCGGCCTACTTGAGGACCAGGGTATCTTTGTCTTCCCCTATCTGGATGACTGGCTCATCAGGGGTCAGACGTGCCAGGAGGCCAGGCAAGCCACCCTCTGCACTATTTCTCTACTTCAACACCTGGGGTTTGTCATAAATTTCGCAAAGTCCACTTTGCTCCCCTCCCAAAACTTGGAGTTCATAGGGGCAAGACTAGACTCTCTGCAGGCAAAAGCTTTCTTGCCAGAGGACAGAGCCCAAAGACTGATCAGCTTGGCAACCCAGTTTCTCAGCACCCATTACAGGAGACAATTGGGTCTTAAGCATAGTCCACAAGGGCTACCTGCTTCATTTTCATCAGTTGCCGCCTCCTTACTTCCCAGGAGAGCCTCCAAGGCCTCCTCTCCATACAGACCTCCTCCTTCAGGAGACCAGGCGGTGGAGCCTGTGCCTTCCCACCTACAAGGTCACGGTTTCTACTCCAGGTACTTCCTCGTACCAAAGAGGACCGGAGGCCTCAGACCTATTCTTGACCTCAGAAATCTCAACAGGTTCCTAGAGAAGGAAAAGTTCAAGATGCTTACTCTTGGAACACTTCTGCCCTACCTCCAGCAGGGAGATTGGCTATGCTCTTTAGATCTAAAGGATGCGTACACTCACATCCTCATTCATCCAGACCACAGAAAGTACCTCAGGTTCATTGTGGGAGGAAACCATTATCAGTACAGGGTGCTGCCTTTCGGCCTCACCTCCGCTCCCAGGGTCTTTAGGTCTCTGGTCTCCGCCAGACTCTGCCTGAGGCTTCTCGGCCACATGGCTTCAACAGTTCATGTGACTCCCAATGCACGGCTCCACATGAGGCCTGCACAGTGGTGCCTCAGAACTCAGTGGACACAGGCCACAGGGAGCCTCAGAGACAGAGTAAGGGTGTCCAGACCATTCTTGAACTCCCTGCGATGGTGGCTGCACCCCCCCAACTTACTGCAAGGGGGGTGCCCTTTCAGATGCCTCGGTTCACAGTGGTGTTGACCACTGATGCCTCCCTGCAGGGCTGGGGTGCACATTGTCTGGGCAAGTGCACCCAGGGCCTGTGGTCTCCCTGGGAGGCCAGGCAGCAAATCAATCTACTGGAACTACGGGCTATTCGCTTAGCCCTCAGGACTTTCTCTCACGCCCTGGCTCACCAGTCTCTCTTAGTACAAACAGACAATCAGGTAGCCATGTTTTATGTGAACAAACAGGGCGGCACTGGGTCCAGGCTCCTTTGTCAGGAGGCACAGGACCTTTGCTTGTTTGCGCTCAAGCGCCACATGTTTCTCAAGGCTGTTTATCTTCCTGGCCAGGAAAATTACCTGGCAGACAGGTTGAGCAGAATTCTGCAGCCCCACGAATGGCAGCTCCATCCCTTAGTGGTTCAGAAGATTTTCCTGAAATGGGGACTTCCATCCATAGATCTGTTTGCCAGTCCCCTGAACAAGCAGCTGCCCAGGTTCTGCTCCAGGCAACCGCATCCTCTGCGGCTAGCAGCAGATGCTTTTCTGATTTCCTGGTCCCAGGGCCTCCTGTATGCGTTTCCTCCCACGCCTCTGGTGGCCCGAACCCTGTTCAAGATTCTACAGGAAAAGGCCTTGGTCCTTCTGGTCGCTCCCAGATGGCCGAGGCAGCCTTGGTTCCCACTTCTGCTTCAACTGGCAGTGGACACCCCACTGCCTCTGGGGTTGCAGCCTGACCTTCTCTCTCAGGATCAGGGTTCTCTTCTGCACCCCAATCTCAAATCTCTCAATTTGATGGCCTGGAGGCTGCAAGGGTAGTTTTGGCTCCCTGGGGCCTACCTCAGGAAGTCGAGGAGGTCGTCCTGGCCTCTAGGAAGCAGTCCACCAGAAAGACCTATGCCCTGAAATGGAAGAGGTTTTCTCTGTGGTGTCAGCTACATACAGACGATCCTTTCTCCTGTGCTGTACCAGTGGTGCTTCAGTACTTGCTGCACTTATCCAATCAGGGACTTAAATCCAATTCTGTTCGGGTCCACCTCTCAGCGCTAGCAGCTCACCACTCACTGGTGGACGGATACTCTCTGTCGGTTCACCCCTTGGTGTCCCGGTTCCTCAGAGGTTTGCTGTTGCTTAAGCCTCCTGTCCGTCCTCCGGCCCCTGAGTGGGAGTTGAATGTGGTCTTGCAGCAACTGACTCACCCACCTTTAGAGCTGATGACTACTTGTCCTCTCCGCTTCCTGTCCTGGAAGGCACTCTTCCTAGTAGCCCTAACCTTGGCCAGGCGAGTGAGTGAGCTTCAGGCTCTGGTCTGTGACAGGCCTTACACTCGCTTCTATAGGAACAGGGTCGTCCTTAGGACTCATCCAAAGTTTCTCCCAAAGGTTGTCTCCTCTTTCCACCTCAACCAGGAGGTGGTTCTCCCAACATTCTTCCCTAGGCCTCATGCAAGCCAGGCTGAAGCGGTCCTGCACACCCTGGACTGTAGAAGGGCCTTATCCTTCTACCTTGACCGTACGCAGGGTGTGATAAGGAAGCTTATCATAGCTCAGGAAGGAGCTATAGGAAAGGTGAAGTGACTCTGAACAAGCAACCTGTGAGTTCTGGTAGAAATAAGAAAACAGAATTTTCCCATAAAAGACTACCAGTCCCAGAATGCACCAGGTTTCCAACAGCCATTAGAGGAGCTGAAGTGGGGAAACGTGTATTCAATCAGGAGGGCTATGAGGTAATCCCTAAGCACTCATCTCAAAGGGCAGGGCCTGATTCAGCACAGCTGCGCTGTGTTAGGGAGGAGCACTCATCTAAGCAGAATAAAAGTAGAGTTTATTCTACAGAGAATCATCCTCATTATCCTGAGAATCAGCTTGAGCTTGATCAGTTTCATCTGAAGGATCATCAGAAGCAGAAGCCACACCGGACGGACAGAGAGGGAAAGAAACCCTCTGGAAGAAAGAGGAGAAAAGCCTTTGAGAGGTCTAGAAGAGTCCAGAGCAGTACGTATACTGGGAGGTATTCCAAGGGCCAGCATACACCATTGGACTGGGGAAAGCCAGAGGAATGGTGCTGCAGAGCTAGGAATCTCCAGACACTACCTGTGAGGGAGACGGCTGCACGTGGAAGGGACCCTAAGACCTGTGCCAGAAGGTATGTGAAGAGAGATCCAGTGTCCAGGGATCTGGATTGGAAGGCTGGACATAAGAACTGGACTACATACTGGCCAGGCTATATAGAGAGGAACTCTAACAGCAATGGAAGCTCAGGTATGAACACTGATCTATGCCCTAGCTATAACCTTGAAAGACAGCAGGGAAAAGTATTCTCCTGAAAGTGCTCCATTGAGAGATTCATCTGTGCCAATCCATGATATTGAACCCATGCTTGTTGAAGAAGGGGGAATGATTGCAGATGAAGAATGTGTTTATATGGACTGCTCTCTGTCCAAACTCCTTTGGTGATTTTCTGTTATAAAGTACAGCAACCATCACAAAGAAATACAGGGAGGAGTAGCCTAGTGGTTGGGGCACGGTACTTCAGGCCGGAAGGTCGGGGGTTCAAATCCCACTAGAGGACAGCAACCTTGGGCCGGAAGGACTGGGGTTTCTAGTCCCACAGATGCTCCTTGTGGTCTTGGGCAAGCCACTTAACCCTCCATTGCCCATGTTCCCTGTAAGTATTAGTGTATGTGTCTCATATCCCCACGTGTTAAATGTATCCCCCAATTGTGTTGTGACCGCTTTGATTGAAGGATAAGGCGGTATACAAAACTGTCTAAATAAATAAATAAATAAACTTGTTCTTTAATCTACTCAGAAAAGCTCCTGAAGCAGGATTTGACCCACACAGTAGAAAGCAAGCCAGCTAAGGGGTTTCAGCTGGATAACTGCTAGCAATTAAGCCTTACCTAATTGCTTGTGAGCTAGGAGAGAATCACTTCTGAATCTATGTTGGAAGTTATCAGAAGTTAACCTGAAAAGAACAGTTTTTTTCTTTCTTTGTGGCTTTTCGTTTGTTGTTTGATATATGCTAAGAAAACATTAGCTAATGCCTGACAAGTTTGAATGTTGTTTTCCTGATTTTGATTTTGTTTTTCCAAGTTAAACACTGGAAGCAAGTAACCTGATTTATGTGCTACCAAGCATATCTGTGTTGGGAGAAATAACCCCATAAATAAATATCTTATTGGCTTTAACACTTGAGCACAACTAAATTATTGTCAGCAGCTGTGTCTGGTGTGAATGAACTACATTGCCCACAATCCCTTGCAAATCATATAGATATATGCACTTGCCAAGACTGTGAAGATTCTCACCCAGGCAGCCGTCTGACAAGGGGCATAGAAGGGCTACTCAGCTCTTCATATCTTTTGACCCTAATAATTTGGGGTTAGCTGTGTCCAAGCGTACCTTGTCCATCTGGGTGGCTGACTGTATCACCTGGGCTTACAGGGCGGCTGACCTTCCCTTGCAGGGTCGGGTCACGGCCCACCATGTCAGGGCTATGGCTGCCTCAGTAGCTCATCTCCGCTCTGTACCGTTGGCAGACATCTGCAGGGCTGCAACTTGGTCCTCAAGCCAGACTTTTGTGGCCCATTACTGTCTGGAAAGGGAGTCCCGTAGGGACAGTGCTTTTGGCCAGGCAGTATTCCGGAATCTCTTTGAGGTTTAGGCAACTCCTGCCCTCCAGCCCTCCGTTGGGCTACCGGTGGAGTTTCTTTTAGTGAAAAGCCTTTCTTTGATGCTGGGACTAGAGGGAGTTCTCTTGTTCAGCCTGGGTTCCTGGTAGCCCAGAGCTAGGGAGTCACCCATATGTGAGGACTGACTTCCTGCTTGGTCCTGGAGAAAGAGTAGTTACTCACCTGTAACAGGTGTTCTCCAGGAGCAGCAGGAATCAGTCCTCACAACTCTCCCTCCTCCCCTGGGAGTTGCAGTTGTACATAGTTTGTTTTACATTTTTGTATACTGTTTTTTAGCTATGTCATCAGACTGAGCAAGATGGCACCTTTAGGCGGGAAGGGGACCGCGCATGCGTGCAGTATTCGCAAAGGCTTTCATAGAAAGCTGGGGAAATGCTCCACAAGGGCTCCATCGACGTCAATGTCACCCATATGTGAGGACTGATTCCTGCTGCTCCTGGAGAACACCTGTTACAGGTGAGTAACTACTCTTTCCATGTGTTGATAGCTTCATCGAGGTCATTGACATTTTGGGGTAGAGACTGTAATTAGATTCTGCCCAGGCTATTCTTCCTCCCTAGTGTTGAGTACCCATGTGTCTGGACTGGACTGGAGAGACAATAAGGAAGGAGAAATTAGACCTTACCTGCTAATTGTCTTTCCTTGAGTCCTTCCAGTCCAGGACCCACCCTTGTATTCTGGTTTTCAGACCTGGCCTTGCGTGTTGGTAGGCTGCTGGAACTGTAAGTTCTGGATGTTCTCTGGCATATTCTTTTCTTTAAGATTAGTCTACCAGTTGATGTCAAGATGGTGAATTAGATGGAAGGTCTTGGGAGCATTAGTTTGGTCTCTTTTCCTGAGTAGTTTTGTGGCAGGAGGGCCCTTTGGTGAATATATATAATATGAACTGTAATGAGATTGAGGCTGTACAGGACCCTTTATATTGTAAGGTCAAACTCATACCAGTGGTTCTCAGTCTCTGTCTGCTGGCAGGCATGCATGCATAACTCATGCGTCTGGACTGGATTGGAGGGAATCTAGGAAAGAGAATTAGCAGGTAAGGTCTAACTTCATCTTGGGCTATTCCTTATAATCCCTCCAATCCAGATCCATGGGTTTATGCCCTATCATCAGCAGATGGAAACTGAGAGCCACTGGTTTTGATGATGTCACACTATAAGGGATATGTGCATATTTGAGCAAGCCAGTATTTCTCAGTCTCCAGCAGATGGTGATAAGCTTCTGAGATGGATTAAAAAAAAGACTCGGAATTGATGTTGGAGCTCCACTTTGGACCCAGAGCTGTTAGCTCAGCATTTGGCTGGTCCTTGTGGTGAAGAACTCTGTAGTCTAAATCCCTCCCCTTTAATCCCTGACGGTCCAAGATTCCCTCTGAGAATTTCCGTTCTTCCTCCCCAACTTTTGGGAGAGGGCCCAGGAACTTTGATGTGGTAGTGCCTGGCCCTTTTAAATTTTACAGCTAAAAAAAATAAAATAAAAAATAATGGAAAATTGATGTTTGAGTAGCACAGCAGGGGTGCATTCCAATTTGGTGGTGAGTTTCCAACAGTGAGGTGAGAGGGAGACATTTTTGATTTTGATTGGGAGCGAGCAGGACCATGGCTTGGACGATGCTTACTGTAGCTGCCACAGTCAATTGTCGGTGGGATTTTGTCACGGTACGAGGCTAAAGGCCACACCATAGAACAGCTTTTTAGGGGGAACTAGAGCTTCTGGTGTTGAGGTTCTGCTGGCATCAGAGGGCAATTCAGAGCACATTCAAGTTTCCCTTTGTGATCTCATGGTTTTGGGAGAAACTGGCCATGTTGGAGGCAGCCGAATTACAGTTGTCAGAGCTTTTGGATGACCTGAGGGCAGCTACTGCTCACCCGGGGGAGCAGCAATGTGAGGTCAGGTAACTCAGAGGAGTTGGCTACAGATCCAGACATGTCTTCCCCCCCCCCCCCCCCCGAATTTGTTTTGCTTTTACACCAGGCCTACTGTATGGAGCAGGGCCTGTTGCAAAGTTCTGGAAGGACAGACTAGATAGGCCATGTGGTCTTTTTCTGTTGTCATATTTCTGTGTTTCTCCTTAGGGGTCGGCCACTAAAAGCAGTTTGCAACAAGTGGCATCTACAGTCAAGGAGCCCAGAGAGCCTGCGTCCAAGCGCCGGAGGGTAGAAGAGGACATCTAGGATGACCAAGGTTTGATGCGTTCAGGGGAATCTGATGACTCTCTGGAAGGTTTGTCTGTGCGCTGGGGAGAACCTTTAGGTGAGGAGTTAGAAGGAGAAATACTGCCTGACGAAGACACCAACATAAGGATTGTTCAGCGAGAGGAATTGCCTGTACTGATTGCACAGTAATTGGCAAACCTGAATGTGATTCATGGTTCTCTGGTGAAGAAAGGATCCCTGGAGGATCTCGTGTTACAAGGCATTCAGAAACCTCAAATCCTTTCCACTTCATAGTGCCATAAAGGAGATGATAGAAGTGGAATGGGAAAGGCTGGAGGTAGATCTGCAGGTTCGCAGATCCATGGCTTGCCTGTACCTGATTCCGCTGAAGGAAAATGACTTCCTGCTGCTCCCAAAGATGGTTGCGCTGTTCTCATTGGAGACTAAGAAGACAACAGTTCTAGTAGAAAGTGGAATAGCACTGAAGACTGCCGAGGACCAAAAGCAGGAAATGCTCTTGAAGCAGTCTTTTGAGATCATTGCCCTGACATTACAAGCATCTGCTTGTGGGGTCTGTCATTCGGGCATATTTACGATGGGCTCAGGGTTTGCCAGAGACTGATCCTGATGCTCCAGGTCCATTATCAGAGGTAGCCAAGCTGCAGTCTGGGTCACCGTATTTCTCGGATGCACTGTATTGACGAAGTGATAGCCTCTGCTAAAAACATGGCTTCGGTGGTGTCGACACGGCGGCTCTTATGGCTCTGTAATTGGTCAGCAGATGTATCCTCTGCCTTAGTAAACTTTCTTTCAAAGGGAAACTCCTTTTTGGAGAGGCACTAGAGAAATTGGTGAAGGACTTGGGGGAGTCCAAGGTCCCAAGGCTTCCGGAGGGCAAGCCTAAAACAGGAAAGGCTGTGGTGCCTGTGAGAGGCCACTTCAGGTCATTTTGGAGGTTTCAGGCAGCGTGCTATGTGCCCTTTCAGCATTCACGCTATCCTCTGAGGTCTGCCCTTTTTGAGGAGGTAGGGACTACGTTGGAGGACCCTTAGGAGGCCTCAAAACCTTAGTGAAGCATAGGGGGACCTAGGTGGAGTTGATTCAGGTAGGCAGTTGGCTACAAAACCTTTACTCCACTTGGGTCCAGATTACATCCAACCAGTTGGTACTAGAAATGATTCAAGAGGGCTACGCCTTGGAGTAGGCTTGGCCTCTCTGACACCTTTATGTTGCCCTCACCGTGGAGAAGGTTGTGTTATCCTCAGTGGATGGACGAGTTTGAACTGGTGGCTGGACTCTGAAAAGCTATTGGCTGGAATGCCGCTGTAGCCACCTGAATGGGTGATAGTGACCACCAATGCCAGTCTTTATGGATGGGGAGCACATTGTCAGTCCAAAGTAGCATAAAGTTGGTGCTCCCAAGAGGAGAGAAATTGGTCCATAAACTATTTGGAGATCTGGGTGTTTTTTCTGGCTCTGCAGTTCTTTCAACCAGTGCCGCAACTCAGAGCCGTGAGGATCTTCTCAGACAATACAACCACAGTGTCTTACCTCAATCGCCAGGGCAGCACAGGCAGTGCAATATTGGCAGAGGAGGTGACATCCCTTCTTCGATGGGCAGAGACTCATCTACTTGCACTATTGGCAGCTCACGTGGCCAGAAATGAAAACATAGAAGCTGACTTTCTCAGTCGACATTGACTGGACTTGGGAGAGTACTCTCTGGAGAGCTCAGTGCTTCAGGGCATTGTTCATTGATGGGGAACACCAATCATGAACCTGATGGCAGCCACTTCCATTGCCAAAGTGTGGACTGGTTCTTCTGCCGCAGATGAGAAAGGATGTTGGAGGGTTTGGATTTTTTGACTCAACAATGGCCAACGACACACTTCTGTATGTGTTCCCTCCCTGGCCTCTGATAGGCTGAGTTCTGCAGAAGAGAGACCCTTCAGGGCCTGGTGATTTTGTTGGCCAGACTGGCCGTGAAGGGCATGGTATGTAGATCTGGTATGGATGACTGTGGAAGTCCCTTGGCACCTTCCATTTGTGGACAGTCTGCTGTTGAAGGGTGCAATCCTCATGCCAGAGGTGGCTTGGTTCTCGCTTAAGGCCTGGTTCTTGAGATGGCTTGTTTAAGAAAAAAAGGTTACTTGGCGCAGGTAATTGGCACTTAAAGCACGAAAAAGATCAACATCTCTGGCTTATGTTAAGGTTTCGCTTCTCTTCGAGAACTGATGTGAGGAGAGAGGTCTTCTGGCCTCCTCATCCTTCCTGCCGGATGTTCTCGCTTTTCTTCAGGCCATAATGGATAAGTGTCTTGCTCTGAATTCTTTACAGGTTCAGGAAGCAGCCTTAGCCTGTTAAATAGAAGTTGGCTGCAAGGGTACTTGCTGGTTTCCCATCTTGATGTGGTTCTTTTTCTGAGGAGAGTCACAGGTTTGGCCCCTGATGTTTCAACTTGTTCCTCAGTGGGACTTGAATCTGGTTTTATTGGCAGTTACAGAAGCCCCCTTCAAACCTCCTAGTCGAGCTTCTCTAAAGGACCTTACTTTGAAGGTGGTCTTTTTGTTGGCTATCTGCTCAGCACATAGGATTTCAGAGCTGCAAGCCTTGTCTTGTAGGAAGCCTTTTCTTATGATCTCCAAATAAAAAGTGGTGCTTCATCCAATTCTTTCTTCTTTTTTTCTTTTTTTAACCAAAGGTAGTTTCACCTTAACCAGACGATAACTCTTCCTGTGTTTTCCGGTTCAGAAGAGATCTTGACATCTCTCTTGACATTTCTTTTTAACATCTTTGTTAGTGATATAGCGGAAGGGCTGTCGGGTAAGGTTTGCCTCTTTGCGGATGATACCAAAATCTGCAATAGAGTAGACACCCAGGAAGGGGTAGATAACATGAGGAGGGATCTAGCTAAGCTTGAAGAATGGTCTAGAATTTGGCAGCTGGGATTTAATGTTAAAAAATGTAAGGTCATGCATTTGGGCTGCAGCAATCCAAGGGAGCAATACAGTATAGGAGGTGAAGTACTTTTGTCCACTAAAGAAGAGCGGGACCTAGGCGTGGTTGTGTCTGATGATCTTAAAGTAGCTAAACAGGTGGAAAAGGCGACAGCAAAAGCTAGAAGGATGCTTGGGTGCATACGGAGAGGAATGGCTAGCAGAAAAAAGGAGGTGATAATGCCTCTGTATAAGTCTTTGGTGCGACCTCATTTGGAGTATGGTGTGCAATTCTGGAGACCGCACCTTCAAAAGGATGTGAACAGGATGGAGTCGGTGCAGAGGGTTGCTACCAAAATGATTAATGGGCTTCATTATAAAGCATATGAGGACAGACTTAAGGATCTTAATATGTACACCTTAGAGGAAAGGCGGGATAGAGGTGATATGATTGAGATGTTTAAATACCTCCGTGGCATAAATGTTCAGGGAGAGAGCCTCTTTCAATTGAAAGCAAGTTCTGCTACGAGGGGACATGGGATGAGGGTGAAGGGAGATAGATTCAGGAGTGATATGCGGAAATATTTCTTTACGGAAAGAGTAGTGGATCCGTGGAATAGTCTCCCAGTGGAGGTGGTAGAGATGAGGACAGTAACTGAATTCAAGAAAGCATGGGACCAACACAGAGGATCTCTAAAGGCAAAAAGTGGACTGTTGTAGTTGTTATGGAAGGACAGACTAGATAGGCCATGTGGTCTTTTTCTGTCGTCATATTTCTATGTTTCTATGTTTCTATCTCGGCAGTTGCATCTTAAGCATATGGAAACATTTAGGAGATCACATCATCTGTTTTGTTTGGAGGTCCATGCAAAGCGGAGGGGACTTTAAAAGCGTTAATGCATGGTGGTTGAAAAAACCTATTGCTTCTGCATATTTGCTCAAATGTAGGTCGCTTCCAGAGGGATTGCATGCACTCTTGACAAGAGCTCAGGCATCCTGGGCAGAGTATGGTCTCATTCCTCCAGTTGATATTTGTAAAGCAGTGACATGACCGTTGCTCCATTCCTTGGTTGCTCAGGCAAGAGGGAACACACAGTATAGAGTGTGAGTGCTGCAGGCTGTACTTGCAGGTCCTGCCCAAACTTAAATACTGCTGTTACATCCCATGTGTTTAGAGGGATGATGATAAAGATGAAATTAGACCTTAATTGCTAATTTTCTTTCCTTGAGTCCCTCCAGTCCAGAACCCGCCGATTCTGTCTTTGGCGAGCCTGGACGTGGAACGATTTAAGTGCGTGTTTGCATTACATCCAAGGCTTTTTTTTTCATAAAAAAACTGGGGTATCAAAATTGGTGAAGTTGTTATCTTAAGCCACAGAGGAAGCCTCTTCTCGAGGTAAAACAAAGATCTTTGTCGGGTTGGGTTGCCGATGACTGATGGAATCATGAGAGCTTCACTAGAAAGATAAGTGCTTATAGATTACACTGCATATTGTTCGAATGTACCTGTTACCGCATGCCGTCTGTTTGCAGGGTCTGTGGAGAAGTGGTTTGCAACTTTGCTGTGACTTTTCTTTAAGTATGTCGATGATAGCTGAACTTTGAATATTATGGAGATACTATTAAAGGATTATAGTTCAGGATGATTTTGATTGATATGTGTGATAAATCTTGAAAAGTACTTTTTTTTAGATTGTAGAAGTTAATGTTAATGTTAAAATGGAGGGGGTTGGAGACCAGTGATGTGAGTATCTTGCTGTTCCCTAAGGCAATGAGATTTGCCATATGAAAAGCCATATAGCCATCCTGAGGTCGGTCTCTGTATAAACATCTTTTGATATAAATAATCACCGAGGTCTTTCTCCTGCTCCATGCACACCAACCTTTCGCCCCCTATCGTTGTACATTTCCTTTGGATTTCTGCTACCCAGGTGCATGACACTGCACGTCTTCGCATTAAATCTCAATTGCCAAGCATCAGACCATTCCTCCAGCTTTTGCAGATCCCTCCTCATGTTCAGCACTCCCTCGGGGGAGTCCACTCTGTTGCAAATTTTCGTGTCATCTGCAAAAAGGCAGACCTTTCCATTCAGTCCTTCAGCAATATCACTCACAAATACATTGAACAGTGCCGGGCCCAGGACCGAACCCTGCGGCACCCCGCTAATCACCTTCCTTTCATCCGAGTGAGCTCCATTTACCATCACCTTCTGTCGTCTGTCAGTCAACCAATTTCTGATCCAGTTTACCACCTTGGAACCCATCCCCAAATTACTGAGTTTATCAATAAGCCTCTTATGAGGACTCCAGAAAGCTCACTATTTTCTCTTTCAGCAGCACTTCCTTGATCCAGTTCTCTGGTCACCCAGTCAAAGAACTCAATCAGATTTGTCTGGCAAGATCGCCCCTCGGTAAAACCATGTTGCCTCGGATCCTGTAACACTCTGGTTTTCAGAAAGTTTACTATTTGCTCTTTCAGGAGCATCTCCATTACCTTTCCTGCCACCGAGGTAAGGCTCACGGGCCTGTAGTTTGACACTTCTTCCCTGTCACTACTTTTGTGTAGAGGTGCGATGTCAGCCATTCTGCAGTCCTGAGGAACCTCTCTTGTTTCCAAGGATCTGTTGAAAACATCCTTTAACGGCCCTGCAAGAACCTCTCTGAGCTCTTTCAGTATCCTGGGATGTATCCCATCTGGTCCCATGGCCTCGTCCACTTTCAGTTTTGCAAGTTGTTCTAACACCTCATCCTCTCCGAATGGTGTGGTATCTACTTCATTCCCATTTTTATATTTGGGCGTCACAGATGGTCCTTCTCCAGGATTTTCTTTAGTAAAAACAGAGCAGAAGTATTTGTTTAGCAATTTTGCTTTAACACGATAGGGGGCAAGAGGTTGGTGTGCATGGAGCAGGAGAAAGACCTCGGTGTGATTATTTCTGTAGATCTCAAGGTGGCAAAACAGTGCGACAAGGCGGTGGCAAAAGCCAGGAGGATGTTGATCTCCAGGAACAAGCAGGAATAAGTCCTCACTTATGGGTACGTCGGAACCGACGGAGCCTGCGCGGGAAAGCTCCCCAGCTTCCCAGAAAGGAAGCTTTTGGGGCCTCCCACTGCACATGCGCGCTGCCTTCCTGACCAGCTCTCCTCAGTTTCTCTTTTTCCGCGGAGCCAGCAGGTCGTGTTCCTGTCACCGCTGAAGAAATTCTTGTTTTACTTTCTTTCTTTAGACCGCGTACCTGCCTTCCCCATACCGAAACCGGTACCGCCGGTCTCTCTTTTCTTTTCTTTCTTAAAAAAAAAAAAAAAGCTTTTATTTTTTAGCACAACTTGGTGACTTCTGTTAGGCCTCAGGCCTACACAAAATCTCCTCATGGAGAAACCAGCTCCTGGTTTCAAGAAGTGTACCAAGTGTAGTGCTGTTATTTCTGTTACAGACACCCATGACTGGTGTCTTAAATGTTTGGGGCCTGACCACTCCATTCCGGACTGCCCATCCTGCTCCCAGATGTCTAAACGTGGTTTGCAGAACCGGGCCAACAAATTCCATGTGCTGTTTGCTTCAGATAATCCAGCATCACAGTCATCCAGGTCTTCCTCTCCGGATGGATCTCAGTTAACCAAACCTTCTTCGGGCAGGTCCTCAAAGAGCAAATCTCCTTCAAAGTATCGAGAGGCTCTCAATTTTGAATCTGAGGACCATGCCCCAGCCAAACAACCCCGGCGGGAAGCTCTGGCTTCCAAAGCACCATCTATGGGGTTACAGGTTGACATCTATGGCAAGGCCCTCGACCGATCACCTGTTAGACTGCTCTGGGGTACCGGCCCATGCCGGTACCGACATCCAGGCAGCAGTGGCGTCTATGGACAATACTGTTCAGACCATGCAGCAGGCCATCCTGGCTTTCATTAAGGCTGCGACGCCCTCGGTACCGCATCCAGCGGTTCCGGGTCCGGTTCCGGTACTGGCTTCCATACCGGAACCGAGGCCATCGTCTTCCAAACGCAGATCGGTGCATGCCGGATCTGGGTTTTCACCCGATACCGATCCCATGCCCGGTACGCCCGATGTCGATACTGACCGGTATGCGTATCGTGCGTTGGAAGCGAATAGAGGATACTCTGATTCCTCTGAGGATTTTGACTCCTCTGATGACTCTGATGAGCTCTCTCTTGTTCTTCCTGAAGAGCCTTCTTCCCCAAAGAGGAGAATGTTTTCACCAGAGTATTTGTCCTTTCAAGACTTCATTATAGAAGTAGCTAAAGGACTTTCTATTACTACATCCTCTGAGAAAGAACCTAGATCAAAGAAATTGGATATTTTAGGATACCCTAAGGTTCTTAAAGAGGCAGTTACCCTGCCTATCCATGAAATCCTTCAAGAACACTTGATGGACTTATGGGAGGCTCCTCTAACATTGTCTCCTCATTCTCGTAGGTTGGACACCATGTACCGGGTCCCCCCTCCTCCTGGTTTTCAAAAAACTCAGCTGCCTCACCATTCCATTGTGGTGAAGTCTGCGCTGAAAAAGATTAAGAGTACCAAAAGGCACTCTTCTACCCCTCCAGGGCGAGAATGTAAGACCCTAGACTCTTTTGGTAGGAAAATCTTCCAGGCTAGTATTAGACTCTTTTGGTAGGAAAATCTTCCAGGCTAGTATGCTTATAGCCAGGATTAATTCATACAGTCTGTATATGGGCATGTTTCTAAGGGAACTTGCCCTAAAGGTAAAGCATTTTGCCCCCTTTATCCCTGAAGATAGAAAGGAGGAGTTCATTTCTTTAGTGAAACAGCTTCTAGATGTTTCTAAGTTCTCCAACAGAGCAGCCTTTGATTCCTTTGAGGGTGCCGGTAGAGCTTCGGGCATTGCCATTGCAGCCCGACGACTTGCTTGGCTGCAGGCCTCTGACCTAGAACCCTGGGTCCTAGATGGCTTACGGAATCTGCCCTGTACAGGTGAGAACTTATTTGGTAAAGACTGGCAAATTAAAGCCACTCAAATGGACGCAGAAAATGCTACTTTAGATAGACTTTCTAAGTCTACCTCTACTCCTACCAAGAAAAAGTCTTTCAAGAGGCCTTACTACAAGAAGACCAGATTTTCCACAAATACTGGCCAACAATCTTCTCAGCCTCGCTTTGCTGCTAAGCGTCAGCAACCTAAACAGGCAAGGTCCAAGCCTGCGGCGTCTGCTACACCCCAGCAGGCTCAACCCCCTCAGGGGTTTTGACTTGCCCCTAGAGAACTTAACCTTTCTGGCTCTAGAACAACCAGAGCCCCTCACCATTCCCGGAAGGTTAGCTCACTTTGCTCCCAGATGGGGGCAAATTACATCAGAGCAATGGACCCTCTCTATCATCAGAGAGGGTTACAAACTTCATTTTTCCAGCCTTCCTCCTCATACCATGGTGAGGCAGTTCAATTCTCCCCCCATCTCTCCTGGCCCTGTTGGGTCAGGAAGTCTCTTCCCTCCTTGCCCAAGGGGCAATAGAAGAGGTTCCTCTTCTTCAACAAGGGACAGGGTTCTACTCCCCTTATTTTCTAATACCAAAGAAGACAAGGGGTTTCAGACCAATTCTAGATCTGAGAGAATTGAACAAATTTCTTTACAAGGAGAAATTCAAAATGCTTTCTCTGGGCATTCTCCTTCCATACCTTCAGAGTCAGGATTGACTTTGTTCTCTAGATCTCAAGGATGCGTACACACATATACTCATCCACCCATCCCACAGAAAATATCTTCGATTTCTGTTTCAGGAAAAACATTTCCAGTACAGAGTACTTCCCTTCGGTCTAGCCTCTGCTCCAAGAGTGTTCACCAAATGCATGGCAGTCGTAGCCGCATTTTTAAGAGGCCTGGGAATTTTTGTATTCCCATATCTGGACGACTGGCTCATCCGAGCTCCATCTCAGTCAGAGGCCCAGATTTCCCTGGACCGCACAAGGCGCATTCTGCGGTATCTGGGACTGGTAGTAAACCTTCCCAAGTCTCAACTCATCCCTACTCAGTCTCTGGAATTCATAGGGGCCCGGTTGGACACCACCACTGCAAGGGCCTACCTACCTCAGGTCAGGGCCCAACGTCTGCTGTGCTTGGCCTCCCAAGCTGTCCAGCAGTCACATGACAGCCCGGGAAATGCTGCGACTTCTGGGCCACATGGCCTCCACGGTGCACGTGGTGCCCTACGCTCGTCTTCATATGAGAGCAGCTCAATGGACCTTGGCCACCCAGTGGACTCAAGCATCAGGAGCGCTCTCCGACCAAATACTACCCTCAAAACGTCTGTTTTGGTCCCTCCAATGGTGGGTATCCACCAAGAATCTGTTGCCCCAAGCTTTGTTGCCCCAAGCAACCCTCACAACAGATGCCTCCCAAACAGGGTGGGGAGCCCATCTCCAAGACCTCTCCACTCAGGGCTCTTGATCTCCTCAGGAGACCACCCTTCATATCAACCTCCTGGAACTGCGAGCAATATACTTTGCCCTCAAAGTCTTCTATTCCCTCCTTGTCAACCTGACTGTCCTAGTTCATACAGACAATCAGGTGGCCATGTTCTATATAAACAAACAAGGAGGGACGGGCTCTCTGTCGCTTTGCAACGAAGCTCTCAGATTATGGGCCTTCGCCAGAGAGCATCAAATTCATCTTCTAGCAGTGTATCTTCCAGGAGTTCAAAACTCTCGGGCAGACAGACTCAGTCGAGTTCTGCTTCCACACGAATGGTCCCTACACAGGGACCAGATACGCAGAATCTTTCAGGAATGGGGGACCCCGGACATAGACCTATTTGCAAGTCCGTGGAATGCCAAACTTCCCCGGTTCTGTTCCAGGACTCCGTGTCAGGGAGCTCAGGCCAACGACGCCTTTCTCCTGCATTGGGGTCAGGAATTCCTATATGCCTTTCCACCCATTCCTTTGATTCCCAAGACTCTGTTCAAACTCCAGAGGGATCACGGGTCGATGATCCTCATAGCTCCACGCTGGCCACGCCAAGTGTGGTTCCCTCTACTTCTGCATCTCTCCCAGGGACCTTCCCTGGACCTGGGAGCTGCTCCAGACCTTCTGTCTCAGGAAGAGGGGACTTTGTGGCACCCGAACCCCAAGTCCCTACACCTCAGAGCTTGGTTACTGAAGGCCTAAGCCTTCATGACTTCAATCTTTCTCAAACTGTGCAAGATATCCTGCATGCCTCTAGGAAACCTTCCACGAGGCATTCCTATGCTTTCAAATGGTAACGCTTTTCCATTTGGTGTGCTCAGCAGGCTCTTGACCCTCTAGCACTTCCTTTGAATTCTCTACTAGACTATCTCCTGCATCTTTCTAATGCAGGCCTTAAGACAAATTCAGTAAGAGTCCATTTGAGTGCTATTGCAGCATCCTTAAAACCTATAAATGGACGACCTGTCTCCTCTCATCCTCTTATTGCAAGATTCATGAGAGGCCTGACTCTAACCAAACCTCCCATTCGACCTCCTCCGGTAGCATGGGACTTAAACCTGGTTCTGGGTCAGCTGATGAAGCCACCCTTTGAACCGTTGGTCTCTACCTCCTTGAAATTTCTTTCCTGGAAGGTCCTTTTCCTTATTGCAGTCACTTCGGCTCGTCGCATCAGTGAACTACAGGCCTTAGTGGCTCATCCACCTTATACTAGGTTTCATCATGATAAGGTGGTCCTTAGGACGAATCCCCACTTTATGCCCAAAGTGGTCTCGCCTTTTCATCTTAATCAAGAGGTATATCTACCTGTCTTTTTCCCGGCTCCTCATGCATCCAGTGCAGAGAGGAACCTTCATACTCTAGACTGTAAAAGAGCTCTCGCCTTTTACCTCAACAGGACTCAACCACATCGAAAGTCTTCCCAACTTTTTGTGGCTTTTGATCCTTCTCATTTGGGACTTCCAGTCTCAAAACGTACACTTTCCAATTGGATTGCTCAGTGTATTTCCTTTGCTTACCAGAGTAAAAACATTTCTCTGGAAGGCCATGTCACAGCTCACAATGTGAGAGCCATGGCCTCTTCTATGGCTCATCTTCACTCTGTATCCATAGATCAGATCTGTCGAGCAGCCACCTGGGCCTCGGTTCATACCTTCACAGCCCATTACTGTTTGGACAAGGACTCCCGCCGGGATGCCTTGTTTGGTCAGGCTGTCCTCAAACACCTGTTCCATACTTGAACAACTCCTGCCCACCTTCCCTGGATGGATGCCTGAGATCCATACGAAGATGGTGAACCCTTGGGAGGGGATCTCCCAGGCATCTTAGCTAGGGAGTCCCCATAAGTGAGGACTTATTCCTGCTTGTTCCTGGAGATAGCACAGTTACTTACCTGTAACAGGTGATCTCTGGGAACAGCAGGAATTAGTCCTCACAACCCACCCACCTCCCCTAGGAGTTGTATCTTCTATCTATCTTCCTTTCCTCTCTCTATTGTCTCAGCTATAAACTCGAACTGAGGAGAGCTGGTCAGGAAGGCGGGAAGGCAGCGCACATGTGCAGTGGGAGGCCCCAAAAGCTTCCTTTCTGGGAAGCTGGGGAGCTTTCCCGCACAGGCTCCGTCGGTTCCGACGTACCCATAAGTGAGGACTAATTCCTGCTGTTCCCAGAGATCACCTGTTACAGGTAAGTAACTGTGCTGGCTGCATTCAAAGAGGAATTACCAGCAGAAAGGAAGGGGTACTAGTGCCACTGTATAAGTCTCTGGTGAGGCCTCACTTGGAATACTGTGTTCAGTTTTGGAGACTGTATCTTGCAAAGGATGTAAAAAGAATGGAAGCTGTTCAGAGGAAGGCAACTAAAATGATTTGGAGCCTGCGTCATAAGCCTTATGAGGAGAGACTTGAAGACCTATATATGTACACTTTGGAGGAGAGGAGGGATAGGGGAGATATGATTCAGACCTTTAAATACTTAGAGAAATAATGAACAAACAAACCTCTTCCAGAGACGGGGAAGCTGTAAAACTAGAGGGCATGACATGAAGCTGCAAGGTGGTAAATTGAAAGGCAATGTCAGGAAATACTTTTTTACTGAAAGGGTGGTGGATGCTTGGAATGCCCTCCCGATGGAGGTGGTGGGGGCAAACACAGTGATGGAATTCAAAGTGGCCTGGGACAGACACAGCGGATCACTTTACGGCAACAAGATTAAATCAAAATAAACGGAACCATCTAATTTCTCAACAAATAGGGGTGTCCTACATGGAGCAATGGGGGGAGGAGTGGTGGGTTCACCCCTAAACAAACAAAGATATGGGGAGGGGTGCACCTACTCCTGCCATATTGCTGGGCAGACTAGATGGACCACGCTGGTCTTTATCTGCTGTCATTTACTATGTTACTATGATATATAATAAATTGTTTTCTGATATACTGGGAAGTTCTATTAAAGAAATGCTAAGCAACCGTTAAAGTATTTTTTTGAAAAAACTTTTATGTGAGTAATGCGTTTAGAGTGGTTGGATAAGATTTGATTTACTAAGAGTTGTATTTGTCTTTAGATTAGTTTTGCGCATACTATGGCAGTCGTGAATCTCACTTCTAAGCCAGGGCATGGGGAGTATGATCTCAGTCTCTCAAATTTACAGCTAAGGCTCGGCGTAGTACTTGTTTCAGGCCAAAGAGAGCCTCCTGCTGGAGTTCGTAACATGCAATCTCCAGGAACAAGCAGGAATGAGTCTTCACATATGGGTATCGTCAGTACCGACAGAGCCTGCGCGGGAACGCTCCCCACCGTCCAATAAGAAAGCTTTTGGGAGCATCCCACGGCGCCTGCATGCTGCCTTCCCGCCTTTCCCAACCGCCTCTCTCCAGTTCTTCTTTTCCGCGGAGCCAGCAGGTCGTGTTCCTGTCACCGCAGAAGAAGTTCTTTATTTTTTCTTTATTCTTTTGTGTCGCGTCTGCCGCCTTCGACGTCGGACCGGTACCGCCAGTCTTTCTTTTCTTTCTTTCAAAAAAAAAAAAAAAAAGCTTTATTTTTACTGTGCATTTTCAGTTTTTGGGCCCTAGGCCTAAAACTATTTTCCTCATGGAGAAGCCCACTTCCGGGTTCAAAAAGTGCACAAAATGTGGCGGTACTATTTCTGTCACTGACACCCATGATTGGTGTCTAAAATGTTTGGGTCCTGACCATTCCATCACGGATTGTGTGTCCTGTGCCATGATGTCTAAAAGAGGTCGGCAGAACCGAGCTGCCAAGCTCAGTGCCCTGTTTCCCTCTGATGCAGCCTCGGTGGCATCAACGTCTTCCAGGGCTGATTCTTCCTCCCATGTATCTCAGGTAACCAAACATAAATCTAGCCGGTCCTCGAAGGGCAAATCTCCCTCTAAGCATCGAGATGCCTCCGGGCTTGTCCTCGAGGATTCCGCACCGGCAAAATTACCCCGGCGGGAAGTTTTGGCTTCCAAAGTATTGTCTATGGGGTCACAGGTTGACATCGATAGCTCGGCCTCGACCGATCACCCGTTGCCGTGTTCTGGGGTACCGGTGGCCTCCACTGGTACCGACATCCAGACTCTGGTGGCGTCGATGGATCAGAAGATTCTGTCCATGCAGCGCCCCCTAACGGCGTTTATGCAGGCTGCGACGCCTCCGGTACCGCAACAATCTCCGTTGCCAGTACTGGCACCGGCATCGTTCCCGGTGCCGGTACCGATTTCATCGACATCGGCTTCGGTGTCGACTGCAACGGTACCCTGTCCTACGATGCCCATCGGTACCGAACCGGTACCGCTTACTCCCGATGTCGATCCCACTCCGTACGCATATCGGACTTTACAGGAGCATCCAGACAGGCAATACTTCGATTCCTCCGAAGACTCTGAGGAGTCGGAGGCTTCCGTCGAGGCATCGGTACTTATTCCTCAGGAGTCTGCTTCTCCAAAACGAAGAATGTCTCCTCCAGAAGACTTGTCTTTTCAAGACTTCATCAGGGAAGTAGCTAGGGGCCTCTCCATTACAGTGGCCCCTGAGTCAGACCCTAGAGCCAAGCAATTAAATATTTTGCAATATCCTAAGGCTCCTAAAGAGGCAGCTACCTTACCTATTCATGAGATTCCCTATGATCTCATGTTGAGCATGTGGGAGACTCCTCTTACCACCTCTCCTCATTCTCGTAGGTTAGACACCATGTACCGTGTCCCTCCTTGTCCTGGCTTTCATAAGTCTCAGCTTCCTTACCACTCTATTGTGGTAGAGTGTGCCATGAGGAAAATAAAGAGTGCAAAGAGACACTCATCTAATCCTCCAGGACGTGAATGCAGGACCCTAGATGCTTTTGGCCGAAGGGTTTTCCAAGCTAATATGCTTGCTGCCAGAATCAAGTCCTATAGTCTCTATATGGGGATGTTTCTAAAAGAAGTCACAGATCTTCTGCAGACTTTAGTTCCTTTTATTTCAGAAGATAAAAGGCAGGAATTTCTCACTTGGCTCAAACATGCCCAAGATGTTTCCAAATTTTCCAACCATGCAGCCTTTGACTCTTTTGAGTGTGTAAGCAGAGCCTCGGCTATTGCCATAGGTGCACGCAGAATTGCTTGGTTACAAGCCTCTGATTTGGAACTCTGGGTCCAAGATGAATTGGGAAATCTTCCTTGTACAGGTGAAAACCTTTTTGGCAAGGATTGGCAAGCAAAGGCCACTCAGATGGATGCTGAGAACTCTGCTTTGGATTGACTTTCAAAGTCTACCTCTGCTCCTGTTAAGAAAGGATTGTTCAAAAAGACATCTTTTTCTAAAAAGGGAAGATATTATCCTGCTTATGGTCAGCAGGCATCTTCTGCAGGTCGTTTTGCTGCAAAGCGTCAGCAACCACCTAAACAGGCCAAGTCAAAGGCTGCCAGGCCTCCCACGGCCCAGCAGCCTCAGCCTCCTCAGGGCCTTTGACTTGCAACTAGAGAACTTAGCCTTTCTAGCTCTGGAAGAACCAGAGCCCCTCACCATTCCAGGAAGGTTGGCTTACTTTTCTCCCAGATGGGAGCAAATCACAGCAGAGCAATGGACCCTCTCCATCATAAGGGAAGTGTACAAGCTCCATTTCTTAAGCCTTCCTCCCCACACCATGGTGAAACAGTTCAATTCTCCAACTTCTGGGTCAGGAGATTGCTACCCTTCTTGCCCAAGGGGCAATAGAAGAAGTACCTCTTCTTCAACAGGGCTCAGGGTTCTACTCCCCTTATTTTCTTATTCCAAAGAAAACAGGGGGCTACAGACCCATATTAGATCTCAGAGAATTGAACAGGTTTCTATTCAAGGAGAAATTCAAGATGATTTTTCTCAGTGCTCTGCTTCCATACCTTCAGAGTCAGGACTTGCTTTAGATCTCAAGGATGTGTACACCCATGTCCTCATCCATCCAACACACAGAAGGTTCCTTTTTCAAGGGAAGCACTACCAGTACAGGGTGCTTCCTTTCGGTCTGGCCTCTGCACCAAGGGTGTTCACTAAATGCATGGCAGTAGTAGCTGCATTTCTACGCACTCTAGGAATATTCGTATTCCCATTTCTGGACGACTGGCTCATTCGAGCTCCATCCCAGTCAGAGGCCCAGACTTGTCTAACCTGCACAATGCGTGTCCTTCAGTATTTGGGACTGGTAATAAACATCCCAAAATCCAATCTCATCCCTACTCAGTCTCTGAAGTTTATAGGGTCCTTACTGGATACCACAACTGCAAGGGCCTATCTTCCTCAGGCCCGTTGCCTACGCTTGGTGCAGTTAGCCTCCCAAATACAGTTAGCCCCTTTTAACTGCTTGGGAAATGTTACAACTCTTAGGCCACATGGCATCCACTGTGCATGTGGTTCCATATGCTCGCCTTCACATGAGGGCAGCTCAATGGACTTTGTCCACCCAATGGACTCAGGCATCAGGTTGCCTATCAGACAAAATAGCAAACTCCAGTCACCTCTTTTGGTCTCTCCAGTGGTGGAAGTCCTCTAAAAACCTGTTGGTGGGGTCCCCTCTTCAACAGTCACTTCCCCAAGCAACTCTTACAACATATGCCTCTCCAATGGGCTGGGTAGCTCATTTGCAAGATCTCTCCACCCAGGGCATCTGGTCTCCACAGGAGACTTCACTACACATAAATCTCTTGGAACTCAGAGCAATTTTCTTAGCTCTTAGAGTGTTCCACTCCCTACTCAGCTACAGGACAATCCTCATCCACACGGACAATCAAGTAGCCATGTTCTCTGTAAACAAGCAGGGAGGTACTGGCTCTCTGTCGCTTTGCAACGAAGCTTTGGGACTGTGGGCCTTCGCCAGAGAGCATCAGATTCATCTTCTGGCTGTATA
Source organism: Ichthyophis bannanicus (assembly GCA_033557465.1). Lineage (NCBI taxonomy): Eukaryota > Metazoa > Chordata > Amphibia > Gymnophiona > Ichthyophiidae > Ichthyophis > Ichthyophis bannanicus. The sequence goes on along the minus strand of CM066041.1, from coordinate 201,746,716 downwards.
TCGTCCAGGCGTTCAAAACTCTTGGGCAGACAGACTCAGTCGAGTTCTGCTTCCACACGAATGGTCCCTCCACAGGGACCAGGTAGCCAGGATTTTTTGAATTTGGGGAACCCCGGACATAGACCCATTTGCAAGTCCGTGGAATGCCAAACTTCCCCGGTTCTGTTCCAGGATTCCGTGTCAGGGAGTTCAGGCCAAGGATGCCTTCCTCCTTCACTTGGGTCAAGATTTCCTTTATGCCTTTCCACCCATTCCCCTAATTCACAAAACACTGTTCAAGCTACAGAGAGACCGGGGTTCTATGATCCTCATAGCACCACATTGGCCACGCCAAGTGTGGTACCCTCTACTTCTGCATCTCTCTCAAGCTCCTTCCCTGGACTTGGGCTCTGCCCCAGACCTTCTATCCCAGGAAGAAGGAACGTTGTGGCACTCAAGCCCCCAGTCTCTCCATCTCAGGGCTTGGTTGCTGAGGGCCTAGACCTTCAAGATTTTCATCTCAGCAAGTTAGAGATGTTGTTCATGCCTCTAGAAAGCCTTCTACTAGACGTTCCTATGCTTTCAAATGGAAAAGATTTACCATTTGGTGTTCAGGGAAGGGTCTTAACCCTCTTGCAATACCTTTGAATTCTTTACTAGAGTATCTCCTTCATCTATCCCATGCAGGTCTGAAAATGAATTCAGTAAGAGTCCATTTGAGTGCTATTGCAGCGTCCCTCAAGCCTCTCAATGGACAGCCTGTTTCCTCTCATCCTCTTATAGCAAGATTCATGAGAAGCCTTCTTCTAACTAAACCTCCCATTAGACTACCTCCAGTGGCATGGGACCTAAACCTGGTTCTTGGCCAGCTTATGAAGCCACCCTTTGAACTTTTAGCCACCACCTCCTTGAAATTTCTTTCTTAGGAAAGTTGTTTTTCTTATTGCAGTCACCTCAGCACGCCGCATCAGTGAGTTGCAAGCTTTGGTGGCTAATCCACCTTATACAAGGTTCCATCATGATAAGGTAGTCCTCAGGACCAATCCACACTTTATGCCCAAAGTGGTTTCGCCTTTTCATCTGAACCAAGAGGTATATTTACCTGTCTTTTTTCCAGGACCTCATGTGTCAAGTGCAGAGAAGAATCTTCATACCTTGGATTGTAAGAGAGCTCTCGCTTTTTACTTACAAAGAACACAGCAACATGGACAATCTTCTGAACTCTTTGTTGCTTTTGATCCTTCTCATTTAGGACTTCCAGTCTCTAAGAGAACACTGTTCAACTGGATTGCTCAGTGTATTTCTTTCGCCTACCAGAGTAGGAACATTTCTCTGGTGGGCCTTGTCACAGCTCACAATGTGAGAGCCATGGCAGCCTCAATGGCTCATCTAAACTCTGTGTCCATCGACCAAATCTGTCGAGCGGCCACCTGGGCCTCGGTTCATACCTTCACAGCCCATTACTGTTTGGACAAGGACTCCCGCCGGGATGCCTCGTTTGGTCAGGCTGTTCTCAAACACCTGTTCCATTCCTAATCAACTCCTACCCACTTACCCTGGTCGGATGCCAGAGACCATGGGGGGAGGTAGAGTCCTTTTCAAGGATACACAACCTGGGGTTTCTCCCTGGCATCTGCAGCTAAGGAGTCCCCATATGTGAAGACTCATTTCTGCTTGTTCCTGGAGATAGCACAGATCTCCAGGAACAAGCAGGAATGAGTCTTCACATATGGGTACGTCGGTACCGATGGAGCCTGCACGGGAATGCTCCCCAGCATCCAATCAGAAAGCTTTTGGGAGCATCCCTCGCGCCTGCGCGCTGACTTCCCGCCTTTCCCACTGCCTCTCCTCAGTTTTCGTTTTTCCGCGGAGCCGACAGGATGTCCTCCTGTCACCGCAGAAACTTTTTTTCTTTTAAATTCTTATTTCCTTCTTTTCTTGTGGTCGCGGCTGTCTTTCCCGCCGATACCGGTACCGCCGGTGCTTTATTCTTTTCTTTTCTAAACTTAGAGAAATTTTTTCTCCTCAGTTTTTTGTTTTAACTTTTGGGCCTACCAGGCCTCTCCAACATGGAGCCTTCTTCCCCTAAGAAGTGCCTTCACTGTGGAAACATGGTTTTCTTTTTAGACTCCAATGCTTGGTGTCTAACCTGTTTGGGTCCTGACCCTTTTTTCCATGATCCATCAGGCTGTATTATTGGGAGAAGACCTTCCCTTTTCCGAGTTTCCCTCGATGCCGTTTTTCCTCCTGAGGTGAGGACACCGGTTTACTCTTCTCTCCAGGATCAGGTAACCCACAAACAGTCTGTTAAGACTAGCCAATTCTTGAAGGGTACGTCTCATGCCCAGCATGATGACGGCTCCGGCTTTGCCCTCAAGACCTCATTGGCAATAACACCCTGGCGGGAGTCTTCGGGCTCCAAAGCATTTACGGGGTTTCAGGTTGTTCCTGGGGCTCACCCCTCACAGAACATACCTGAGCCATGCTTGGGGGTGGTATCCGCTTCAAGTGGTACCGATAACCCGGCATCAAGTACCGGTGTCGAGTGTTCCACTCTTCACCAGGGATCGTTATCTGGTGTCCTCGGTACCTTCGGGGCCGATCGATACGACCCAGATTGAATTTCCTGTATCTCTGCCATGCTCGGGGTTGGTACCGGCTTTGAGCGGTACCGATACCCCGGCATCGACATCTGTGTCTAGTGTTCCACTCTTCACCTGGGATCGTCATCTGGTATCCTTGGTACCTTCGGGGCCGATCGATACGAACCAGATTGACTTTCCTGTATCTTCGCTTCGAGCGGTACCGATACCCCGACATCGGCGCCGGTGTCGAGTGGTCCACTCTTCACCAGGCATCGTCTTCGGACGTCCTCGGTACCTTTGGAACCGATCGATACGACTCCGATTGACTTTCTTGTATCGGCATCGCCGATACCACCACCACCACCGTCGGTACCTTCTAGGCATGCATCTATAGACTCGCTCCCTTCGATGCCGAGTCTAGAATCGATATCCAGTCTAGATGACTTGGTACCGACGCGTTTCGGAACCGATCCATATCGTTTCCATCTACGCAGTACCGAGGATATTCACCAAGGCTCTCTGGCTACCTTGGTACCGCTTCAGCAGCCCCCGATTACTGCTTCGATGACATTACCGTCTCCGATACTGGTATCGATGTCGATTCCTGCAGTTCCATCGGTGCCATCGATCCTTTCTATGCCTAGCTTGAAATCGATACCGGGCACTGATGATGCAGTACTAACTGCCTCGAATCAGAACTGTCAGTATCACTGTCCATCTAGCAGGATTCTTTTTCTGCACCAGTCCAGTATGTCTTCTGGTGCTCAAGCTGCTCCTTCAACCTCAGCTTACCCAGGAATAGTTCCCATTGGAGATCCTTCTTTTCAGAAATTTCTCCTTGACATGGCAACCTTTCTTACCATTCCTATTCCTGGCTCTACTCTTAACCAAGATCCTGCAGAAAAGGAAAATATAATGCTTCCTTTACATCATTCTTTGCAGGATCTTATTCTGAGGATGTGGGAATCTCACCTTTAAAGGTTCCTTCGCCTTCTACAGCCACTAATGTTCTGTATCAGGTGCCTCCCTCTCCTGGGTTTAAAAAAAAAACAACGTCCACATCATTCCCTTGTAGTGGAATCAGCAATGAGTAAGGTAAGAAGCAAGAAGAAGCATTCTTCTTATCCGCCAGATCGTGCATCTAAAGCACTTGATGCCTTTGGACGCCAAACCTTCCAAACTTCTATGCTGGCTTCAAGAATCATTTCATATATTTTTTATATGAGTCTGACACTTCAGGAGGTCACAGAGAAATTATCTCTTTTGTCCCCTTTTTTGTCAGAGCCTAAGGCCACTGACTATTCCTTGCTTCTTAATCATAGCGGAATATCTCTTGGTTTCTTTCTCGTGGTTCTCTAGACTCTTTTGAGTCTGTTAGCAGGTCCTCTGCTATTGCCATTGGAGCACGTCGTAAAGCCTGGCTGCAAGCTTCAGACTTGAGCAGGTGGGCACAACATACACTGGGTAATTCTCCTTGTACTGGAGAAAATCTCTTCAATAGAGAGGCTTTGCGTCAGGTTGCTCATTTCTCCACTGACTTCCCTGGTTCTGGAAACCATCCTAAGCCTTCTCTTACCCCAGGACGTAGGAAATGTCCTACCAAACCTTCTTTCCCTAAGAAAAGAAGGTTTCACCCTTCTCCTGCCCATCCTCCAGATGTACCCAAGCAAGGGACATCTCATCCTAGTCTGAAGTCTCCAGACTCTAACCAGTCTAATCATAACCAGCAACCATAGGTTCCTGTATGTTGCAATCTACAGTTAACTTCTTCTCAGCAGAAGTTTATTCTTCAAACTCTACACTGGTTTTTTCTTTTCAGTATGCTAAGCTGTTAGGATACTTTTGTCCATGGGTTACAGAATTCTCCCCTTCTTACTACTACGAAGGGAGGTTACATCTGTCTCATGATAGTTTCTGTCCCCACATGGACATCTTTTCCTTCAGCTGACTTACCATATGGTAAGTCACCTTCCAACCCCCTCTCTTCCAGGGTTTTCCCCTGCTGGAGTTGGTACCATACTGAAACACTTCTCTTTCTTTCCAGTGTAGATTTTTTGTTATCCTTCAATGCATGCTCTGAACAATTCATCAGACAGGGACGGGAATATCTCCGCTCCCTTTGTCTGTTTTCTCTCTGTTTTTATACAGGAGAATCCCCTCTGCTGTTTTGTTCAGTTGCTGTGCATGCAGGAGTTCCAGTGATTACTTTAGTACTCATTGCAAGCTACTTTCACCTATCTTGCATAATACTACTCACTGCAGGTTATCTTCTTCTAGCCATATCCTTTCCTAGGATGTGGCAACACACCTGACTTCAGTCAGTTTTATCTCATAATTCTCCTGCACAATGCTCTCTGCAATCTTCAGAGAAGCTTACTACTATGGGCCCTTGCTACAGAGCATTGAACTTTATCTCTGAGGGTTTTTCCATATAGTAGAAAAAACTTATATAATCATTCCATGACTATATGGGTTCTTTATACCCTCTCGTCTCCTGTTGTGATTCACGCAGAAAAAGCTTGTCTTCTGTATGTCCAAAGAGTTCCCAATCTTGCAGGAATCAACCCATCCTTACAGCTTGGCATTATGTTTTTCTGCTCCATTTGGACAATGCATACTGTCAGATGGCTGCCTAGGGTGAGAACTTACACAATCTTGACGATGCATATATTCATATGATTCTTGCAAGGTATTGTGGGTATTGTAGTTCATTCACTCCCAAACACAGCTGATGACAATAATTTGAGTTGTGAAACCAAGTGGTAAGATCAATAAAATACTTCTTTTATTGATGGGGTTTAATTCACCCAGCACATGTATGCTTGATAGCACTATAAATGAGGTTACTTGCTTGCAGTGTTTAAATGGATAACAAAAAGTCACAAAGTAAACCAGAAAACAACCTTCAGCTTGTCAGGCAATTAGCTAATATTTTCTTAGCAAATAATTACCAAATACAAAGGCACAAAGAAAAGAATAAACTTTGCTGGTTAGGTTAACTTCTGCTTATTTTCCACGCAGATCTCAGCAGTGATTCTCCCTTGCTCACACACACAATCAGGTGCAGCCCTAATTACTATCAATGGACCAGCTGAAAGCCTTTAGCTGGCTGGCTGCTACTGTGTGAGCCCAAATCCTGCTTTAAGAGCTGTTTGCAGTGGAAATAAAGAACAAAGTTAGGTTTCTTTGTGATGGCTGATGTGTTTGCTCACGGAAAACTAGCAATAGCATTTAGATAGAGAACAGTCCATATAAATAGTTTCATCTGCTGTATCTCCCCCTTTATCAACAATCATAGGGTCAATATCATACATTGGCACAGATGAGTCTTTCATTAAGGCACTATCATGAGAATGCTTATTCCCTTGCTGCCACTCTCTATTATAGATAGGGTCTGGATCAGTGTTCATACCTGAGCCTCTCCTGCTATCATTATTCCTCTCTGTATAGCCTGGCCAATATGTAATCCAATTCTGATGTCCAGCCTTCCAATCTTGATCTCTGGACACTGGATCTTCTCTCACATACCTTCTGGCCTTGGTCTGAAAGTCCCTTCCACATGCAGTCTTCTCTCTTCCAGGTAGCCACTGGTGATTCCTATCTCTGCCACTCCATTCCTCTGGCTGAATCCAGTCCAATGGACTCTGCTGGCTTTTGGAATACCTCCCAGTATGAGTACTGCCTTGGAATCTCCCAGACCTTCCAATGGCCTTTCTTCTCTTCCTTCCAGAGAGTTTCCTTCTCTCTCTATCTGCTTGGCTTGGCTGAAGCTGTTCTTCAAACTCTCCTTGAAGCTTTTGCTGAAACTGTTCTTGAAGCTGGGCTGGAGCTTGTAGTAACTGTTCTCCAGGACCAAGCAGGAAGTCAGTCCTCACTTATGGGTGACGTCGGCGCCGACGGAGCCCTCGCGGAGCAATTTTCCCCAGCTTTCAAAGAAAGCCTTTGGGAATTGCAGCGCGCATGCGCGGTCCTCTTCCCACCCAAGGGTGCCATCTTAGCCAGTCTTCTTTTTTCCGCGGAGCCCTACAGACGTACCCGTCGTGTCCCCGCGAAAAAGTTGATTTTTCTTCAGTATTTCTCTTTTTTTCCATTCGGTTCGACGCCGGTCTTTTTCCCGCCGGATTCGCGACGCCGGTCTCGAGTCCTCTTCTTATTTTTCGGTTTTTCTGACTTAGTCAGTTTTTTGTTTCGGTTTTTCCCTGGCAGCCCGGTCCTTTGACCTCGCGGGGGCCCTTTTTCCCCCGATGGCTGCCAGTGGTTTCAAGCGGTGTGGTCAGTGTGACCGAAATATGTCACTAACTGACACACACGACTTTTGCCTCCGCTGCCTGGGCCCGGATCATGAAGAACTGATCTGTGGGCCCTGTGGCAAAATGTCCTCCAAAGCGTTGAGAAGTCGGCGGCATCAGCGGGATAGGATCTTCGCTGACCCCGGCCGTACCCGGACCTCGTCGGAGGCCTCCGCGTCCAAAGGTTCCAGCTCGGACCGTCGCCGGAGTTCCTCCGACAGGGGTTCTCCCTCCGGGGACCATCGTCGTAAGGTGAAACCCGCGAGGGCGGCGTCGGTGGACGCTCCTGGCTCCGCGAGGGCCAGGTCGCATAGCCCCGATAGCCGTCCCGGGTCCTTGGAGAAGGAGCATCTCACGAAGCGCCCTCGCCTGGAGTCGGAGCTGCCTGCTCGGGTAAGTCCTGTGGTCCTCCTGGACTCGCCTCCGAGACAGCCGACGTCGGGCCCGACGCCGTCGGGGCCCGAGTCGGGGGCTGCTGGGTCACCTGAGCTCGGACTCAGGTTGACGGCCTTGGAGAGCAGATTGTCTGCCTTCATGGACCAGCAGCGGGCACTGCTCGCTGGCTTCGCTGGCGCCGCTGCCCCGACCGCCGGGACGTCGACGTCCAAGTCGACCCCGGAGAACGAGCCGATCCTCGAGTCCATGCGAACTCGAGTCGATCCTCGGTCGAGGTCACCCTCGGCCTCCCGTTCGGGACCGAGGTCGCCGACGCCGACTCCCTCGGCGTCGGGGCGGCAGGCGCCGCGCCCTGCCCGGGCCGACCCCACCGAGTCCTCGTCGGAGTCGGTCTGGGAGTCTGAAGTGGAAGAGTCGCCTGATTCTTTCCGGACTCGGTGTGTCCCCTCGGACTCACCGGAGTCCGAGCCTCGGAAGCAGTCCCCTCCGGAGGATGCCCGGTTCTCGGACTTCGTCAGGGATATGGCCAAGGCTTTGGCCTTCCCTGCGGACCCCAAGGAGGAGCCTCGAGCCGAAGAGCTCGACGCCCTCCAGTATGACTCACCCGCAAGGGAACACTTTACTGTACCGGTTCCTCCCATGCTGGAACGACTACTCTTCCGCATGTGGGAGAGTCCGGCCACCTCGCCGGTCCTGAGCAAGCGGGTCGATTCTATCTATCGAGTCCGCAAGAGCCCTGGCTTCCAAAAAGCACAGCTGCCACACCATTCCATGGTAGTGGAATCGGCCATGCATCGTCTTAAGAGCCAGAAGATGCACTCCTCGGTGCCTCCTGGCAGGGAGGCCCGTAACCTGGATGGCCTTGGCAAGAAGTGTTTCCAGGGCTCTATGCTTGCGTGTCGTGTCCAGACATACCAGCTGTACATGGGCATGTATCTCCGAGACCTGGCTAAAGAGCTAGCCGGCTTCTCCGCTGGTTTGTCCGAGGAACCCTTGCGGAGGTTCCTGGCCTTGTCCACTGGTATTCGGGAATGCTCGAAATTCATATCCCGAGCAGCCTACGATGGCTTTGAAGCATCGGCTCGTGTGGCCGCAGCCGGCATCGGTGCCCGCCGACAGGCTTGGCTTCAGTCATCTGACCTCGAGCCCTGGGTGCAGGACAAGTTGGTCGATGTCCCCTGCCGAGGCGAAAACCTCTTTGGCAAGCCCATGGCTGAAAAGGCTGCACAAATTGAGACGGAGACTCTCACCAGGACTAGGCTTTCTAGGAAGACCTCCGCCCCTTCCCAGAAAAAGAAGGGCTCGGGAAGGAAGTCCTTTTACCCGAGGAAGGCGGCTGCCTACAAACAATACCCCCATTATCAGGCCCCTGCAGCTCCCCAACAGGGCCAGCAGGCCAAGGGACGGGGTAACGGGTCCCGTAGGCAGCAAGCCCCCAAGCCTGCACCACCAGCCCCTGCTCAGCAGGGTGGGGGTTTTTGACTCACTAAGCATAGCCTCTCCCCCCCCCCGCTGGTTCCTCCCAGCACCGGAGGCCGGCTGGTTCACTTCGCCCACAGGTGGTCCAGCATCACCTCAGATGCCTGGGTGCTTCAAGTCGTGCGAGAAGGCTATCTTCTCCACTTCCACCAGGTCCCTCCCTCCTTTTTTCCGGGGGAACCTCCACGACCCCCTCTGCACAGGGAGTTACTCCTTCGGGAGTTAGCAGGTCTTCTACAGGAACAGGCGGTGGAACCGGTGCCCCACCACCTGAAAGGTCAAGGCTTTTACTCCAGGTATTTTCTGATACCAAAGAGAACAGGAGGCCTCAGACCCATCCTGGACCTGCGCAACCTCAACAAGTTCCTCGTGCGAGAGAAGTTCAAGATGCTTACCCTTGGAATCCTTCTGCCCTACCTCCAGCAGGGAGATTGGCTATGCTCCTTGGATCTAAAGGATGCCTACACGCACATCCTCATCCACCCAAACCACCGACAATACCTAAGGTTTGTGGTGGCAGGAAATCATTACCAGTACAGAGTACTGCCCTTTGGCCTGTCCTCCGCACCGCGAGTCTTCACAAAATGTCTCGCGGTGGTGGCGGCCCATCTCCGGCTTCACGGCCTCTATGTCTTTCCGTACCTCGACGACTGGCTCATCAGAGCAGCGTCCGCTCTGGAGGTTACCAACGCCACGCGCTGCACGGTGACTCTTCTGCAGCACTTGGGCTTTGTTATAAACTTCGCAAAGTCCACTTTGCTCCCCTCACAGGATCTCGAGTTCATCGGCGCAAGACTGCACACTCCTCAGGCACGAGCGTACCTACCGCTCGACAGGGCTCACCGGCTCATGGACCTACCGACCGTTTTCGCAGCCAGCCCCTGGTCTCCGCCAGGCGCTTCCTGAGACTGCTCGGCCATATGGCTTCCACCGTCCATGTGACCCCCAATGCCCGCCTGCATATGCGGCCTGCTCAGTGGTGTCTCCGCCAGCAGTGGCGACAAGCCACAGGCGGCCTAGCAGACCTAGTGCGCGTCTCCGAGCCGCTGATCTCGTCTCTCCGGTGGTGGCTTCAGCAGTCGAACATGATCTGCGGAATGCCTTTCCAGTCTCCTCAGCCGGCCCGGGTGCTGACAACAGATGCATCCCTCCTGGGCTGGGGAGCGCATTGCCAAGGGGCACGCACTCAGGGCCTCTGGACCACGTGGGAGTCTGCTCAGCAGATCAACTTCCTGGAGCTCAGGGCGATCCGCCTGGCTCTCAAGGCCTTCTCCCACCTGACTTCTCACCAGTCCGTCCTTGTCCAGACGGACAATCAAGTTGCCATGTTCTACGTGAACAAGCAGGGGGGCACGGGCTCCTTCCTCCTCTGTCGGGAGGCACAGAAGCTCTGCTCTTGGGCCGTCAGTCACGGCATTCTCCTCAAGGCAGTTTATCTCCCGGGCCAAGAGAATTACCTGGCCGACAAACTCAGCAGGATCCTCCAGCCACACGAGTGGTGTCTGGATCCCTTGGTAGTTCAGAAGCTCTTTCTAAAGTGGGGACTCCCCACGATGGATCTCTTTGCCAGTCCTCACAACCGGCAACTTCCTCGCTTCTGCTCTCGTCAGCCACAGCCCCTTCGGGTGGCGGCGGACGCTTTTCTACTCTCATGGTCGGGGAGCCTTCTGTACGCTTTCCCTCCCATCCCGCTAGTCTCTCGGACTCTTTTCAAGGTTCTCCGGGACAAAGCCCTCATGATCCTGGTGGCCCCTCGCTGGCCCAGGCAGCCGTGGTTTCCGCTCCTCCTGCAATTAGCGGTGGAGGATCCATTCCCTCTGGGGTTACAACCGGATCTCCTCACTCAGGATCAGGGGTCTCTGCTACACCCCAACCTCAGGTCTCTCATGGCCTGGCTGCTGAGAGGGTAGTCCTCGCTCCCCTTCTCCTGCCGGCGGAGGTGGAGGAGGTCGTCCTAGCTTCGCGACGACCTTCTACCCGCAAATGCTACGCCCTTAAATGGCGTCGCTTTTCCGTTTGGTGTGCCCAACAGTCTCAGGATCCCTTCTCCTGCCCGGTGTCGGTGATCCTGCAGTACTTGTTATACCTCTCTAATCTGGGACTTAAGTCCAACTCCGTCAAAGTTCACCTCAGTGCTCTTTCAGCACATCATGTGCCGGTGGACGGCAGACCTCTTTCCAGCGACCCTCTTGTAGCGAAGTTTCTCCGAGGTCTTCTTCTACTTAAACCACCTCTGCGCCCGCCAGCGCCTGACTGGGACCTGAACGTGGTTTTGCAGCGGATCACCTGTCCGCCTTTTGAACCTATGGCTACCTGTTCTCTCCGTTTTCTTTCTTGGAAAACACTGTTCTTGATAGCCCTCACTTCCGCTAGACGCGTAAGTGAATTGCAGGCCCTCGTGTCTGATCCCCCTTACACTCGGTTCTACAAAAATAGGGTAGTCCTACGGACTCACCCAAAATTTCTTCCAAAGGTGGTCTCCCCTTTTCATATCAATCAGGAGGTGGTACTTCCAACCTTCTTTCCCAGACCACACTCCAGCCGAGCTGAAACGGTCCTCCATACCCTGGACTGTAGAAGGGCTCTGAACTTCTACCTTGACCGTACGCGGGAGCACCGTAAAGCTGCTCAGCTTTTTGTATCTTTCGACCCCAATAAATTGGGGCTCCCGGTCTCCAAGCGTACTCTGTCCATCTGGGTTGCGGACTGTATCACTTGGGCTTATGGGGCAGCCGGACTCTCCTTGGAAGGTCGAGTCACGGCTCACTGCGTTCGGGCAAAGGCCACGTCAGTGGCTTACCTCCGCTCTGTTCCGCTGGCAGACATCTGCCGGGCCGCTACTTGGTCTTCGAGCCAGACTTTTGCGGTCCATTACTGTCTCGAGAGGGAGTCCCGCAGGGACAGTGCTTTCGGACAGGCAGTCCTCCGTAATCTCTTCGAGGTCTGAGCAACTCCTACCCTCCATCCCGGATGTGGGCTACCGGTGGGTAATAATTCAGCGAAGATTCTTTCCTTCTGTGCCGCTGAGCTAGAGGGAGCTCATTTTTGTGCTTAGGGTCTCCGGTAGCCTTGAGCTTGGGAGTCCCATAAGTGAGGACTGACTTCCTGCTTGGTCCTGGAGAAAGCGTAGTTACTCACCTGTAACAGGTGTTCTCCAGGAGCAGCAGGAATCAGTCCTCACAACCCTCCCTCCTCCCCTTGGAGTTGCAATCGTCTGCTTTACTTTTTTTTGCATATTTTTATGCTGTCTTTTTTTAGCTATGTCATCTGACTGGCTAAGATGGCACCCTTGGGCGGGAAGAGGACCGCGCATGCGCGCTGCAATTCCCAAAGGCTTTCTTTGAAAGCTGGGGAAAATTGCTCCGCGAGGGCTCCGTCGGCGCCGACGTCACCCATAAGTGAGGACTGATTCCTGCTGCTCCTGGAGAACACCTGTTACAGGTGAGTAACTACGCTTTATCTGAAGAATAATCTCTATTCTTATTCTTTCCTAATGTGTGCTGCTCCCTAACACAGCGCAGCTGTCTTGAATCAGGCCCTGCCCTTTGAGATGAGTGCTTAGGGATTACCTCATAGCTCTCTTGATTGCACACACATTTCCTCACTTCAGCCCCTCTCATGGCTGCTGGAAACCTGGTGCATTCTGGGACTGGTAGTCTTTTATGTGAAAACTCTGTTTTCTCACTCCTACCAGAACTGACAGGTTGCTTGTTCAGAGTCACATCATCCTTTCTATAGCTCCTACCTGAGCTATGATAAGCTTCCTTATCACATACCCCCCTGCTTAAGTTATTATGGACTGGTTTTACTGGTGAAACTGCTTCTCTACAGTCCGTAATACCTACGAGAGTGTTATCTTCTTGAAGCTCACTTACTTCCTGACTGGGTTCAAGGTCATTATCTACAGGCCTCTCCCTCCAAGACTTAAGTACATTAATATGGTAGGTCTGCCTACGCCCTCTGGCATTTTCTACCATATAAGACACTGGGCTTACTTGTTTAACAACCTCCCATGGCCCTTTCCACTGTACCTCAAATTTTGGAGCAGTTCCTGCTACTTGAACCAAAACCTTTTCACCAATGCTTAATTGGCGGCTTTTGGCCTTTCTATCATACCACCCTTTCTGGCGAACTTGACTATCTTGCAGGTTCCTCTCAGCAACCTGCGACGTCCTTTTCAAACGTGCTCTCAAGTCACGTAAAAACAGTGGCACCTCCTGACTTCCCGGTTCAGGATCAATCCATTGTTCCCTCAAAATATCCAACAAACCCCGGGGAGCCCTACCATACATCAACTCATATGGAGTTACACCTAGGGACACTTGAATTCTTTCCCTGCAGGCATATAAGGCAAAGGGTAATAACATATCCCATTCTTTTACCTCTCCTGCTAACCCCCTTCTCAACATTTGTTTGAGAGTTTGGTTGAATCTCTCCACCAAACCATTTGATTGTGGATGGTAGGCTGAGGTTTTCACGTGACGAATGCCAAAGGCATCCCAGACCTGGGCCAAATATTTGGATACAAAATTGGACCCTCGGTCAGTCAACACCTCTCTTGGGAATCCCACTTCACAAAACAATTTTACTAGCTCTAAAGCTATTGTTTTTGCAGAAACATTCCTCAATGGTATGGCCCAGGGAAACCTTGTTGCCTGATCTACCATAACTAGGATGTATTGGAAACCTCGGGGCGTTTTAACTAATGGGCCTACAATATCCATGGCAATGCGACCAATTGGGTCTGTGATGATTGGCATGGGGATCAATGGCACCACCGGTGGGTGAGCCGCTGTAACTCGCTGACATGCTGGACATGCAGCACAAAACTGGGCAGTTTCTTTGAATATACCTGGCCAGTAAAAACGCACAAGAATTTGATCCAGTGTTCCTTGCATACCTTTATGACCTCCCACTGGATGATCATGTGCTAGTCTAAGTACTAGCCCTTTGAAAGTTGTGGGTACCACCAATTGCTTACGAATGGCACCATTTCTTGGGTCCTGACTCTCTCTATATAATATGTCATTATCTAGTCTGAATCTGGGCAATTCCTCCCTGACCTCCTGAGCATACTTAAAAGCTCGGGTGAGAGCTTGATCAGCTCGCTGCTCTTGTGGAAAGTTAGGAAACTTTGCCACCAACTCAGCTGGCACCCAGGGTAAACTTTGACCAGCTAACATCTCAGCCCTACCCTGTGCTCTGCAAAGTCTCTCACGCCTCCTTTGTGCTTTCAACTTTCTTACTTTACCAGATGATGGGGTTATTAAATCATCATGAGAGGGTAAGTCTCCTAATAACTCTGCCTGCTCCCCCTCCCCCTTCTGCTGGCTCTCTAACTTAGCCTGCGAGCGGGTGGATACAAGGCCCCTCTTATTACCCATAGTTTGGCCTTCTGGAAGCTTAACCATCTTTTTAGCTAGGGACTGAGGACTTCCAAAGAAAGGCCCGGGAGCTATTTCCATTATTAAACCTTCTCCCTCCTTCTTTCCTAGCCCTTTCACTAGTTCCTGCTTAAATCTTGGCCAGTCCTTTCCTAGGACCAAATCAAAGGGTAGCCTAGGCACCACTGCTAATAGGACTTCCTCTTGTTCCCCCAGGCACTTAACCTTTAGCCTATAGGTGGGATATGATGTTGCAGCCCCATGAATGCATCTGATGTGAACTTGGCTTTCAGGGGTTCTAGGCACAAACCTTTCTTGGGCCTCTATCCTCTTCCAAAGCCTTTTTGACATCATACTCTGGTCTGCCCCAGAGTCTAATAATGCATTTGTGGTAACTCCTTGCACATCAACCATCAAAAGAAATCCTTCCTTGGGCTGTTTTAAATCCAGACCCATTAAACTAGTGTGTGTCTGGCATCTCTTCTCTAAGTGTCCCACTTTTCCACACTTGAAACATTTCTTTCTATTCCACTGTGTCATCTGGTTTGATACAGTACATTCATTGTCAGAAACATTCTTAATTATTCCTTTTTCTGATACAGCACATCTAGCCTCAGCATCCATCTTTAGAGGGCCACCCATTCTATGGCAAGCCTGCGTGGCTTCCAAGAATCTCTTTGCTAGCATGGTTGCCTCTCCAAGATTTTGGCAATTTTGCTGTATAAGAAAAACATTCAAATCTTTAGGTACCCCAAGCATAAATTGTTCCAGCATTATAATATCTAATAACATTTCTACTGTCTTTTGCTCAGGCTCTAACCATTTTACAGCTAGACTTCTAATTCTCTGACTCAGAGCCCTGGGTGTCTCACCCACTTTCAATGTAACAGCTCTAAACATTCGCCTATACTCTGAAATAGACAACCCTAGGCGATCTCTAATAGCTGCCTTTACATCCTTATAAATCAAAGCCTGGGCTGCTGGCATTGCTCTGTAAGCTGCTAGTGCCTCACCAGTTAATGAGGCTGCCAGCCTTACTGCCCACTGGGTCTCTGGCCATGCTAAAGCCTGTGCCACTCTTTCAAAAGACTCTAGAAAATCATCAACATTATCTTCTGGAGTTAATTTCCCAAAATTAAATGCCCCAATCTCTTGATTGAGTCCCACAGTGTCCACATGTGGTGCACCAGTACTAACTGCTGGTCTTGCATCTGTTCCACTTTGGCTCTGCAGCTGAACTAGAGCTTGCACCAGATCAAGCACTGGTTTCTGCTGTTCCATTAAGGCCTTCATAGCAGTGTCCTGGGCCTGCTGTGATAGCTCCTGCTGCTTGCTGAATTGGGCTGCCATCCACTGAGCCATCTCCCTCGGATCCATCTTGACCCCTGCAAGAAAAGAGAGAAAAAAAAAACCCAAAGAGCAGCACCTTCCAACCAGGTGTGTTTTTTTTTTTTTTCAATTACCCCCTGTGCTTACACACATCCACCACTAGACATGCCCAGGTACATATTACCTTGTCTCAGTGATGAATCCAGCTTTGCACAGGGTCTTTTCCTCTGGGACAGCTTCCTGGAACAACCACTTTTCCTCCAAAGTGCAGATGAGGGAAAGAAATCTTCTTACAGCTTTAAACTTGACTTTTATTTGTAATCCACAACAAGTAAATCCTCTTGGTGCAAGAGCAATCCGAAAAACTACGCCATTTGTCAGACGGCTGCCTAGGGTGAGAACTTACACAATCTTGACGATGCATATATTCATATGATTCTTGCAAGGTATTGTGGGTATTGTAGTTCATTCACTCCCAAACACAGCTGATGACAATAATTTGAGTTGTGAAACCAAGTGGTAAGATCAATAAAATACTTCTTTTATTGATGGGGTTTAATTCACCCAGCACATGTATGCTTGATAGCACTATAAATGAGGTTACTTGCTTGCAGTGTTTAAATGGATAACAAAAAGTCACAAAGTAAACCAGAAAACAACCTTCAGCTTGTCAGGCAATTAGCTAATGTTTTCTTAGCAAATAATTACCAAATACAAAGGCACAAAGAAAAGAATAAACTTTGCTGGTTAGGTTAACTTCTGCTTATTTTCCACGCAGATCTCAGCAGTGATTCTCCCTTGCTCACACACAATCAGGTGCAGCCCTAATTACTATCAATGGACCAGCTGAAAGCCTTTAGCTGGCTGGCTGCTACTGTGTGAGCCCAAATCCTGCTTTAAGAGCTGTTTGCAGTGGAAATAAAGAACAAAGTTAGGTTTCTTTGTGATGGCTGATGTGTTTGCTCACGGAAAACTAGCAATAGCATTTAGATAGAGAACAGTCCATATAAATAGTTTCATCTGCTGTATCTCCCCCTTTATCAACAATCATAGGGTCAATATCATACATTGGCACAGATGAGTCTTTCATTAAGGCACTATCATGAGAATGCTTATTCCCTTGCTGCCACTCTCTATTATAGATAGGGTCTGGATCAGTGTTCATACCTGAGCCTCTCCTGCTATCATTATTCCTCTCTGTATAGCCTGGCCAATATGTAATCCAATTCTGATGTCCAGCCTTCCAATCTTGATCCCTGGACACTGGATCTTCTCTCACATACCTTCTGGCCTTGGTCTGAAAGTCCCTTCCACATGCAGTCTTCTCTCTTCCAGGTAGCCACTGGTGATTCCTATCTCTGCCACTCCATTCCTCTGGCTGAATCCAGTCCAATGGACTCTGCTGGCTTTTGGAATACCTCCCAGTATGAGTACTGCCTTGGAATCTCCCAGACCTTCCAATGGCCTTTCTTCTCTTCCTTCCAGAGAGTTTCCTTCTCTCTCTATCTGCTTGGCTTGGCTGAAGCTGTTCTTCAAACTCTCCTTGAAGCTTTTGCTGAAACTGTTCTTGAAGCTGGGCTGGAGCTTGTAGTAACTGTTATCTGAAGAATAATCTCTATTCTTATTCTTTCCTAATGTGTGCTGCTCCCTAACACAGCGCAGCTGTCTTGAATCAGGCCCTGCCCTTTGAGATGAGTGCTTAGGGATTACCTCATAGCTCTCTTGATTGCACACACATTTCCTCACTTCAGCCCCTCTCATGGCTGCTGGAAACCTGGTGCATTCTGGGACTGGTAGTCTTTTATGTGAAAACTCTGTTTTCTCACTCCTACCAGAACTGACAGGTTGCTTGTTCAGAGTCACATCATCCTTTCTATAGCTCCTACCTGAGCTATGATAAGCTTCCTTATCACAATACTCGTTTAGTGTACATGATACCCCTGTGTCCCTTGGCTGGGTCATCCTGGTGTCTTAGTCTATGCGTTTTTTTGTCCTTTGGACATGTCAGAGTCCTAAAGTACTCCTGACGTGCTCTGGCCAGACTGCTATTATCCTCTGTTTTTTCACGCAACCATACTGGTTATTCCACTGAACTACATTCCTGCACCACAGAAATAGATTCTCTATATATCTTCAGGTGGTTTTCACCCCCCTTTTTTATTAGATGAATCTTTTCCCATCACATTCCCCATGTGAATGTTTTTGTGGGGCTCAGTTGCAGGCATGTATCCTCAGACTTATATTCATGTATGTATATGTCCTATACATATGTATATGTCCTATACATAAAAAATACATATTTCTGTAATCTGTGTGGGCATAAGTCATGCCCATATATATATATATATATATATATCACATCACACATATCTAGACATATATGCACATATCTATAGATATGTATGTCTCTCCATATATATATATATATTTATATATCTATATATATATATATATGCCCATTGGGAGATGTCCATAGGACACTATGTATTACCTACTATCTCCCTAACTGTCTGTGCTATAAAGCTTTTACCTTCTTAAGGGGTCCAGACAGTCAACTTGCCTATTCTCATACGGCTCAGTAAGTGGGAGCGGTTATACACACAATTACTGCTGTGATGTCAACAGCTTCTATTTTTGTTATAGATCTCCCTGTCTATGAAGTATCAAACTTCAATGTCTTCCTATCTCTTACCAGCTAGGAAAGACGGTGTACATCTTCAGTATTTCTGAGTACACTTCTGTTCTCCTTGGGAATAGGGGCTTTTTTCCATACCCCCTCTTCCCTTCAGGACTGGGCTAATTCTCCAGATCGGTCAGTCTTCTTCTTTTAGTCCTCAATGTTAATAACTCTGTACCTAAAAGAGTTTTCAGCTTTTTCCCATAAAGCTTTCCATTGAAGACATGCCGTTCTTCTCCTGCCCCAGTTGACACCTGGGTTACCTGCCCATTCCAGGTTTGGAACTTCATCCTCACTGCTGTGAAGTTACCTTGAGGATTCCGCTACTGCATCTACAGTACACTCCATCACAGTTCTACTTCCTACATTCCAGTAGGTAAGCTCTATATTGTACTAGTTCATTAAATATTTTAATGATACTTGACATACATACTAAAGACTCTTTTTTTCTGTAGTCTTTAGATTCGCTGTTCCTCTACAGCTCTTTTCTATTCAACTCCTACCACCCATCCCTCAGGGGATGCCGGGGATCCAGGTTTGGAAAATGCCGTCCTGTTCCAGGGATACGCATTTTATGGGATCTCCCCTGGCACCCACAGCTAGGGAGTCCCCATATGTGAAGACTCATTCCTGCTTGTTCCTGGAGATAGCACAGTTACTTACCTGTAACAGGTGATCTCTGGGAACAGCAGGAATTAGTCTTCACAACCCACCCACCTCCTCTAGGAGTTGTATCTATCTATCTCCTTTCCTCTTTCTCTCCTTCTGTCTCAGCTATGAAACTCAACTGAGGAGAGGCAGTGGGAAAGGCGGGAAGTCAGCGTGCAGGCGCGAGGGATGCTCCCAAAAGCTTTCTGATTGGATGCTGGGGAGCATTCCCGTGCAGGCTCCGTCGGTACCGACGTACCCATATGTGAAGACTAATTCCTGCTGTTCCCAGAGATCACCTGTTACAGGTAAGTAACTGTGCTTTACTTTCCTGTAACAGGTGATCTCTGGGAACAGCAGGAATAAGTCTTCACAACCCACCCACCTCCCCTAGGAGTTGTATCTCTCTATCTTTCCCTCTCCCTCTCTCTCTCTCTTTGTCTCAGCTTTAAAATTCGAACTTGAGAGAGGCGGTTGGGAAAGGCGGGAAGGCAGCACGCAGGCGCCATGGAATGCTCCCAAAAGCTTTCTTATTGGACGCTGGGGAGCGTTCCCGCGCAGGCTCCGTCGGTACCGACGATACCCATATGTAAAGACTTATTCCTGCTGTTCCGAAAGATCACCTGTTATATGTAAGTAACTGTGCTACATATATGGGTAGTTTGTCAAGATGGGCTTGGAAATTCTTATCAAGCCTGTGGCACCCAACATGATGGGAAATATTTCTGTTTCTTTCTGCCACGTTTTCTTGGTCTCTGACTGCATTTCCTGGTATTTCAGGATCTTCTGCCTCTCCTTGTGATTCACAGAGTAGTCATTTGGAACTGAAACCTCTGTTATCAATGCTGTTCTGGTGTTTTTCTCCTTAACCACTATATCTGGCTTCCTTGCATCCAGCTTTTTATCAGTCGGAATGGGGTGTATCGGAGGTGATCATAACCTCCTCATTCTCTGTAGTTCTCTCGGGCACAGTGTGATGTTGTAGTGCTTACATTTGCCAATGGATGAGGCGCGCTACTTTATGATGTCTTTCTGTATAGAAATTTTCTGCCATCAGAACTTCATAGCCAGCTATGAGGTGAGTCGTCATTTCCAGGTCTTTCTTACAGAATCAACATATGTCTGTGTTGCCATTTTTTTTCAGTGCTCTCATCCGTAAGCCGCTGTCCTGAGCTGCAACTATCAACTTTTCATCCTTCTGTTTTGGTTCACCCCTCCTTAATCATTCATGTGTCCGTTCTTGATCCTTGAGTAATAATCTGTATTTCCCACTGTATTTGTACATCTGCGTTTTTCCTTGTTTGTTGATCTAATTACTTGAAGATTTTTTTTCTCTTGTTTTGCAAAATCTCCAGGAAGAAGCAGGAATGAGTCTTCACATATGGGTACGTCGGTACCGACGGAGTCTGCGCGGGAACGCTTCCCAGCGTCCAAACAAAAAGCTTTTGGAAGCATCCCACCACGCCTGCGTGCTGCCTTCCCGCCTTTCCCAACTGCCTCTCCTCAGTTTTTGTTTTTCCGTGGAGCCGGCAGGACGTCCTGTCACCGCAGAAAATTCTTCTTTTAATTTTTTTGTTGTCTTGTGGTCGCGGCTGTCTTCCCCGACGCCACCGGTACCGCCGGTGTTTCTTTTTTTCTTTTCTTGTAAAATTTTTCCTTTTAAGGGAATATTTTTTCTTCTGAGTGTCTTACGGTTTTTCAGGCCTTCTAGGCCTCTCCATGTCCTTCATGGAACCACCAGCCACTTTCTCCAAGAAATATTCAAACTGTGGCGGTACAACTTTATTTTTAGACTCCCAAAATTGGTGTCTAACCTGTTTGGGTCCTGACCCGGAGCCCTCGGGCAACAGTATTGTGAGAAGAGGTTTTCACCATCGAGTTTCCCTCGATATGAGGTTCCCTTCCAACTTCAGGGCACCGACCATTTCTTCTTCTACACAGGATCAGGTAACCCACAAACAGTCTGTTAAGACTAGCCAACCCTCGAGTGGTAGGTCTCATGCACAGCATGTAGCCGGCTCCGGCCTTGCCCTCGAGGGCCCATTGGCTTCAAAACCCCGGCGGGAGTCTTCGGCCTCCAAAGCCTATGTGGGGTTTCAGGTTGTTCCTGGGGCTCACCCCTCACAGAACATACCTGAGCCATGCCCGGTGGTGGCATCTGCTTCCAGCGGTACCGATACCCCGGCATCGGCACTGGTGTTGGACGAAACACTCCTCACCAGGGATCGTCGTCTGGCGTCCTTGGTACCTACGGGACCAGTGGATACGTTCCAGACTGACTTTCCAGTATCGGTACCGGCACCGATACTACCACCAACGTCGGTACCCTCCAGACGTGCATCGATAGACTCGCTTCCTTCGATGCCGAGTCTGGAATCGATCTCTAGTCTGGAAGACTGGGTACCGACACGTCTTGGTACCGACACCTATCGGTACCGGATGCTCGGTACCGAGGGTTACTGCCGAAGGCTTTCGGTTACCTCGGTACCGATTGGGCTGTCACCGATTGCTGCTCCGATGTCGGTGTCGGGTTCAGTTCCGACAGCGGTACTGGTATCTGTATCGGTACCAGTATCCACAGTAGCATCGTGGCCAGCTCCTTCCATGCTTCTTTCAACACGATCGCTCCCTTCTATACCAAGTTTGGAGTCGATACCTGGCATGGACGATGTGGTACTGACTGTCGCTAGTCCTGTCCTCCAGTACCAGCCTCCATCCGTTAAGGATCCCATACTGCACCGTGCAGGATCTTATATTCCTATATACTCAGATAGATCCTTCGGTGCCCAGGCTAGTTCTTCAGATCTAACCTGTCCAAGGGAGGTTCTCTTTGGAGACCCTTCTTTTCAGAGTTTTCTCCTGGATATGGCAAGATTACTTGCCATTCCTATCCCTGGACATGATCCTACACAAGGCTCTGTTTCTACCGAAGCAAAGGAGAACATAATGCTTCCTTTGCATCATTCCTTGCAGATCGTCTTCTAGGAATGTGGGAAGCACCTTTAAGGGTACCCCCACCTTCCAGAGCAACTGATCTCCTATATCAGGTGCCCTCCTCTCCAGGGTTTCAAAAGACTCAACTTCCTCATCATTCCATTGTAGTGGAATCAGCAATGAGGCGGGTGAAGAGTAAGAAAAAGCACTCTTCTTATCCGCCAGCAATGTTCCCTCTAATTTTCTGTAGGCTGTGTGTACATAAAATATCAGCTGTGCAGCTTTTGAAGGAAGGTTAAATTTCTGTGCGCCACATAACAAAACTCGGAGTTATATACTTTAAAATTTGACTACATTTCAGAATACAGTATGTACACCACATTGATTGCACTAGAAAATATTGTAGAACTTGTGAAAACAATAAATACACAACAACTTTTCAATTTTAAGAAGGTCTGTGTTTTCTATCAGAATCAGAACCGTAATTTTTGTGCGCTCTGTTGTAAAGTATGTGCCCTCACTCGGCAAGGTGTGTGCGCGCGCACACACGCACAGCTTAGAGGGAACAGTGTCCGCCAGGTCGTGAGTCTAAGACACTAGATGCCTTTGGACATCAAACCTTCCAGACATCCTTGCTTTCAGCAAGAATTCTCTCATATATTTTTTATATGAGTCTATCTCTTGAGGAGGTCACAAAGAAATTACATCTTTTGACTCCTTTTCTTTCAGAGCCCAAGAGTGCAGACTATTCCTCACTGCTTAGTCATATTCAAAATATCTCTTGGTTTCTTACTCGTGCTTCCCTAGACTCATTTGAGTCTGTTAGCAGGACTTCTGCTATAGCCATAGGGGCACGACGTAGAGCCTGGCTCCAAGCTTCAGACTTAGACAAATGGGCACAACAAAGACTGGGTAATACTCCTTGCACTGGAGAAAATCTCTTCAATAAGGAGTCTCTATGTCAGATTGCTCAGTGGTCCACTGACTTACCTGTTTCTAAGGGCTGTTCTACGCCGCCTTCTTTCCCAGTAGGTAGGAAATGTCCTACCAAACTTTCTTCCCCTAGGGGGAGAAGGTTTTATTCATCTTCTGCCCATCATACAGATGTTCCCAAACAGGGGAAACATCGCCCTGGTCTGAAGAATCCAAACTCTCACCAGGCTCAGCAAACCCAGCAACCGCAGGGTTTCTGATTAATCATCATCATATTTTTGTGCCTCTTGGGGTTTAGAACCTGCAGTTGGCTTCTTCTCAGTAGAAGCTTTCCACTGCTTTCATTCTAAACTCTAGGCATGGATCTCTTTTCACAAGACATCCATTTTTCTCTGTTATACGAGCTCTTAGGATGTTCATGCCTATAGGTCACAGGTTTCTCCTCTTCTTCCTGCTAGGGAAAGAGGTTTAACAACTATCAAACGATAGTTTTCTGTACCAGCATGAATTTTTCCTTTCTACAGACTTACCACATTGTAAGTCTCCATTCAGCTCCATCTTCTCTACCCTCTTACCAAGCATTTCCTCTGTAAGAGTGGTACTATTGCACTGGAGGGCTTCTTCTTCAGCCCCTCTAGTTTTGTCACTATTCCAGTGTGGAGTTTTCCTCTCCGAGTTAACTCCCTTCTTCATTTTTGCTTTGGGGCAGCTTATCAGACAGGTCCAGAGTTTTCTGACTCTTGTTCTGTCTGTTCTTTCTGTTTTTAAACAGAAAGATTCTTTCTGCTGTCCTACTAGCAGCTGCCCATGCAGGAGCCCTAGTGATTGGACCACTGGTTCTTTCCACAACTGCAGTTGTCTTCCACTAACATTCTTTCTGGCCTTAGTAGTGCCTCAAAGACAGTGGATTCATCTTTCTTGGGAAATCTTATCACTACAGGCTTTTCAGATTGTCTTCTATTCTTGCCATCTCCAATTCCCTTGGGTTTGGGGGCATAGTTGACGTAGGTACTGGCTTTTCCAATAGCCAGTTCTATCTCCTAATTCTCCTGCATCATGCTCTCTGCAATTCTACAGAGAAGCTTTCCACTATGGGCCCTTGCTAGAGAGCATGAGGATTTTCTCAAACAGCTATCCCTAGATGGTTGGAAAAGGCTCCCTCAGTCATTCCCTTCATGACTGGAAGGGTTCTCCCTACCCTACTATCTCCTTTTTAAAACAAAGGACATGGGCCTTTTCTTACGTGAAAGCTTAAAGAGTTGTTCAATTCCCTGGTTTGGTCCTCAGGATTCCCACCGGGAATATGCTCTTTTTCCTTGCAGCTCGTCCTCATGGTATCCTAATCCTTCATGGTAAGCGCAGGTTCAGCTAAAGAACGCATGATGCCCTTTTTGCCCCTCAAGTAGGTCAACGTGGTATCTCATTCCTATGCGTCTTCTGTCCATTTACCATGCTAGAGTTCTGGAGGACTCTGGATTTGCTGCCTGCAGACTGATATTATCCTCTGCTTTTCACGTAACCATCCTGGTTATTTCACTGACTAGTATTCTTGCAGCAATCTAGCCTGTTCCTTGTCAGGGAGACTTTCCCCTGACTCCCTCCATCATAACCAGGGGGAATAGATTCTCTATATATCTTCTCAAGTAGGTTCCACCTTCTTGTTAGTAGATGAATCTTTTCTCTTCACATATCCTATGTGAATATACTTTCTATAGGCATATCTCTGTCTGCTTAATTGCAGACACCCATATATAGGCCTATATATTCATATATATATATATATATATATATATATATCTGTATACATCTCTATAGATATCTATGTCTTTCTTTGTGTGTGTATATGTTATGCCTTCTATATCTCACTATAGATATATTCTTATATGTCTATTGTCACGGGGTCTGTAAGATAGACCTTCTCTGAACCCTATTAGGCAGCTGCCTAGGGCTTTAAAGTTCACGATGCCTTTCTACCAAAAAGAGTCTTGCAGTCAAATGGTAAGGCAAAATAATGTCAGGGCTTTATTCCCCTTCCCAAACGGATATTCTTTGGATACAACACAAACAAAACAGCAGAAAAACAAAAAGAAACTGCTAGAAAGAAAAATATCTTCTTTTCCTTTGACACTAGCACATGGCTGCTTTCCACAGGCTTAACATAAAGATATGACATCATCTGAAAAACATATTGTGCAATCCATAGGGACTGGGTCAGGAGTACAGCAGTTATTCTCCCACTGCATTAATTCGGATTCACTCCCGATAGCATAAGGGTCACACTCTCTCTACATGTGCTGGCTTCCTGAAAACCCTCCTGTGGTGCATGGATTACTTTCCCCAAAAAGTGCTCTTCAAACCTAGGGCTCTGAATGCCTGGTATGGTGATAGCTTCTTTCTGGCTTTCCTTTCTCTTCCAACTTGGTGAAATCACTGGATATCTTTCAACATCAAAGTCACTTCCAGTGCCATGCCCTTGCCCTTTAAAACACACAGAGCTTTTAGCCTTTTCCTCAGAAAAGCAAGGTTCCCACCTTTTAACTGTGTTTCTGGTTCTTGTTTCTGGGCTCCTGACAGCTCTCTCCCGGACTCTCCAACCACCATCAAACCTAGCAGGCTCCTGGCCACGTCCCTGGCTGCTTCCTGCTCTGGGGTCAGACCTACTGTTTCCTTCTCCCGGCAAACTTCCTTCAGAATGACATGTGCTCACTGGTTGCTTGCTCAGTCCTCCTGAGTTGCTGCCCCTGCTGGCCTTTCCTGGTTCTAGCCAGCAACTTATATGCTTCCCTTCTCTGCACGCTACGTGGGTCTTTGTGAACAGGTGTTCCTGATGAGGCTTTCTGTTTCTAACTACGTCAGGACTATCACCAGGAAAATTCATTCTAATGCCTTTTGGCTTCTCCTGTGCTGAATGTATTTGCTGCTCAGCTGTTCCTACGTGTACTGAGTTTATTTGCTGCTCAGCTATATCTGAGGTAAGTTCCTCGTTTTCTCTTACGTCCATGTGCTCTATAGTGCCTACTTTGTCACACTATCTATATATCTATATGTATACATATACATACATAAATACATATATATATATATATATATATATATATATATATATATATATATATATATATACACACATATAAATAATATATATGTATATATATGTATCTGTTGAGATATTTTCATTCTAGGTAGATATGTATCTGCATACTTATCTATCTGACTGTGTTCCAGCATGTTTGGGGTTCTACACACACAACCACTTCCTGTGGTAGTTAACAACTTTTCTACCATAACCTTAAGGGTTTTAGGTACCTCTGAAGGTCTCCATGTTCCAGTATCTCTCCTAGCTGACACCAGTTAGGAGAGACATTGCGGATCTTCAGTTAATCAGAGGCTCTAGCCTCAGGCATTTGTCCTTTCTTTTGGGATACAAGGGTTTTCCATACCCCGTCTTCCCACAAGGACTAGGCCTGTTTTGTCCAAATCGGTCAGCCTTTCCTCTTTTTGCTCCTAAGAGTGAGCCACCCTGCAGCCAAAAGAGTTTGGGCTTTTTTCATAAAGCCTTCCACTGAAGGCTTACTGTTTTTGTACTACCCCAGTTCATCTCTGGGGTTACCTCTCACCTTTCAGGATTCTGACCTCTGTTTATCCTACAGGTTTATTACCTCCACTTCACAGTGAGGTCCTCCTTGAGGTTCCTCTACTGGATCCCCAGTAGATCCCATGAACCTCCATACTTTCCTGCAATCCTGTTAGAGGCAGTCCATATTGCAATATTTCATTTCAATATATTTGATGATAATTATCATCCACACAAGGACTCCTTGCCTGCAGTCCTATGCTAGGTTAGCTGTCTTTACAGCACCTTTCTGTTTCAACTCCTACCCTCCATCCTGAGGATGCCTGGCGATATGAGGTGTAGCATGTTTCCATCTATAACATGCTGGGACTCCAGGCATCTTAGCTTGGGAGTCCCCATATGTGAAGACTCATTCCTGCTTGTTCCTGGAGATAGTACAGTTACTTACCTGTAACAGGTGATCTCTGGGAACAGCAGGAATAAGTCTTCACAACCCACCCACCGCCCCAGGAGTTGTTTTTCTCTATCTCTATCTTTCCCTTCTCTCTCTCTCTTTGTCTCAGCTTTAAAACTTAACTGAGGAGAGGCAGTTGGGAAAGGCGGGAAGGCAGCAAGCAGGCATGGTGGGATGCTTCCAAAAGCTTTTTGATTGGACGCTGGGAAGCGTTCCCACGCAGACTCCGTCGGTACTGACGTACCCATATGTGAAGACTTATTCCTGCTGTTCCCAGAGATCACCTGTTACAGGTAAGTAACTGTGCTTTCTGTTACTTCCTTCCCTGTGCATGCTTGTGGATTTTCACTCATTCCTTCTAGTCATCTGAGCGCTTGTCCAAGTTTGATGGAGACAGATTGGACATTCATATTTCAGCACATTTTGCATATTTGGATCCGAGGATGCAATTAAGTAGGCCTGGAGACCAATGATGATAGCTCTGTATGTGTAATCAGTCTGAGTCCTAGCCCTCCTTCAGTTCTAGGGATGTACAGTCTTGGCATACACTGATTCTTGTAAATCACTTCATGAGCATGGAGGAGTTTTTGTGTTTGCACATCCAGTTTTTCACGATCTTTATGAGGCCAGTCCACAACCCCAAAGCTGTATGAAAGTGCAGGAATTGCCAGATGATTGATGCCTTGTATCTTATTCTGTGATGTTAAAGTACTTTTCAATAATGATTCTAATCTCCTGTAGTATTTTTTACTGATCTTTTCTCTCGGTAATTTCTGCTTGAGTGTCGTTCCTTCTTCTACTCTGAGATACATATATACACCTTCCAGTTCAAGGTCCTTGATGTCACAGCTTTCAGCCAGGGAGATGTTTTCTGTTTTGCTCAATTTTCTTCTTTAAAAAAAAGTTGCCTTAGCACATTTGTCAAGGCCAAAGGTCATTCTGATGTCATCGGAAAAGCTTTTCACTACACGGAGTTGCTCTGCTAATTGTTGGTCGCTGGAACTAATAGAGAGTACAGGAGTAAACTAGTGGTTAGAACAACCGCCCAGTACCCAGAAGCTCAGAGGTTCAGTTCCTACTGGCATACCTTGTGACCTTGGACAAGTCCCTTTACCCTCCATTGCTTTGGAAGAAAAGGCCTGGCAATCTACTTCCGGTGATAAATTGCCAAGAAGCCCTCCCGGCTGTTTCTCATCAGCGCCGGCGGGCTTAACAGAGCCGCGAGAAAGAAACTCTCTTCATGGCTCTGAAAGCCGGCGCTGATGGAGCTGATGCCGGGAGGGCTCTGCTGGGCAGGCGGGGGGGGGGGGCCTCGGGGCCGTGGGACAGCTGATTCTGCTGCTGCCACAGCGGCAGTGGTAGCAGCCAGTTTTGTGTTTTTTTTCTTAGTTTTAATGCAGAATGTTGTTTGCGTGGGGCCCCCTGAAACGCGGGGCCCTGTGCAAACAACATTCTTGCTCAATGGATGGGCCGGTCCTGCCGATAGGGGATATTTTAAGGGCAGCCAACCTTTTGTTAGAATGGTATATAAAGGTAAAAGGAAAAGGAGGCCGCTGTGGTTCTCAAAAAAAGTAGCTGAAAAGGTGAAGAAAAAGAGGAAAGCCTTCATGAAATACAAGAGATCACAGAGAGAGGAAGACGGGCATCTGTATTTGGAAAATTTTAGAGAGGCTGGCAAAGTAGTCAAGAAAGCAAAGATTTAAAAAGAGGAGGAAATAGCCAATGCAATAAAATGGGGGGAGGGGGGTTAAGACATTTTTCATATATGTTAGTGAGAGGAGGAAGGGCAAAAGTGGTAATGTCAGACTCAAGGGTGAAGGGGACAAATATGTAGAAGCTGATGAGGATAAAGCGGAATTGCTTAACAAATATTTCTGTTCTGTGTTCACAGATGAAGGACCAGGAGCAGGACCTCAGAAAACACCCACAAACAGGAACAGAAGTGAGGGGCATCTTGAATGATTTTCAGAAGACTGTTTGTGAGGAACTAGCTAAACTAAACGTAGACAAAGCGATGGGACTGGATGGGATGTATCTGAGAATACTGAGGGAACTTGGGGATGTTCTAGCAGCTCCACTGACTGACCTTTTCCATGCCTCTTTGGAGTCGGGAGTTGTGCCAGAGGGCTGGAGAGAGGCACGTGTGTTCCCTTCACACAAAAGCGGAAGTAAGGATGGGTTGAAAACTACAGGCTGGTTAGTTTTAACCGTGATGGTGAGTAAATTATTGGAAGTGCTGCTGAAAGAGAAAATAGTGAGCTTTCTGGAGTCCAGCAGATTACTGGATCTTAGGCAGCATGGATTCACCAGAGGCAGGTCTTGTTAAACAAATCTGATTGATTTCTTTGACTGGGTGACCAGGGAGTTGGGCAGAGGGAGAGCCCTAGATGTGATATATTTAGATTTCAGTAAAGCCTCTGACACAGTTCTGCACAGGCGACGTATAAACAAACTGAGCACCCTAGGGATGGACCCTAAAGTTACTGCTTGGATTAGACAAAGGGTACAGGTAATGGGAGCTCACTCTGAGGAGGAGGAGGTTGCCATTGTTGTGCTGTAGGGATCTGTCCTTGGTCTAATTCTTTTTAACATCTTTGTTAGTGATATTGCGTTAGGACTGGGGAGGGGGGGGGGTGGTAAGGTTTGCCTCTTTGCGGATGATACCAAAATCTGCAATAGACTAGTCACCCAGGAAGGTGTAGATAACATGAGGAGAGATCTAGCTAAGTTTGAACAGTCGAGAATTTGGTAGCTGAGATTTAATTTTAAAAAAATGCAAGATCATGCATTTCGGCTGCAGTAATCCAAGGGAGTGATATAGTATAGGGGGTGAAGTAATTCTGTCCACCAAAGAAGAGTGGGACCTGGGCGTGATTGTGTCTGATCTTAAAGTAGCTAAATGGTGACCTTATTTGGAGGATTGTGTGCAATTCTGGAGACAGCACTTTCAAAAGGATATAAACAGGCTGGAGTCTGTGCAGGGGGTGGCTACTAAAATGGTTAGTAGTCTTCGCTATAAAGCATATGAGAACAGACTTAAGGTTCTTAATATGTATACTTTAGAGCAGGAGTGGCCAACTCCAGTTCTAGTGCAGCACAATCCAGCCTGGTTTTCACGATGTCCTTAATGAATATTCATTAGGTGTATTTGCTTCCACTACCTCCCACTATGCAAATATATCTAATGAATATTCATTACAAAAAGCTACAAAAAAACAAATGGTCTGGAAAATTATGTAACTACAACACTACCCCACATTCACAGACCCCAAATACTCCTATTAGTGACAATAATACAAAATACCACAATTCAAATTCGGAAACCTTCTTCAAAAGCCACAATGGGGCATTATAGTGGTCCACTCAAACAACAATACTTACTGCGGGAGAAAAAGCCTCAGGATAAATAGATCATCGCTCTATGTAGCTACTGAAAGCCATAGAGGATTAACCAAGTTCCACATCACAGACTTAAAAAAAAAACTCCCACCATTTATTAAGATTATTAATGTATAACAATTTAACCAATTTCAAATAGAAAAAAATCATACTTCAAAAGACAGGAAATACTCCGAGGGGCCTTGGCAGCAACCCACTACTATAGCCACCGGCTAAACATAGTCAAATGATTTTATAGACTTTAGGAGCTCCCTGCGAACATAGATAGATTGCAGTATCTGGGGGGGGGGGGGGGGGGGAGTAAAAAAAACAGTAAAACGGAACTTCAAAAAACAGTTACAATAGCTGCCCAACCCAGTTTACTTATATGAAAGCAGCTGGCTTCCAGCACAACCTCCCTCCGCTGTCTCAAAGTCCCCAAGGAACACACCAACACCATAAGACTTCTGCAGCACCAACTGCTAAATATCCACGACCTGCTTCAATATTCAGTTGAAAATACACTTAGAATAACCCTACAAAGATCTTTGTTTTGCTTCAAAGAAAGCTTCATTAGGGGTTAGACTTATCACCAGAAAACTCTGTGCAAAGACTGATGTCAGATGACAATGGCTTTAAATAAAGGACAGCAATCAATCAGTGCAAAATACCAACTAATTGGAGCAGTCAAAGTAAACAAAGGGGGAATGGCTTTGGAGCACAGACCCCACACAGCAGAAAAATGCTAGATGAAAACCCCCCAGTCAATTTTATTATTCAACCCAAATGGCTAAAGGGTATTAAGTTTAAAGATCCAGTGTTGCTCATGCTGCACCGTTTACCATGATCTCCTCCACGATGATTGACAGGAAGAAAATCTATGGCCCTACAACGAAGATCTTTAAATGCATGCTGATATTGCGAACAGTGTTGTACTAATGGTACTTCTTCCTGGGCTTTCAGGAAATTTTTATGTTGTGACAGCTCATTCTCGGCTATCTCACCGTCTTCCAAACATAGTTCTTTATTACAGGGACAGCGAAGCAGATAGACCACGTACATAGAAGTACAAGTGTTCAGCCCATGATGATGAAAAACACTCATTCATCTTAAAACTAGAGCCTTCTTCCATAATCTCACAAAAACACAACTGCCACACTTAAAGTAGCCATTGTCTAAACCCTTTGGGGTAACTCTAGATACTGCTGGACATAAATGGTCCCGCAAATTGCGGCTTCTACTATAGGTCATACGTGATCTTGTATCTGCCAAATAGGAAATGGCCGCGAGTACTGGCCAATAACGCTGTATTGAAGATGCTAACCCTTTGGACATAACTGAATATTGGGCAGCTATTGTAACTGTTTTTTGAGCTTCCGTTTGACTGTTGGTATTCCGCCCACAGGTATGGTCTATGGTCGCAGGGAATTTCTGTAGTCTATGAAATCCTTTGACTATGTTTAGCCTGTGGCTATAGTATGGGATTGCTGCTAAGGCGCCTCAGAGTATTTCCTGTCTTTTAAAGTATGATTTTTTTCTATTTGAAATTGATTAATTTGTTGTACATTAATAATAATAATAATAAATAGTGGATGTTTTTTAAGCCTGTGATGTGTGGAGCTTGGTTAATCCTCTATGGCTTTCAGTAGCCACATAGAGGGATGATCTATTATCCTGAGGCTTTTTCTCCCACATTAAGCATTGTTCCTTAGCGTCCCTCCAGGCTAGTCCTGAACCTTTGGGGTTCTTGCTCCTCCTCCAGCAGCTTGGAGACTGAGAAACGTCACTTTTGTGATGTCACCCGGTATAAGTACCCCGGATCCGCCTCCTGACATCAGTATTCTCAGTCTCCAAGCAGCTGGAGGACTAGTGAGCCCGGGGATGGGGCTCACATGGAGAATTAAGCAGTTGGAAAAAGAATTGTAGGGATTGTTCTTACAGTTTCACGGGGGGAATACAATTTTAGTCAGGCGCTGTGCTGAGCTGCTTATTTCTGTCATTCTCTTCTGCCTTCTCTCTTTCTCACCCCCCCCCCTCCGCAGCACTCTGTCTTGCCGGGTTTTCGGGGAGATTTGCCTGCTCAGACTAAAGGAGAGAGTGTTCTGCCCTCCGGTTCCCGATCCCACTAATTTGGGTGAGGAACCGTCAGGAGGAAGTCGGGCAGAAAACGGCTCACGGCCTGCGGGTTAAACGCCGAAGTCAGTTACCGGCGAGAC
Organism: Ichthyophis bannanicus; assembly: GCA_033557465.1. Classification (NCBI taxonomy): domain Eukaryota; kingdom Metazoa; phylum Chordata; class Amphibia; order Gymnophiona; family Ichthyophiidae; genus Ichthyophis; species Ichthyophis bannanicus. Next base: position 201,714,461 of record CM066041.1, on the reverse strand, counting down.
TCTGCAGGCTGGGCTGTCTGCTGATAGCTGTTACAGCCCCGGGCGCTGAAGCCGCGATATCGGCTGAGCGCAGTGCGGCTGGATCACATGCCTCGAGGGTCTGAGACAAAGTAAGGGGCCGGGGTCGTCGAGGCTCCTCTGTCAGAGTCGCGGCTCTCAGACCGCGTGAGCAGGCGGCGGTAGGCCGTGCCGCGTTGCAATCGCGCGCGCGGGGGAAACCTCTGTTGTGGCAGTGAATGAGAGTTTTCTTTCAGGCTTCATGTTTGCCGAGGGAAGCCTCGTTTTGCGATTTAACTTTTAGGGAGCGGGTATAGGCAGTGCCGAGAAGGTCCCGGTGGTTGTTTGAAAAAAAAAAAAAGGAACTTTAAGAAGGGGTTTTAGTTTTTGCCTGGCATTGTTTCTGGGACAGGGGTGGAAGGTTGCCCTATTTTTCCTGTCCTGGCGGCATGCCGTCAAAATCTCTCTGTTTGATTTGCGGATCCAAGAGAGGCGCTGTGTCTGAGGCTGGGGTCTGCAGAGCCTGCTTTAAAGAAGCGGGTTCTATGGAGCAAGGGCTGGGGGATGGTGTGCAGAGCCCAAGGGGGGAGGGCACTTCAGACCTCTCTGAGCCAAAGGCTTCGGGGGATCCCCTTCTGGAGCCTGTAGTGGGGCCGTCATCCCTACAGGGAGGCAGCTCCCAGGGGGCTTGCAGGCAATTTTTTCGCCGCAATTTGTCTCTGCTGCAGCAGGCCTTAGGGGGAGCACAGTATAACCCCAGCTCCAGCTCGGCAGAAGGAGGTTTAGGAGACAAGCGGCCTGGTACTTCTCTGAGTTTGGGGGGGTCGGGATTCCCGCAAAGAGGCTCCGGTCTGGGAAGGAGCTGTCCGGTCAGTCCGTGTCTTCCGAGGCTGTGGATTTAGATGACCTAGGGCAGGATGTGGACTTAGAGGACGACTTGGAAGAAGGGGAGATTACCGAGCAGGAAGATCAGGCGCGAGTGGTTAGAATTTTTAGGAGAGATGAGTTACCGGCGCTCATATCTGAAACGCTTAAGGCGCTTAATATGCCTACAGGGGGGCAGCCGGAGGAAGCGGAGCTGGAGGACCCTTTGTTGCAGGCTTTTCGTAAGTCACAGAGGGTTTTCCTGGTACACAGGGTGTTTAAGGAAATGATTCAAGGAGAGTGGGATACACCGGAGGCTGGGCTAAAGGGCTCCAGGGTGATGTCTCGACTCTATCCTTTAGTGGAGCAGGATCGGGAGGAGTTCAAGTCTCCTAAGGTGGATGCCTCGGTGTCGGCGGTTACGAAGAAAACCACTAATCTCCAGGAACAAGCAGAATGAGTCTTCACATATGGGTATCGTCGGTACCGACGGAGCCTGCGCGGAAACGCTCCCCAGCGTCCAATAAGAAAGCCTTTGGGAGCATCCCACAGCGCCTGCGCGCTGCCTTCCCGCCTTTCCCAACCGCCTCTCTCCAGTTCTTCTTTTCTGCGGAGCCAGCAGGTCGTGTTCCTGTCACCGCAGAAGAAGTTCTTTATTTTTTCTTTATTCTTTTGTGCCGCGTCTGCCTTCTTCGACGTCGGACCGGTACCGCCAGTCTTTTCTTTTCTTTCTTTAAAAAAACAAAACAAAAACCTTATACTTTCTTCACTGTGCATTTTCAGTTTTTGGGCCTTAGGCCTAAAAATTTTTCTCCTCATGGAGAAGCCCGCCTCCGGGTTTAAAAAGTGCACAAAATGTGGCGGTACTATTTCTGTCACCGACACCCATGATTGGTGTCTAAAGTGTTTGGGTCCTGACCATTCCATCACGGATTGTGTGTCCTGTACCATGATGTCTAAAAGAGGTCGGCAGAACCGAGCAGCCAAGCTCAGTACCCTGTTTCCCTCTGATGCAGCTTCGGTGGCATTGACGTCTTCCAGGGCTGCTTCTTCCTCCCATGGATCTCAGGTAACCAAGCATAAATCTGGCCGGTCCTCAAAGGGCAAATCTCCCTCTAAGCATCGAGATGCCTCCGGGCTTGTCCTCGAGGATTCTGCACCGGCAAAATTACCCTGGCGGGAAGTTCCGGCTTCCAAAGCATTGTCTATGGGATCACAGGTTGACATCGATGGCTCGGCCTCGACCGATCACCTGTTGCCGTGTTCTGGGGTACCGGTGGCTCCCACTGGTACCGACATCCAGACTTTGGTGGCGTCGATGGATCAGAAGATTCTGACCATGCAGCGCACCCTGACGGCATTCATGCAGGCTGCGACGCCTCCGGTACCGCAACAACCCCCGTTGCCGGTACCGGCTCCGGCACCGGCATCATTCCCGGTGCCGGTACTGATTGCATCGACATCGGCTTCGGTGTCGACTGCAACGGTACCCTGTCCTATGATGCCCATCGGTACCGATCCGGTACCGGTTACTCCCGATGTCGATCCCACTCGGTACGCATATTGGGCTATCTCCAGGAACAAGCAGGAATGAGTCTTCACATATAGGAATGAGTCTTCACATATGGGTATCGTCGGTACCGACGGAGCCTGCGCGGGAATGCTCCCCAGCGTCCTTAAAGAAAGCTTTTGGGAGCATCCCACAGCGCCTGCGCGCTGCCTTACCGCCTTTCCGAACTGCCTCTCTCCAGTTCTTCTTTTCCGCGGAGCCAGCAGGTCGTGTTTCCTGTCACCGCTGAAGAATTTCTTATTTTCTTTTATTTTTCTTTAGTCGCGTGTCTGCCTTCTCGATTCCGCACCGGTACTACCGGTTCTTTTTCTTTCTTTAAAAAAAAACAAAACCACAACTTTTTCAGTGAATTTTTCTTCTGGGGCCTTAGGCCTACAGACATATTTTTCCCTCATGGAAAAACCCGCCTCCGGGTTTAAAAAATGCACAAAGTGCAGTAGCACTATTTCTGTCATCGACACCCATGACTGGTGTCTAAAATGTTTAGGTCCTGACCACTCCATTGCGGATTGTGAGTCCTGTTCTATGATGTCCAAAAGAGGGTTACAGAATCGGGCAGCTAAGCTCAGTACCCTGTTTCCCTCCGATGCAGCTTCTGTGGCATCGACGTCTTCCAGGGCTGCTTCTTCATCCCATGGATCTCAGGTAACCAACTTAAATCTGGCCGGTCCTCAAAGAGTTCATCTCCCTCTAAGTATCGAGATGCCCCCGGGCTTACTCTTGAGGATACCACACCGGCAAAGTTACCCCAGCGGGAGGCTCCAGCTTCCAAAGCACTAACTATGGGGTCACAGGTTGACATCGATGGCACGGCCTCGACCGATCACCTGTTACAATGTTCTGGGGTACCGGCAGTTTCTACCGGTACCGATATCCAGACATTGGTGGCGTCGATGGATCAGAATATTCTGACCATGCAGCGTGCCATCACGGCATTTATTCAAGCTGCAACGCCTCCGGTACCGCAACAAACCACGTCGATACCCGTACCGATTCTGGTACAGGATCCGATTCCGGTTCCGATACCAGTACCACTTGCATCGACATCAGCATCGACGGCAGCGGTACGCTATCCAGTGATGCCTATCAGTACCAGCCTGGTACCGATTACTCCCGATGTCGATACCTCCCGGTACGCGTATCGGGCTCTATGAGAGCATCCAGACAGTCGATATTTCGATTCTTCTGAAGACTCTGACTCTTCAGAGGCCTCAATTGAAGCATCGGGGATCCTTCCTCAGGAACCCTCTTCTCCAAAAAGGAGAATGTCTCCTCCTGAAGACTTGTCTTTTCAGGACTTTATTAGGGAGGTGGCCAAAGGCCTGTCCATCTCAGTGACCTCTGAGACTGAACCTAGAGCCAAAAAAATTAAATATCCTACAATATCCTAAGGCTCCTAAGGAGGCAGCCACCTTACCAATACATGAGATTCTTTATGAACACATGTTGGGTATATGGGAGACTCCTCTTTCCACCTCCCCTCATTCCAGAAGGTTGGACACCATGTATCGTGTTCCTCCTTGTCCTGGGTTTCATAAGACTCGGCTTCCTCACCACTCCATTGTGGTAGAGTCTGCCATGAAAAAGATCAAGAGTACAAAAAGGCACTCCTCTGCTCCTCCAGGAAGAGAATGCAGAACCCTAGATGCCTTTGGCAGGAAAATCTTCCAGGCCAGTATGCTTGTAGCCAGAATCAACTCCTATAGTCTCTATATGGGGATGTTTCTGAAAGAAGTTACAGATCATCTGCAAACCTTATCTCCTTTTATGTCAGAAGATAAGAGAGAAGAATATATCACCTGGCTTAAACATGCACAGGATGTATCCAAGTTTTCCAACCGTGCAGCCTTTGACTCTTTTGAGGGGGTCAGTAGAGCCTTGGCTATTGCCATAGGTGCACGCAGAGTTGCTTGGTTACAAGCAAGCCTCTGATTTGGAATCCTGAGTACAGGATGGTCTAGGTAACCTTCCCTGTACAGGCGAAAACCTGTTTGGCAAAGATTGGCAAGCAAAGGCCAACCAGATGGATGCTGAAAATTCTGCTTTAGATAGACTTTCAAAGTCTACTACTGCTCCTTTCAAAAAGAGGTGGTTCAAAAAGGGATCTTTCCCAAAGAAAGGGAAATTTTCTTCTTATGGTCAGGCCTCTTCTCAAGGTAGTTTTGCTACAAAGAGGCAGCAACAACCAAAACAGGCCAAAACCCAGGCTGCGAGGACTGCTACAGCCCAACAGCCTCAGCCTCCTCAGGGCCTTTGACTTTCCACTAGAGAACTTAGTCTTTCTGGCTCTAGAACATCCAGAGCCCCTCACCATCCCAGGAAGGTTAGCTCACTTTGCTCCCAGATGGGAACAAATCACAGCAGAGCAATGGACCCTCTCCATCATAAGGGAAGGGTACAAACTTCATTTCTTAAACCTTCCTCCTCACACCATGGTGAAACAGTTCAATTCTTCAACATCTCTCCTTAACCTTCTAGGTCAGGAGATTGCTACCCTTCTTGCCCAAGGGGCAATAGAAGTACCCCTTCAACAGGGTTCAGGGTTCTACTCCCCCTATTTTCTCATCCCAAAGAAAACAGGGGCTACAGACCCATGTTAGATCTCAGAGAATTGAACAAGTTTCTATGCAAGGAGAAATTCAAAATGACTTCTCTCGGAACTCTCCTTCCATACCTCCAGAGTCAGGACTGGCTTTGTTCTCTAGATCTCAAGGATGCGTACACCCATGTTCTCATCCATCCAACACACAGAAGATTCCTTCGCTTCCTCTACCAACGAAAGCACTACCAATACAAGGTGCTTCCTTTCGGTCTGGCCTCTGCTCCAAGAGTGTTCACAAAATGCATGGCAGTAGTAGCTGCATTCCTACGCACTCTAGGGATATTCGAATTCCCATATCTGGACGACTGGCTCATCCGAGCTCCATCCCAGTCAGAGGCCCAGACTTCTCTAGCATGCACAATGCATGTTCTTCAGTATCTGGGACTGGTAATCAACATTCCAAAATCCCATCTTACCCCTACTCAGTCTCTAGAGTTCATAGGGGCCTTACTGGATACCACAACTGCAAGGGCCTATCTTCCCCAGGCCTGTTGCCTACTCTTGGTGCAGTTAGCCTCCCAGATTCAGTTAAAATCCCATTTAACTGCTCGAGAGATGTTGCAACTTTTAGGCCACATGGCCTCCACGGTGCATGTGGTTCCCTATGCTCGCCTTCACATGAGAGCAGCTCAGTGGACCCTATCCACCCAATGGACCCAGGCATCAGGTTGCCTGTCAGACAAAATAGCAACCTCCAGTCGCCTATTTTCATCCCTCCACTGGTGGAAATCCACTCAGAATCTGTTGCTGGGGTCCCCCTTTCAACAGGTGTTACCCCAAGCAACCCTTACAACAGATGTCTCTCCAAAGGGTTGGGGGGCTCATCTTCAAGATCTCTCGTCCCAGGGCATCTGGTCTCCACAGGAGACATATCTTCATATCAACCTTTTAGAGCTCAGAGCAATCTTTCTGGCTCTCAGAGTCTTCCACACCCTGCTCAGCTACAAGACTGTCCTCATGCACACGGACAACCAGGTAGCTATGTTCTACGTGAACAAGCAGGGAGGAACTGGCTCTCTGTTGCTTTGCAACAAGCTCTGAGATTGTGGGCCTTCGCCAGAGAGCATCAAATCCATCTCATGGCAGTATATCTTCCAGGAGTTCAAAACTCTTGGGCAGACAGACTCAGTCGAGTTCTGCTTCCGCACGAATGGTCCCTCCATGGACCAAATATCAGACAAAAACAAAGGACAGTCGGGGGGGGGGGGGGGGGGGTTGGGGGAAGAGGTCAAAGGCTTTCTGGAATAAATAAGTCTTAAGCAATGACTTGAACTGGGGGTATGATGATTCTAGCCGAAGATGAGTAGGTAGTGTATTCCATAACAGTGGTCCAAGAAAGAACCAGGCAGAGTTCTAGGCGGGCTTGGGAAGGCGAAGGAAGGGATAGACGATTGGTATTGATGGAACGGAGTTGTCGATGGGGAGAGTGTAGGGAAATGCAGTCTGCTAGATAGAGAGGAGTACTGGTGTAAATGGCCCGATGAAGTAGAATCAGAAATTTATAGTGGAAGCGGTAATGAAGGGGAAGCCAATGCAAATGAAGGAGGATAGGGGTAATGTGGTCAAATCTACTGGAAAAGGTGATAAGGCGAGCTGCAGTATTCTGGATGCGCTGTAGCCTTTGAAGGCAGTATTTAGGGAGGTTGGCTAGATAAACATTGCAATAATCCAATCTGCTAATGACGAGAGCAATGACAAGGGTGATTAAGGAATCGGTGGGTAATACGGATCGGACGGCCCTAATTTGACGTAAAGCAGCAAAGGAGCGGCGGGAGATCATGGAGATCATGTTCGTGAAAGGTCAGAGATGGATCCAAAAGAACGCCCAAGTAACGAAGAGAGGATGTGAGGGGAATGCTGCATTTATCCCATGCAGGCCTTAAGACAAATTCAATCAGAGTCCATTTGAGTGCTATTGCAGCATCCCTTAAGCCTCTCAATGGACAACCTATTTCCTCTCATCCTCTTATAGCAAGATTCATGAGAGGCCTTCTTTTGACTAAACCTCCCATTAGACCACCTGCAGTGGCCTGGGACTTGAATCTGGTTCTTGGCCAGCTTATGAAGCCACCCTTTGAACCCTTAGCCACTACCTCCTTAAAATTCCTTTCTTGGAAGGTGATTTTTCTAATTGCAGTCACCTCAGCTTGCCGTATCAGTGAGCTGCAAGCTTTATGGTTTATGGTTTAGTGGCTAATCCTCCTTATACAAGGTTCCATCATGACAAGGTAGTCCTCAGAACTAATCCACACTTTATGCCTAAAGTGGTCTCACCTTTTCATCTGAACCAGGAGGTCTTTTTACCTGTCTTTTTTCCAGGACCTCATGCATCAAGTGCAGAGAGGCATCTTCATACCCTGGATTGTAAAAGAGCACTTGCTTTCTACTTATACAGGACACAGCAACATAGAAAGTCCTCTCAACTTTTTGTTGCTTTTGATCCTTCTCATTTAGGACTTCCAGTCTCTAAGAGAGCTCTGTCCAATTGGATTGCTCAGTGTATTTCCTTTGCCTACCAAAGTAAGAACCTTTCTCTGGAGGGCCATGTCACAGCTCACAATGTGAGGGCCATGGCAACCTCTATGGCTCATCTAAACTCTGTGTCCATCGACCAAATCTGTCGAGCGGCCACTTGGGCATCGGTTCATACCTTCACAGCCCATTACTGCTTGGATAAGGACTCCCGCCGGGATGCCTTGTTTGGTCAGGCTGTTCTCAAACACCTCTTGCATACCTAATCAACTCCTACCCTCCATCCCTGAACTGGATGCCTGAGATTCATGGGTAGAGGTAGAGCCCTTCCCAGGGACTCACAATCTGGGTGATCTCCCAGGCATCTCTAACTGGGGAGTCCCCATATGTGAAGACTCATTCCTGCTTGTTCCTGGAGATAGCACAGTTACTTACCTGTAACAGATGATCTCTGGGAACAGCAGGAATAAGTCTTCACAACCCACCCACCTCCCCTAGGAGTTGTATCTCTCTATCTTTCCTTTCCTCTCTCTCTCTCTTTGTCTCAGCTTTAAAATTCGAACTGGAGAGAGGCAGTTGGGAAAGGCGGGAAGGCAGCACGCAGGCGCTGTGGGATGCTCCCAAAAGCTTTCTTTAAGGACGCTGGGGAGCGTTCCCGCTCAGGCTCCGTCGGTACCGACGATACCCATATGTGAAGACTCATTCCTATATGTGAAGACTTATTCCTGCTGTGCTTTACAGGAGCATCCAGACAGGCGATACTTCGATTCCTCCGAAGAGTCTGAAGGATCTGTCGAGGCATCGATACTTCTTCCTCAGGAGGAGTCTTCTCCTAAACGAAGAATGTCTCCTCCAGAAGACTTGTCTTTTCAAGACTTCATTAGGGAAGTTGCTAGGGGCCTCTCCATCACAGTGGCCCCTGAGTCAGAGCCTAGAGCCAAGCAGCTGAATATTTTGCAATATCCTAAAGCTCCTAAAGAGGCAGCTAATTTACCTATTCATGAGATTTTGTATGATCTCATGTTGAGCATGTGGGAGACACCTCTTACCACCTCTCCTCATTCTCGCAGGCTAGACACCATGTATCGTGTCCCTCCTTGTCCTGGCTTTCATAAGACTCAGCTTCCTCACCACTCTATTGTGGTAGAGTCTGCCGTGAGGAAGATAAAGAGTGCAAAAAGACACTCATCCTCCAGGACGTGAATGCAGGACCCTAGATGCTTTTGGCCGTAGGGTTTTTCAAGCTTCTATGCTAGCTGCCAGAATCAACTCCTATAGTCCTATAGGGATGTTTCTAAAAGAAGTCACAGATCATCTGCAGACTTTGACCCCTTTTATTTCAGAAGATAAAAGGCAGGAGTTTCTCACTTGGCTCAAACATGCCCCGGATGTTTCCAAATTTTCCAACCATGCAGCCTTTGACTCTTTTGAGTGTGTAAGCAGAGCCTCGGCTATTGCCATAGGTGCACGCAGAATTGCTTGGCTACAAGCTTCTGATTTGGAACTCTGGGTCCAAGATGAATTAGGAAATCTTCCTTGTACAGGTGAAAACCTTTCTGGCAAGGATTGGCAAGCAAAGGCCACTCAGATGGACGCTGAGAACTCTGCTTTGGATCGACTTTCAAAGTCCACCTCTGCTCCTGCTAAGAAAAGATTGTTCAAAAAGACATCTTTTTCTAAAAAGGGAAGATATTATCCTGCTTATGGTCAGCAGGCATCTTCTGCAGGTCGTTTTGCTGCAAAACGTCAGCAAACACCTAAACAGGCCAAGTCAAAGGCTGCTAGGCCTTCCACGGCCCAGGAGCCTCAGCCTCCTCAGGGCCTTTGACTTGCAACTAAAGAACGTAGCCTTTCTAGCTCTGGAAGAACCAGAGCTCCTCACCATTCCAGGAAGGTTGGCTTACTTTGCTCCCAGATGGGAACAAATCACAGCAGAGCAATGGACCCTCTCCATCATAAGGGAAGGGTACAAGCTCCATTTCTTAAGCCTTCCTCCCCACACCATGGTGAAACAGTTCAATTCTCCAACACCTCTCCTCCACCTTCTGGGTCAGGAGATTGCTACCCTTCTTGCCCAAGGGCAATAGAATTAGTACCTCTTCTTCAACAGGGCTCAGGGTTCTACTCCCCCTTATTTTCTTATTCCAAAGAAAACAGGGGGCTACAGACCCATATTAGATCTCAGAGAATTGAACAAGTTTCTATTCAAAGAGAAATTCAAGATGATTTCTCTCGGTGCTCTGCTTCCATACCAGAGTCAGGACTGGCTTTGTTCTCTAGATCTGAAGGATGCGTACACCCATGTCCTCATCCATCCAACACACAGAAGGTTCCTTTTTCAAGGAAAGCACTACCAGTACAGGGTGCTTCCTTTCGGTCTGGCCTCTGCACCAAGGGTGTTCACGAAATGCATGGCAGTAGTAGCTGCATTTCTACGCACTCTAGGAATATTCGTCTTCCCATATCTGGACGACTGGCTCATTTGAGCTCCATCTCAAGTAGAGGCCAAGACTTGTCTAACCTGCACAATGCGTGTCCTTCAATATTTGGGACTAGTAATAAACATCCCAAAATCCAGTCTCACCCCTACTCAGTCCCTCAAGTTTATAGGGGCTTTGTTGGATACCACAACTGCAAGGGCCTATCTTCCTCAGGCCCTTTGCCTATGCTTGGTGCAGTTAGCCTCCCAAATACAGTTAAAGCCCCTTTTAACTGCTCGGGAAATGTTACAACTCTTAGGCCACATGGCATCCACTGTGCATGTGGTTCCATATGCTCGCCTTCACATGAGGGCAGCTCAATGGACTTTGTCCACCCAATGGACTCAGGCATCAGGTTGCCTGTCAGACAAAATAGCAAACTCCAGTCGCCTCTTTTGGTCTCTCCAGTGGTGGAAGTCCTCTCAAAACCTGTTGCTGGGGCCCCCTTTTCAACAGTCACTTCCCCAAGCAACCCTTACAACAGATGCCTCTCCAATGGGCTGGGGAGCTCATCTGCAAGATCTCTCCACCCAGGGCATCTGGTCTCCACAGGAGACTTCACTACACATAAATCTCTTGGAACTCAGAGCAATTTTCTTAGCTCTGAGTGTTCCACTCCCTGCTCAGCTACAGGACAGTCCTCATCCTCACGGACAATCAAGTAGCCATGTTCTATGTAAACAAGCAGGGAGGGACTGTCGCTTTGCAACGAAGCTTTGCGACTGTGGGCCTTCACCAGAGAGCATCAGATTCATCTTCTGGCTGTATATCTTCCAGGTGTTCAGAACTCTTGGGCAGACAGACTCAGTCGAGTTCTGCTTCCACACGAATGGTCCCTCCACAGGGACCAGGTAGCCAGGATTTTTCGAATTGGGGAACCCCGGACATAGACCTATTTGCAAGTCCGTGGAATGCCAAACTTCCCCGGTTCTGTTCCAGGATTCTGTGTCAGGGAGTTCAGGCCAAGGATGCCTTCCCTCCTTCACTGGGGTCAAGACTTCCTTTATGCCTTTCCACCCATTCCCCAAACACTGTTCATGCTTCAGAGAGACCGGGGTTCTATGATCCTCATAGCACCACATTGGCCATGCCAAGTGTGGTACCCTCTACTTCTGCATCTCTCTCAAGCTCCATCCCTGGAGTTGGGCTCTGCTCCAGATCTTCTCTCCCAAGAAAACGGAACGTTGTGGCACCCAAACCCCCAGTCTCTCCATCTCAGGGCCTGGTTGCTGAAGGCCTAGACCTTCAAGTTTTCCATCTCTCTCAGCAAGTCAGAGCTATTATTCATGCTTCTAGAAAGCCTTCCACTAGACGTTCCTATGCTTTCAAATGGAAAAGATTTACCATTTGGTGTTCAGAAAAGGGTCTTAACCCTCTTGCAATACCTTTGAAATCTTTACTAGAGTATCTTCTGCATCTTTCCCATGCAGGCCTCAAAACGAATTCGGTAAGAGTCCATTTGAGTGATATTGCAGCATCCCTCAAGCCTCTCAATGGACAGCCTGTTTCCTCTCATCCTCTTATAGCAAGATTCATGAGAGGCCTTCTTTTAACTAAACCTCCCATTAGATCACCTCCAGTGGCATGGGACTTAAATCTGGTTCTTGGCCAGCTTATGAAGCCACCCTTTGAACCTTTAGCCACCACCTCCTTGAAATTTCTTTCTTGGAAGGTTATCTTTCTCATTGCAGTCACCTCAGCACGTCGCATCAGTGAGTTGCAAGCCTTGGTGGCTAATTCTCCTTATACAAGGTTCCATCATGATAAGGTAGTCCTCAGGACCAATCCACACTTTATGCCCAAAGTGGTCTCGCCTTTTCATCTGAACCAGGAGGTATACTTGCCTGTTTTTTTTCCAAGACCTCATGCATCAAGTGCAGAGAGGAATCTGCATACTTTGGATTGTAAAAGAACTCTTGCCTTTTACTTGCAAAGAACACAGCAACATAGAAATTCTTCTCAACTCTTTGTTGCTTTTGATCCTTCCCATTTAGGACTTCCAGTTTCTAAGAGAACACTGTCCAACTGGATTGCTCAGTGTATTTCTTTCGCCTACCAGAGTAGGAAGCTTTCTCTGGAGGGCCATGTCACAGCTCACAATGTGAGAGCCATGGCAGCCTCAATGGCTCATCTAAACTCTGTGTCCATCGACCAAATCTGTCGAGCGGCCACCTGGGCCTTGGTTCATACCTTCACAGCCCATTACTGTTTGGACAAGGACTCCCGCCGGGATGCCTCGTTTGGTCAGGCTGTTCTCAAACACCTGTTCCATTCCTAATCAACTCCTACCCACCTACCCTGGTTGGATGCCAGAGATCCATGGGGGGAGGTAGAGTCCTTGTCAAGGACACACAACCTGGGGTTTTCCCCTGGGATGCCTTGTTTGGTTAGGCTGTTCTCAAACACCTGTTTCATGCTTAATCAACTCCTACCCACCATCCCTCATGGGATGCCAGAGATCCAGGTGGTGAAGTGCAGCCCTTTCCCAGGGACACACAACTTCTGGGTTCTCTCCCTGGCATCAAAAGCTAGGGAGTCCCCATATGTGAAGGCTCATTCCTGCTTTTTCCTGGAGATAGCACAGTTACTTACCTGTAACAGGTGATCTCTGGGAACAGCAGGAATAAGTCTTCACAACCCACCCACCTCCCCTAGGAGTTGTATCTCTCTATCTTTCCTTTCCTCTCTCTCTCTTTCTCTCAGCTTTAAAACTCGAACTGGAGAGAGGCGGTTGGGAAAGGCGGGAAGGCAGCGCGCAGGCGCTGTGGGATGCTCCCAAAAGCTTTCTTACTGGACGCTGGGGAGCGTTCCCGCGCAGGCTCCGTTGGTACCGACGATACCCATATGTGAAGACTTATTCCTGCTGTTCCCAGTGATCACCTGTTACAGGTAAGTAACTGTGCTTTCCGGTAGAAAGCAGTGCTGCGCTGAAGGATGGGCAGGACAGGAGGTTGGACACCTTGTTGAAACAGGTCTTTGATGTTAATGCGCTGTCCCTTCAAGCATCCGTCTGTGGAGCTTGGGTAGCAAGAGCTTGCCTGCGGTGGGCTCAGGCTCTGCAGTCCGGGCAAGCGGTGGATTCGGCTGCTGAAGCAGCACGGATAGAGACGGGGCCGGCGTATCTAAGCGATATTCATTATGATCTCATTCGCGGATTGTCCAATAGCATAGGGTCAGCAATAGCGGCCAGGAGGTATCTCTGGTTATCTAACTGGGCGGCGGATACTTCGTCCAAGTCACGGCTTAGTAAACTTCCGTTTAGAGGGAAGCTTTTGTTCGGAGAGGACCTGGAAAGCTGGTGAAGGATTTGGGGGAGTCCAAGGGTGGTAGGCTCCCAAAGGATAAGCAGAAGCAAGGTTGCGCGGGGCAGTTGGCTAAGGGACAGCAGCGTTTTCGTCCCCCTAGGTTTGGACAGATGCAAAAGGGGCGCTTTCCCTTTCGTGGTCAAGGCTTTCGAGGCTTCAGAGGGGCGAGTAGAGGCTTTGCGGCCTCTTCGTCCTCTTCCTCCAATCTCTGGAAATCACAATGAAGTCGGAGCGGTCCAGGTGGGGCAGGGGCCGATAGGGGGTCGCCTGCGAAAGCTTTATCCTGCCTGGACCCAAATCACGTCCGATCAGTGGGTGCTGGAAGTTATCCGGGAGGGTTATTTAGTTTAGTTAGTTTAGTTAGCATACATTTATAACCCGCAACTTCCAGAGTTCAGTTGCGGTTCACAATAAACAACAATCCACAAAGCAAAAGCTTAGTTTTACATTGAACATTTTGTAACAATAAAAGTTTTACGTTGAACATTTTGTAACAATAAAAGTAAATGTAAACATAATGAACTTATGCATAATAGCAAAATTGGCTGGTAAATTATATACAATAAACTATTACAAATAAATTAAATTATATACAATAAACTATATACAAATATATGTTGTGGGTACTTTAGAATTGAATCATGGTGTTTTTATAATAGTGTATTGTCTGTTAAGTTGTTGGAAATAGTATTAGTCATGATTTTTAACCTTTATCTGAGTGTATCAAGGGGTTATCTATGTTGCCGTAGTGCATGGAGAATAAGTAGGTTCAGCGTCCAGTGACCGACTCTTTCGTACAGTCCCCCTGCAAAGCACAGGCCAAGTACGCAGCGGTAAAAGAGACCCTAGACCGTCTGCTCTCCCTCGAAGCGGTAGTTCTGGTTCCCCCAGACCAGTGCGGCTACGGTCGGTACTCCATTTATTTCGTGGTACCCAAGAAGGAAGGGACCTTTCTGCCCATTTTGGATCTCAAACACGTAAATCGCTGTCTGAGTGTCTCATTTTCGGATGGAAACGTTGCGATCGGTCATAGTAGCGGTACGCAAGGGCGAGTTTCTTACGTCCCTCGATTTGTCGGAGGCGTATCTGCATATTCCCATCCGGTAGGACCATCCAATGTTTTTAAGGTTCGCGGTTCCAATGGGACATTTTCAGTTTCAAGTGTTACCGTTTGGTCTTGTGACGGCGCCGCGAGTTTTCACGAAAGTGATGGTGGTGGTGGCCGCGGCGTTGAGAAAGGAGGGCATCCTGGTGCATCCTTATCTGGACGACTGGTTAATTCGTTCGAAGTCCAGAGAGGAGAGCAAAGCGGCCAGAGTTAGGGTAGTGGCGTTCTTGGAGAGCCTCGGTTGGGTAGTCAATCGATGAAAGAGCAGGTTAAGTCCTTCTCAGAACCTGGAGTATCTGGGAGCTCGGTTCGATACGAGGATTGGCCAGGTGTTTCTACCACTGAGCCGGGCGCAGGGGTTGTGGCGTCTGATTCGCAAGTTTCTCCAAAGACGTTGCCCTACGGCCTGGCACTACCTGCAGGTGTTAGGAGCGATGGCGGCAACTCTAGAGGTGGTGCCCTGGGCGAGGGCGCACAAGAGGCTGCTGCAAAGAGCGTTACTCAGGCGCTGGTCCCACCAGAACGACAGTTTCTCTCTTCGGTTGCCCTGTCGGCCGGAGATGCGTCTCTCCCTTCAATGGTGGCTACGGCCAGAGACCTTAGAGAACGGGATGCCGTTGGAAGTGCGGGATTGGATTCCCCTCACAACAGATGCCAGCCTTTCCGGTTGGGGAGCGCATGTCCTGGGGCGATACGCACAGGGGGTGTGGTCCGCTCAGGAAAGGACCTGGTTGATCAACAGGTTGGAGTTGAGGGCGGTAGTAGTGCTCGAAGCCTTTCGGGGGTGCCTTCATGGAACAGCGGTGCGGGGATTCTCCGACAATGCGACAGCGGTGGCCTACATCAACCGGCAGGGAGGTACCAGCAGTATGGCGCTGGAGGCCGAAGCCGATCAGTTGTTCGAGTGGGCCGAAAGACATCTGGCGGCAGTGTCAGCAGCGCATGTCGCAGGAGTGGAAAATGTGGAAGCCGATTTTCTGAGTCAAGTGAGAGTGGATCCGGGGGAGTGGGCCCTCCACCCACAGGTGTTCGAGTTGCTGGTGCGGCGGTGGAGCCCCCTGGTCATGGACCTCATGGCGACTTTTCAAATGCGAAGGCCAGTCGGTTCTTCAGCAGGCGGCGGGAGAGAATGTCGGAGGGTCTAGACGCCCTAATCCAGCCGTGGCCAGAGGACCGTCTGCTTTACGTGTTTCCGCCGTGGGTGTTAATTGGTCGCATTCTGCAGCGCATAGAGCTTCACAGAGGCCCAGTGATTGTAATCGCCCCGGACTGGCCAAGGCGGCCGTGGTATGCGGATCTCATCAGGCTTCTGGGAGACAAGCCTTGGAAGCTGCCGGTTCGGCGGGACCTATTGGTTCAGGGACTGCTCCTGATGCCTCAGGTGGATCGGTTCTCGCTTACGGCTTGCTATTGAAAGGGCAAGGTTGACGGCGAGAGGTTATTCGCCGGTGGTTTTGAATACGTTGTTGAGGGCTCATAAGCGATCGACTTCTTTAGCGTATGTCCGTGTTTGGCGAGTGTTCGAAGCTTGGTGTGCGGTCAACAAGGTTACGGCTTTGAGAGCTTCAATTCCTCAGGTTCTGGCGTTTTTGCAGGAAGGGTATGATAAAGGGTTGGCAGTGGCCTCCCTGAAGGTGCAGTTGGCGGCTCTATCCTGCTGCAGAGGTAAGGTAGGAGGACGGGCGCTAGGAGGACATCCAGATGTCAAGCGGTTTTTGAGAGCGGTTGTGCTGTTGCGTCCCCTGTATAGGCGGATAGTTCCACAGTGGGACTTACATTTGGTGCTGGAGGCATTGGTGCGAGTGCCTTTTGAGCCCTTGCCGAGAGCGTCCTTAAAGGATCTTACCTTGAAAGTGGTGTTTCTGGTGGCTATTTCGCCCGCCAGGAGGATTTCGGAGTTGCAGGCCTTATCCTGTAGGGAGCCCTTTCTGGTTTTTAGTGAGTCCAAGGTGGTTTTGAGACCAGTACCGTCTTTTTTGCCCAAGGTGGTTTCGCCGTTTCATGTAAATCAGGTGGTTCTGCTGGTGTTTGTGGAAGGCGGGGGTGCTACCGCTGATAAGCAGTTGCATAGATTGGACATTCGGAGGGCTTTGAGGAGGTATTTGAAGGCTACTGCTTTGTTCCGGCGTTCAGATAGGCTCTTTGTGTTGTTTGGGGGTCTGAACAAAGGGCAAGCTGCGTCGAAATCTTCGATTGCTCGGTGGATTAAAGAGGCGATTGCGTCCGCATATATTTTGAAAGGTAAACCTGTTCCGGAGGGCTTATGGGCTCATTCGACTAGAGCGCAGGCTACGTCGTGGGCGGAATATGGTTTGGTTTCCACAGTGGAAATTGTAAGGCGGCTACTTGATCTTCCTTGCATTCTTTTGTTAGACATTACTGCCTGGATTTGCAGGCGGAGAGGGATGCCTACTTTGGATCAACGGTGCTTCAGGCGGGGCTAGCGGGTCCCTCCCGTTGATTCTTTGCACTGCTCTGTTACATCCCCAAAGGTTCAGGACTAGCCTGGAGGGACGCTAAGGAAGGTGAAATTAGACTTGCCTGCTAATTGTTCCTTTAGGAACTCCAGGCTAGTCCTGTATCCCTCCCGAAAGTTTAAGTGGCCTAGCGCCTGAAGCAGCGGATGTGTAACAGGTAAGCGTGTCGGGTGACGTTACCGCGCTGGGTCCATGAAGGGAGAAATTCTTCTTAGGAGAGTGGATGGGGATCCTCTTTCTCTTTTCTGTCAGGAAATGGGGATCTCAGCATATTACCTGATGAGTTGTGGGGGACACAGAGTTTTCTTTAGTGTTCGCCCCATTTAGTTCTCTTATCATTTAACTTACAGTTTAATGGCTAATAATTTTACTACTTAATTGTTGCTCTGGTGAGTTTGCTTTGTCAATAGGTTACTGATGTCAGGAGGCGGATCCGGGGTACTTATACCGGGTGGCATCACAAAAGTGACGTTTCTCAGTCTCCAAGCTGCTGGAGGAGGAGCAAGAACCCCAAAGGTTCAGGACTAGCCTGGAGTTCCTAAAGGAACAACAATTAGCAGGTAAGTCTAATTTCACCTTACTTGTGGACCACCATACTGTTGTGGTTTTGGAGAATGTTTCTCTATTTGAATTGTTGTATTTTGGATTATTGTCACTAATAGGAGTATTTGGGGTCTATGAGTGTGGGGGTGGTGTTGTAGTTAGATGAATATTCATTAGGGACATCCTGAAAGCGAAGCTGGATTGTGGTGCACCAGGACTGGTGTTTGCCACCTATGCTTTAGAGGAAAGGCGGGATAGAGGTGATATGATTGAGAAGTTTAAATACCTCATAAATGCACAGGAAGAGAGCCACTCAATTGAAAGCAAGCTCTGCTATGAAGAACATAGGATAAGGGTGAAAGAGGATAGACTCAGGAGTAATATGCAGAAATATTTCTTTACGGAAAGAGTGGCAGATGCGTGGAATAGTCTCCCAGTTGAAGTGGTAGAGATGACAGTATCTGAATTCAAAATAGCATGAGACAGACAGAGAGGATCTGTAAAGGAAAAAAAGGGACTGTTGTAGTGGTTGATATAGAAGAGCAGACTAGATAGGCCATGTGAACTTTTTTTGCTGTCATGTTTCTATGTTTCTATTAACTATCCATCCATCTGAGGAACAACCCTTGTGAAATGGAGTTCTCTAGGTTGGACAGAACTGTCAGATTATTGAATATTGCATGCTGTAACAGATTCTAGGTAGTGCGCTAAAATCTTTTCTATACCAGCAGTTTGAGGTGGGATTAGGCTTATTTTTGATTGAAGGAATCAAGACTTTAGTTAGTCAATCAGCAGAAATGCCTCAGTAATCTTTATTTAAAAAAAGAAAAAAAAAACATGGGGTAGCTGAGGGTCCCTGAGTAAGTGGTTTCGAAAAGGGGCTTTAAGTGCCCTTGCCCTTAAAAATATCACCTGTAATAAGAGACAAAGTTTAGTACAGTTATTCAGCAGTTCAAATGCAAAACTTTAAAATAACAGCACAATAACATCTTTTAGGAAAAAAAATGGAAATGTTTTTTTTCTTAACTGCAAATTGGTACAGGTCTAGTAGATGTTCAGAAGTTAGAGAGGTGATGTGTAAAAATCAGAGATTACTGTAGGTTCTAAAAAAAAAAAACAACAACTTTTGCTAATAATCCATTCACAGGTAGGCAAACTTTAGGTTTTGAAAGGGATCTTTAAATTTTCCTGCCCTTGTGACAGATAGTTAAGATATAAGTATCAATAATAATAATAATCAACACGGCAAATGCTGAAAATATCATAAACTGGTTTTCCCTCATCCTCCAGCCTTTTGGAAGCTAATGTACAGTCACAGAAATTAAACAAAGAAATTTATTTATTTATTTATTTAGACAGTTTTGTATACCGCCTTATCCTTCAATCTCAATCAAAGCGGTCACAACACAATTGGGGGATACATTTAACACGCGGGGATATGAGACACATTCACTAATACTTACAGGGAACATGGGCAATGGAGGGTTAAGTGGCTTGCCCAAGACCACAAGGAGCATCTGTGGGACTAGAAACCCCAGTCCTTCCGGCCCAAGGTTGCTGTCCTCTAGTGGGATTTGAACCCCCGACCTTCCGGCCTGAAGTACCGTGCCCCAACCACTAGGCTACTCCTCCCTCAAGAAATTATTGGTTCTCCAGGACTAAGCAGGAAGTCAGCCCTAACATATGGGTGACGTCTGCGCCAATGGAGCCCTCGCAGAAGCATCTCCCCAGCTTTCAAAGAAAGCCTTTGGGAGATGCCACTATGCATGTGTGGTCCCCTTCCTGCCCAAGGGTGCCATCTTACTCATCCTTTTTTCTGTGGAGCCCAACAGACGTCTGCCTTAATTCCCCAAAAAAGTTGGTTTTATTTTTTATTTATTTAACAGTTCTTCTATACCGCTCTATTTTAGATCAGAGCGGTTTACATTTAACATCAACTATACAACACAAGGAACTTTGAGTTGTATTTACAATAAACAGGGAGATCAACTTGGAAGTAACTGGGGGAAACTATGTACATTCTTAATTCTATACATTGTATCACACTGGTTAAATTGTGCATTAAACTGGTGTTTCTTTCTCTGGTTGCACCGGTCCCTTTCCTGTCTCTGAGCTTGCTTGCTAAGGCATAGAGTCTCGGACCTGTTCTAGGATTTTTCCCCCCAGTGTGGTTCACGCCTTTTTTCTATCCGCTGGCCAAATCGAGGATCTTCAACCTCGCCAGGGTTCTTTTTGTCCCAATGGTCAGCGGGTTCAAAAAATGTGATTGGTGTGCAAAAAAATGTCTCACCAATACACATGATTGCTGCCTCCATTGTCTAGGGGCTGACCAAGACCCAGAGGTTTGCGCCCTGTGTAAAAAGATGTCTGTGAAGGCCATCCAGCGTCGTCAACAGGAGCAAGACATCTTTCACAGGTCAGACTCTGCCCCAGTAGCCTTGCACGCCTAAAGCCCCCACGGCACCCGATTGGCTCTGCGGACACTCTGACAACAGTTCTCAGGAGCAGGAACATAAAAAGAAGAAGAAATCCTCGAGGACCTCATCCTGGGACTCGGATACGCACAAGCCCTGTGCCAGGTCCCACAGCCTTCGGAGAGAACCTGAGGAGTCTGAGCAGGAATGGCCAGCAAAGGTTCCCCAAACAAACGCAGAGCCCTCCAGCGACAGGTCCGGGATCCCCAAAGCCTGTCTCATCGAGGACGACTACTTCTCATCGACGCCAGACCTGGTCACCCCGGTGTCCACGTCGAAGGCTGCAACTCCTGAGTGGGAACCCAGGATGACAACACTGGAGTGCAGTGTTACTGCCTTCCTCGCCTCTCAGCAGGCATTGATGCCCAGCACTGCCAGTCCATGTGCTGAGACCATGGGGCCTCACTCTCGAGGACTCCCCAGGCCACCCAAATGATCTTTGAGAGCCCAGAGCCTCGGGTTATTCCTCTTGGTCATGTTCTGAACGATCACTGGTGTATACCTCAATAATAAGTCGTTCAATATTAACTCTATGAAAAATGAAGTAGATCCAAAATCCTTCCTTTTAATTAAAGCAGAAGCACTTGTGACATTCACGAAGGTCTCAGACTTATATCGGCACTACCTTTCAGACTGTCGTCTCAAATCAGTACTGTGCCTTATTGCATCAACGACCTTCGATTTATTTCCACCAGTGGAGCTAATTTATGGAGGGCTGGTGTACAAACTGGCATTAAAGCATTAATGGCCTTAATGAAAACAAATTGTAAACTGTACACTTAGCTTTCAAATTTCAACTGCTGTTCTCTTAGCTCCTCTGTTATATAAATAGTACGTTGATCCCAACACCTGCCCCAGGTACCATTCATGCGTTTCACAATATCAGTTTCCTCAAGGGATCTGCATTTTCTTTTTTTATTGTACTGCATAAAAATAAAATGTAATATTAAAAACCCCACTCCAAATTCTAAATAGTTACTCCCTAAAAAAACTAGTGAATACTAAAATTAAAATAAGAATAAAAACAACTTTGTCTCCTACCTTCGATGCTGCCCGCGTTCGATACTTGCAAAACCCCAAACAGACTACATCTCCATAGCCAATCCCTCTCTTCATTAGGGAAACAAACGCCGTGCATGCGAGGTACTAAACTAAACTCCACATTTAAATGGCCTGCCAGCTCTTCCCTGATTGGGTTACTCCCAACCTCTCCCCCCATAATTACCATTATCCTATAAAACTCTCTATCTACCTTTACTCTACCAATCATTTGACCCTACTTAGCCCATTTGTATCCAATCTCTCCTCCTTCTTAGGGGATCAGACATCCCCAACCGGCTACTTTCTCTCTCCAATTCTAATACTCTGATTAATCACTCCCCTAGTGATTGAAGCATATTAATCAGCTGATCCAACTCTCAAATGTGTTCCAATCATTACTCTCCTCCCCTAACCGAGTTATAATTTCCTTAATGTATGATGTATTTATAAACACGCTGTCCATTCAATGCTCGCATTCAAACCTAAGGGTGCTACTGATTGTAAGCGATGGATCCATCTCTGTTCCTTTACTATCAATGTGTGGTCTAACGATCTACCTGTCCTACCTTCCTCTTCCTTATCTATGCATAGACAGCAAAGCTGTTCAAACACATGCCCCTTCGACACACAATGTTGAACTATCGGAGCTTCCTTTATCTTACACTTTAACCGGCTCCTATGCTCTCTCATACGTGTTCTAAAGGGGCGTGTTTTACCCACATACACTAGCCCACAAGGGCATACAATAACCTAAACCACATAGCTGGAATCGCATGTGGTGCTAAAGCTTAAAAAGAAAGTTGATCCTCGGTACTCAAACTCAGAGGCCGCTATAGTGATGTCACATATATCACAACCTCCACAGCTTCTATGTCCTTTCTCCTGTATAGTCTGTGCCAATTCAGCTACAGGACTTAACACTGCTGGGCTCAGCCATTCTTTCAAGTTGCGATCTCTTTGCCACACGCAGCGTATTCTTTTATCTACCAGGCCAGGTACTGCTGTTAAAACATTCCTGTGTTTTTTTATCACCCGTTGAATATCTAGACCAGGGGTGGGCAATTCCGGTCCTGGAGGGCTGTAGACCAGTCAGGTTTTCATGATGTCCCTAATGAATATTCATGGACCTATTTCCAGACAATGGAAGGCAGTGGGTGCAGATAGATTTCATGAATATTCATTAGGGACATCATGAAAACCTGACTGTTCTGCGGCCCTCCAGGACCGGAATTGCCCACCCCTGATCTAGTGGGGAATATCTAGTTATCAAGTTGACATTGCTGGAATTGGTGTCTTCATTTTTACCAGTGGACTTCATTATTAATAATGAACTTCTATGATTGTACAATGCCCTGAAATACGCTTGTTTAACTATTTGCCTAGGATAACCCCTAGCTAGGAAAGTATTGAAAAGTTGTTTTGACTTATACTTATAATCATTCCTATCTGAGCAATTTCTCCTAAATCGTAGAAATTGTGAGAATGGAAGGCTCTCTTTCAATCGCCTAGGGTGTGCACTCTTGAAATGTAGAAATGTATTCCTATCAGTAGCTTTTTTATATATGGATGTTATCCATTCGCCTAGACCCCTGTTAATCTGTACATCTAGATAAGTATGAGTAAATTTTATGTTATCATCGAGGTGATTCACCCATTGGAGGAACGTGAGGAGGGTCTCCTCTGTGCCCTTCCATAGCAGAAAAACATCATCTATAAAACGCTTCCATACTATAATATTGGAAACGTATATAGAAGAAGCTAGCCACCGATTCTCAAACTGACCCATGTAAAAATTAGCTATTGAGGGGGCACATGTAGCCCCCATGGCTACCCCAGATATCTGCTGATACAAAACCCCTTGAAAAACAAAATAATTACGAAAAATTGCCACCTTGTTAAATTTAGCAACAATTCAAGCTGAGCCTCTGAGATGTCCCCTCGCTGTCGTAACACCTGGTGTACCACTTCCAACGCTGCCCCTTGAGGTATATTAGTGTAAAGAGACACTACATCTAGAGTAACTAGTATGACATCTGTTTGTCTTGACCATTCTCCTGCCTCTCTTAAAACATTCAAAATGTGGGTGGTATTTTTTAAATATGAAGGAACATTAACTAGCAGGGGACGTAAGAAAGAATCCACATACGTTGACAACGGCTCCAGGACAATGCCCTTTGTAGACACAATAGGTCTACCTGGGGGTTTTAACAAACTTTTGTGAACTTCGCTGTTGTGGGGGTCTGGATATTTAAGAAATGGAATTCTTTACTAGTGATTAATTACTTCTGTAAAGCCTCTGAGGTAATATTTCTAATTTCTGTTTGCAAGCCTGTTTTAGGGTCATTCTCCAATATAATATAGACAGCTGAATCCTGTAATTGAGAAAAAGCTTCTGACAGAGAATCTTGTCTGAACCTTTTCTAATAATGCTATATCCTTTTTAAGATATGGCGACCAGAATTGCACACAATATTCAAGGTGCAGTCTCGCCATGGAACGATATAGAGGCATTATAATATCTTTTGCTTTACTTTCCATTCCTTTCCTTATGATACTCAGCATTCTATTTGCTCTCTTGGCCGCCGCTGCACACTGGGCCGAGGGTTTTAACATGTTATCCACAATGACGTCTAAATCTTTTTCCTAGGTAGTGGTTCCTAATGTGGAACCTTGCATCGTGTAACCATAGTTTGGGTTGTTCTTCCCTAGGTGCATAACTTTGCACTTGTCCACATTAAATTTCATTTGCCATTTTGATGCCAAGTCTTCCAATTTACCAAGATCCTCTTGCAATTTTCCACAATCCTCTTGGGTTTTAACAACTTTAAATAGTTGTTTGTCATCTGCAAATTTGATATCCTCACTCGTTATATGTAGTATCTATCTTAATCTTTTGCAGAAATTTGCATAAAGTATATATATATATTGTGCAGTCATCTCAGGAATCTTTTTTTCTCTGACTTGTTTGCACTGGCAAAGAGACTTCTTGCAGATTTCAGACTGTGAGGGTTCAGATGCATTTATAGTGCTTCTAGTTACTTGTAAATAAGACAAATCCTACCACCTCTAAAAAATTGGAGGTGCTTGTGAGTGAAGAAGAGTCCTGTTCATACAATACTAAGTGCTGTTCAGTACTTACTTTTAATCTAGCTATGCATTTAGTGCAGTTTTCTGACAACATATAATTTGAGGGAGAAATATTACCATATGAAAAGAGTTTGCAAAGTAGTTTTGGATAAAAGAGGGTGGAATATAGCAACCATGTATAGTAATGAGGGAGGGGCACTGATCTATAGGTTGCAGGGGGGCGCCAGGAAACCTAGCACCGGCCCTGGCGTTTATATTGAGATAAAGGCATTCTGAAAGCCTTAGCCGGCTTGCCCCTTCCAGAGCAGACTCTTCTGACAGAGGCAGATTCACTTCTTCAATAGACTGAATGGAAAAGTCTGTTTTTTTGCAGATGACACGAAAATTTGCAACAGAGTGGACTCCCCTGAGGGAGTGGTTAACATGAGGAAAGATCTACAAAAACTGGAGGAATGGTCTTATGCTTGGCAATTGAGATTTAATGCGAAGAAGTGCAGTGTCATGAACCTGGGTAGCAGAAATCCAAAGGAAATGTACAACGATAGGGGGCGAAAGGTTGGTGTGCATGGAGCAGGAGAAAGACCTCGGTGATTATTTATATCAAAAGATGTTTATACAGAGACCGACCTCAGGATGGCTATATGGCTTTTCATATGGCAAATCTCATTGCCATAGGGAATAGCAAGATACTCACATCACTGGTCTCCAACCCCCTCCATTTTAACGTTAACATTAACTTCTACAATCTAAAAAAAGTACTTTTCAAGATTTATCTCACATATCAATCAAAATCAATGGTCTAATGCTTGGTAATTAAGATTTAATGCGAAGAAGTGCAGTGTCATGCACTTGGGTAGCAGAAATCCAAGGGAAATGTATGCGATAGGGGGCAAGAGGTTGGTGTGCACAGATCAGGAGAAGGACCTTGGTGTGATTATTTCTGAAGATCTCAAGGTGGCAAAACAGTGCAACAAGGCGGTGGCAAAAGCCAGGAGGATGTTGGGTTGCATACAAAGAGGAATTACCAGTAGAAAGGAAGAGGTACTAATTTATTTATTTTATTTTTATTTATTTACATTCTCTTATATACCGCGCTATTCTGCATCAGTGCGGTTTACATTGAACAAACTGAAATTACATTGAACAGGGTATTATAACTTGGAGATAACTATTTTACAGGGAACATGGGCTATGGAGGGTTAAGTGGCTTGCCCAAGACCACAAGGAGCACCTGTGGGACTAGAAACCCCAGTCCTTCCGGCCCAAGGTTGCTGTCCTCTAGTGGGATTTGAACCCCCGACCTTCCGGCCTGAAGTACCTTGCCCCAACCACTAGGCTACTCCTCCACTCCTAATGCCACTGTATAAGTCACTGGTGAGGCCTTACTTGGAATAATGTGTTCAGTTTCAGAGACCATATCTTGCAAAGGATGTAAAAAGACTGGAAACTGTTCAGAGGAAGGAGACCAAAATGATTTGGAGCCTGCGTCAGAAGCTTTATGAGTAGAGACTTGAAGACCTAAATATGTACACTTTGGAGGAGAGGAGGGATAGGGGAGAGATGATTCAGACCTTTAAATACTTAAAGAGAAATAATGAACAAACAAACCTCTTCCAAAGACGGGGAAGCTGTAAAACTAGAGGGCATAACATGAAGCTGCAAGGTGGTAAATTGAAAGGCAATGTCAGGAAATACTTTTTCACTGAAAGGGTGGTGGATGCTTGGAATGCCCTCCCGATGGAAGTGGTGGGGGCAAACACAGTGATGGAATTCAAAGTGGCATGGGACAAACACAGTGGATCCGTTTACAGCAACAGGATAAAATCAAAATAAACGGAACTATCTAATTTCTCAACAAATAGGGGTGTCCTACATGGAGCGGTGGGTTCACCCCTAAACAAAGACATGGGGGGTGGGGGGGTGGCCTGCACAGAGCAGCAGGTGCACCTACTCTTGCCATCTTGGGCAGACTAGATGGACCATACTGGTCTTTTTCTGCCATCATTTACTATGTTACTATGACTGTGAACACCTGCTTGTTTAAAAGCAACAGAAGTGGTGATAGCTTGACTTCCTGAGGCCCAGCCAGGATGGGAGAAACATGGTATTGAATTAAAATAAATACATAAAGAGAGAAGTAGGCAGGCTTTGTGTTCATGATGGCTGCCAGCATCATCACAACCTTCCTGGGGGATCCCGCCTCAACAGTGGTCATGACCCAACATCGGATGAGCAGATTATTAAAAAAAAAAAGGCGACGAGGCAGGCCAGGTTTCCTGACAAAACCTGGGCACTACCACTGTGGTTCCTACTCCACATTACTTCATAGCCAGGGGAATTATAAAAAAAAAAGGCGGCAAAGGGTAGAGGTGGGAGGGGGGATGATTAGGGTAGCTGGATTTAAGAGGTTTGGAGGAGTTCCTGGATGAAAACTTCAAAAGCCATTATTAAAGAGAGGGTTAGGGAAATACACTGCTTACCCCAGGATAAACAATGTGTAACCTGTTTACCTTTTTTGGGACCTGACAGGTTATTGTGACTTGAATTAGCCACTATTGGAAATGGGATACTGAGCTTGACCCAGTATGACATATCTTATAAGAACATAAGATATGCCATACTGGGTCAGACCAAGGTCCATCAAGCCCAGTATTCTGTTTCCAACAGTGGCCAATCTAGGTCATATGTACCTAGCAGTTTCCCCAAGAGACACAAGTTCCACAATGCTTGTACTGGGTCAAGCATTGATATCTTCGGTCACTTCTTAATAATGGTTTATGGACCTTTCTCCAGGAACTTGTCCAAACCTTTTTTAAACCCAGCTACACTAACAGCCTTTACTACATCCTCCTGTAACAAATTCCAGAGTTTGATTACACGTTGAGTGAAAAAATATTTTCTTTTATTAGTCTTAAATAGTTTACCCTGTAGCTTCATTGCATGTCCCTTAGTCTTTCTATATTCTGATAACGTAAACAATCGATCTATGTTTACCCGTTCCACTCCATTCATTAATTTATAGACTTCTATCATATCTCCCCTCAGCCGTCTCTTTTCCAGGTTAAAGAGCCCTAACCTTTTTAGCCTTTCCTCATAGGAGTATCCTTCCATCCCCTTTACCATTTTGGTGGCTCTTCTCTGAACCTTTTCTAAAATCGCTATATCCTTTTTAAGATACGGCGACCAGAATTGCACACAATATTCAAGGTGCGGTCTCACCATGGAACGATATAGAGGCATTATAATATCTTTTGTTTTATTTTCCATTCCTTTCCTTATCATACCTAGCATTCTATTTGCTCTCTTGGCTGCTGCTGCACACTGGGCCGAGGGTTTTAACATGGTATCCACAATGACGCCTAAATCTTTTTCCTGGGTGGTGGTTCCTACTGTGGAAC
This sequence comes from Ichthyophis bannanicus, assembly GCA_033557465.1. Taxonomy (NCBI): domain Eukaryota; kingdom Metazoa; phylum Chordata; class Amphibia; order Gymnophiona; family Ichthyophiidae; genus Ichthyophis; species Ichthyophis bannanicus. Next base: position 201,687,043 of record CM066041.1, on the reverse strand, counting down.
CTTGCATCGTGTAACCACAGTTTGGGTTGTTCTTCCCTAGGTGCATAACCTTGCACTTGTCCACATTAAATTTCATCTGCCATTTTGATGCCCAGTCTTCCAATTTATCAAGATCCTCTTGCAATTTTTCACAATCCTCTTGGGTTTTAATAACTTTAAATAGTTTTGTGTCATCTGCAAATTTGATAACCTCACTCGTTATTCCACTTTCCAGGTCATTTATGAATATGTCAAAAAGCAGCGGACCCAGCACAGATCCCTGGGGTACACCACTATTCACCTTTCTCCATTGGGAAAATTGGCCATTTAGCCCTACCCTCTGCTTTCTATCTTTTAACTAGTTCCTGATCCACAATAGTACACTGCCTCCTATCCCATGACTCTTTAGTTTTGCCAAAAGTCTCTGATGAGGGACCTTGTCAAAGGCTTTCTGAAAGTCCAGATACACAATATCAACCGACTCACCTTTGTCCACCTGTTTATTCACTCCTTCAAAAAAACATAACAGATTAGTAAGACAAGATCTTCCTTGTCTAAAGCCATGTTGGCTGTCTCCCATTAGGTCGTGACTATCTACATGCTGAGTAATTTTATTCTTTATGAAGGTTTCTACCATTTTTCCCGGTACTGACGTCAGGCTCACCGGTCTGTAGTTTCCCGGATCACCCCTGGAACCCTTTTTAAAAATTGGTGTTACATTGGCGATCCTCCAATCTTCAGGTATTAGAAATGATTTTAATGATAGTTCACAGATTACTAATAGCAGGTCTGCAATCTCATATTTCAGTTCTTTCAACACCCTTGGATGTATACCGTCCGGCCCAGGTGATTTGCTACTCTTCAGTTTATCTAATAGTTGTAAGCTTTTTCTTTCAAAAAGTATAAAGATTAGGGGACAGGCCATGAAGTTACAAAGGCGTGAAAAAATATTTTCTGCGAACATATAATCAGGGCCAGCCCAAGGGTTTCTACTGCCCCAGGCAGTAGCCCTGGTCATGTCACCCCCACCACGCCAAGCCACATTGCCGCCCCCGCTGTCGGTGGGGTCACGGCTCAGCTCGGTGGCAGGACATCTGCTTCAGCACACAGCCTGCCGCTTCTAACCCCCTCCTTTGACAACTGCGGGAGATCAGAAGCGGCCAGCCATGTGTGCTGAAGCACATGCCACTGCCGCTAAAACGAGCAGTCCCCCGACCTGCTGCCGGAATCAGTGCCAGCAGGGGGGAGGGGGCATGGTGCGGCTCAGCACAGGGGGAGGGCAGCATGGCATGCGGCTGGGGGGGGGGGAGGAGGTGATAGGCCACATGAGCCAAAGCACATGGCCTGCTGCGGGTGCCATGCTGCCCACAGAGGTTTGCAGCCCTATGCAGCTGCCTAGCCCGTTTAGTGGATGGGCCAGTCTTGCATATAATTAAGCTTTGTAGCTCCTTGCTAGAAGAGGTGGAAAAAACAGTTAGCATTTTTTTTTTGTGCCATCAAGTCAGTGTTGACTCATAGCGACCCAGCCACCCCTGGGTTTTCTTGGCAATGCATCACCAAAAGTAGATTGCCAGCCCTCTCCTCCGAGGCAATGGAGGGCAAAGTGACTTGCCCAAAGTCACAAGGAGCGCCAGTGGGAATCGAACCCTTGATCTTCTGGGTACTAGGCAGTTGCTCCAACCACTAGGCTACTCCTCCACTCCACAGTTAGCATAGCTATGTTAAAAAAGGTTTGGACAAGTTCCTTGAGAAAAAGTCAATATTTTTATGATACAGAAAAAGCATGCTGCTTGGTGTTTCTGCATGCCAATGCCTGCTTCTTGGGCCCAGATTCTCTATTAAAAAAAAAAACCTTAATGTTTTGTTTTTGTTTTATTTTTTAATGTTAAAACTCCAGTGGTGATAACAGTATCTTATTTAATGCCTTTTAATCGACTTTTGTTTCCACTCTATTCCATACTGAATGTTTCACTTTAATCATTTATACTGCTGTGTCTCTATTTATTTAAGGATAAGGCGGTATACAAAACTGTCTAAATAAATTTATTTATATATAGATATAGACATATATAAATATAATGAGTTTGTGTAATGTGTATATATCCCTGTTTGGAATAGCATTTGCCATGTACATGCACTTGTGCTGTTTCCAAATTGCTTGTCTTTTGGTTATGCTTTTTTCTAGCCAGGAGGATGGCGAGTAGATTTTCAGGAAGCAGTAAGGAGGAGTTTGTTAGATGAGATCAAGTCTTGTAATCCTCAATTCCCTGTAAGAAGATTTCTTAGGCAATTCCAGCAAAAGCAAGTGGAACACTATGCACTTTCTGAAGATAACAAACAAGGTTTGTGACGTGAAGAATGACATTTTGTTTCATATGGAAACTGAGGAATAGCTGTTGTAGTTTAGGCTAAAATACTAGTGAAGGCTATTGTAATTTGCTTCACAATAACTTTCAAACTTCGATTCCTATGATTAGCTATACATTAATAATAATCAGGAAAATTATCAAAGAAACATTAATTATAGAGATCTGTATTTTGTTTGTAGGTGACTAGCTTTATGGGTGAGGTTTTTTGTTTTGTTTTTATTGAATCAGTATGGAATTCCTAGCTTGCAGACTTCTCCTCAGATCATGTGAAGGTTTCAGAGCCAAAAATTAAATATTGGTACAATAAAATTAGTTACGTTAAAAAAAAAATCAAAATATGCTTACCAGGATTTTTTGTTTTATTAGTAAACACCAATGAAGTCACAAATTATGACATAGTATATGAGAAAATAACAGATTCCAATGACATTGAGGAAGAAAACAAGGTGAAAAGGAGGAATAATATGATGCAAGATCTTAAATCTAAGAAAAAGAAACTAGATGGCAATTTTGAAGATTTCCTTGAGATATCAGACCTTAAGGCCACTAACATCAAAAGCAAGAGAAAAGATGCAAGTGATGTAAAACATAAAGCTTCCACCAAAGGTCTGCGTTCCCGGGTACATAGGAAAAAAACAAAGGGTGTGGAAGATGGGATGCTTACAGCTGAAGCCAACATATCAGAGGACACACGTGTAATAGGAGAGAAAGATGATATGAACAAAGCCAAAGCTGTGTCAGGTAATTTTAATTTATTTTCTTGTGTCCTGTGATCTTTTACTTGTATTGGTTTATGTACTTTTTTAGAACTGTTTTTTAAGGAGCTGCAGTTAAGCTTTTATGATGCTTTTGATGTAGACAGCATCCCAGCACTCTTTGCAAATTAGGATTCAATAGGCTGGAAATAAGAAATATACAAGTATACTAACAGAACAGTTTAAAAATATTTCTCATCCGCTGATCCAAGTATAACAGTTTGGGTGAGTTACAAATAACACATGCATACATATAAACAAAATAATAAAATTAAAACGAGACCTATAAAACCACATACCTCGTTAAAGCAGCATTGATTTAGGTCTTGCATACCTCCACAAACAATAATACATTTGCTTTTTTTGGGGAATGGAAATATTAAGAGTGTAGGAAAGAAGATCAAAGGGAGCCTTCATTTATGTGCCCTCAATTTTTATCTTTTAGTTTACCGTTCCATAAGATGTTGGTAGTACTGGTCATTATAACTGTAAAACTGAGTTTAAAAATTTTTTATGAAGGATTTTCTGAGGTAGCCAAAGATCTGAGAGAGTGCATTAGCACATCAGTTTCTGCTTCATCACTAAACCAACATCTTTAAGTAGATTACAACACAATGTGCTTTGCTGGAGAAATAGAGTGAGGAGTATACTGCTACACCCTTTTCAGACTACTTTATCACTTAAAACTGAATTCCATATCATCCTGCTAGACCAGTCCAGAGAAGTGGGTTGTGTTCCCCTACCAGCAGATTGGTGGAGACAATCAATAAAAAGCCCAGATTTCAATGACATCACTCCCAGCTTCTATTCACCTCAGTCCAGAGGTCCCTTCAGTATTTCTTTGTCTCCAGCAGATGGCATATGGATTTTCTCCTCTCTGAAGAAAATATAAGGATTGAGAGGAAAAAGATTGATTAAACACTTATGAACTGCTCTGTATGTCCCCACAAAGAGCGATATATCAAGAATGAATAAACGATAAACGAAGACCAGGACTGACTCGAAGGCACACATTGAATTGCATTGCATTGCATTGAGGGTGACCTCACTTGAGCGCGATGTGGGATGCCCCCCTAGACTGTGGTCTTTTTGGTAGCCGTAGGAGGAGGGAAAATTGGTTCAGCTCCACACTCCTTATGATAAGAGCCTGTTGAGCAGCCACAAAATTGGAAGGATCTGGAAGAGTGCAGCAGCATCACACAATTTCAATGCCCCCTCTCTCCTCCTCTTCGCCCCCCCCCCCCCTGCTCTCACGAAAATTGCAGAAGGCTCTTGGAGGGATCTGCCTGCCAGCCACTTTAAAGGCAGTGCTGTAAAAGCCAGTGAAAAAATATAGGAGTAGAGCTGAGCCTGGCATGGATCCTCTGCCTGGGGCTCTCAGGGGGCGAGTAGCAAGGCTTGACCTAGTGATTGTCCTTATTGGGGGCTTCCGATTAAGTCTGTGTGCGATGCAATTCGGGGTAGACTGCTGATGACTGTTGGCACAATGTGGGGGTTTCCGGCCATTTTCTGCATGCGCTAGTAACATTTTTCCTCTTGTGCACTTCACAGTCACACAGTCTGTAGATGCATTCCGCCCAAGTGGCTCCAATGTGCGTTCTTACTCTAGCGCCTGTAACGTGCATTGCAGTTAAAGCGCAGTCAACACATGCTGCAGTTAACATGCGCCTTTGGGCCCCTGCAGCCTTAGCGTGTGCACTGTTGTGATACTTGCCTTAACCCTCTGTCTTCTTCCAGGAAATATTGTTTGACCTGTGGCAAGCGAGGTGCCTCATCTCTAGATTCTGGACTCTGCTCTTCTTGCATGGAAGTTTGTCGTCCATGGAAGGCCTGTTCCCCCCCCCCCTTTCATTGGGGGATGTGATTAGTCCAGCCTTGCCTGCCTCAGGACAGGGGATGACGGATGGCACTATGGGTAAGGATATCCAGCCGGCCAGAGGATCCAGTGACCATGCTGTGAGCTGCTCATTGTCCTCTAGGGGGGTCTGTGGTGGCTGTGCGCCCTGGTGTTTGGGGGGGGGGGGCGGTCATTTCTGAGAGGAGAATTTCCCAACTCCAGATTGCCCTCTCCGGAATTCTTTCTTTTTTTACAGCAGGCCTGGTCTTTCTGGTGTGGAAATTCAGACCCTGCTGCCTCTGGGTGCCCCCTGGGTGCAGTTACGTGTGGGGCTGGTGGGAAATGGAAGCCCTGTTAGATTGCCTGTGTCTAAGTGTTCCTGGTGTGGGGTGCCCCTTAGAGATAGGAAACAGCTGGGAGCCGTCCGAGATTTGACTATGACTTGGATTCAGATGGCTCAGTACCGAGCTCTGACATGGATGAAGAAGTACTCTCACCTTCAGAAGATTGTGAGGAGACTGGAGTAATCTATCTATTCTGGAAGGAGGAGCTGGCAGTGTTAATTGCCAGCGTCTCGTTCTCCTTAAACTTAATGGATGCTTCTGGCATGGAACAGGAGCCCAAGGTACACCCTCTCCGTCAAGGGGTGTGAAAATCCACCACTGTCTTCATTTTCCAGATGTGATAAAAGATATGATCTAGTCAGAGTGGGGACACTCCCGACTCCATGCCTAAAGGGTTAAGGGTATGTAAGAAGATCTCCGCTCTCCCGGAGGAGTGTGTTGAGTGGTTTGGCATTCTCAAAGTGGATGCGCAGGTCATGGCGATTACCAGAAGGACCATCATTCCTCTGGCAGGTGGGTCAACCTTAAAGGATTTCTGGACCATAAGATTGAGGAGCCAGTTTACCATGGTGGCAGCTATTCTGCAGCAGGCAGTAAGAGCCAGCCTGACATCTCAAGCTCTGCTTCAGTGGATTTGGTCTCTTCTGCCTGATGATACTATACCTCTTTTGGAGTAGACTACGGCATTCCTTTCTGATGCCATGTATAGAAACATAACAGCACAAAAAGACCACATGGCCTATCTCGTCTGCCCTTCCATATCAACTACAATAGTCCCCTTTTTCCCTTTAGAGAGCCTCTGTTTGTCCCATGCTTTTTTGAATTCCGATACTGTCCTCGTGTCTACCATCTCCACTTTGAGACTATTCAACCCATCTATCACTCTTTCCATAAAGAAATATTTCTGCTTATTATTCCTATCCCCTTTCACTCTCATCCTATATCCCCTGATAGCAGAACTTGCTTCAGTTAAGAGACCCTCCTGTGCTTTTGTGCCACGGAGGTATTTAAATGTCTCTATCATATTGCCCCATCCTAACTTTCCTCTAAAGTGTGCATATTAAGATCTTTGTCTGACCTCATATGCTTCATAACGAAGACCACTAACCATTTTAGTAGCCACCCTCTGTACTGACTCCAACCTGTCTATATCCTTTTCAAGGCACGGTCTCCAGAATTGCATACAATACTCCAAATGAGGTTGCACCAGAGACTTAAACAGAGGCATTATGACCTCCTTTTTTCTGCTGGCCATTCCTCTCCCTATACACCCAAATATCCTTCTGGCTTTCGCAGTTGCCTTTTCTACCTGTTTAGCTACTTTAAGATTGTTAGTCACAATTACGCCCACTCTTCTTTTGTAAACAGCAGTACTTCAACCCCTACACTATGCAGCTCCTTTGGATTTTTGCAGCCTAAATGCATGACCCTGCATTTTTTAGCATTAGATTTCAGCTACCATATTCTAGAACATTTTTCAAGTTTAGCTAGATCCCTCCTCATGTGAACTTCTTCCTGGGTGTCTACTATCTCCAGGAACAAGCAGGAATGAGTTTTCACATATGGGTACGACGGAGCCTGCGCAGGAACACTCCCCAGCTTCCCAAAAAGGAAAGCTTTTGGGAGCATCCCACAGCGCCTGCACGCTGCCTTCCCGCCTTTCCTAACCGCCTCTCCCCAGTTCTTCTTTTCGGCGGAGCCAGCAGGTCGTGTTCCTGTCACTGCTGAAGAAGTTCTTTGTTTTATTTTATTTCTTTGGTCGCGTCTTCCTTCCCCGACGTCGGACCGGTACCGCCGATCTTTCTTTCTTTTCTTATTAAAAAAAACAAAACAAAAACATATTTTTCCCTCACTTAGTGTGTTTTTCCTCTTTGTGCCTTAGGCCTCACGAGAAATTTTCCTCATGGAAAAACCAGCCTCCGGGTTTAAAAAATGCACTAAGTGCAGCGGTACTATTTCTGTCACCGACACCTATGAATGGTGTCTTAAATGTTTGGGTCCTGACCACTCCATTTTGGATTGTTCGTCCTGCTCCTTGATGTCTAAACGAGGTTTACAGAACCGAGCAGCTAAGCTCCATGTACTGTTTCCCTCTGATGCAGCTTCAATAGCATCGATGTCTTCCAGGGCTTTTTCTTCCTCCCATGGATCTCAGGTAACCAAACATAAATCCAGCCGGTCCTCGAAGGGTAGATCTTCCAAGCATCGAGATGCCTCCGGGCTTGCCCTCGAGGATCCCGCACCGGCAAAACAACCCTGGCGGGAAGCTCCGGCTTCCAAAGCTCCACCTATGGGGTTACAGGTTGACATCGATGGCACGGCCTCGACCGATCACCTGTTAGAATGCTCTGGGGTACCGGCGCAACCTTCCGGTACCGAATTCCAGGCATTCATTGCGTCGATGGATCAGAATGTCCTATCCATGCAGCAGGCTATCACGGCCTTCATTCAAGCTGCGACGCCGCTGATACCACAACAAACTCCGTTGTTGGTATCAGCTCCGGTACCGGCACCAATGTCGGTACCGGTACCGACTGCATCGACATCAACCAGGATGCCGGCTGCAGCGGTTCCCTGTCCAGGGATGCCCATCGGTACCGAACCGGTACCGATGACGCCCGATATCGATACCGCTCGATACGTGTATCGAGCTTTGGAAGAGCACCCTGACAGTTGATACTTTGATTCCTCCGAAGATTCTGATGCATCGGAGGAGTCTGCTGAAGTATCCATAGCCCTTCCTGAAGAGCCGCCTTCTCCAAAAAGAAGAATGTCTCCTCCAGAGGACTTGTCCTTTCAAGACTTCATAAGAGAAGTGGCTAAAGGACTTTCTATTTCAGTAACCTCTGAATCAGAGCCTAGAGCTAAAAAATTGGATATTTTAGGTTATTCTAAGGCTCCTAAGGAGGCAGTCACCTTGCCAATTCATGAGATTCTTTATGATCACATGATTGACTTATGGGAGACTCCTCTCACTATCTCTCCTCATTCTCGTAGATTGGACACTATGTACCGTGTCCCTCCTTGTCCTGGTTTTCATAAAACACAGCTTCCTCACCATTCTATTGTGGTGGAGTCAGCTATGAAAAAGATAAAGAGTGCGAAAAGACACTCTTCTGCTCCCCCAGGAAGAGAATGCAGGACCTTGGATGCTTTTGGTAGGAAAATCTTCCAAGCCAGTATGCTCATTGTCAGAATCAACTCCTATAGTCTTTATATGGGTATGTTTCTGAAAGAAGATGCAGATAAACTGCACACTTTCCTCCCTTTTCTTCCAGAGGATAAAAGGGAAGAATTTCTTATTTGGCTTAAGCATACTCAAGATATTTCAAAGTTCTCCAACTGTGCAGCTTTTGACTCCTTTGAGGGTGCCAGCAGAGCTTCGGCCATTGCCATAGCTGCACGTAGAATTGCTTGGCTCCAAGCTTCTGATCTAGAATCTTGGGTCCAGGATGGCTTGGGAAATCTTCCCTGTACAGGAGAAAACTTGTTTGGCAAAGATTGGCAAATAAAAGCCACTCAGATGGATGCAGAAAATTCTGCTTTGGATAGACTTTCAAAGTCAACCTCCATTCCTGCCAAGAAAAAGCCTTTCAAGAAGTCTTTTTTTCAAGAAAGGCAGATTCCATCCTGCTTCTGGCCAACAATCATCTACAGGTCGTTTTGCTGCTAAGCGTCAGCAACCTAAACAGGCCAGGCCTAAACCTACAGGGGCTGCTGCAACTCAGCAGACTCAGCCTCCTCAGGGTTTTTGACTTGATGCTAGAGAACTTAGCCTTTCTGGCTCTGAAACAGCCAGAGCCTCTCACCATTCCAGGAAGGTTAGCTCATTTTGCTCCCAGATGGGAGCAAATTACAGCAGAGCAGTGGACCCTCTCCATCATAAGGGAGGGCTACAAACTTCATTTCTCAAACCTTCCTCCTCACACCATGGTGAGACATTTCAATTCTCCAACATCTCTCCTCGAACTTCTAGGTCAGGAGGTGGCTACCCTTCTTGCCCAAGGGGCAATAGAAGAAGTACCTCTTCTTCAACAAGGGTCAGGGTTTTACTCCCCCTACTTTCTGATCCCAAAGAAAACAGGGGGCTACAGACCCATATTAGATCTCAGAGAATTGAACAAATTTCTATGCAAGGAGAAATTCAAGATGCTTTCTCTGGGCACTCTCCTTCCATACCTTCAGAGTCAGGATTGGCTTTGTTCTCTAGATCTCAAGGATGCGTACACACATGTCCTCATCCATCAATCTCACAGAAGGTTCCTCCGTTTTCTTTTCCAGGGAAAGCATTACCAATACAGGGTGCTTCCTTTCGGTCTGGCCTCTGCTCCAAGAGTGTTCACCAAATGCATGGCAGTAGTAGCTGCATTTCTACGCACTCTGGGAATATTTGTATTCCCATACCTGGACGACTGGCTCATCCGAGCTCCATCTCAGTCAGAGGCCCAGACTTCCCTGGACTGCACAAGGCGCATTCTGCAGTATCTGGGACTTGTGGTAAACCTCCCAAAGTCCCAGCTCACCCCTACTCAGTCCCTAGAGTTCATAGGGGCCTGACTAGATACTACCACTGCAAGGGCCTATCTTCCTCAGGCCCGTTGCCTACGCCTAGTACAGTTAGCCTCCCAGATTCAGTCAAAGAGCCATTTAACTGCCCGGGAGATGCTACAACTGCTAGGCCACATGGCATCCACAGTGCATGTGATACCCTATGCTCACCTTCACGTGAGAGCAGCTCAATGGACTTTGTCCACCCAGTGGACTCAAGCATCAGGGGCTCTCTCAGACAAAATAGCAACCTCCAGGCGCCTCTTTTGGTCTCTCCAGTGGTGGAGGTCTACCCAAAATCTGTTGCTGGGGTCCCCCTTCCAACAGTTGTTGCCCCAGGCAACCCTCACAACAGATGCCTCCCAAACAGGTTGGGGAGCTCATCTGCAAGACCTCTCCACTCAGGGCACTTGGTCTCCACAGGAGATCTCTCTACATATCAACCACTTGGAGCTCCGAGCAGTTTTTCTAGCTCTCAAGGTCTTCCATACCCTGCTCAGCTACAAGACAGTCCTCATTCATACGGTAGCCATGTTTTACATAAACAAGCAAGGAGGAACTGGCTCTCTGTCGCTTTGCAACGAAGCTTTAAGATTGTGGGCCTTCGCCAGAGAGCATCAAATCCATCTCCTGGCCGTATACCTCCCAGGAATCCAAAACTCTTGGGCAGACAGACTCAGTCGAGTTCTGCTTCCACACGAATGGTCCCTGCACATGGACCAAGTACTCAGAATCTTTCAAGAGTGGGGAACCCCGGACATAGACCTCTTTGCAAGTCCGTGGAATGCCAAACTTCCCCGGTTCTGTTCCAGAATTCAGTGTCAGGGAGTTCAGGCCAAGGATGCCTTCCTCCTTCACTGGGGTCAAGACTTCCTGTATGCCTTCCCACCCATTCCTTTAATTCCCAAGACTCTGTTCAAGCTGCAGAGGGATCAAGGATCCATGATCCTCATAGCTCCATGCTGGCCACGCCAAGTGTGGTACCCTCTACTTCTGCATCTCTCTCAAGCTCCCTCCCTAAACTTGGGAGCTGCTCCAGACCTTCTGTCCCAGGAGGAGGGGACTTTGTGGCACCCAAACCCCAAGTCCCTTCACCTCAGAGCTTGGTTGCTGAAGGCCTAGACCTTCAAGGTTGGAATCTTTCTCAGCAGCTGAAGGATATCCTCCATGCTTCCAGAAAACCTTCTACTAGACGTTCCTATGCTTTTAAATGGAAAAGGTTTTCCATTTGGTGTGCTGAGAAGGGTCTTGACCCTCTAGCACTACCTTTGAATTCTCTATTGGAATATCTCCTGCATCTCTCCAATGCAGGCCTTAAGACTAATTCAGTAAGGGTCCATTTGAGTGCTATTGCAGCATCCCTTAAGCCTATCAATGGACAGCCCATTTCCTCTCATCCTCTTATTGCAAGATTTATGAAAGGCCTAACTTTAACTAAACCTCCCATTAGGCCTTCTCCGGTGGCATGGGACTTAAATCTGGTTCTTGGTCAGCTTATGAAGCCACCTTTTGAACCCTTAGCCACCACCTCCTTGAAATTTCTTTCCTGGAAGGTTATTTTCCTCATTGCAGTCACCTCAGCTCGCCGCATCAGTGAACTGCAGGTCTTAGTGGCTAATCCACCTTATACAAGGTTCCATCATGATAAGGTAGTCCTTAGGACCAATCCACACTTTATGCCTAAAGTGGTCTCACCTTTTCATCTTAATCAAGAGGTATATTTACCTGTCTTTTTTCCAGGTCCTCATGCATCAAGTGCAGAGAGGAATCTTCATAAGCTGGATTGTAAGAGAGCTCTTGCCTTTTACTTACAAAGGACACAGCAACATAGAAAGTCTTCTCAACTCTTTGTTGCCTTTGATCCCTCTCATTTGGGACTTCCAGTCTCTAAGAGGACACTGTCCAATTGGATTGCTCAGTGTATTTCTTTTGCCTACCAGAGTAAGAACCTTTCTCTGGAGGGCCATGTCCACCTCTATGGCTCATCTAAATTCTGTGTCCATCGACCAGATCTGTTGAGCGGCCACCTGGGCCTCGGTTCATACCTTCACAGCCCATTACTGTTTGGACAAGGACTCCCGCCGGGATTCCTTGTTTGGTCAGGCTGTTCTCAAACACCTGTTCCATGCTTAATCAACTCCTGCCCTCCTTCCCTGAATGGATGCCTGAGATCCATAGGAGGAGATAGAGCCCTTCCCAGGGTCTCATAACCTTGGGGATCTCCCAGGCATCTCTAGCTAGGGAGTCCCCATATGTGAAGACTCATTCCTGCTTGTTCCTGGAGATAGCACAGTTACTTACCTGTAACAGGTGATCTCTGGGAACAGCAGGAATAAGTCTTCACAACCCACCCACCTCCCCTAGGAGTTGTATCTCTCTATCTATTTTTCCTTTCCTCTCTCTCTTTGTCTCAGCTTTAAAACTCGAACTGATGAGAGGCGGTTAGGGAAGGCAGCGCGCAGGCGCTGTGGGATGCTCCCAAAAGCTTTCCTTTTTGGAAGCTGGGGAGCGTTCCCGCGCAGGCTCCGTCGGTACCGACGTACCCATATGTGAAGACTTATTCCTGCTGTTCCCAGAGATCACCTGTTACAGGTAAGTAACTGTGCTTTATTGCAGATTTTGGTATCATCTTCAAACAAGCAAACCTTACCCGACAGTCCTTCCGCAATATCACTAACAAAGATGTTAAACAGAATCGTACCAAGGACAGATCCCTGCGGCACACACTGGCAACCACCTTCTCAGAGCTCCATTTACCTGTACCCTTGGTCACCTCCCACTCAACCAATTTCTAATCCAATCAGTAAATATCTCCAGGAACAAGCAGGAATGAGTCTTCACATATGGGAGACGTTGCCGACGGAGCCCGCACGAGAATGCTCCCCAGCATCCAATCAGAAAGCCTTTGGGAGCATCCCCCGCGCCTGCGCGGTGGCTTCCCGCCCTTCCTACTGCCTCTTCCCAGTTTTTCGTTTTCCGCGGAGCAGGCAGGACGTCCCTCCTGCCACCGCAGAACTTTTCACCTTTTTTTTCTTGTTTCTGTAGTCGTGGCTTTTCCCGCCGACAGCGGCACCTCTGTGCCCCTTTTGTTTTTCTTTTCTCACTTATTTTTCGTCGCCTAGCGGGACCTTTTTTCCCTCTGGGCTCCGAGGCCTACCGGGCTTACAGCATGTAGCCCCAGAAGTGCCCTCACTGCGGGTACTTAGTTTTTCAGATGGACTGCAATGCCTGGTGCCTCTCTTGTTTGGGGCCTGACCCTTTCCCCCCGGGTCCTCCGGGCTACAGTGTCGGGAGAAGACCTTCCCTTTTTCGGGTATCCCTCGATGACGTTTTCACGCCCAAGGCGTTGTCATCGGGTTTTTCTTCTCTCCAGGTTCAGGTAACCACGCAACAGTCTGTTAAGACTAGCCAAGTCTTGAGGGGCGAGTCTCATGTGCGGCATGGCGACGTCTCCGGCGAATCCCTCAAGTCCCCCTTGGCTACTATACCCCGGCGGGAGTCCTCGGGCTCCAAAGCATCTACGGGGTTTCGGGATGTTCCTGGGGTTCGCTCCTCACAGAACATTCCCGAGCCGTGCTCGAGGGAAGTACCCGCTTCGAGCGTGCCGATTCCCCGGCATCGGCGCCGGTGTCGAGTGTCCCACTCTTCACCAGGGATCGTCAGCTGGTGTCGTCGGCGCCTCTGGGGCCGATCGACTCGACCGAGTCTGACCTCCCTATATCCAAGCCGTGCTCGAGGGAGGTACCTGCTTCGAGCGGTGCAGACCCGTCGGTGTCGGTGTCGAGCGTTCCGCTCTTCACCGAGGATCGTCCGGGGCCGATCGAATCGGTCCAGTCTGGTGTTCCTTCATCCCTGCCATGTGCGGGGGTGGTATCCGCTACGTGCGGTGCCGACCTGTCGGTGTCGAGCGTTATGCTCCTCACCGTGGGCTGTCAGCCGCGGTCCTCGGCGCCTCCGGGGCCGACCGACTCCTGCCGGTATGGCGTTCCTACGGGGGTGGTATCCGATTCCGGCGGTGCCGACCCGTGGGCGTCGGTGTCGAGTGACCCGTTCCCCACCGTGGATCACCTGCTGCTGCCCTTGGCAGCTCTAGGGCTGACCGACTTGACACAGTCTGGCGGCCCTACGTTCAGGCCATGCGCGGAGGTGGTAGGTGCTAAGGGCGCGTCGGCGTTGATGGTTCCACTCTTTGCCGGGGATGGTCATCTGGCCTCGCTCTCTTCGGGACCGGTCGCTTCTACCCGCGCTGGGTTGCCGGTATCCCAGCCCTGCGCGAGGGTGGTACCGGGTTTGCGCGGCACCACTCCGCCTGAGACGGCAGGGGCGTCGAGCGCCAGGGACCGCCGTCGGCCTTCCCCGGGAGCCTCGGGGTATGTCGATCAGCCCCAGACGGGCGACCCCCCGGCATCGTCGCGGCCGTCGAGGGCCCCGCCCTTTCCGAGAAAGGGCCCCCCGCCCTTTCCGAGAAAGGGGCCCCCGGGGTCTTCGATCGCTTCGATCCAGCCTGGATCTGCGCCGTCCCGCAACGGTACCCCGTCGTCGGCGCAGGAGTTTTGCACTTCCCTCCCCGCAGGGGCTCGTCGTCGGGCGACCTGGGTACCCTCGGGGACGGGTCGTATGCCCCGGAAGGATTTCCCTCTGGGTCAGGCGGGCTTGAGAGGGGGCCCGGCATCTGGCAGTGCCTGCTGCCTGACATTGGCGCCGTCATCGGATGCCCCCTCTCCACCAAGCTTTGTCCTCGGGGGCCCTTGATGCTCGCGACGCCGATCGACGCGGTTCCGATCCGCTCCCCGGGATCAGCACCGCCGGCGCGGCCGCCCCCGCTGGGGCCCTCTAGAAGGGAGTCGATCTCATCGCTCGGTTCGATGCCCAGCCTGGAATCGGTATCCAGCCTCGAAGACTTGGCCACGACACGTCTCGGGATCGGCCCCTGTCCCCTCCCGCAACGCAGAGCGGAGATCGTTGGCCACTGCCCTCCGGCTGCCACGGAACCGCTTCAGTTGCTGGGGGCAGCGCCGCCCTCGGGTTCGGGGCCGAGGCTGATTCTGGCGGCTCCGGCGGTGCCATCGACCCCTTCGATGCCTAGCTTGGAATCAATTCCAGGAGCCGACGACGCCATGTTGACTACCCCGGTCCGGGGCTGTTGGTCCCCTCCTCTGCCCAGCGGGCATCAGCCCGAGAGGCTTCTCGGTGCCCTGGCGGCCTCTCCCGCCACCGCCTCCCACGGCATAGCCCCTCCGGGAGAGCCGTCTTTTCAGAATTTCCTCCTTGACATGGCGGACTTGCTGGCCATCCCTAGCCCGGACCTAACTCCAGGCCCTGCGGAACGGGCCGCCGTGATGCTTCCTCTGCATCCCTCCCTGCAGGATCTCCTGCTGGGGGCTTGGCGGTCGCCTTTGAAGGTTCCGGCACCGTCGACTGCGGTGCATGCTCTGTATCGGGTGCCCCCCTCCCCGGGTTTTCGGCAGCACCGGCTTCCACATCGTTCTATTGTGGTGGAATCGGCGCTGAGGAAGGCCGGAAGCAAGGAAAAGCATTCTTCTCGCCCTCCAGGCCGCGCCTCGAAGACGCTAGATACCCTAGGACGTCAAACCTTCCAAACGTCTATGCTGGCGTCCAGGATTATTGCATATATTTTTTATATGAGTCTGTCGCTCCGGGAGGTCACCGAGAGATTATCTCTGTTGTCTCCCTTCTTGTCTGCAACCAAGGCCTTTGAATATTCCTTGCTTCTTTATCACTGCAGGAATATCTCTGGGTTCCTTTCTCGTGCTTCTCTAGACTCCTTCCTGTCGGTCAGCAGATGCTCTGCTGTTGCCATTAGAGCACGCCGTACAGCATGGTTGCAGGCGTCTGAGTTGTGTAGATGGGCACAGCATAACCTGGGTAATTCTCCCTGTGACGGAGATCACCTCTTCAATAGCGAAGCCTTACGTCAGGTCGCGCAGTGCTTCGCTAACCTTCCCAGCGTTAGAAGCCATCCTAGGGCCCGGCTTCCCCCCGGCGGTGGTGCGCGCCTCACCAGGTCCTCCTTCCCTAGGAGAGGAAATGTCACCCCTCCGCCCACCCGCCAGGTGCGCCCAAGCAAGGAACCCCTCGCCCTGGGTTGAAGTTCCCGGGCCCGCGCCAGAACTCTCATACCAAGCAGTTTTAGGCTCCGGTGGGCGGCTGCCTGCAATTTACCTTCTTACCAGAAGTTTACAATTGAGCTCTACTCTGGGGCTCGTTCAGTAGGGCAAATGGTTCGGGGGCTTATCCAGGGGTTCAGGTATTCTCCTTCCGTTGGTAGAGGGAGACCACCTCTACTCCAGGATAGCTCTGGCCCACGGTCAACTGGCTTACCCTTAGGTACGTCCCCGAACCCTTCTCGGCCAGTATTCCCCTGCTGATTGCTTCCGTACCGGAATTTTCCTTCCAGCCGCTATAGTCCCCCAATGCTTACCAAGGACTATTCCCTCATGTCCCCCGATTAGTGCGGGGGGCGAGTTTCTGCATGCAGGTCCTGGGGACACCTATAGGGCCTCAAGCCCCCTGGTGTGTTCTTCCGGACTGATGCTATCCTCTGTCCTTCATGCTACCGTGCTGTTCGTTCGCCGATCTGCCCTTGTTCCACCGGAATAGATCCCTCTCCCGGACGGATCTTGACGCCACCTCCCCAGGTGGACGTTCTGTGGATCACTGGCAGGTCCGCCTTACCAGTGTTATGCTCATGGAGGTAGGTTCCTCGGCGTACCTGCGTTAGTGCCGGGGTGGGGCGTTCTCCATGCCCAACGGCCTAGATATGCCAGATAGGCGCATTTTGGGGGATGCCCACAGTGCCTGTGTTCTGCCGCCTATTTTTTTCCCAATGGCCGGTACTCACGCCCCCCCCCCCTCCGGGGTCTGGCCAGTCCGCCTGCCTATTCCTTAGATCGGCCCTCGGACTGGTTGTACTCTACTGCTGTGAAGTCAACAGCTTCTATTTTCAGTTATGCCCTCCTCCCGGAGGTTCAGACCCTTGTCTCCCTATCTCTTCGCTAGGGCAGGCTGTGTACTCCTTCTGCTCCGGGGTACACCCCTACTCTTCTCCGTCTTCTACTGTTAGTCCTCTGAGTCTTCTACTGTTAGTCCTCTGAGTTATGGACTCTGCTCCTAAGGGAGTGCTCAGCTTTGCATAAAGCTTCCTTGAAGACCTGCCGTCCTTCTCCTGACCCAGCTGACTCCTGGATCTCCTGGCCTTCCGGATTTGGAACTTCCTCCTCGCTGCGGTGAAGTTCCCTTGAAGACCTCGCTACTGCGTCTACAGTACCTCCATCACAGTCCTACTTCCTACAACTCAGTAGGTAAGCTCTACATGGTACTAAGTCATTAATTCATTAAAAATTTAATGATGCTTCCATGCATTCTAATGACTACTCTCCCTGTAGTCTTTGGGTTTTGCTGTTCCTCTCTTCTCAACTCCTACCCTCCATCCCTCGGGGGATGCCGGGGATTCAGGTTGGGCAAATGCCATCCCGTCCTGGGCCGGGCTTACGGATCTCCCCTGGGCATCCTCAGCTAGGGAGTCCCCATATGTGAAGACTCATTCCTGTTTGTTCCTGGAGATAGCACAGTTACTTACCTGTAACAGGTGATCTCCGGAACAGCAGGAATTAGTCTTCACAACCCGCCCACCTCCCCTATGAGTTGTATCTCTTTCTCTCTATTCCTTCCTCTCCTCTCCTTCTGGCTCAGCTATGAAACTCAACTGGGGAGAGGCAGTAGGAAGGGCGGGAAGCCACCGCGCAGGCGCGGGGGATGCTCCCAAAGGCTTTCTGATTGGATGCTGGGGAGCATTCCCGTGCGGGCTCCGTCGGCGACGTCTCCCATATGTGAAGACTAATTCCTGCTGTTCCGGAGATCACCTGTTACAGGTAAGTAACTGTGCTTTAGGGTCCATCCCTAGGGTGCTCAGTTTGTTTATAAGTCACCTGTGTGGAACGGTGTCAAAGGCTTTACTGAAATCTAAATACACCACATCTAGGGCTCTCCCTCGATCCAATTCCCTGGTCACCCCCAGTCAAAGAAATCAATCATATTTGTCTGACATGACCTGCCTCTGGTGAATCCATGCTGCCTCGGATCCTGCAATTTATTAGACTTCAGAAACCTCACTATTCTATCCT
Source organism: Ichthyophis bannanicus (assembly GCA_033557465.1). Classification (NCBI taxonomy): domain Eukaryota; kingdom Metazoa; phylum Chordata; class Amphibia; order Gymnophiona; family Ichthyophiidae; genus Ichthyophis; species Ichthyophis bannanicus. The sequence goes on along the minus strand of CM066041.1, from coordinate 201,669,067 downwards.
TTCATAGCCTTTCCAATTAGACTAACCGGCCTGTAGTTCTCAATGTTATCTTTACGTCCGCTTTTGTGTAAAGGGACCACATGTGCCTCTCTCCAGTCCTTTGGCACCACTCCTGACTCCAAAGAGGCATTGAAAAGATCAGACAGAGGAGCCGCTAGAACATCCCTAAGTTCCCTCAGTATTCTTGATTGTATCCCATCTGGGCCAATGGCTTTGTCTACTTTTACTTTTAGTTAGTTCCTCTTGAACACAGTGTTCTGAAAATCGTTTGAGATTCTCGTCATTTCTGTTGCTATTTGTGGCAGTTTTCTGAGGTCTTGCTCCAGGCCCTTCATCTGTGAACACAGAACAGAAATATTTGTTAAGCAATTCTTCTTTATTCTTGTCAGTTTCTGCATATTCTGATACCAACCTCATACTTTCCTGTTCCTGTTCCTTCACCTTCAAAGAGAGCTCCCTCCACGCGATCTGCCTGCTCCACCCAACTGCATCATCACCGGCAGCAGCGATCACACTTAAAAGCTCAGCGGGCTTTAGGTGCGCCTGCTGGCTTGGCCCTTAGGTAGGGATCTGAGGCATCAAAGGAAACTCTTCATCCCTAGCTTACCGCATGTAAGTTAGTACATACCAATACTAACAGTCATTATTGTCTCTCAACTGCCTTTCTACCTACACTATCCATACCCTGTTGTTAACTAACCGCTTGCATAATGACGACTTAATTGCACTCCAGTTTGGCTGCTATAACGCCGTGTTTTGTAGGACCTCAACTGCCAACACAATAGTTCATTACCACAATAACTTGTTTACTGTCATAATACCTTGTTATTAGGCCCTGCAGTAACAAAATGCTAGCATTGCTATATCACTCCATATCTTAAACACTTTGTTTCACACTGTTACTTTGCCCTGATATTATCAGCTCATTGTATCCTATTTACTGCACTGCGATATTTCACTCCACCTTAAGCTCAGTTGTGCTACAGCCTAGGCACTACTGATTTCATTTCAGCCTACACATCATTGTTTTCCACAGTATAGTAGATATTGCTATAAATTATCACAGTCCTAGGGCTGCTCTCCCTACTTCCACTTTAAGCATTGTCATATTTCACTGCTACTCAAGCACTGCAATATCTCATCCCTATCTAAATACAAGATCTTTTCACCCTGAGATCAACGTCATTCAATCATGTCACTCTTACTCAACTGGCTAGCACTTCTCATCCCTCTTTACACATAGCATCTCGACCCACCTCACCCTCCCCTCTCTCATCCCAATCATCCACTTCCAAGGCCTACCATACCTTCTGCCCCATCTCGACATCTCACCCTCCAATATAAGAGACAACCTTGCCTCTTATACATCCCCACCTCACCCACATCTGAATTAACCAACCCCCCACCACACACCCTGCCCACACAATTAGATGCAGTTTGATCAATGCTTGCTTTGCCTGTAATAAACTACAAACATTTTCTGACCATATCACTGATGACACAATAGATCTCCTCTGCGTCACAGAATCCTAGTTCACTGATACCGGCAACGTCCTTATTAACCAACTCAACAGCACTCACAACATTCATAACTGCCCATGTTCTAACAGAGGCAGGGGAGTCTGTAGTCTATCTAACAAGCAACTCAACTTCGCAACAACGAGTGTAACATCCTCCAATGGTCTAGACACCATCACCATATGTAATAAGCATTTTGTTATTTGCCTTGTCTATAGGGCACCCCATCAGAATGTTGAACAGCTTGACACATTTCTTGAAGCTGCATGTTCTTACACCTCCCACCAGCAATACTTTATCCCCCTTGGCAACTTCAACCTCCCGTCAGCTAATGTCAACCATAACAACACTTTCCTTCAAGCCATGGATAGTCTGCTCTTCACGCAATTAATCAGCACCTCAACTCACCTTAAGGGAGGTGCCTTTGATCTACTTTTCCTCCCTAATAACTTACTCTCCTCATCACACCCCTTTTCCCCCCTTCATTCAGACCTTGATACACTCGTATATTCATGGAACACCACCATCGCTGAAGCCAATAAAGCTCCACCATGCTTCTCATCCAAAACTCATCGCGCTTATGCTCCCTGGTACTCGGCACACCTCAGAGAGTAAAAATGTTCCCTCCGAAGATTTGAGCAAAGGTGGAGAAAATCTAAGGACCCTCTGCTCCAAACTATCTAGGACATCGTGCGGCATACTCCATTAACATCCTCAAAGCCAAGCGTGAATATCATGACAATATCCTGCTACACTACATAAACAAACCAAGGAAACTTTTCAACCTTATCAAACCCTTCACAAACGATCCATCTCAGCCTCATCAAAATTACATCATCCACCCACAACTAATAGCTGGCTTCTTAATATCTAAGCACAGGTTTCCTGGCTCTTCCACCCTCATCATACCTCATTCCACTTCTTCATCTTCCACCACAACCCCATGGACAACATTCAGAGATGTTCCCCATGAAGAGCTTTTAATCATCATCAACTACATTAACACCACCATCTCCCCCATCATCCCCTGTCCAGTAACCAGGACTTTATCCACTCAATGGACCCAGGCATCAGGAATGCCTGTCAGACATAATAGCAAACACAAATCGCCTTATTTTGTCCCTCCAGTGGTGGAAGTCCACTCAAAACCTGTTGCTGGGTTCCCCTTTTCAACAACCCTTACCCCAGGCAACTCTCACAAATATGCTTCTCCAGTGGGTTGGGGAGCTCATCTGCAAGACCTCTCCACCCAAGGTGTCTGGTCTCCACAGGAGACTCATCTACATATCAATCTCTTGGATCTCAGAGCAATCTTCCTTGCTCTTCAAGGGTTCCACACCCTGCTCAGCTACAAGACAGTCCTCATTCATACAGACAATCAAGTAGCCATGTTCTACGTGAACAAGCAGAGGGGAACAGGCTCTCTGTCGCTTTACAATGAAGCTTTACGACTATGGGCAGAGAGCATCAGATTCATCTCCTGGCAGTGTATCTTCGAGGTATACAAAACTCTTGGGCAGACAGACTCAGTCGAGTTCTGCTTCCACACGAGTGGTCTCTGCATGCAGACCAGGTGGCTAAGATTTTTCAATTTTGGGGAACCCCAGACATAGACCTCTTTGCAAGTCCGTGGAATGCCAAACTTCCCCGGTTCTGTTCCAGAATTCCGGCTCAGGCCAGGGATGCTTTCCTCCTTTACTGGGGTCAAGACTTCCTGTATGCCTTTCCACCCATTCCCCTAATTCCCAAAACCCTGTTCAAGCTTCAGAGAGACAGAGGTCGTATGATTCTCATAGCTCCACAATGGCCACGGCAAATGTGGTACCCTCTGCTTCTACATCTCTCTCAAGCTCCCTCCCTGGAGTTAGGGTCTGCTCCAGATCTCCTATCTCAGGAGGACGGAATGTTATGGCATCCCAATCCCCAGCCTCTGCATCTGAGGGTTTGGTTGCTGAAGGCCTAGATTTCCATGATCTTAACCTCCCTCAGCAAATAAAGGATATCCTTTATGCTTCCAGGAAGCCTTCCACAAGACGCTCTTATGCTTTCAAGTGGAAAAGGTTTACCATATGGTGTTCGCAGAAGGGTCTTAACCCCATTGCCATACCTCTGGAATCATTACTGGAGTATCTCCTTCATTTATCCAATGCAGGACTTAAGACTAACTCAGTGAGGGTCCATTTGAGTGCTATTGCAGCTTCCTTCAAGCCCCTAAATGGACAACCTGTTTTCTCCCATCCTCTTATAGCAAGATTTATGAGAGGCCTTCTGCTAACTAAGCCTCCCATTAAGCCACCTCCTGTGGCATGGGACTTAAATTTGGTTCTTGGTCAGCTCATGAAGCCACCTTTCGAACCCTTAGCTACTACCTCCTTGAAATTCATTTCTTGGAAAGTTATCTTTCTCATTGCAATCACATCAGCACATCTCTTCAGTGAGTTGCAAGCACTAGTAGCTGATCCACCTTATGCAAGGTTCCATCATGACAAGGTAGTCCTTAGGACTCATCCACGCTTTATGCCAAAGGTGGTCTCGCCCTTTCATCTAAACCAAGCGGTCTACCTACCTGTGTTCTTTCCAAGGCCTCATGCATCAAATGCAGAAAGGAACCTTCATACTTTGGACTGTAAAAGAACTTTAGCCTTTTACTTACAAAGAACACAGCAACATAGAAAGTCCTCTCAACTCTTTGTTGCTTTTGATCCTTCTCATTTGGGACTTCCAGTCTCCAAGAGGACACTATCTAACTGGATTGCTCAGTGTATTTCCTTTGCCTATCAGAGTAAGAATCTTCCTTTGGAGGGCCATGTCACAGCTCACAATGTGAGAGCCATGGCAGCTTCAATGGCTTATCTGCACTCTGTGTCTATCGATGACATCTGTCGAGCAGCCACCTGGGCCTCAGTTCATACCATCACAGCCCATTACTGCTTGGACAAGGACTCCCGCCGGGATGCCTTGTTTGGTCAGGCTGTTCTCCATCACCTATTCCATACTTAATCAACTCCTACCCACCATCCCTGGTAGGATGCCAGAGATCCATGGGGGGAAGTGGAGCCCTTCTCAGGGGCGCACAACTTCTGGGGTCTCTCCCTGGTATCTAAAGCTAGGGAGTCCCCATATGTGATGACTACATTCTTGCTTGTTCCTGGAGATAGCATAGATCTCCAGGAACAAGCAGGAATGAGTCTTCACATATGGGTACGTCGGTACCGACGGAGTCTGCGCGGGAACGCTTCCCAGCGTCCAATCAAAGAGCTTTTGGAAGCATCCCACCACGCCTGCGTGCTGCCTTCCCGCCTTTCCCAACTGCCTCTCCTCAGTTTTCGTTTTTCCGCGGAGCCGGCAGGACGTCTTCCTGTCACCGCAGAAAATTCTTGTTTTTATTTTTTAGTTTTCTTGTGGTCGCTGCTGTCTTCCCGACGCCACCGGTACCGCCTGTGTTTTCTTTTCTTTTCCTGAAAATATTTTTCCTTTTCCACGGGATATTTTTCTTCATAGTGTCCCATGGTCTTTTAGGCCTTTTAGGCCTCTTCTTTTTCCTTCATGGAACCGCCAGGCATTTTCTCCAAGAAAGGTTCACACTGTGGCGGTACAACTTTATTTTTAGACCCTCAAAGTCGGTGTCTAACCTGCTTGGATCCTGACAACAGTTTGGTGAGAAGAGGTTTTCAACATCGAGATTCCCTCGATACACGGTTGCCCTCCAACTTCGGGGCACCGTCCCCTTCTTCTTCCACACAGGATCAGGTAACCCACAAACAGTCTGTTAAGACTAGCCAGTCCTTGAGTGGTAGGTCTCATGCACTGCATGAAGACGGCTCCGGCCTTGCCCTCGAGGGCCCACTGGCTTCAAAACCCCGGCGGGAGTCTTCGGTCTCCAAAGCAAATAAGGGGTTTCAGGTTGTTCCTGGGGTTCACCCCCCACAGAACATACCTCAGCCGTGTTCAGTGGTGGCATCCGCTTCGAGCGGTACCGATACCCCGGCATCGGCACTGGTGTTGGATGGAACACTCCTCACCAGGGATCCTCATCTGGCGTCCTCGGTACCTTCGGGACCGGTGGATACACCCCAGACTGACTTTCCATTATCGGTACTAGCACCGATACTACCACTGCCGTCGGTACCCTCCAGACATGCATCGATAGACTCGCTTCCTTCGATGCCGAGTCTGGAATCTATCTCCAGTCTGGAGGACTGGGTACCGACTCGCCTTGGTACCGGCTCTCGGCGGTACCGAAGGCTCGGTTCCGATGATTCGGATCCACAACTCTCGGTTCCCTTGAGGCCGATTGAGTTGCCACTGGTTGACCTCCCTTCACCGGTGTCAGACACGGTTCCGAAATCGGTACCGATGACCTCATTACCTTTGAGGTCGGTGCCTTCCAGGTTTTGCTTATCAGGCTCTCTGCCCTCGATGCTGAGTTTGGAATGTGGGAAACACCTTTCAGGGTACCCCCACCTCCCAGAGCAACTGATCTGTTATATCAGGTGCCCCCCTCTCCAGGGTTTCAAAAGACTCAACTTCCTCATCATTCCATAGTAGTGGAATCAGCAATGAGGCGGATAAAGAGTAAGAAAAAGCACTCTTCCTATCCGCCAGGTCGTGAGTCTAAAACACTAGATGACTTTGGACGTCAAACCTTCCAGACATCTATGCTTTCTGCAAGGATTCTCTCATATATTTTTTATATGAGTCTTTCTCTTGAGGAGGTCACAAAGCAATTGCATCTTTTGTCTCCTTTCCTTTCAGATTCCAGGAGTACGGACTATTCCTCACTGCTTAAGCATATCCAGAATATCTCTTGGTTTCTTTCTCGTGCTTCCCTAGACTCTTTTGAGTCTGTTAGCAGGACTTCTGCTATAGCTATAGGGGCACGACGTAGAGCCTGGCTCCAAGCTTCAGACTTGGACAAATGGGCACAACAAAGACTGGGACATACTCCTTGCACTGGAGAAAATCTCTTCAACAAGGAGTCTTTACGTCAGGTTACTCAGTTGTCCAGTGATTTACCTGTTCCTAAGGGTTGTGTTACCCCTTCCTCTGTCCCAGTAGGTAGGAAATGTCCTACCAAACTTTCTTCCCACAGGAGAAGAAGGTTTTATTCATCATTTGTCTATCATACAGATGTTCCCCAACAGGGGAAGCATCGTCCTGGTCTGAAGAATCCAACCTCTCACCTGGCTCAGCAAAACCAGCACCTGCAGGGTTTCTGATCATTCATCATCAGATGCTTGTGACTCTTGGGGTTAGAATCTACAGTTGCTTCTTCTCAATAGAGGCAATCCACCGCTTTATTCTAACCCCTACACATGGATCTTTTTCCAAAAGATATCAATTTTTTCTATATTTATTTGAACTGTCAGGATGTTCATGCTTATAAGTCACAGGTTTCTCCTCTTTTTCCTGCTAGGGAAAGAGGTCTAACCACTATCAAATGATAGTTCCTGTGCCAGCATGTATTTTTCCTTTCTATAGACTTCCTACTTCATAAGTCTTCTTCAGCTCCATTCTCTTCACCCTCTTACCAAGTTTTTCCCCTGTAAGAGGGAATTACTTACTGGGAGGCTTTTTCTTCAGCCTTTCTACTTTTCTCACTTTCCAGTGCGGAGTTTACCTCCTCTGCTCAATCTTGTTTTGGGGCAGCTCATCAGACATGTCCAGAGTTTCCTACTCCTGTTCTGTCTGTTCTTTCTGTTTTTCAACAGTAAGATTCTTCTGCTGTCTTGCTAACAGCTGCCTATTGTCGTGAGGGCATCCCCTGGTGACCATTCGAAGTATGGGCATGCTCCACGATAGAAAATATTTAGGGAGCGTGATGAAATGTAAGATCCACGAATGACGAATGGTCTTACTTATTTCCAGCTTCCTATGAGAGCTCAATAATCAAACCAAGTGTAGGGAAAACAAGGCTTTATTCCCCGTCTGTGCAAGGGTTCAAATAAGACATTGAGAAATCAAAAGAATGTCCTTTGTTTCAAAAGGTACCAGTATTAACAAGCTGACTAATTGTTAATCTCCACAATTAGTGCAAGGGTTAACCAGAGGAATTCACTTCATTCCAACACAATAAGAATTAAACAAACTTCTCAGTTATACAGTGGCTACACATTCTAGGCTCGTGGCCATGCACAAACCACAATCCATTTCTTCTGGTGGAGGAATGGGAACAGCATTTATATATTCAATTTCCATGGATTCTGCTCCACTACATTCATCATCAGAGTAGTCACTGTCCCTGTCTGCTATAGGTCTACGTGAAGTGTCTCTAGGCTCTTGCCTCCAATAAGACTGTGTTTGACGTTCTCTGGGAATTTTCTGAAACCACCCTGGTTTCTTCTTCCTTACAAACTGAGTATTTGTTTTAGCAGTGCCTCTAGGAGTTAAGCATTCAGTATCATGAATAAAGCTTTCATACCTGGAGCCTCTGTGGTATGAATCCGTGGAGCTTTCTCTCCCAGAAACATTTCTCCTGCAACAGGTTCTCTGCCGATAGGCTCAAGGCAGGGCTGTGCTTTCTGGCAGCTTGGTAAAACCTGGTGTGGATTCAACTTTATGCTTCGGTAAGAACTTAGCTTTGTCAGAAACTGCTTTTCCTTTGGTGCCTGGTAAAACTTGACTAGTATTTCCCAGAGACTGCAGGCTTTCCTCCAAACCTATCTCTCTGGTTCTCTGGATACGTCTCTCTGCTTTTGAATCAGGAACGTTGTGGGAACAGGGAGTGGCACACTCTCTAGCCTTAGTGCTTTCTCCAGCAGACTCCCTCTGAACAGCTGCTCGCTTAGCCTGGCCCTTCTGAACTCCACCTTTGTGAACTCTGTTCCTTTGGGCTTGCTCAGGTAGGATTCTTTCTCCAAGTCCTTCTCTTAGAGCTGCTCCTTCCCTCAGAGCTGTTCCTTCTCTCTGTCCTCTCCTTTGAGGTGTTCCTCTCAGTAGAGATGTTCCTCCTTTCTGGATCCGGTTCCAGTTCTGCCCTTCCTCTGGAGCTGTCCCTATTAATAGAGGTGTTCCTCTCGATAGAGGTGTTCCCCTCAATAGAGGTGTTCCTCTTTTGCTAGCATTTAGCTTCTGCTTATAAAGGAATCTTTCCTTTGAAACTCCCGGGCTCATTCCCAGGTGCAAGTCATTAGCTCTCTTAGGCTCATTAGCTCATGTATGATCACTCCTGCCCCCTCTAGCTGTGCCTTGAGGTAACTGCACATCTAGATAACTCCAGGAACAAGCAGGAATGAGTTTTCACATATGGGTACGTCGGTACCGACGGAGCCTGCACGGGAACGCTCCCCAGCTTCCCAAAAAGGAAAGCTTTTGGGAGCATCCCACAGCGCCTGCGCGCTGCCTTCCCGCCTTTCCTAACCGCCTCTCCCCAGTTCTTCTTTTCCGCGGAGCCAGCAGGTCGTGTTCCTGTCACCGCTGAAGAAGTTCTTTGTTTTATTTTATTTCTATGGTCGCGCATCTGCCTTCCCCGACGTTGGACCGGTACCGCCGGTCTTTCTTATAAAAAAACCCAACAACATATTTTTCCCTCACTTAGTGTTTTTTTCCTCTTTGGGCCTTAGGCCTCACGAGAAATTTTCCTCATGGAAAAACCAGCCTCCGGGTTTAAAAAATGCACTAAGTGCAGCGGTACTATTTCTGTCACCGACACCCATGAATGGTGTCTTAAATGTTTGGGTCCTGACCACTCCATTTTGGATTGTCCATCCTGCTCCTTGATGTCTAAACGAGGTTTACAGAACCGAGCAGCTAAGCTCCATGTGCTGTTTCCCTCTGATGCAGCTTCAGTGGCATCGACGTCTTCCAGGGCCTCTACTTCCTCCCATGGATCTCAGGTAACCAAACATAAATCCAGCCGGTCCTCGAAGGGTAGATCTCCTTTCAAGCATCGAGATGCCTCCGGGTTTGCCCTCGAGGACTCCGCACCGGCAAAACAACCCCGGCGGGAAGCTCCGGCTTCCAAAGCTCCACCTATGGGGTTACAGGTTGACATCGATGGCACGGCCTCGACCGATCACCTGTTAGAATGCTCTGGGGTACCGGCGCAACCTTCCGGTACCGAATTCCAGGCATTCATGGCGTCGATGGATCAGAATGTCCTATCCATGCAGCAGGCTATCACGGCCTTCATTCAAGCTGCGACGCCGCTGATACCACAATAAACTCCGTTGTCGGTATCGGCTCCGGTATCGGCACCAACTGCATCGACATCGACCAGGATGCCGACTGCAGCTGTTCCCTGTCCAGGGATGCCCATCGGTACCGAACCGGTCCCGATGACGCCCGATGTCGATACCGCTCGATATGCGTATCGAGCTTTGGAAGAGCACCCTGACAGTCGATACTTTGATTCCTCCGAAGACTCTGATGCCTCCGAAGACTCTGATGCATCGGAGGAGTCTGCTGAAGTATGCATAGCTCTTCCTGAAGAGCCGCCTTCTCCAAAAAGAAGAATGTCTCCTCCAGAGGACTTGTCCTTTCAAGACTTCATCAGAGAAGTGGCTAAAGGGCCTTCTATTTCAGTATCCTCTGAATCAGAGCCTAGAGCTAAAAAATTGGATATTTTAGGTTATTCTAAGGCTCCTAAGGAGGCAGTCACCTTGCCAATTCATGAGATTCTTTATGATCACATGATTGACTTGTGGGAGACTCCTCTCACCATCTTTCCTCATTCTCGTAGCTTGGACACTATGTACCGTGTCCCTCCTTGTCCTGGGTTTCATAAAACACAGCTTCCTCACCATTCTATTGTGGTGGAGTCAGCTATGAAAAAGATAGAGTGCAAAAAGACACTCCTCTGCTCCTCCAGGAAGAGAATGCAGGACCTTGGATGCTTTTGGTAGGAAAATCTTCCAAGCCAGTATGCTCATTGCCAGAATCAACTCCTATAGTCTTTATATGGGTATGCTTCTGAAAGAAGTTGCAGATAAGCTGCACACTTTCCTACCTTTTCTTCCAGAGGATAAAAGGGAAGAATTTCTTATTTGGATTAAGCATACTCAAGATATTTCAAAGTTTTCCAACCGTGCAGCTTTTGACTCCTTTGAGGGTGCCAGCAGGGCTTCCGCCATTGCCATAGCTGCACGCAGAATTGCTTGGCTCCAAGCTTCTGATCTAGAATCTTGGGTCCAGGATGGCTTGGGAAATCTTCCCTGTACAGGAGAAAACTTGTTTGGCAAAGATTGGCAAATAAAAGCCACTCAAATGAATGCAGAAAATTCTGCTTTGGATAGACTTTCAAAGTCAACCTCCATTCCTGCCAAGAAGAAACCTTTCAAGAAGTCTTTTTTCAAGAAAGGCAGATTCCATCCTGCTTCTGGCCAACAATCATCTACAGATCGTTTTGCTACTAAGCGTCAGCAACCTAAACAGGCCAGGCCTAAGCCTACAGGGGCTGCTGCAACTCAGCAGACCCAGCCTCCTCTGGGTTTTTGACTTGATGCTAGAGAACCTAGCCTTTCTGGCTCTGAAACAGCCAGAGCCTCTCACCATTCCAGGAAGGTTTGCTCATTTTGCTCCCAGATGGGAGCAAATTACAGCAGAGCAGTGGACCCTCTCCATCATAAGGGAGGGCTACAAACTTCATTTCTCAAACCTTCCTCCTCACACCATGGTGAGACATTTCAATTCTCCAACATCTCTCCTCGACCTTCTAGGTCAGGAGGTGGCTGCCCTTCTTGCCCAAGGGGCAATAGAAGAAGTACCTCTTCTTCAACAAGGGTCAGGGTTTTACTCCCCCTACTTTCTGATCCCAAAGAAAACAGGGGGCTACAGACCCATATTAGATCTCAGAGAATTGAACAAATTTCTATGCAAGGAGAAATTCAAGATGCTTTCTCTGGGCACTCTCCTTCCATACCTTCAGAGTCAGGATTGGCTTTGTTCTCTAGATCTCACGGATGCGTACACACATGTCCTCATCCATCCATCTCACAGAAGGTTCCTCCGTTTTCTTTTCCAGGGAAAGCATTACCAATACAGGGTGCTTCCTTTCGGTCTGGCCTCTGCTTCAAGAGTGTTCACCAAATGCATGGCAGTAGTAGCTGCATTTCTACGCACTCTGGGAATATTTGTATTCCCATACCTGGACGACTGGCTCATCCGAGCTCCATCTCAGTCAGAGGCCCAGCCTTCCCTGGACTGCACAAGGCACATTCTGCAGTATCTGGGACTTGTGGTAAACCTCCCAAAGTCCCAGCTCACCCCTACTCAGTCCCTAGAGTTCATAGGGGCCTGGCTGGATACTACCACTGCAAGGGCCTGTCTTCCTCAGGCCCGTTGCCTACTCCTAGTGCAGTTAGCCTCCCAGATTCAGTCAAAGAGCCATTTATCTGCCCGGGGATGCTACAACTGCTAGGCCACATGGCATCCACAGTGCATGTGGTACCCTATGCTCGCCTTCACATGAGAGCAGCTCAATGGACTTTGTCCACCCAGTGGACTCAAGCATCAGGAGCTCTCTCAGACCAAATAGCAACCTCCAAACGCCTCTTTTGGTCTCTCCAATGGTGGATGTCCACCCAAAATCTGTTGCTGGCGTCCCCCTTCCAACAGTTGTTGCCCCAGGCAACCCTCACAACAGATGCCTCCCAAACAGGTTAGGGAGCTCATCTACAAGACCTCTCCACTCAGGGCACTTGGTCTCCACAGGAGACCTCTCTACATATCAACCACTTGGAGCTCCGAGCAGTTTTTCTAGCTCTCAAGGTCTTCCATACCCTGCTCAGCTACAAGACAGTCCTCATTCATACGGACAATCAAGTAGCCATGTTTTACATAAACAAGCAAGGAGGAACTGGCTCTCTGTCGCTTTGCAACGAAGCTTTAAGTTTGTGGGCCTTCGCCAGAGAGCATCAAATCCATCTCCTGGCCGTATACCTCCCAGAAATCCAAAACTCTTGGGCAGACAGACTCAGTCGAGTTCTGCTTCCACACGAATGGTCCCTGCACATGGACCAAGTACTCAGAATCTTTCAAGAGTGGGGAACCCTGGACATAGACCTCTTTGCAAGTCCGTGGAATGCCAAACTTCCCCGGTTCTGTTCCAGAATTCCGTGTCAGGGTGTTCAGGCCAAGGATGCCTTCCTCCTTCACTGGGGTCAAGACTTCCTGTATGCCTTCCCACCCATTCCTTTAATTCCCAAGACTCTGTTCAAGCTCCAGAGGGATCAAGGATCCATGATCCTCATAGCTCCATTCTGGCCACGCCAAGTGTGGTACCCTCTACTTCTGCATCTCTCTCAAGCTCCCTCCCTAGACTTGGGAGCTGCTCCAGACCTTCTGTCCCAGGAGGAGGGGACTTTGTGGCACCCAAACCCCAAGTCCCTTCACCTCAGAGCTTGGTTGCTGAAGGCCTAGACCTTCAAGGTTGGAATCTTTCTCAGCAGGTGAAGGATATCCTCCATGCTTCCAGAAAACCTTCTATTAGACGTTCCTATGCTTTTAAATGGAAAAGGTTTTCCATTTGGTTGCTGAGAAGGGTCTTGACCTTCTAGCACTACCTTTGAATTCTCTATTGGAATATCTCCTGCATCTCTCCAATGCAGGCCTTAAGACGAATTCAGTAAGGGTCCATTTGAGTGCTATTGCAGCATCCCTTAAGCCTATCAATGGACAGCCTATTTCCACTCATCCTCTTATTGCAAGATTCATGAGAGGCCTAACTTTAACTAAACCTCCCATTAGGCCTCCTCCGGTGGAATGGGACTTAAATCTGGTTCTTGGTCAGCTTATGAAGCCACCTTTTGAACCCTTAGCCACCACCTCCTTGAAATTTCTTTCCTGGAAGGTTATTTTCCTCATTGCAGTCACCTCAGCTCGCCGCATCAGTGAACTGCAGGCCTTAGTGGCTAATCCACCTTATACAAGGTTCCATCATGATAAGGTAGTCCTTAGGACCAATCCACACTTTATGCCTAAAGTGGTTTCACCTTTTCATCTTAATCAAGAGGTGTATTTACCTGTTTTTTTTCCAGGTCCTCATGCATCAAGTGCAGAGAGGAATCTTCATACCATGGATTGTAAGAGAGCTCTTGCCTTTTACTTACAAAGGACACAGCAACATAGAAAGTCTTCTCAACTCTTTGTTGCCTTTGATCCCTCTCATTTGGGACTTCCAGTTTCTAAGAGGACACTGTCCAATTGGATTGCTCAGTGTATTTCTTTCGCCTACCAGAGTAAGAGCCTTTCTCTGGAAGGCCATGTCACAGCTCATAATGTGAGGGCCATGGCCACCTCTATGGCTCATCTAAATTCTGTGTCCATCGACCAGATCTGTCGAGCGGCCACCTGGGCCTCGGTTCATACCTTCACAGCCCATTACTGTTTGGACAAGGACTCCCGCCGGGATTCCTTGTTTGGTCAGGCTGTTCTCAAACACCTGTTCCATGCTTAATCAACTCCTGCCCTCCTTCCCTGAATGGATGCCTGAGATCCATAGGAGGAGATAGAGCCCTTCCCAGGGTCTCATAACCTTGGGGATCTCCCAGGCATCTCTAGCTAGGGAGTCCCCATATGTGAAGACTCATTCCTGCTTGTTCCTGGAGATAGCACAGTTACTTACCTGTAACAGGTGATCTCTGGGAACAGCAGGAATAAGTCTTCACAACCCACCCACCTCCCCTAGGAGTTGTATCTCTCTATCTATTTTTCCTTTCCTCTCTCTCTGTCTCAGCTTTAAAACTCGAACTGGGGAGAGGCGGTTAGGAAAGGCGGGAAGGCAGCGCGCAGGCGCTGTGGGATGCTCCCAAAAGCTTTCCTTTTTGGGAAGCTGGGGAGCGTTCCCGCGCAGGCTCCATCAGTACCGACGTACCCATATGTGAAGACTTATTCCTGCTGTTCCCAGAGATCACCTGTTACAGGTAAGTAACTGTGCTTTCTCTGAGAAACAGGGTTTCTTTTCAGGTTTGCATCTTTATTGATACCCACTTCATGACACTATGCAGGAGCTTTAATGTTTGGACCACTGGTTCTTGTCCACAAACAACCAGATTGTCCTCCACTAACATTCTCTCTAGTCTTAGTAGTGGCTCCAAGTCAGTGCTTCATCTCTCTTGGAGATCATCTCACTACAAGCTTTCTAGATTGTCTTCTATTCTGCCATCTTCTTTTTCCTGAGTTTGGCAGCATAGTTGGCAGAGATACTGGCTCTCTAACAGCCAGTTCTTTCTCCTGCATCATGCTCTCTGCAATCTACAGAGAAGCTTTCCACTATGGGCCCTTGCTAGAAAGCATTGGGGGGGGGGGGGGGGGGGGTTTCTCCAACAGCTATACTAGCTGGTTAGAAAAGGCTTTTTAGTCATGTCTCCCATGACTAGAGGGTTTACCCTTCTTTTACTATCTCCTTTTTTAATTGAAAGGACATAGGCCTTCTCTTACGTGAAAGGTCAAGGAGTTGCCAGTTCCCTGCTTGGTCCATAGTATTCCCAATCGGGGATATGCTCGTCCTCATGGTAAGAACACATGGTACCTTTGCCCTTAAGCAGGTCAACATGGTATCTCATCTCTAGGCGTCTTCTGTCTACTTACCATGCTAAAATCCTGAAAGACTTGGGATTTGCTGGCTGCACTTGAACATTATCCTTTGTTTTTCACGTAAAAGTCCTGGTTCTTTTTCACTAACTAGCATTCTTGCACATCATGACCAGGAGGAATAGATTCTCTATATGTCTTCTCAAGTAGGTTCCACCTCCTTGTTATTAGATGAATCTTTCCTCTCCACATATCCTATGTGATCACTGTGCTGTAGGCGTATCTCTGTCTGTTTAATTGCAGACACCCATATGTAGGCCTACATATCCATATTTATTTTTTGTGTGTATTTTATGCCCTGCAATATCTCACTATAGATATATTCTTATATGTCTGTCTATATATCTGTATCTATCTATATATCTATATATATCTATATCTATATCTATATATCTATCTATATATATTTATTTATTTATTTATTTATCACACATTTATATACCGCTCTTTCCCAAGTATCAAGTGCGGTTTACAATGAACAGAGAAAATTGAAGGTACATATATATATACACGTATCTGTTGAGATATTTTATTATAGATAGATATGTATCCACATACTTATCTATCTCACTGTCTATCCTCATATAGCCATATGATTCTGACAGAGGGGCTTTACCCATACCTATGCTATCTAGCAGGTTTGGGGTTCTACACACACAACCACTCCTGTGGTAGTCAACAATTTTTATACCATAACCTAACGGTTTAGGTACCTCTGAAGCTCTCCGTGCCCAATATCTCTCCTAGCTTACCCCCAGTTAGGAGAGACATTGTGGATCTTCAGTTAATTACAGGCTTTAACGCCTCAGGCATTTGTCCCCTCTTTTTGGGATACAAGGGGTTCCCACACCCTTTCTCCCCACAAGGACTGTGCCTCTTTGTCCAAATCGGTTAGCCTTCTCTTTTTGCTCCTAAGAGTGACTCACTCTGCCTCCAAAAGAGCTAAGGTTTTTCTCATAAAGCCTTCCGCCGAAGGCCCACCGTTTTTTGGACTACCCCAGTTTCCCTACGGGGGTTACCTGTTATCTTTCAAGATTCTGACCTCCACTGTTTTTCCTACAGGATTATTACCTCCACTTACAGTGAGGTCCTCTTCAAGGTTCCTCTACTAGGTTCCCAGTAGTAGATCCATGAACCTCCATACTTCTCTGAAATCCTGTCAGGGGAGGTCCATCTTGCAATATCCTTTGCAATATTATTGATGACCATCATCATCCACACATGGACTCCATTTCTGCAGTCCTATGCTAGGTTAGCTGTTCCAGAGCATCCTTCTTTCTTCAACTCCTACCCTCCATCCTCAGTATGCCTGGTGTTATTAGGTATAGCATGTTCCAATCTATAACATGCTGGGACTCCAGGCATCTTAGCTTGGCAGTCCCCATATGTGAAGACTCATTCCTGCTTGTTCCTGGAGATAGCACAGTTACTTACCTGTAACAGGTGATCTCTGGGAACAGCAGGAATAAGTCTTCACAACCCACCCACCTCCCCTAGGAGTTGTATCTCTATCTATCTTTCCTTTCCTCTCTCTCTCTCTTTGTCTCAGCTTTAAAACTTAACTGAGGAGAGGCAGTTGGGAAAGGCGGGAAGGCAGCACGCAGGCATGGTGGGATGCTTCCAAAAGCTCTTTGATTGGACGCTGGGAAGCGTTCCCGCGCAGACTCCGTCGGTACCGACGTACCCATATGTGAAGACTTATTCTCCAGGACCAAGCAGGAAGTCAGTCCTCACTTATGGGTTACGTCGCCGACGGAGCCCTAGCGGAGCAATTTCCCCAGCTTTCGAAGAAAGCCTTTGGGATTGCAGCGCGCATGCGGGGTCCCCTTCCCGCCCAAGGGTGCCATCTTGCTCAGTCTTCTTTTTTCCGCGGAGCCCTACAGACGTAGTTTGTTATCGCCGCTGAAAAAGTTGATTTATTTCTTTAGTTTGTTTTTTCTCGGTTCGCGTGTCCCCTCCCGGCTTCGATATCCTTATCGAGCCCTTTCACATTTTCTTTTTCAGTTTTTGTCCTGTAACTGGCGTTCCCGCCACTTTCTTCTTCACCCCTGGCAGCACGGTCTTTCGACCTCGCTGGGGCCCTCTTTCCCCCGATGGCTGCCAGCGAGTTTAAAAAATGTGATAGTTGTTCCAAACTGATGTCTCTTACTGACACGCATGACTGCTGCCTCCGTTGCCTCGGCCCCAACCATGACCCGGAGGGTTGTGATCCGTGCAGCAGAATGTCCTCCAAGTCTATAAGGAGTCGGCAGTCACAAAAGGATCGTATCTTCTCTGACCCCGAGTCCGGTCAGGCCCGGACCTCGTCGGAGGCTTCGACGTCTCATAGCTCTGGCCACGAGTATCATCGGAGTTCCTCTGAACGGGGGTCCCCCGACCGGGAACATCGTCGGAAGAAGAAAATCGCTCGGGCGGCGTCGGAGGACGCGCCTGGTCCCTCGAAGGCCGGGTCGCTTAGCCCCGTCAGCCGCCCTGAGTCCGCGGAGGCGGAGAGGCCTTCCAAACTTTCTCGCTTGGAGCAGGAGCCGCCTGGACACGTGAGTGCTATATTCCTCCTGGACTCCCCTCCGGAACCGCTGTCGGGGCCCGAGTCGGAGGCTGCTGGGTCTTCTGAGCTTGGTCTCAGGATGACAACCTTGGAGCGCAGTGTCTCTGCCTTCATTGACCAGCAGCGGGCATTGATGACCGGCCTCGCCAGTACATCTGCCCTGACCACCGGGACATCGACACCCAAGTCGACACCGGCGGCCGAGTCGATCCTCGAGTCCGTACGTGCTCGAGTTGATCCTCGGTCGAGGTCTCCCTCGGCCTCCCGTTCAGGACCGAGGTCGTCGGCATCGGGGCGAACCCCCACCCGCACGGAGCCCCTCGACTCCTCCACGGAGGCGTCGGACTGGGACACGGAAGGGGACGAGTCACCCGGTTCTTTTCAGACTCGGTGCGTCCCCTCCGACTCGCCCGAGTCGGAGCCTCGGAGGCGATCCCCTCTGGAGGATACCTGCTTCTCCGATTTTGTGAGGGGTATGGCCAAGGCGTTGGCCTTCCCCGCGGATCCAGAGGAGGAGCCCCGCGCCGAAGAGCTCGAGGCCCTCCAGTATGACTCTCCCCCGAAGGAGGCCTTTACTGTACCGGTCCCTCCTATGCTGGAGCGGTTGCTCTTTCGCATGTGGGAATGCCCGGCCTCGGCGCCGGTGTTGAGCAAGCGGGTCGATTCGATGTATCGAGTCCGCAAAGTCCCGGGTTCCAAAAGGCGCAATTACCGCACCACTCTATGGTTGTGGAATCGGCCATGCATCGACTTAAAAGTCAAAAGATGCACTCCTCGGTGCCGCCGGGTAAGGAGGCCCGTAACCTGGATGCCCTCGGTAGGAAGGTGCTTCCAGGGCTCCATGCTGGCCTGCCGAGTCCAGACATACCGGCTATATATGGGCATGTTCCTCCGAGACCTGGCGAAGGAGATCGCCGGGTTCTTGGCTGGTCTCTCCGAGGAACCCTTGCAGAGGTTCCAGACCTTGTCCGATAGTATTCGAGAGTGCTCGAAGTTTATTTCTCGGGCGGCATACAATGGCTTCGAGGCCTCGACCCGAGTTTATTTATTTATTTATTTAGTACACACTTATATACCGCTACTTCCAGCGATCAGCAGCGGTTTGATTACATCTTTGGGGGTTGTCAAATCAGGACCGAAAAGTGGGACAAATATATACATAGTTTTGGGGGTGAGGCACCGCACACAGTATTAGTGTATAGGAGATTGGACTACACATATTTACATTTTTACATTTATACATATTTATACATATAGTACATATGGTTCAGCAGAGCATGATTAATTAATTGTTTTGGTTCATCTATATCTTATGGAGAGTTATAGCTGCTTGTAATGCCTTTTGAATAGATGAGTCTTTAGTTCCTTCCTGAAAACAGTAATGTCTTTGATTAATCGCAGCTCGATTGGTAGCTGATTCCAGTTGGTGCAGAGAATGAGAATGCCCTGCGACTCGTACTTGTTTTAACAGATCTGATGTTAATTGGGACATGGAGTGTGGCTGTGTTTGTAGTTCTCCTGTCCCTGTTTGTTGGTTGTGTGCTGATAAGTGTGGAGAGGAATGACGGGGCTATGTTATTTATCAGTTTGAATGCGGTTATCAATGTTTTGTATTGTATCCTGGCTGCAATGGGGAGCCAATGTAGTTCAATCAAAACAGGTGTAATGTGCTCAGCCAGGCTTGTTTTCATGATGATCCTGGCCGTCACATTTTGGGCCATTTGAAGGATATTTAGTGACTTTTTGGGTAGACCTTGTAAGATGGCGTTACAGTAGTCCAAGTGTGGCATAATGAGTGCTTGTGCAACAGACCGAAAATCAGAGGGATCGATTATATTCCTGAGAGGTTGTATTACTCTAAGTTTATGGAAGATGGCCTTGTTTGTTTTACGCAGGTGTGTTTCCATTTTTAGGTTGCAGTCGAGTGTGACTCCCAGATATTTGATCTCCTTCTTTGTGTTGTATGTGTTGTTACACAGGGAGCCGGGAGCCGGCATCGGTGCCCGCCGACAGGCCTGGCTTCAGTCATCCGACCTCGAGCCGTGGGTACAGAACAAGTTGATCGATGTCCCCTGCAGAGGTGAAAACCTCTTTGGCAAGCCCATGGCTGATAAGGCGGCGGAACTCGAGTCCGAGACCCTCACTAGGACTCATTTATCCAGAAAGACCTCTGCTCCTTCACAAAAGAGGAAGGGCCCGGGGAAAAAAACTTTTTACCCGAGGAAGGTGCCCTTCTATAAGCAACAGCATTTTCAATACCAAGCGTCTGCAGCCCCCAATCAGGGTCCGGAGGCTAAGAGTCAGGGTAATGGGCCCCGTAGGCCGAGGGCCCCCAAGCCCACTACACAACCCCCTGCTCAGCAGGGTGGGGTTTTTTGACTATGCCAGCATAGCCCCTTTACCCTGCATGGGGGGCAGGCTGATCCACTTTGCCCACAGGTGGTCAGCCATAACCTCCGATTCCTGGGTACTGCAGGTGGTTCAAAAGGGCTACCTCCTACATTTTCACCAGGTGCCTCCCCCCTACTTTCCAGGGGAGCCTCCAAGGCCCCCTCTGCACAAGGACCTACTCCTTCAGGAGCTGCAGGGTCTGCTGGGGGAGCAGGCTGTGGAGCCAGTACCCCGATACCTCTGGGGTCAAGGGTTCTACTCGAGGTACTTCCTGGTGCCAAAGCGAACAGGAGGCCTCAGACCCATCCTGGACCTACGCGACCTCAACAAGTTCCTGCAGCGGGAAAAGTTCAGGATGCTTACCCTTGGAATCCTACTGCCCTACCTCTAGCAGGGAGATTGGCTATGCTCCTTGGACCTAAAGGATGCCTATACCCACATCCTTATCCACCCGGACCACCGGCAATACCTGAGATTTGTGGTGGCGGGAAGACATTATCAGTACCGCGTGCTGCCCTTCGGCCTATCCTCCGCTCCCAGGGTGTTCACAAAATGCCTGGCAGTGGTGGCGGCCTTCCTGAGGCTTCAAGGCCTCTTCGTCTTCCCCTACCTGGACAACTGGCTCATACGGGCGCAGTCCTCCGTAGAGGTCACTCAGGCCACCCAACGCACAGTGGCTTTGCTTCAGCACTTGGGCTTCGTCATAAACTTCGGAAAGTCCACGTTGCGCCCCTCTCAGGATCTCAAGTTCATAGGGGCACGGCTGGACACTCTGCAGGCTCGTGCCTTCTTGCCTCGGGAGCGAGCCGACAGGCTCATAGCTCTGGCCGGCAGGTTCCACAGCACGTCGTCGGCCCCGGCCAGGCGATTCCTGCAGCTGCTCGGTCATATGGCCTCCACGGTCCATGTCACCCCGAATGCCCGCCTACATATGCGGCCTGTTCAGTGGAGCCTTCGTACTCAATGGCATCAGGCCACTGGGAGTCTGACGGACCTGCTACAGATCTCCGACCGTCTGGTCTCCTCTCTGCAATGGTGGCTTCACCTGCCCAACCTGATGCTAGGCATGCCTTTTCAGCCTCCCACACCCTCCCAGGTGCTTACGACGGATGCCTCTCTCCTGGGATGGGGAGCGCATTGCCAGGGAGCGCGCATCCAAGGCCTTTGGACTCCTTGGGAGGCGGCTCAGCAGATAAACTTCCTGGAGCTGCGGGCGATCCGCCTAGCTCTGCGGACCTTCTCTTACCTCACTTCTCGTCAGTCTGTACTGGTGCAGACGGACAATCAGGTGGCCATGTTCTACGTGAACAAACGGGGGCACAGGCTCCCTCCTTCTCTGTTAGAAGGCCCGGAGACTGTGCTCGTGGGCAGTAGACCACGACATCCTCCTCAAGGCTGTTTACCTGCCCGGGCAGGACAATTGCCTAGCCGACAAACTGAGCCGGATTCTGCAGCCACACGAATGGAGGTTGAACCCCTCAGTTGTCCGGCAGATCTTCCGCCGGTGGGGCCTACCCACCGTGGATCTCTTTGCCAGTCCTCGGAACCGGCAACTTCCCAGGTTCTGCTCTCGGCACCCGCATCCTCTCAGAGTAGCGCCGGATGCTTTCCTCATCTCGTGGTCCACGGGCCTACTGTATGCCTTTCCTCCCATGCCACTTGTGTCCCGGACCCTGTTCAAAGTTGTCCAGGACAGGGCATCCGTGATCCTGGTAGCGCCCAGGTGGCCGAGACAACCCTGATTCCCTCTACTCCTGCAGCTAGCGGTGGACACTCCTCTTCCTCTGGGGTTTCAGCCCGATCTCCTGACCCAGGATCATGGCACTCTTCTACACCCCAACCTCCGGGCCTTCCATCTGATGGCCTGGCTGCTGAAAGGGTAGTCCTAGCTCTGCTCTTTCTTCCTCCGGAGGTGGAGGCGGTCGTCCTGGCGTCTCGGCGACCTTCCACCAGGAAATCTTACGCCCTTAAATGGCGTCGCTTCTCGGTCTGGTGTTCTCAGCGCTCTGAGGACCCCTTCGCCTGCTTAGTGTCGGTGGTACTGCAGTATTTGCTTCACCTCTCCGACCTAGGCCTCAAGTCCAATTCTGTCAGGGTCCACCTCAGTGCCCTCTCTGCGCATCACTCGCCGGTGGAGGGCCAGCCTCTTTCCTCGCACCCTTTGGTGGCGCGTTTCCTCAGGGGCCTGCTCCTGCTTAAGCCTCTGCTGCGCCCTCCGGCTCCCGACTGGGATCTCAATATGGTTTTACAAAGGCTTACTTAACCCGCCTTTTGAACCCATGGCTTCCTGCCCCCTTCGTTTCCTCTCATGGAAAACTCTCTTCTTGGTGGCTCTTACCTCCGCTAAGCACGTTAGTGAACTACAGGCCCTAGTGTCGGAGCCCCCTTATACTAAGTTCTACAAGAATAGGGTTGTCTTACGGATGCTCCCCAAGGTTCTTCCGAAGGTAGTTTCCTCTTTCCACATCAATCAAGAGGTGGTTCTTCCGACCTTTTTTCCCAGGCCGCATGCCAGCCGAGCTGAGACTGTCCTGCATACCCTGGACTGTCGAAGAGCCTTGTCTTTCTACCTTGAGCGTACGCGTGAGCATAGAAAAGCTGCTCAGCTTTTCGTCTTTCGACCCCAATCGGTTGGGGGTACCTGTTTCTAAGCGTACTTTGTCCACCTGGGTAGCTGACTGCATCGCCTGGGCGTATGGGGCGGTCGGCCTCTCCCTAGAAAGTCGAGTCACGGCGCACCGTGTCAGGGCGAAGGCTGCGTCAATTGCTCACCTACGCTCTGTTCCTTTGGCGGACATCTGCCGGGCCGCTACCTGGTCCTCCAGCCAGACTTTTGCGGCCCATTACTGCCTGGAAAGGGAGTCCCGCAGGGATAGTCCTTTCGGACAGGCAGTCCTCCACAATCTCTTTGAGGTTTAGGCAACTCCTCCCTCCGGCCCCGGTGTCTGGCTACCGGCCGGATGCATATTCAGAGAAGATTCCTTCCTTCTGTGCTGTTGAGCTTGAGGGAGCTCATTTTCGGCTTGAGGCCTCCGGTAACCTTGAGCTGGCGAGTCCCATTAGTGAGGACTGACTTCCTGCTTGGTCCTGGAGAAAGAGTAGTTACTCACCTGTAACAGGTGTTCTCCAGGAGCAGCAGGAATCAGTCCTCACTACCCTCCCTCCTCCCCTTGGAGTTGCAGTCATTTTTTTATCTGTTTTTGCTATCTTCCGCTATGTCATCAGACTGAGCAAGATGGCACCCTTGGGCGGGAAGGGGACCGTGCTGCAATCCCAAAGGCGTTCTTCGAAAGCTGGGGAAATTGCTCTGCGAGGGCTCCGTCGGCGACGTAACCCATAAGTGAGGACTGATTCCTGCTGCTCCTGGAGAACACCTGTTACAGGTGAGTAACTACTCTTTCCTGCTGTTCCCAGAGATCACCTGTTACAGGTAAGTAACTGTGCTTTACTCACCTGTAACAGGTGATCTCCGGGAACAGCAGGAATTTGGTCCTCACAACCCACCCACCTCCCCTAGGAGTTGTATCTCTCTATCTCTTTCCCTTTCCCTCTCTCTCTCTCTTTGTCTCAGCTTTAAAACTCAACTGGAGAGAGGCAGTTGGGAAAGGCGGGAAGGCAGCACGCAGGTGCTGTGGGTTGTTCCCAAAACATTTTAATTGGACACTGGGGAGCGTTCCCGCACAGGCTCCGTCGGTACCGACGATACCCATATGTGAGGACTAAATTCCTGCTGATCTCCAGGAACATAGAAACATAGAAACATGATGACAGAAAAAGACCACAAGGCCCATCTAGTCTGTCCTTCCATAACAACAACTACAACAGTCCACTTTTTACCTTTAGAGATCCTCTGTGTTCGTCCCATGCTTTTTTGAATTCAGTTACTGTCCTCATCTCTACCACCTCCACTGGGAGACTATTCCACGGATCCACTACTCTTTCCGTAAAGAAATATTTCCGCATATCACTCCTGAATCTATCTCCCTTCACCCTCATCCCATGTCCCCTCGTCGCAGAACTTGCTTTCAATTGAAAGAGGCTCTCTCCCTGAACATTTATGCCACGGAGGTATTTAAACATCTCAATCATATCACCTCTATCCCGCCTTTCCTCTAAGGTGTACATATTAAGATCCTTAAGTCTGTCCTCATATGCTTTATAATGAAGACTACTAATCATCTTAGTAGCAACCCTCTGCACTGACTCCATCCTGTTCACATCCTTTTGAAGGTGCGGTCTCCAGAATTGCACACCATACTCCAAATGAGGTCGCACCAAAGACTTATACAGAGGCATTATCACCTCCTTTTTTCTGCTAGCCATTCCTCTCCGTATGCACCCAAGCATCCTTCTAGCTTTTGCCGTCGCCTTTTCTACCTGTTTAGCTACTTTAAGATCATCGGACACAACTACGCCTAGGTCCCGCTCTTCTTTAGTGGACAAAAGTACTTCACCTCCTATGCTGTATTGCTCCCTTGGATTGCTGCAGCCCAAATGCATGACCTTACATTTTTTAACATTAAATCCCAGCTGCCAAATTCTAGACCATTCTTCAAGCTTAGCTAGATCCCTCCTCATGTTATCTACACCTTCCTGGGTGTCTACTTTATTGCAGATTTTGGTATCATCCGCAAAGAGGCAAACCTTACCCGACAGCCCTTCCGCTATATCACTAACAAAGATGTTAAAAAGAATCGGACCAAGGACAGATCCCTGGGGCACACCACTGGTAACATCCTTCTCCTCAGAGTGAGCTCCATTTACTTGTACTCTTTGTCGCCTCCCACCCAACCAATTTCTAACCCAAGCAGTAACTTTAGGGTCCATCCCTAGGGTGCTCAGTTTGTTTATAAGTCGCCTGTGAGGAACAGTGTCAAAGGCTTTACTGAAATCTAAATACACCACATCTAGAGCTCTCCCTCGGTCCAACTCCCTGGTCACCCAGTCAAAGAAATCAATCAGATTTGTCTGACAAGACCTTCCTCTGGTGAATCCATGCTGCCTCGGATCCTGTAATCCGCTGGACTCCAGAAACCTCACTATTTTCTCTTTCAACAGCGTTTCCATTAATTTACTCACCACTGAAGTTAAACTAACCGGCCTGTAGTTTTCAACCACATCCTTACTTCCGCTTTTGTGTAAAGGCACCACATGAGCCTCTCTCCAGTCCTTTGGCACCACTCCCGACTCCAACGAGGCATTGAAAAGGTCAGTCAGTGGAGTTGCTAGAACGTCCCCAAGTTCCCTCAGTATTCTAGGGTGTATCCCATCCGGTCCCATCGCTTTGTCTACTTTAAGTTGAGCTAGTTTCTCACGAACATAGTCTTCTGAAAATTGTTCAAGATGTCCCTCGCTTCTGTTCTTATTTGTGGGTGTTTTCTGAGGTCCTGCTCCTGGTTCTTCATCTCTGAACACAGAACAAAAATATTTGTTAAGCAATTCCGCTTTATCCTTATCAGCTTCTACATATTCCCCCCCTGTACCCTTGAGTCTGACAATACCACTTTTGCCCTTCCTCTTCTCACTAATATGTCTGAAAAATGTCTTATCTCCCCATTTTATTGCATTGGCTATTTCCTCCTCCTTTTGAATCTTTGCCTTCTTGACTACTTTGCTAGCTTCTCTAAGTTTTTCCAAATACAGATGCCTGTCTTCCTTTCTCTGTGATCTCTTGTATTTCATGAAGGCCTCCCTCTTTTTCTTCACTTTTTCAGCTACTTCCTTCGAAAACCATAGCGGTCTCCTGTTCCTTTTGCCTTTATTTACCATTTTAACAAAAAGGTTGGTTGCCTTTAAAATACCCCCTTTCAGTTTTGCCCACTGTTGTTCTACATCCCCCAGCTGTTCCCATCCCACTAATGACTCCCTGAGGTATTGGCCCATCTTCGCAAAGTTAGTCTTCCTAAAGTCTAAGATCTTTACCTTGGAATGGATTCTAACAGCCCTAGTCCTAATACTGAACCACACCATCTGGTGATCACTGGATGCAAAATGATCTCCCACTACAACATCAGAAACACTTTCACCATTGGTAAGAACCAAGTCCAGTATGGCCCCTTCACGTGTGGGGTCTGTTACCAATTGCCTGAATAGTTCTCCCTGTAGAGAATCCAGGATCTCCTTACTCCTAGATGATACTGCAGCAGGAATGTGCCAATCAACATCTGGCATATTGAAATCTCCTAGCAGTAGCACTTCCCCTTTCCTAGCAATGCTGCGTATGTCTTCAATTAACTCTCTGTCCACCTCTTCCTCTTGTGAGGGAGGTCTGTATATCACACCAATGCAAATAGATTTCTCTTTCCCTCTTTCTAGTTTAACCCACAATGCCTCCTCTCTCCCTTTTAAGCTCTGTAATTCCAAAGCTTTAATAGTAGTTTTTACATATAGTGCTACTCCTCCTCCCCTTCTTCCTACCCTGTCCTTTCTGAATAAAGTATAGCCAGGTATAGTTACATCCCAGTCATGGTTTTCTGTGAACCATGTTTCTTTAACTGCCACTAAATCTAAGTCAGCCACTCCCACCAAAGCTTCAACTTCAGAGATCTTATTTCCCATGCTACGGGCATTAATACACACTGCTTTCCATATGTTACCCCTGTTACCCATTTCCATTAAGGTATTTAATGTATCACTTACCTGGGGGCTTTCACTTACCTGGGGGCTTTCTTCACCCATCCCCAACGAATCTAGTTTAAAGCCCTCTTCAGTAGATTAGCCAGTCTACTACCAAAGATGTGTTGACCTTTCTTGGACAGATGGATGCCATCTCTGCTCTGCAACCCTTGGAACAGCATCCCATGGTCTAGGAAACCAAAACGCTCTCGAAGACACCATCCACGCAGCCATGCATTAATCTCCAGGATGCGAGCCTCTCTGCCTTGGCCTTTACCCTCAACAGGGAGGATTGAAGAGAACACCACCTGTGCACCTACCTGCTTCACCCTCTGTCCCAGAGCCATGAAGTCACTTTTGATACGTTCCGAGGTATACCTGGCAGTATCATTTGTTCCAACATGGATTAGCAACATTGGGTAATAGTCAGTGGGCTTGATGAGTCTCGGCAAATTCTCCGTAACATTTTGGATCTTGGCACCAGGCAGACAGCATACCTCTCTGGACATCAAGTCTGGTCGGCAGATGGACGCCTCAGTACCCCTCAGAAGAGAGTCTCCAACCACCACTACCCTTCGTTTCCTTCTGGTCACTGATTCTGCAACTATGGGGTACTTGAACTCTGGTTCTTCCCTTTCCAGGGATGCTTTCACCTCCTCCACTTCCAGGGCTGCATAATAGTTCTTCAATTCAAGGGCTGGAGAAGTTGGATTGGTGATTTTGCAGGCTCTGGTGACTTTTGTCCAACCATTGACATTCTGTTGACACCCATCTTCTCCTGTGCTGGAGAGCCTGGTTGCTGCAAGCAGCATCTCATCAATGTACTTCTCACTGTCTTGAATGCTCCTCAGCCTCGCCACCTCCTCTCTGAGTTCCTCCACTTGTTTCCTCAGAGCTTCAGCATGCAGGCACCCTGCACATGGAACTGGTTCTTCAACTGGCAATAGGGCCTCTGTCTGGACCGAGGCAGAAGCTGTAACGGGGGCAACAGCTTTAGCAATACGATTTTTCCCAGCCATTGTTCTGTTTGTGGAGCTTAGGTATCTGTTAAAGCAAAAGAGAGAGATCTACGAAGTACCAGCTGGTTTCGCAGCTGTCCTTTCAGAGAAAAAGCAGTTAAAGCTCTTTAATTATATTCAAAATGTGCTGGTCCAATTCACTGTGATTTGATAAAGGGGGAGGTGCCCTATAAAGCAAGACTGCTCACTAGGGGTGGGTGGGAGTCGGGGTGGGTAGGGAGGGAACTAACACCTGATTAGGTGTTAGCAGTTCCTGAACTTGAGGGGGTTACAGAGTTCAGCAATACTACTGTGCTCAAGTACAGATTCCCCTAAAACAGCAAAAATGAATTTAACCTTGTTTTAAAAAAATATACACAAAACCCTTTTAAGAGCTCCCAGTCAGAGAGCTAGCAATGTAACAAAAAACACCAAAGAACCCCTCAAAACCTCACTTACTGTTTGATGTGTGGAGCCCTGGTTAAGAAAGCCTCAAAAGGGCAGGGCAAAGCAGCCTTATTATGCAGGCTTCAATTGCACTCAGGAAACAGGCCCACTAACCCCTGATTAGGTGTTAGCAGTTCCTGAACCTGAGGGGGTTACAGAGTTCAGCAATACTACTGTGCTCAAGTACAGATTCCCCTAAAACAGCAAAAATGAATTTAACCTTGCTTTAAAAAAATATACACAAAACCCTTTTAAGAGCTCCCAGTCAGAGAGCTAGCAATGTAACAAAAACACCAAAGAAACCCTCAAAACCTCACTTACTGTTTGATGTGTGGAGCCCTGGTTAAGAAAGCCTCAAAAGGGCAGGGCAAAGCAGCCTTATTATGCAGGCTTCAATTGCACTCAGGAAACAGGCCCACTAACCCCTGATTAGGTGTTAGCAGTTCCTGAACCTGAGGGGGTTACAGAGTTCAGCAATACTACTGTGCTCAAGTACAGATTCCCCTAAAACAGCAAAAATGAATTTAACCTTGCTTTAAAAAAATATACACAAAACCCTTTTAAGAGCTCCCAGTCAGAGAGCTAGCAATGTAACAAAAAACACCAAAGAAACCCTCAAAACCTCACTTACTGTTTGATGTGTGGAGCCCTGGTTAAGAAAGCCTCAAAAGGGCAGGCTGGCAAAGCAGCCTTATTATGCAGGCTTCAATTGCACTCAGGAAACAGGCCCACTAACCCCTGATTAGGTGTTAGCAGTTCCTGAACCTGAGGGGGTTATAGAGTTCAGCAACACTACTGTGCTCAAGTACAGATTCCCCTAAAACAGCAAAAATGAATTTAACCTTGCTTTAAAAAAATATACACAAAACCCTTTTAAGAGCTCCCAGTCAGAGAGCTAGCAATGTAACAAAAAACACCAAAGAAACCCTCAAAACCTCACTTACTGTTTGATGTGTGGAGCCCTGGTTAAGAAACAATCAGGAATGAGTCTTCACATATGGGTATCGTCGGTACCGACGGAGCCTGCGTGGGAACGCTCCCCAGTGTCAAGTAAGAAAGCTTTTGGGAGCATCCCACAGCTCCTGCGCGCTGCCTTCCTGCCTTTCCCAACCGCCTCTCTCCAGTTCTTCTTTTCCGTGGAGCCAGCAGGTCGTGTTCCTGTCACCGCAGAAGAAGTTCTTAATTTTTTTATTTATTTTTCTGTGTCGCGTCTGCCTTCTTCGACTTCAGACCGTGCATTTTCAGTGTGGGCCTTAGGCCTGAACATTTTTCTCCTCATGGAGAAGCCCGCTTCCGGGTTCAAAAAGTGCACGAAATGTGGCGGTACTATTTCTGTCACCGACACCCATGATTGGTGTCTAAAATGTTTGGGTCCTGACTCCTGACCATTCCATCACGGATTGTGTGTCCTGTACCATATTGTCTAAAAAAGGTCGGCAGAACCGAACAGCCAAGCTCAGTACCCTGTTTCCCTCTGATGCAGCCTCGGTGGCATCGACGTCTTCCAGGGCTGCTTCTTCCTCCCATGGATCTCAGGTAACCAAACATAAATCCAGCCGGTCCTCGAAGGGCAAATCTCCCTCTAAGCATCGAGATGCCTCCGGGCTTGTCCTCGAGGAATCCGCACCGGCAAAATTACCCCGGCGGGAAGTTCCGGTTTCCAAAGCATTGTCTATGGGGTCACAGGTTGACATTGATGGCTTGGCCTCGACCGATCACCTGTTGCCGTGTTCTGGGGTACCGGTTGCCTCCACTGGTACCGACATCCAGACTCTGGTGGCATCGATGGATCAGAAGATTCTGTCCATACAGTGCACCCTAACGGCGTTTATGCAGGCTTCGACGCCTCCAGTACCGCAACAATCATCGGCTTCGGCGTCGACTGCAGCGCTACCCTGTCCTATGATGCCCATCGGTACCGAACCGGTACCACTTACTCCCGATGTCGATCCCACTCGGTACGCGTATCGGGCTTTACAGGAGCATCCGGACAGGCGATACTTCGATTCCTCCGAAGACTCTGAGTTGGAGGCTTCTGTCGAGGCACCGGTACTTCTTCCTCGGGAGTCTGCTTCTCCAAAACGAAGAATGTCTCCTCCAGAAGACTTGTCTTTTCAAGACTTCATTAGGGAAGTGGCTAGGGGCCTCTCCGTTACAGTGGCCCTTGAGTCAGAGCCTAGAGCCAAGCAATTTGATATTTTGCAATATCCTAAGTCTCCTAAAGAAGCAGCTACCTTACCTATTCAGGAGATTCTCTATGATCTCATGTTGAGCATGTGGGAGACTCCTCTTACCACCTCTCCTCATTCTCGTAGGTTAGACACCGTGTACCGTGTCCCTCCTTGTCCTGGCTTTCATAAGTCTCAGCTTCCTCACCACTCTATTGTGGTAGAGTCTGCCATGAGGAAAATAAATAGTGCAAAGAGACACTCATCTAATCCTCCAGGACGTGAATGCAGGACCCTTGATGCTTTTGGCCGAAGGGTTTTCCAAGCTAATATGCTTGCTGCCAGAATCAACTCCTATAGTCTATATGGGGATGTTTCTAAAAGAAGTCACAGATCATCTGCAGACTTTAGCCCCTTTTATTTCAGAAGATAAAAGGCAGGAATTTCTCCCTTGGCTTAAACATGCCCAAGATGTTTCCACATTTTCCAACCGTGCAGCCTTTGACTCTTTTGAGTGTGTAAGCAGAGCCTCGGCTATTGCCATAGGTGCACGCAGAATTGCTTGGTTACAAGCCTCTGATTTGGAACTCTGGGTCCAGGATGAACTGGGAAATCTTCCTTGTACAGGTGAAAACCTTTTGGGCAGGGATTGGCAAGCAAAGGCCACTCAGATGGATGCTGAGAACTCTGCTTTGGATCGACTTTCAAAGTCTACCTCTGCTCCTGTTAAGAAAAGATTGTTCAAAAAGACACCTTTTTCTAAAAAGGGAAGATACTATCCTGCTTATGGTCAGCAGGCATCTTGTGCAGGTCGTTTTGCTGCAAAGTGTCAGCAACCACCTAAACAGGCCAAGTCAAAGGCTGCCAGGCCTCCCACGGCCCAGCAGCCTCAGCCTCCTCAGGGCCTTTGACTTGCAACTAGAGAACTTAGCCTTTCTAGCTCTGGAAGAACCAGAGCCCCTCACCATTCCAGGAAGGTTGGCTTACTTTGCTCCCAGATGGGAGCAAATCACAGCAGAGCAATGGACCCTCTCCGTTATAAGGGAAGGGGTACAAGCTTCATTTCTTAAACCTTCCTCCCCACACCATGGTGAAACAGTTCAATTCTCCAACATCTCTCCTCAACCTTCTGGGTCAGGAGATTGCTACCCTTCTTGCCCAAGGGGCAATAGAATTGGTACCTCTTCTTCAACAGGGCTCAGGGTTCTACTCCCCTTATTTTCTTATTCCAAAGAAAACAGGGGGCTACAGACCCATATTAGATCTCAGAGAATTGAACAAGTTTCTATTCAAAGAGAAATTCAACATGATTTCTCTCGGTGCTCTGCTTCCATACCTTCAGAGTCAGGACTGGCTTTGTTCTCTAGATCTCAAGGATGCGTACACCCATGTCCTCATCCATCCAACACACAGAAGGTTCCTTCGGTTCCTTTTTCAAGGAAAGCACTACCAATACAGGGTGCTTCCTTTCGGTCTGGCCTCTGCTCCAAGGGTATTCACGAAATGCATGGCAGTAGTAGCTGCATTTCTACGCACTCTAGGAATATTCGTTTTCCCATATCTGGACGACTGGCTCATTCGAGCTCCATCCCAGTCAGAGGCTCAGATTTGTCTAAACTGCACAATGCGTGTCCTTCAGTATTTGAGACTGGTAATAAATATCACAAAATCCCATCTCACCCCTACTCAGTCTCTGGAGTTTATAGGGGCCTTGCTGGATACCACAACTGCAAGGGCCTATCTTCCTCAGGCCCGTTGCCTATGCTTTGTGCAGTTAGCCTCCCAGATACAGTTAAAGTCCCATTTAACTGCTTGAGAAATGTTACAACTATTAGGCCACATGGCATCCACCGTGCATGTGGTTCCATATGCTCGCCTTCACATGAGGGCAGCTCAATGGACTTTGTCCACCCAATGGACTCAGGCATCAGGTTGCCTGTCAGACAAAATAGAAAACTCCAGTCGCCTATTTTGGTCTCCAATGTTGGAAGTCCCCTCCATATCTGTTGCTGGGGTTCCCCTTTTCAGCAGTCGCTACCCCAAGCAACTGACAACAGATGCTTCTCCACTGGGTTGGGGAGCTCATCTGCAGGATCTCTCCACCCAGGGCATCTGGTCTCCACAGCAGACTTCTCTGCATATCAATCTCTTGGAACTCAGAGCAATATTCTTAGCTCTCAGAGTGTTCCATTCACTGCTCAGCTACAGGACAGTCCTCATCCATATGGACAACCAAGTAGCCATGTTCTATGTAAACAAGCAGGGCGGGACTGTCTCTCTGTCACTTTACAACGAAGCTTTGCGACTGTGGGCCTTCGCCAGAGAGCATCACATCCATCTTCTGGCAGTATATCTTCCAGGTGTTCAAAACTCTTGGGCGGACAGACTCAGTCGAGTTCTGCTTCCACACGAGTGGTCCCTCCACATGGACCAGGTAGCCAGGATTTTTCGAATTTGGGGAACCCCGGACATAGACCTCTTTGCAAGTCCGTGGAATGCCAAACTTCCCCGGTTCTGTTCCAGAATTCCGTGTTAGGGTGTTCAGGGCAAGGATGCCTTCCTCCTTCACTGAGGTCAAGACTTCCTTTATGCCTTTCCATCAATTCCCCTAATTCCCAAAACACTATTCAAGCTTCAGAGAGATCGAGGGACAATGATCCTCATAGCACCACATTTGGCCACGCAAAGTGTGGTACCATCTACTTCTGCATCTCTCTCAAGCTCCTTCCCTGGACTTGGGCTCTGCACCAGACCTTCTGTTCCAGGAAGAGGGAACGTTGTGGCACCCAAACCCCCAGTTGCTCCATCTCAGGGCTTGGTTGCTGAGGGCCTAGACCAGCGATGGCGAACCTGTGGCACGCGAAGGCCTTGCAGCTGGCACGCGGGAAGGTCCGCAATTAAGATATGCGGCGCGGCGGGAGGTGAGTGTGCTGGTGTCTGCTTTGCAGCTCATAAGGGTATTTTTCTAATACTCAGTTTAGAGGGGTTTATTTGTTTCTTTATTAATTAATACACCTTCTATACTACCCATTACCCCAAATTTCTAACAAGCGCAGGGAAAGCAAGATCCTTCTAGTCAAGGACTGCTGCTGTTGTATAATTAGGAAACACAGTACATTGCCCACCTCTGTAAAATAAACTCTATGAGTAATTTTATAACAAGGCACTATGGATAGGTGTTTACTTGTCTTTATCAAATACTAGCTTAAGTTGACAAAAATACTTTATAAAGCAGAGAAACTCATGTATCAAGCCTTCGGGAGTTTCTCCGCTTTATAAAGTATTTATGTCAACTCCTTATTTTCTTCCTCATTCGGCTTTCAAGCATCAGATTGATTGGTGTCTTTTTAAAGACTACCTTCTCACAAGGTGCCTTTATGCGTACCCCCTGAAGAAGGCATGTTGCCGAAATGCGTAGGGTTTTTTTTCAATAAATAAGCACCTGTGACCTCACTCGTCCCTCGCTTGTTGTGTTGTTCCTGCTAGCCGTTGCGAGGGTCTTGCTCCCTCTGTGTTCAGACATGACAAATTTCCACTTCATTTTTGATTACCTTAGCATGCTTGGCATTACATAAGAATTATATCATGCTTCATGGCAATGCTTGATGGTAGTACTACCATGAGTATAGCCATGGCTCCTGGCATTGGCAGTCTTTATGTTTCTACATTTGAAGAAAATTATTCATACACCATCTTGGTTCCAACATATTGTGATATGACAAAGATTCATTGACAATGTATTATTTATGTATTAGGAGTGGCCTAGTAGTTGGGACAAGGTACTTCAGGCTATAAGGTCAGGGGTTCAAATCCCACTAGAGGACAGCAACCTTGGGCTGGAAGGACTGGGGTTTCTAGTCCCACAGGTGCTCCTTGTGGTCTTGGGCAAGCCACTTAATCCTCCATAGCCCATGTTCCCTGTAAAATAGTTATCTCCAAGTTATAATGCCCTGTTCAATGTAAACCACACTGATGCAGAATAGCACAGTATATAAGAGAATATAAATAAATTATTTCTTTGGTCGCCAACCAAGGAGCCTCTTCATGAATCATGGTCTGGTTTACTTCTCTGGACACCCATTTGAAAATTTGAATGGACAGTGATC
Organism: Ichthyophis bannanicus; assembly: GCA_033557465.1. NCBI lineage: Eukaryota > Metazoa > Chordata > Amphibia > Gymnophiona > Ichthyophiidae > Ichthyophis > Ichthyophis bannanicus. The sequence continues at coordinate 201,634,746 of CM066041.1, read as the reverse complement.
CTCACAGGATATCATTTTTTGCATATCAATATAATTAAGGATAGTAATAATTTGCCAACATTTATAGAAAATCAGTAGAGAATAATAATTGCTATGGTTTGAGAGTCACCATCCTAGAAAATTACCTATTAGTTTCTGAGATTATGACTTATCTTTTCATCAGTGCACGAACATAAGATCTAAGCTAATATCCTCTGAGGATCTTTGAGAAAGGAAACCCTTAGAGTTCTGTTTTCAAATCATGATTTATTACTGAAGGCAATCTCAAAAATCAAATGGAGAAACAGATGTGTGCTTTGGGATATTCTAACTTGACCTCAAATATTATACATATCTTATTCTGGCATTGCATTCAGTATTCAAATCAGGACCGTGCATTGCTTTCACTAGAGGTAAAAACATAGGGGATAAAGTAGTCCCTGTTCAAATGTTTCCTCTTTTGATGACAACAGACAGCAATCAACAGGACCTCATCCATGTGGACAGTGCAATAATCTGTTTAGTGACCCAGTCTGAGATTGTCCTGATTGTGTGTCATTCAAGGCTGGTACATGAATACTGGGCACTCTAGTTGAACCTTCATCCTTACATATTAAACTCAACAATCAAGGTCATAAAAAACACCAGGAAATCCACAAAGCATATTCCACCATTGTAGCCGAAGCAAAGGAGAATTTTAGTAAAAGATTTTCTCAGTTCCGTAAGATGGAGACAACCCTTTCATTTATTCTCCAGGACCAAGCAGGAAGTCAGTCCTCACTTATGGGTGACGTCGGCGCCGACGGAGCCCTCGCGGAGCAATTTTCCCCAGCTTTCAAAGAAAGCCTTTGGGAATTGCAGCGCGCATGCGCGGTCGTCTTCCCGCCCGAGGGTGCCATCTTAGCCAGTCTTCTTTTTTCCGCGGAGCCCTGCAGACGTCCCCGTCTTGTCCCCGCGAAAAAGTTGATTTTCCTCTTTATTTTATACTTTTTCTTTCGGTTCGACGCCGATCGTTTTCCCGCCCGGACTCGCGACGCCGGTCTCGAGTCCTCTAGCGTTTTTTCGGTTTTTCTGACTTAGTCAGCTTTCATTTTCGTTTTCCCTGGCAGCCCGGTCCTTTGACCTCGCAGGGGCCCTTTTTCCCCCGATGGCTGCCAGTGGCTTTAAGCGGTGTGGTCGGTGTGACCGAAATATGTCACTAACCGACACACACGACTTTTGCCTCCGCTGCTTGGGCCCGGATCATGAGGAACTGATCTGTGGGCCCTGCAGCAAACTGTCCTCGAAGGCGTTGAGAAGTCGGCGGCATCAGCGCGAGAGAATCTTCGCTGACCCCAGCCGTACCCGGACCTCGTCGGAGGCCTCCGTGTCAAAGGGCTCCAGCTCGGACCGTCGCCGGAGCTCCTCCGACCGGGGTTCTCCCTCTGGGGGCAAAGTTGGAAGGAAAAACCCGCGAGGGCGGCGTCGGTGGACGCTCCTGGCTCCGCGCGGGCCAGGTCGCATAGCCCCGACAGCCGCCCCGGGTCCTTGGAGAAGGAACATCTCCCGAAGCGACCTCGCCTGGGGTCGGAGATGCCTGCCCGGGTAAGTCCTGTAGTCCTTCTGGACTCGCCTCCGCGACAGCCGACGTCGGGCCCGACGCCGTCGGGGCCCGAGTCGGGGGCTGCTGGGTCACCTGAGCTCGGACTCAGGTTGACGGCCTTGGAGAGCAGACTGTCTGCCTTCATGGACCAGCAGCGGGCACTGGTCGCTGGCCTCGCTGGCGCCGCTGCCCCGACCGCCGGGACGTCGACGTCCAAGTCGACCCCGGAGACCGAGCCGATCCTCGAGTCAATGAGAACTCGAGTCGATCCTCGGTCGAGGTCACCCTCGGCCTCCCGTTCGGGACCGAGGTCGCCGACGCCGACTCCCTCGACGTCGGGGCGGCTGGCGCCGCATCCTGCCCGGGCCGACCCCACCGAGTCCTCGTCGGAGTCGGTCTGGGAGTCTGAGGAGGAAGAGTCACCTGATTCTTTCCGGACTCGGTGTGTCCCATCGGACTCACCGGGGTCCGAGCCTCGGAAGCAGTCCCCCCCGGAGGATGCCCGGTTCTCGGACTTCGTTAGGGATATGGCCAAGGCTTTGGCCTTCCCTGCGGATCCCGAGGAGGAGCCTCGAGCCGAAGAGCTCGACGCCCTCCAGTATGACTCTCCCGCGAGGGAGCACTTTACTGTGCCGGTTCCTCCTATGCTGGAACGACTACTCTTCCGCATGTGGGAGAGTCCGGCCTCCTCGCCGGTCCTGAGCAAGCGGGTCGATTCTATCTATCGGGTCCGCAAGAGCCCTGGCTTTCAGAAGGCACAGCTGCCACACCATTCCATGGTAGTGGAATCGGCCATGCATCGTCTTAAGAGCCAGAAGATGCACTCCTCGGTGCCTCCTGGAAGGGAGGCCCGTAACCTGGATGGCCTTGGCAAGAAGTGCTTCCAGGGCTCTATGCTCGCATGTCGTGTCCAGACTTACCAGCTCTACATGGGCATGTATCTCCGGGATCTGGCTAAAGAGCTAGCCGGATTCTCCGCTGGTCTCTCCGAGGAGCCCTTGCGGAGGTTCCTAGCCTTGTCCACGGGCATTCGGGAATGCTCAAAGTTCATGTCCCGAGCAGCCTATGATGGCTTTGAGGCCTCGGCTAGAGTGGCCGCAGCCGGCATCGGTGCCCGCCGACAGGCTTGGCTTCAGTCGTCGGATCTTGAGCCCTGGGTACAGGACAAGTTGGTCGATGTCCCCTGCCGAGGCGAAAACCTCTTTGGCAAGCCCATGGCGGAAAAGGCTGCACAAATTGAGACTGAGACTCTCACCAGGACCAGGCTTTCTAGGAAGACCTCCGCCCCTTCCCAGAAAAAGAAGGGCTCGGGAAAAAAGTCCTTTTACCCGAGGAAGGGGGCTGCCTACAAACAGTACCCCCATTATCAGGCCCCTGCAGCTCCCCAACAGGGCCAGCAGGCCAAGGGACGGGGTAACGGGTCCCGTAGGCAGCAAGCCCCCAAGCCTGCACCACCAGCCCCTGCTCAGCAGGGTGGGGGATTTTGACTCGCTCAGCATAGCCTCTCCCCCCCCGCTGGTTCCTCCCAGCACCGGAGGCCGGCTGGTTCACTTCGGCCACAGGTGGTCCAGCATCACCGCAGATGCCTGGGTACTTCAGGTCGTGCGAGAAGGCTACCTTCTCCACTTCCATCAGGTCCCTCCCTCCTATTTTCCGGGAGAACCTTCGCGCCCCCCTCTGCACAGGGAGTTGCTCCTTCAGGAGTTAGCAGGTTTTCTGCAGGAACAGGCGGTGGAACCGGTGCCCCACCACCTGAGAGGTCAAGGCTTTTATTCAAGGTATTTTCTGATACCAAAGAGAACAGGGGGCCTCAGACCCATCCTGGACTTGCGCAACCTCAACAAGTTCCTTGTGCGGGAGAAGTTCAAAATGCTTACCCTTGGAATCCTTCTGCCCTACCTCCAGCAGGGAGATTGGCTATGCTCCTTGGATCTAAAGGATGCCTACACGCACATCCTCATCCACCCAAGCCACCGCCAATACCTAAGGTTTGTGGTGGCAGGAAATCATTACCAGTACAGAGTACTGCCCTTTGGCCTATCCTCCGCACCGCGAGTCTTCACAAAATGTCTCGCGGTCGTGGCGGCCCATCTCCGGCTTCACGGCCTCTATGTCTTTCCGTACCTCGACGACTGGCTCATCAGAGCAGCGTCCGCTCAGGAGGTCACCAACGCCACGTGCCGCACGGTGACTCTGCTGCAGCACTTGGGCTTTGTTATAAACTTCGCAAAGTCCACTTTGCTCCCCTCACAGGATCTCGAGTTCATCGGCGCAAGGCTGCACACTCCTCGGGCACGAGCGTACCTACCGCTCGACAGGGCTCAACGGCTCATGGACCTAGCCGGCCGCTTTCGCAGCCAGCCCCTGGTCTCCGCCAGGCGCTTCCTGAGACTGCTCGGCCATATGGCTTCCACCGTCCATGTGACCCCCAATGCCCGCCTGAATATGCGGTCTGCTCAATGGTGTCTCCGCCAGCAGTGGCGACAAGCCACAGGCGGCCTGGCAGACCTAGTGCGCGTCTCCGAGCCGCTGCTCTCGTCTCTCCGGTGGTGGCTCCGGCAGCCGAACCTGATATTCGGAATGCCTTTCCAGTCACCTCAGCCGACCCGGGTGCTGACCACCGATGCATCCCTCCTGGGCTGGGGAGCACATTGCCAAGAGGCACGTACTCAGGGCCTCTGGACCACGTGGGAGTCTGCTCAGCAGATCAACTTCCTGGTGCTCAGGGCGATCCGCCTAGCTCTCAAGGCCTTCTCCCACCTGACTTCCCAACAGTCCGTCCTTGTCCAGACGGACAATCAAGTTGCCATGTTCTACGTGAACAAGCAGGGGGGCACGGGCTCCTTCCTCCTCTGCCGGGAGGCACAGAAGCTCTGCTCTTGGGCCGTCAGTCACGGCATTCTCCTCAAGGCAGTTTATCTCCCGGGCCAAGAAAATTGCCTTGCAGACAAACTCAGCAGGGTCCTCCAGCCGCACGAGTGGCGTCTGGATCCCTTGGTAGTTCAGAAGCTCTTCCTCAAGTGGGGTCTCCCCACGGTGGATCTCTTTGCCAGTCCTCACAACCGGCAGCTTCCTCGCTTCTGCTCTCGTCAGCCACACCCCCTTCGGGTGGCGGCGGACGCCTTTCTGATCTCGTGGTCGGGGAGCCTTCTGTACGCTTTCCCTCCCATCCCGCTGGTCTCTCGGACTCTTTTCAAGGTTCTCCGAGACAAAGCCTTCATGATCCTGGTGGCCCCTCGCTGGCCCAGGCAGCCGTGGTTTCCGCTCCTGCTGCAACTGGCGGTGGAGGATCCAATCCCTCTGGGGGTACAACCGGATCTCCTCACTCAGGATCAGGGGTCCCTTCTGCACCCCAACCTCAGGTCTCTCAACCTCATGGCCTGGCTGCTGAGAGGGTAGTCCTTGCTCCCCTTCTCCTGCCGGCGGAGGTGGAGGAGGTCGTCTTAGCTTCGCGACGGCCTTCTACCCGCAAATGCTACGCCCTTAAATGGCGTCGCTTTGCAGTCTGGTGTGCCCAACAGTCTCAGGATCCCTTCTCCTGCCCGGTGTCGGTGATCTTGCAGTACTTGCTGCACCTCTCTAATCTGGGACTTAAGTCCAACTCCGTCAAAGTTCACCTCAGTGCTCTTTCAGCACATCATGTGCCAGTGGACGGCAGACCTCTCTCCAATGACCCTCTCGTAGCGAGGTTTCTCCGAGGTCTCCTTCTACTTAAACCACCTCTGCGCCCGCCAGCGCCTGACTGGGACCTGAATGTGGTTTTGCAGCGGATCACCTGTCCGCCTTTTGAACCTATGGCTACCTGTTCTCTCTCCGTAGTCTGTCTTGGAACACACTGTTCTTGATAGCCCTCACTTCCGCTAGGCGCGTAAGTGAATTGCAGGCCCTCGTGTCTGATCCCCCTTACACTAGGTTCTACAAAAATAGGGTAGTCCTACGGACTCACCCAAAATTTCTGCCTAAAGTGGTCTCCCCTTTTCACATCAATCAGGAGGTGGTACTTCCAACCTTCTTTCCCAGACCACGCTCCAGCCGAGCTGAAACGGTCCTCCATACCCTGGACTGTAGAAGGGCATTGAACTTCTACCTTGACCGTACGCGGGAGCACCGTAAAGCTGCTCAGCTTTTTGTGTCTTTTGACCCCAATAAATTGGGGCTCCCGGTCTCCAAGTGTACTCTGTCCATCTGGGTTGCGGACTGTATCTCTTGGGCTTATGGGGCAGCCGGACTCTCCTTAGAAAGTCGAGTCACGGCTCATTGCGTTCGGGCAAAGGCCACGTCAGTGGCTTACCTCCGCTCTGTCCCGCTGGCAGACATCTGCCGGGCCGCTACTTGGTCTTCGAGCCAGACTTTTGCGGTCCATTACTGTCTCGAGAGGGAGTCCCGTAGGGACAGTGCTTTCGGACAGGCAGTCCTCCGTAATCTCTTTGAGGTCTGAGCAACTCCTACCCTCCATCCCGGATGTGGGCTACCGGTGGGTGATAATTCAGCGAAGATTCTATCCTTCTGTGCTGCTGAGCTAGAGGGAGCTCATTTTTGTGCTTAGGGTCTCCGGTAGCCTTGAGCTTGGGAGTCCCATAAGTGAGGACTGACTTCCTGCTTGGTCCTGGAGAAAGCGTAGTTACTCACCTATAACAGGTGTTCTCCAGGAGCAGCAGGAATCAGTCCTCACTACCCTCCCTCCTCCCCTTGGAGTTGCAATCGTCTGCTTATGTTCTTTTTTTGCAAATTTTTATGCTGTCTTTTTTAGCTATGTCATCTGACTGGCTAAGATGGCACCCTCGGGCGGGAAGACGACCGCGCATGCGCGCTGCAATTCCCAAAGGCTTTCTTTGAAAGCTGGGGAAAATTGCTCCGCGAGGGCTCCGTCGGCGCCGACGTCACCCATAAGTGAGGACTGATTCCTGCTGCTCCTGGAGAACACCTGTTACAGGTGAGTAACTACGCTTTACTTCCCCAGAAAAGTCCACATTTGAAGATCTTGTTCTTTCCTGCTTACAGTGCTTGGATATTCAAAACTTGGAAATGGAGCTACTGGAATTTCAAGAAAGCTCTATCTGGAAAAGTAAATTCAATGACCTGCGTGCGGCTCTTGAACGTATTGAGTGTGAAAGGGTGACAAATGAAATCACTGCTAGCAGTTCTGAAAATGAAATCCTAAAAGCGTGGAATTCTCTGCCAGACAATTTTAAGTCCATGAAAGCACTTGGGATTGCTCTTCTTACTTTGTTTGGGTCATCCTATGCTTGTGAGCAGCTGTTTTCGGCTTTGAATCATATAAAATCTGATGCTAGAAACAGATTAACGGATGACATGAGTGCTGCATGTGTTGCTCTGAAATTAACGCATTATGAGCCAAGGATTGACAAGTTATCAGCATGCATGCAACAACAAACATCACATTAATTTTTTTCATGTATAGATTCTTTGGGAATACACACAGAGTCCTGACACAGTTAACAGTTTTAAGAAGTTTATCTTTTTTTTACTCAGGATACATTTGACATGTTATGTGAATAATACATTTAAAATATATTGTGTAACTGAATCAAATTCTTCCTAAATTCATTAAATTGAATGAAATCATTAGAACATTATAAATTGCCAATAAATTGAAATGAAAACCAAAGGATTGTGAATCAAATTGATTCTCTGACAATACAAAGATTCCAACCTTTACAAATGATGTTACATAGTTCAGGCAACTTTATAAAGAGTTTTTAGATACTAAAATCTTGTTGTTAAGGTTTAATTGACGTGCTGGCACTTTGAGGAAATTCTTTGGTTTTTTGCGGCAGTTTGGGCACTCGGGCTCAAAAAGGTTAGCCATCACTGGCCTAGACCTTCAAGATTTTCATCTCAGGAAGTCAGAGATGTTATTCATGCCTCTAGAAAGCCTTCTACTAGACGTTCCTATACTTTCAAATGGAAAAGATTTACCATTTGGTGTTCAGAGAAGGGTCTAAACCCTCTTGCAATATCTCTGAATTCTCTACTAGAGTATCTCCTGCATCTATCCCATGCAGGTCTGAAAACGAATTCAGTAAGAGTCCATTTGAGTGCTATTGCAGCGTCCCTCAAGCCTCTCAATGGACAACCTATTTCCTCTCATCCTCTTATAGCAAGATTCATGAGAGGCCTTCTTTTAACTAAACCTCCCATTAGACCACCTCCAGTGGCATGGGACTTTTAAACCTGGTTCTTGGCCAGCTTATGAAGCCACCCTTTGAACCTTTAGCCACCACCTCCTTGAAATTTCTTTCTTGGAAAGTTGTTTTTCTCATTGCAGTCACCTCGGCATGCCGCATCAGTGAGTTGCAAGCTTTGGTGGCTAATCCACCTTATACAAGGTTCCATCATGATAAGGTAGTCCTCAGGACCAATCCACACTTTATGCCTAAAGTGGTCTCGCCTTTTCATCTGAACCAAGAGGTATATTTACCTGTCTTTTTTCCAGGACCTCATGCATCAAGTGCAGAGAGGAATCTTCATACCTTGGATTGTAAGAGAGCTCTCACTTTTTTCTTACAAAGAACACAGCAACTTAGGAAGTCTTCTCAACTCTTTGTTGCTTTTGATCCTTCTCATTTAGGACTTCCAGTCTCTAAGAGAACACTGTCCAACTGGATTGCTCGTTTTATTTCTTTCGCCTACCAGAGTAGGAACATTTCTCTGAAGGGCCATGTCACAGCTCACAATGTGAGAGCCATGGCAGCCTCAGTGGCTCATCTAAACTCTGTGTCCATCGACCAAATCTGTCGAGCGGCCGCCTGGGCCTCAGTTCATACCTTCACAGCCCATTACTGTTTGGACAAGGACTCCCGCCGGGATGCCTTGTTTGTTCAGGCTGTTCTCAAAACACCTGTTCCATTCCTAATCAACTCCTACCCACCTACCCTGGTCGGATGCCAGAGATCCATGGGAGGAGGTAGAGTCCTTTTCAAGGACACACAACCTGGGGTTTCTCCCTGGCATCTACAGCTAGGGAGTCCCCATATGTGAAGACTCATTCCTGCTTGTTCCTGGAGATAGCACAGTTACTTACCTGTAACAGGTGATCTCTGGGAACAGCAGGAATAAGTCTTCACAACCCACCCACCTCCCCTAGGAGTTGTATCTCTCTATCTTTCCTTTCCTCTCTCTCTCTTTGTCTCAGCTTTAAAACTCGAACTGGAGAGAGGCGGTTGGGAAAGGCGGGACAGCAGCGCGCAGGCGCTGTGGGATGCTCCCAGAAGCTTTCTTACTGGACGCTGGGGAGCGTTCCCGCGCAGGCTCCGTTGGTACCGACGATACCCATATGTGAAGACTTATTCCTGCTGTTCCCAGAGGTCACCTGTTACAGGTAAGTAACTGCTTTCCCGGAGATCACCTTTTACAGGTGAGTAACTATGCTTTCTCCAGGACCAAGCAGGAAGTCAATCCTCACATATGGGTGACGTCGGCGCCGACGGAGCCCCCATGCAGAGCATTTCCCCAGCTTTCAAAGAAAGCATTTGGGAATGCAGCACGCATGCGCGGTCCCCTTCCCGCCCAAGGGTGCCATCTTGCTCAGTCTGATGACATAGCTAAAAGACAGCAAAAAACAAAATAAATGATATGACTGCAGCTCTCAGGGGAGGAGGGAGGGTTGTGAGGACTGATTCCTGCTGCTCCTGGAGAACACCTATTACAGGTGAGTAACTACTCTTTATTAAAAACAGTTAAATATTCCTCCCCTGCACCCTTGAATCTGACAATACCACTTTTGCCTTTCTGCCTCTCACTAACATATTTATTTATTTATTTGGATTTATTCTAGATCACCCCTTCCTGAGATTAGGGGCGGTTTGCAATAAACTACTACATTACATTGAACAGGGTTACAATTTTAAACATTAAGAAGTAACCGTTTCCAACTATGTACAAGCAGCTATTTACATGTGAAGTACAACGCAATCTAACATACCTGAAAAATGTCTTATCCCTGCAATTTTGAGAACCATAGTGACCTTTTCCTTTTACATTTATTTAGCTTTCTAACAAAAAGGTTTGTTGCCTTTAAAATATTCCCTTTCAGTTTTTGCCCACTGTTTTTCTACATACCCCAGCTCTTCCCATCCTGCTAACAACTCTGAGGTATTGTCCCATCTTTACAAAGTTAGTTTTTCTAAAGTCTAAGACCCTCTCTTTCGAATGGATTTTATCAGTCCTATTACTAATACTGAACTATACCATCTGGTGATCACTGGATGAGAGTTTATCTCCCACTGTAACATCAGAAACACTTTCCCCATTGGTAAGCACCAAGTCCAGTATGGCCTCATCACGTTAGTGATATAGCAGAAGGGCTGTTAGGTAAGGTTTGCGTCTTTGCGGATGATACCAAAATATGCAATATAGTAGACACCCAGGAAGGTATAGATAACATGGGGAGGGATCTAGCTAAGCTTGAAGAATGGTCTAGAATTTGGCAGCTGAGATTTAATGTTCAAAAAATGCAAGGTCATGCATTTGGGCTGCAGCAGTCCAAGGGAGCAATATACTATGGGTGAAGTAATTTTGTCCACTAAAGAAGAGTGGGACCTAGGCGTGATTGTGTCCGATGATCTTAAAGTAGCTAAACAGGTAGAAAAGGCAACAGCAAAAGCTAGAAGGATGCTTGAATGCATAGAGAGAGGAATGGCCAGCAGAAGAAAGGAGGTGAGTAGTGCCTTTCTATCTATTTAACATTTATAAAGCGCTTCAAACGTACGAAGCGCTGTACATACATGAAGAAAAGACAGTCCCTGCTCATCAGAGCTCACAATCTAGTCAAAAAGAACACAAAATACAAATACAATCAAGTAAGACAAAGTATGCAATAAACAAGAAGAGCAAAAACAAGAATCAAAAACAGAAAGCAATAGAGAAGAGATGGGTTTTCAATCTGGGCTTGAAGAGGTCCAGAGAGGGCGCATTGCGCACAGACAGAGGTAGATTGTTCCAGGCAAAGGGTGCAGCCAAGTGAAAGGAGCGAAGTCCAGAATTAGCAGTATGAGTGGAGGGCATAGATAGACGAAGGCTGTTCGAAGAGCGAAGAACGCGAGAGGGGATGTAAGGAGAGATAAGAGATGATAGGTAGTGGGGGGCTGAAGAGTGAATGCATTTATAGGTCAAGAGGAGGAGTTTGAATGTATTTATTTATTTATAGTCTCTTATATACCGCACTATTCAGCATCAGCGCGGTTTACAATAAACAAGGAGTTACACAATTCAACGGTACTTTGTGTTTACAGAAAAAACAGGAAATACAACTTGGATAACAGGGTAATTAATTAATATAACAGACATGATCTCATCCTGGCTTCAGTATTGTGTATGGGAGGTCTGTGGTCAAATGTATGTCTTTGGTGCAACCTCATTTGGAGTATTGTGTGCATTTCTGGAGACCGTTCCTTCAAAAGGATATAAACAAGCTGGGGTCAGTACAGAGGGTGTCTACTAAAATAGTTAGTGGTCTTCATTATAAAGCATATGAGGACAGACTTAAGGATCTTAATATATACACCTTAGAGGAAAGGCGCGACAGAGGTGATATGATTGAGACGTTTAAATACTTCAGTGGCATAAATGCATAGGAGGAGAGCCTCTTTCAATTGAAAGCTAGTTCTGCTATGAGGGGACATGGGATGAGGGTGAAAGGGGATAGATTCAGGAGTGATATGTGGAAATATTTCTTTACAGAAAGAATGATGGATCCATGGAATAGTCTCCCAGTGGAGGTGGTAGAGATGACAGTATCTGAATTCAAAGAGGCATGGGACAAACACAGAGGATCTTTAAAGGAAAAAGGGGAACTATTGTAGTGGTTGATATGGAAGGGCAGACTAGATAGGCCATGTGGTCTTTTTCTGTTGTCATGTTTCTATGTTTCTATTACCAATATCCTTTATAGTTCTCACTGCAGAGAATCCAGGATCTCCTTACTTCTAGATGACACTGCAGCAGGGATCTGCCAATCCACATCCGGCATATTGAAATCACCTATCAGTAGCACTTCTCCTTTCATGGCAATACTGTGTATGCCTTGTATTAAATCTTTGTCCACTTCTACCCACTGTAATGAGGATCTGTGTATAACTCCAATGCAAATAAATTTCCCTTTCCCTCTTTCTAGTTTAATCCACAGTGCCTCCTCTCTTCCTTTTAAGCCCTTGCAATTCTATAGCTTTAATATTTTTTTTACGTATAGTGCCACACCACCTTCCCTTCTTCTTTCCCTGTCTTCCTGAATAAAGTTTAACCCAGTACAATTACATCCCAATCACGGTTTTCCATAAACCATGTCTCTGTAATCACCACTAAATCCAAGTCAGCCTCTTCCATTAAAGCCTCAACATCTGGGATCTTATTTCTCATGCTATGGACATTTATACACACTGCTTTCCAGATGTTGCCCCTATTACCCCTTTCTATAGAGGTATTTATTTTATTTTATTTATGTATTTTATTTATTTAGTATACATTTGTATACCGCTACTTCCAGCGATCAGCAGCGGTTTGATTACAGATTGGAAATTGTCAAATCATGACAGGACATTTTTGAGGTATGAACACATTGATTAGACAGGAAAGCACAGCACACAGAGAAATATTTTACAGGGAACATGGGCTATGGAGGGTTAAGTGGCTTGCCCAAGACCACAAGGAGCACCTGTGGGACTAGAAACCCCAGTCCTTCCGGCCCAAGGTTGCTGTCCTCTAGTGGGATTTGAACCCCCGACCTTCCGGCCCGAAGTACCTTGCCCCAACCACTAGGCCACTCCTCCACTCCACTTAACTGGGAGCTTTCACCACTTACCTGGGGGCTCTCTTCACCCATCCCCATCAAATCTAGTTTAAAGCCCTCTTCAGTAGGTTAGCCAGTTTGCTGCTGAAAACGCTTTGACCCTTCTTGGACAGATGGACACCATCTCCGCTCTGCAGCCCTTGGAACATTATCCCATGGTTCAGGAAACCAAAATGCTCTCGGTGACGCCATCCACATGACATGCATTCATCTCTAGAATGCGAGATTCTCTGCCTCGGCCTTTACCCTCATCGAGGAGGATTGAAGAGAACACCACCTGTGCAACTATCTGCATCACCCCCTGTCCCAGAAACATGAAGTCACATTTGATATGCTCGGAGGGATACCTAGTAGTATCATTTGTGCTGACACGGAGGAGCAACATAGGATAATAGTTAGTAGGCTTGATGAGGCTCGGCAAACTTTCTGTAACATCTCAGATTTTGGCACGGGCAGACAGCACACCTCTTTGGACATCAGATCTGGTCGGCAGATGGATGCCTCAGTACCCCTCAGAAGGGTCACCAACCACTACTACCCTTCGCTTCGTTATGATGACTGATTCTTTAACGTTGGAGTGCTGGAGCTGTGGTTCATCCCTTTCCTTGGATGCTTCCATCTCCTCCACTTCCAGGGCTGCATACTGGTTGTTCAATTCAAGGGCTGGAGGAGCTGGAGTGCTGATACTGCAGGCTCTGGTGACTCGTGTTCAACTTTCTTCCTTCTGTAGCGTCCCATCTCCACCTCTGGATGTTTCAAGAAGCATCTTGTCAATGTACTTCCCACCATCTCAAATGCTTCTCAGTCTCACTACCTCTTCCCTGAGCTCCTCCATTTATTTTCAGAGAGCCTCAGCATGCAGGCATCCTGCACAGGAACCGGTCCCTCAAATGGCATTGGGATCTCTGTCTGGACAGAGGCAGAAGCTGTAATGGGGGCAACAGCTTTAGCAATATGATTTTTCCCAGTTATTGCTTAGTTGGTGGAACTTTGGTACCTGTTGAAGTAAAAGAGAGAGAGACCTGCCAAAGTCCCTACCTGTTCCTCAGCTGTCCTTTAAGAAAAAAGCAGCTAACCTCTTTTAAGTGTGTGCTAGCAGTGCTTGTCTATGTCCCCCTGTGTAGCTAAATGGGGAGTTGCCCTATAAAGCAAGAACGTTCACATGGGGTGGGTGGGTATTGTGGTGGGTAGGGAGGAACCTAACACCTGATGAGGTCAGTGGCTTCAAGGAGTTAGCTGTTAAGAACTGATAAGAGCCTTGCTCAACCCCACAAATACACAAAAGTTCCCCTTTGTTGTATAGAAAAAAACTTTATCCTTTAAAAAATGAACAGCAAAGCTGCCTTCAAGAATTAGCTTTTAAAAAAAGAATACCTTAACTCCTTTGAGAGCTTTTAGGCAGAGTATTACCTTAGTACATTTGGCAGCCACAGATGATGCTCTGATGACTGTGTCATGGTGTTGAATTTGGCTCCGGCACTGGGCAGTGGACACATCTTTCAAAGCCCAATTGGCTCGACTAGTCTTTAAGGGGAAGCTTCTGTTTGGAGCCAATTTGGAGAAGCTAGTGAAGGATCTGGGCAAGACGAAATCTTACCACCTTCTAGAAGACAGGTCCTGGGGGCCTGTGAAGCTGGCTGGTGCCCTTTCTCGTCGGCCTTCATCCATCTACTGAGAGCATGTTGGCCAGATTCCCTGGGCCTCAGGACTCTAGTCGTTACTGACCTGGAAAACCTTTCTTCCCCTCTGCTTCTGGGCTTCAGGCTCATTCTTAGTCCTTTTGTGTAATATGTGGGCCCAAGGATTGTCCCTTCCAGGAGGACCCTCCCTGGCTGCATAGTGAAGGTTTGGAGGCCCATTCCATAGTTCCACCAGTTGGAGGCAGGCTTTATCTTTTCTTTAAGGAATGGGCCTGGGTTACCAAGGATCGTTGGATGCTAGATACCATTCAGTTTGGCTGTTCCTGGAATACAAAGAGCTGCTTCCAGATACCTTAGTCATCTCACCTTGTGGATCTGCAATCAAAAAGTGCCACTATGCAGATCACCTTAGACAAGTTGCTGTGCTTGAAGGTGTTGATGGCCATCCCACCAGACAAGTGGAGCTAGGGCAGATAGTCTGTTTTGTGTTGCCCAAAAGGGTGGTTCCTTCTGACCCATTCTGGACCTCAAGGGGGTGGACGAGCACTTGGCACATCCTATGCTTCCAAATGAAAACCTTGCGTTCGGTGATTCAAGCAGTGCGCCAAAGGGAGTTCTTGGCTTCTCTGGATCTGACAGAGGCATATTTTCATCTCTCGATCTGGATGGATCAGCAGATGTTTCTGCATGTTGCCGTGCTTGGCTCTCACTTTCGGTTCGCCGCCCTCCCTTTTGGACTTTCCACTACTCTGAAGATGTTCTCCCAGGTCATGGTGGTCGTGGCAGCTGCAGCACCAAAGGATATGTGTCCTCCTTAGAAGGCCTCGGCTGGGTGATCATGGAAGAGCCAGCTGTGGCATTCCCAGTCCCTGGAATATCTGGGAGCACATTTCAAGACTCGAGTGGGCAGAGTTTTCTTGCCAGAGGAGAATGTCAAACTGTTGGATTGTCTGGGGCTGTAATGTGTGCAGCAGGCTCCCAGAAGCTGGGATTCTCTTCAGCTCCTTGGATTAATGATGGCGACCATAGAGATGGTGCCATGGGCACATGCTCACACGCGACTGCTCCCGCGGTCCTTGTTGACTCAGTAGTCCCCGAGTTCTCAGGAGTTTGAGTGCAGACTACGGTGGTGGCAGCAACCCTGTCGTCTGAGGAAGGATGTGCAACTGGATCTTTCTGATGACTGATGCCAGTCTCTTGTGCTGGGGATCCCATTGCCAAGACTGAACAGCCTAGTGCCATTGAAACTACAGAAAGGCGGTATGGTCCATCAACTGCCTCAAGGCACAGGCCTTCAGATCATTTCTTCTGCGTTTCCGGCCTGTGATTGAGGGCTGGGCGGTTCGAGTGTTTTCAAACAATGCCACAGTGGTGGCTTATGTCAACTGGTAAGGTGGCACAAGGCATGCTGGGGTAGCTAGCTCTGGAGATGGCTCTCCTGTTTGGGTGGAAAAAGAACCTCCTAGCCTTGTTTGCATGGACAGTATGGAACGGATTTCCTCGGCCAGCTCTGAATTTTGGAGAGTGGGAGTTGAATCGAGAGGCGTTTCAATTGATTCTGTGTTGCTAGGGTCTCCCCGAAGTGGATCATATGGTGACCTGTTGCAGTTTACTTCTTTCACACTGAGACCGGGTCAGAAGGCGTCAATGCCCTGACCCAGTCTTGGGCAATTCAGCACCAGCTATATGTGTTTCCTCTGTGGCCCTTGGTGGGGCATATGATTTGGCGAATAGAACACTGCTTGGGCAGGATTGTTCTGGTGGTGCCAGATTGGCCGAGGAGATAGTGGTTCAGAGACCTGATGCAGGCACCACCTCTTCGATTGCCTCCATGTCAGGGCCCGATCGTCCTGGAAGATCTGGTTCCCTCCTTGCTTAGTTTGGCTTTTGAAAGGAGATAGCTAACATGTAAGGGTTACTCTCCAGTGGTGGTATCCGTTCTGCTCAGAGCCTGAAGGAGATCTACCAAGCTAGCATATGTGCAGATCTGGTGCCTCTTTTGAGAGATATTGCGACACACTGAGGTTGGCTCCTGAGGCAGCCAAGCTGCCATCTTTGTTGGGCTTTCTACAGGATGGCCTGGAGAAGGACTTTTCTCTTAGCTCCCTGAAAGTTCAGGTAGCAGCTTGGCCTGTTTCTGAGGTCTGGTGGCTGGTAAGTCTCTAGTTTTGCACCTGGAAGTTTCACACATTCTCCAGGGGATTCGGTGTCTGTTCTCCCCTCCAGTCTGTGATCTCTTCTTGAGGTCTGTGTCTTGTATTCAGGGCTCTGATAGTGGCGTTCTTTGAGCTATTGAAGCGTGCTACTTTAAAGGATTTGATGCTCAAAACTGTCATCTTAGTTGCAGTTTGTTCCACAAAGCAGATTTCCGAGCTATAGACTCAGTCTTACCGAGATCCTTATCTGTCTTTTTCAAGGAAGCCATTTCATTCGGCCTGTGCTTTTCTTCTTACCTAAGGTGCTTCTCCCTTTTGCATGAACCAGTTGGTATGCCTGCCCACCTTCTCTAAGGATTAATGTCAGGGGAAGGATAAGGATCTTCGCCTTGTGGGTGTCCAGGGGGTGCTTCTCCGGTACTTGGAGGTTGCAAATTCCTTTTGTAAGTTCAACCATATTTTTGCGCTGTTTGCTGGCCAACGCGGTAGCTAAGTCTGCTTTGGGGCACTGGATTAAGGAGGCCTTTGCCTCAACATATCTGTTATGGAATTGACTTGTACAGGAGGGTTTGCACACTCATTCTACCTGAATGTAGGCGTCCTCATGTGCAAAATGGAGCTCGGTAGCCCCTACAGACATTGTCTTGCAGCAACATGGGCATCACTTTCCACTTTTGTCAAGCATTACTGTTTGGATATCCACAAGAAGGCAGACATGGCCTTGGCTCAAGGGTTTTGCTAGCTGCTGTGTCGTCTTCCCACCCAGTGGAGTAGCTGTAGCGTTGGTACATCCCACTTGTCTGGACTGGTCTAGCAGGACGATATGGAAGGTGACATCGTACTTACCAGTTAATTCCTTTTCTTGAATCCTGCTAGACAGTCCAAGGCCCACCCATGGAACTGTATTGCTCTGTTCTGCTGTACCCTTGGGTCCACTCTGATTTTTATACTTGGCTCTGCAGGTTCATAGTCTACTGACAGCCTTTTGTTTATGCTTTTCTGTACATAGTTCTCTACTGTTAATCACTCATTATTGCCCACGGTTAAGGTTGTGTGATGTTTGCCATGTTTTTCCCATATGCTTTGGGACGAATACCGAAGAGATCTCTGGTGGCTGAGGCGAATAGAGGCATGGGAGTGATGTCTTGGAAACCTGGGCTTTTCATTGGTTCTTTATCTCCACCAATCTGCTGGTAGGGGAACACAACCCATGTATCTGGGCTGGTCTAGCAGGACTGAAGGAAAGGATATTAGTAGGTAAGTAAAATGTCACTTTATGCACATTCAAAAGATATTTAATAACTACAGTAACAAGGATACTAAAGTAATCAAAAGATGTATTTTTCTTCATTAAAGTATGATTTACATGTTTGTATTCCAGCCAGTTTGATTGGTTAGAACAGGGATCCCAAAACATTTCAAGAGAAGGGCCACATAGGACATTACAGATCACTGAAAATTGTCATCCTTTGAGTTTGGAAACAGGGTGGAGGGCCCCTTGATGAATGGAAGACCATCCCCTCCCCAGTGTTGTATTACCATTATCATCTTTGACTGGTGAAGCCTGGAAACACTGACAGCGTTGTTGCTGTTGCCTGAAAAAAATGTGAAAACTCCCTCTATGGACCAGATTCAGCCATGAACAGGAAAAATTATAATGGACCAAAAAAGAGTGGTGTGGAACGGGTAAATGTAGATCGGTTGTTTACTCCTTCAAAAAGTAGAAAGACTGTGGCTTCATTGCATGCCCCTTAATGTAGCACATTTAAGACTAACTAGGGGAAAATATTTTTTCATTCAGTTATAATCAAACTCTGGAATAGAGGATGTAATGAAAGCTATTAGTATAGCTGGGTTCAAAAGAGGTTTGGACAAGTTCTTGATGGAAAAGTTCATAAACAATTATTAAAGTGGACTGGGAAAATCACTGCTTACCCCTGGGATAAGCAGCATGGAATTTGTCTATTTTTTGGGAACCCAACAGTTACTTGTGGCCTGGATTAGTCACTGTTGTAAACCAGATACTGGGCTTAATGGACCATTTTGGTCTGACTTAGTAGGGTATATCTTATGTTCAGTTTGAGAATTCGTGGAGTAAGAATAAGATCTAGAAATGCTTGTGTTACAAATGTAAACTCTTTAGCATCTTTGTTCCTCAATGGGTCTGCCCTTGTTCTTGTACTCAACAACCCTAAAGGCTTTGTTAGCTTGAGCCTTGGGGGAGACTTGCTTATCCTGGACAGCTGCCACTCTGGTGCCGCACTAGCCTGAACTGTGGCCGACTTGGCAATTTGGTCATGTGGGGTTTCCTGCCCTCTTGAAAAGAAAAAAAAAAGCATTGAGTGTTCTGGTTGTCCTGCTTCCTTCTAGCAGTGCACCCCCTAGTGATGGATTTCTGTGTGGGTATATAGGGGGGAGGGGAAGAATCAATGAAAAGTATATAGCATACAGCAGTTGGACATAGAATCCTGCCCACTGTGGTCTTGTTTAGTCTTTAGCCCACACAGGCTGCCTCGTTTGCCCTCTTGTAGCCTAGAAGATAACATTTATAACCCTCTTAGATCTAGTAGATTATCGTGAGAGGGGAAATATGCCCCTCACTGCAATGAAATTTTTTTTTTCTCAGCTAGAGGTCTGGCACTGATAGTTGATTTTTCATTATCCTATTTGTATTCTGCCCATCCTAATATTTTGGGTGGATCACGGTGTATAACATATAAAATGAAAAAAAAAAACAACAAAAAACAGTACGTGACAGATATATCTGAACACATTAAACTCAAAACTGCAAATATTTATTGCAACTTGTTCTGAAAAGCAGTTGAGAAGAATCATCTTAGGGGGTTTTTGAAATAATTTCTTCCAATTGCAACTCCATAGGCATCAGGTTCCAAAGTGTCGGCCCAGCCACAAATAAAGCACACCAGCAATTTTCCACCTTGCAGAGAACCTTAACAGAGGGTATTCTTCCACCATACCTGTCCAAAATGCATGGGCTATGCCCATTAACCAGCAGATGGAGACCGACCTTAAGAGCTGTGAATTCTGATTTACAATAGGCGCCAGGTAGTCTTTCTTCCCAGTAATCTGTCTCCAGCAGATGATGGTGGGCATTCTCCCTGGACAAGCAGGATGAGTCCTCATGTATGGGTGATGTCCTCCGACAAAGCCTGTGCGGGAACGCTCCCCAGCTACTATTAGAAGCTTTTGAGAGGTGTTTGTGTGCTTCCTTCCCACCTGCTGTTGCAGCACCATCGTAAAGTAGTCTTAGTTTTTTTCATGGAGTCCAACAGACATGTTCCAGTCATCTTCTTGGTAAGTGATTTTTCTCCAGGACCAAGCAGGAATGAAGTCCTCACAATATGGGTGACATCAACGACTGAGCCTGCGTGGGAATGCTCCCCAGTTTCCATAGGAAGCTTTTGGGAGGCTCAACATGCATGTGTGCTTGTCTTCGTGCCTGAAGGCGCCATCTTACCTCTGTTGTCTTTTTTCCATGGAGCATTTCAGACATTCATCTGCCTCCAGAAAATTGTGACTTAACTCTCATGGTTATTTTTTTCTTGTTTTCACTAATTTTTGGTATTGTCTTTGTCTTCCTGCCATTTCCAGGACCATTGGTGCCTTGGCGCAGCATTTTTCTGGTACTTTTTTCTTTTTGATTTTTTTTTCTGTGCAAGGGATTTTTTTTTTTTCCCTCTCACACCTTCCTGATCGGCTGGGATGTTGGAGTCCTTTGACTTGGGGGAAGCCATCCTCCCCAATATGTCAAAGCCGGCCAGTGGCTTTAAAAAATGCACCTGGTGTGCCAGCACCATTTCAGTGATGGACTGCCATAACTGGTGCTTACAATGCCTTTGGCCCAACCACGAGCCCTCCACCTGCACATTGTCTCTTGAGTCCTTTGCAGGTCATCTACAATCGAGAGAAGCAGCGTGAATCTCTGTTCAGGTCATTGGATTGACAGCGTCAGCATCGATCCCTTGAGGACCTCTTCCGAGACTTCAGTTCAATGCAGCATTTTATTTTATTTTATTTTATTTAGCTGTATTTATATCCCGCTTTTCACCGGGTCAAAGCGGTCAATTGGGGGATACATTTAACACAAGGGGATATGAGACACATACGCTAATACTTAAAGGGAACATAGGCAATGGAGGGTTAAGTGGCTTGCCCAAGACCACAAGGAGTGCCTATAGGACTAGAAATCCCAGTCCCTCCGGCCTGAGATTGCTGTCCCCAGGTGGGACTAGAACCCCCGGCCCTCTGGCCTGAAGTACCTTGTCCTAACCACTAGACCACTCCTCCCTTGAAGTGATGCAGAGAGCCTGGGGAAACCCTATGGACTTCAGCATCAAAGCCCGCCTCGGCGAGACTGAGTGACAGCTGGGAGTGGCCTTTGAAGCTGCCTTGGCGTGAGAAGTTGCTTTCTGAAGCGCCAGAGGACTATCGGCAGTCTCCAGATGTGGTGACCATCATGGCGTTCCCAACAAGGGAACTGGCATCGGAGGCTGTGGCTACTGCCCCAGCTCTGGCTGTATTTGAGACGGCGCTCTTGGCTAAGCGCATGCAGACTGCAAGGGCCCTGATACCCTCTGGCCCTCCTATGGTGATGCAGCCTATTCATGATCACGCCTTCCCCGATGGGGGAGAGGACTCAGGCAGGCACTCCAACTCGCTGTTGGCACTGATGGTCATTTCCCCTACGAGTGCCTTCAGGTCTGAGGACCCTCAACAAACATTGGGAGCCTTGGACTTCACCCCCCCCCCCTCCATTGGTCGCCAATTGGACTCCATCTTCCGGGTCCAAAAGAGCCCTGGATTTGAGAAGCCTCCACTTCCCCCACAATTTGATAGTAGTAGAGTCTGCTATGAGACGTATCAAGAGTTCCAAGACCCATTCTTCAGTTCCCTCAGGTCGGGAGGCCCATACCGTGGATGGAGTTGGATGTAGATGTTACCAGGGCTCGATGCTGGTATGTCGCATCCTCTACCAGCTCTATATGGCAATGTACCTGAAAGATGACATGGGAGATTTGGCTGCGTTCTCTGCCATGCTTTCTGGAGAGCTGCTGGAACTGTTCCACAACCTCTTAATCAAGGGGAAGGACTGCTTCAAATATATGAGCAAGGCAGCCTGTGATGCCTTTGAGTCTGTGGCTGAGGTGGCCTCTGTGGGAATTGGGGCCTGTTGTCTGGCTTGGTTGCAATCCTCTGACCTCTAGCAATAGGTACAGGATAAACTTGCCAATGTCTCCTGCAGAGGCAAAAACCTCTTTAGGAAACCCATGGAGGAGAGAGCTGGTGAGCTGGAGAGGAAGCAGTTGACAATTAGCCGCTTCTCTAGGAAGACTGCTGACCCTGCCAAGAAAAAGGCAGTGGGGAAAAGGGCCTACTTATCTACGCAAGAGGCGATACTATGTAGGTTATCTCCTCTCCCTCCCCCCCAACAGGCCTTCCAAGGTCCTACGCAAGGGCAACAGAAAAAACAGGGCCAATGCCAACAGTGCCGCCAGAAACCCCAGCCCCAACTCGTGCTGCAAACCGCTGGGGGGGTTTTGATTCCTCCTTAAGGAGCATGGCTTGTCTTCCATCAAGTGCTGTAATTCTACTGGTGCACGGATGGCTGGTCCATTATGCCCACAGGTGGCCTGATGTAAGAGACTACTGGGCACTGAAAATAGTCCAGTGCGGGTACCTGTTGCACTTAAACCAACTGCCTCCATCAGTCTTCCAAGGGGAGTTACCTCCTCTATCCCCTCTACCAGGATCTCCTTCAGCAGGAAGTTCAGACTCTCTTGACCGATCTTGCCATCGAGTTGGCACCTAGTGGCATCCAGGTCACAGGCCGCCTCAGGGATGTGTGGTGGGGTAACCATCACCCTTAAGGACTCCCTGTTCTGGGGGCTACAGCTGAAAAACCTGCTCTGGGGCCTCCCCTTTCAGCCCCCTCCGCACCACCAGACACCGACCACAGATGCCTCCAAGCTGGACTGGGGAGCCCATCTCTATGGTCTGCGCACTCAGGTTTTCTGGATGGCACAGGGGAGCCTACACCAGATAAATGTTCTGGAACTGCCAGCCATTAAAAAATGCACTTTGTGTTCCAGGTGCAGTTGGCCAATCAAATAATTCTTATCCAGACAGACAACCAGGTAGCGTAGTAACCTAGGATATGACAGCAAATAAAGACCAGCATGGTCCATCTAGTCTGCCCAGCAAGGTGGCAAGAGTAGGTGCATCTGCTGCTCCATGCAGGTCATCCCTCCCCATGCCTTTGTTTAGGTCTGTACCCACCGCTCCTTGCAGGTCACCCCTATTTGTTGAGATATAAGAGATAGTTAAGTTTATTTTGATTTTATCCTGTTGCTATAAAGGGATCCACTGTTTCTGTCCCATGCCATTTTGAATTCTGTCACTGTATTTGCTTCCACCACTTCCATTGGCAGGGCATTCCAAGCATCCACCACCCTTTCAGTGAAAAAGTATTTCCTGACATTGCCTTTCAGTTTACCCTCTTGGCAGTTTCGTGTTGTGCCTTCTAGTTTTATAGCTTCCCCATCTTTGAAAAGGATTTGTTTGTTCATTATTACTCTTTTTAAGTATTTAAAGGTCTGTATCATATCTCCCCTGTCCCTCCTCTCCTCTAGTGTAAACATATTTAGGTCTTCAAGCCTCTTCTCATAAGTCTTCTGGCACAGGCTCCAAATCGTTTTGGTCACCTTCCTCTGAACCATTTCCAGTCTTTTTATATCCTTTATGAGATATGGTCTCCAAAACTGCACATAATATTCCAAGTGAGGCCTCACCAGCGACTTGTACAGTGGCATTAGTACCTCCTCCTTTTAATTCCTTTCTGCATGCAACCCAGTATCCTTTTAGCTTTGGCCACCGCCTTGTCACACTGTTTTCACCACCTTGAGATCCTCAGAAACAGTCACTCCAAGGTTGTTGTCCTGGTCCATACACACCAGCTTCTTGCCCCCTATCGCATACAGTTCCCTTGAATTTCTGTATCCCAAGTGCATGACACTGCACCACTTCACATTAAATCTTAACTGCCAAGCATTAGACTATTCTTCTAGCTTTTGTAGGTCTTTCCTCATGTTAACCACTCCCTTAAGGGAGTCCACTCTTGCAAATTTTCATGTCATCTGCAAAAGTACTGACCTTTCCATTCAGTCCTTCAGCATTATCACTCACAAATATGTTGAACAGTCCCGGTACCAGGACTGATCCTTGAGGCATGCCACTAATCATCTTCCTTTCATCCAAGTACCGGTAAGTTCAGTTTACAATCACCTTCTGTCGTCTCAGTCAACCAATTTCTGATCCATTTCACCACCTTAGGACCAATGTTCCCTCTAATTTTCTGTAGGCTGTGTGCGCATAAAATATCAGCTGTGCAGCTTTTGAAGGAAGGTTACATTTTTCTGCGCCACATAACGACACTCGGAGTTATATACTTTAAAATTTGACTACATGTCAGAATACAGTATGTACACCACATTGATTTTAATCAAATTAAATGAAAATAGACGATTACTAAATGAAGTGGAAAATTTCTAGTAATTACAATCACAACTTTTAAATTTTAAAATATCTGTGTTTTCTATCAGGATCAGAACCATAATTTTTGTGCGCTCTGTTGTAAAGTATGTGCGCTCGGCGAGGTGTGTGCGTGCGCACACGCGCACAGCTTAGAGGGAACAGTGCTTAGGACCTATCCCCAGGCTGTTCAGTTTATTGGTAAGCTTCCTGAGAGGAACAGTATCAAAGGCTTTGCTGAAATCTAGGTAGATCATATTCATTGCATGTCCTTAATCTAGCTCTCTGCTCACTCAGTCAAAGAACCCAATCAGATTTGTTTGGCATGATTATCCTTTTATAAAACCATGTTGCCTCGGATCATGCAACCTATTGGTTTTGAGAAAGTCCAATATTCGATCTTTCAGGAGCACCTCCATTACTTCTCCCGCCACCAAGGTAAGGCTTACTGGCCTGTAGTTGGTCACTTCTTCCCTAATGTAGCGATGTTCTACATCAACAAGCAGGGCAGTACAGACTCGTACCTCATGTGTTGGGAAGCCGTGTGTCTCTGGAAGTTTGCCATCTCCCAGAGCATGTTCCTCAGAGCCATATGCCTGCCTGGGGAGTTCCAATGTCCTGGCTGACTGCCTCAGCCGGGTCCTTCAGCCACACAAATGGACTCTCAACAGGAAGGTTGCAAGCCATATCTTCCGCATGTGGGGTACTCTATGCATCGACCTCTTCGCAATGCCGGACAATGTCCAGGTGGAGCAGTTCTGCACCAGGATGCCAAGCAACAACTGGATGGCCCCCGATGCCTTCCTGCTGGACTGGAGCATGGGCCTACTCTGTGCATATCCCCTGATTCGCTTGTGGTCAAAATCCTATTCAAATTCCAGATGGACAGGGGCTCATGATCCTCATTGCACCACACTGGCCCAGGAGGCTGTGGTTTCTCCTCCTGCTCAGGCTCTTGCAGCAGCAACCTCTCAGACTGGGCTGCACCCCTGATCTGATCTTTCAGGACAGCGGGGCCCTCCTTCGTCCCAATGCCAATGCGTTAGCCCTCATCGCATCTGTGCTGAGTGGGTAGTTCTCACGGAACTTCACCTACCTGTGGAAGTGGAGAATATCCTCCTAGTTTCTCGAAAGGACTCCACACGCCACTCCTATGCATTCAAATGGCACAGATTTTCCATCTGGTGCACAAAGAAAACAATTGACACTTTCTCCTGCACTGTAGAGGCATTGCTGATGTATCTCTTACACCTTTCCAACTCAGGTCTAAAATCCAATTCAGTGAGGGTTCATTTAAGTGCAGTGGCAGCGTACCACCGCAGTATGGATGGGAAACCCATCTCTGCACATCCTTTCGTTGGCCAGTTTATGAGAGATCTCTTGCTCTCAAAGCCCCTTATCAATCCCCTGCCTTAACGTAGTGCTAGGGCAGCTCCTCTCTGCCCCCTTTGAACCACTCAGCTCCTGTCCGCTCAAGTTCCTCATCTGGAAGGTGGTGTTTCTAGTAGCAGTCACCTCTGCGCACAGTGTTAGTGAATTGCAGGCACTGGTGGCGCACCTGCCTTACACAAAATTCCATCAGAATAGGGTAGTTCTGTGGACCCATCTAAGTTCCTTCCTAAGGTCATCTCCTCCTTTCACCTAAACCAGTCGGTGGTGCTACCTACCTTTTTTTCCCAGACCTCATGCCAGCAGAGTTGAGACTTCTCTGCATACACTGGATTGTAAGAGAGCACTGGTTTTCTACCTAGAGAGGATGAATGCCCATCGCCGTTACACCCAGCTCTGTCTCTTTTCACCCTAGTAGGCTGGGCATGGCCGTCTCCAAACACACCATGTCAATTTGGATTGCAGACTACATCTCTCTTGCTTATGTGCAGGCTGGTCTGAGCCTGGAGTGTCATGTCACTCAGTCTTGAAGGACTATAAAAGGGGGGACTGCTACTTCTGGAGAGAGATCTGCAATTGTAAGTATTTACTTCTGGGAATTTTTCTAAATCTTGGGAAAAAGGAATTCTTTAGATTAAAGCTGATTAATCTGTGAACCCAGTGTATTTGTTAAATCATTCAGGGCCTAGTAGCAACAAAGAGCTTTCAGTTTAAATTTAAAACACAGAAAAGAACATTCTGGTTAATTTTAGAACCCAAGACTCCCTGCTGTGGAACCCCCTGGAAATTGGTCACAGATTACCCTAGAAGCACAGGACAGGGTACTGTGTAGCAGCCAGCTTTTCATAGATCTTCTTTCCTTCCCTCCCTCCCTCTCAAACACCCACCCACCCCTGGGATAATCGTAGCTTTATAGGTGCTTAAACCTCTCAAAGGAAAGGAGGTGCCATATTCACTCTCAGGTGCAGCTGTTTATCCTCATCAGGTGTACATTAAGGACCTGAGATTAATTAAGCTTCAGGTGAACAAACTGTATTAAATGTATTAGGTCTAGCTTTATTAGTATAAGTATCCTCAGCAACCCTTAGTAAGTAAAGAACTTAAATATCTAAACCCAACCTAAACTAAAATGCAGACAGCAGTCCAGCAGCGAGATGGGGACTTTCCAGTATTTTGCATTCATGTCACATGTATGATTTTCTCCCAGTTGGCGAGGGGTCTTACGTGTGCACTAGGTGCAAGGAGCTCTTTGCTCTCAGGGAACGATTCCGATCTCTGGAGACTAGAGCAGCAAACTTGGAGGACATAAGGAAGACAGAGAGGTACATAGATGAGACCTACAGGGATAGAGTCCTGAGGTTCCACCTCCAGTCTGGCAACATCCCTGTTGCCATGCAGGAGAGGTCACGTGACAGGAGAGCATCACCCTGGTGTGGCAGGAAGTGATCCTGTAGCTAGTATCTGTCCTCCAGGTGATGTAAAACCCTCTTGCACCGAGGACGTTTCTCCAGGGCCATGTGCCCAGGAGGGAAGGGTTAGGACAGCCATTATAGTTGGTAATTCGATCATTAAGCATGTAGATAGCTGGGTGGCTGGTGGACGTGGGGATCGCCTGGTAACATGCCTGCCTGGTGCGAAGGTAGCAGACCTCGCACGCCACCTAGACAAGGTCTTAGTGCTGGGCGGAGTCTGCTGTCTTGGTACATGTCGGTACCAGCAACATAGGAAAATGTGATAGGGAGGTTCTGGAGGCTAAATTTAGGCTTTTAGGTAGGAAGTTGAAATCCAGAACTTCCATGGTAGCATTCTCCGAAATGCTTCCCGTTCCACGCGCAGGACCCAAAAGGCAGGCAGAGCTCTGGAGTCTCAATGCGTGGATGAGATGATGGTGCAAGGATGAGGGTTTTAGATTTGTTAGGAACTAGGGAACATTCTGGGGAAAGGAGGGGCTCTTCCAAAGGTATGGGCTTCACCTTAAACAGGATGGAATCAGGCTGCTGGCATTAACCTTTAAAAAGGAGATGGCTCTCCCCTATTATCTAGTTTAAAAGCTGCTCTGACAGTCGCCCAAGAACGCATGGTTCGGAACAATGTATCCTTGAAGGATACTAGCAAAAGAATGAAGTTAGGGCATATCAGCAGAGAGGTTCCAATAAAGACAAAAGTAGCCCAAATGCCCTTGAGTTTGGAGGAGAAAGAGCTTAAAGATTCCAAATTACCCCTGTCTACCGATAGCCAAATTAATATGAATAAAATACAGTCTCTAAAATGTTTATATGCAAATGCTAGAAGTCTAAAAAATAAGATGGGAGAATATATAGCACTAAATGAGAGGTTAGATATGATTGGTATCTCAGAGACATGGTAGAAGGAGGACAACCAGTGGAACACCGTGATACCTGTGTACAAACTTTACTGCAATGATAGAACTGATCAAATTGGTGGAAGGGCTGCACTCTGTTAGAGGGCATTGAGTCACAAAGGAATAAAATTTTGCAGGAAACAAAATTTGCTGTAGAATCTCTATGGATTGAAATTCCATGTAAAAAGGAGAAGGAGATGGCAGTGAGTGGCGTACTATCGACCGCCTAGCCAGAATGAACAAATGGATGATGACATGCTCAAAGAAATCAGGGAAGCTAACAAAAGTTACAGCACAGTAATAATAATGGGTGATTTCAATTACCCCGATATTGACTGGATCATTGTCATGGCAGGACATGCTAGGAGATAAAATTTCTAGATTAAATAAATGACTGCTTCTTAGAGCAGCTGGTTCATGAACTGACCAGAGAGGAAGCTATTTTGGACCTAGTCCTTAGTGGAACACAGATCTGGTGCAAGAGATAAGGATGTTGGGGCCACTTGGCAATAGTGATCATAGCATGATCACTTTTGATTTAACTAATGGAGGAGGGATGGTAAGGAAATCCACAGTACTACCTTTTAACTTTCAAAAGGGAGACTATGATAAAATGAGGAAAATAGTTTAAAAAACAAAACAAAAAACTAAAAGGAGCAGTTGCAAAGGTTAAAGACTTACATCAATCAAGCTTGTGTGTTTAAAAATACTATCTTAGAAGCCCAGACCATGCTTTAAGAAAAGTGGAGGTTAGTCCAAAAAACTGCCAGCAAGGTTTAAAGGTGAGGACAGAGAGTCTGTTGCCAAAAAAGCATCTTTCAGGAAATGGAAAAAAGAGCCATATATTGAAAACTGGAAAGTGCACAAGCATTGGTAAGTTAAATGCAAGGCATTGATAAAGCAGGCAAAGAGAATTTGAGAAGAAGCTTGCTGTGGAAGCAAAAACACATAATAAAGACTCTTTCAAGTACATTTGTAGCAAAAAACCTGAGAGTGTCAGTTGGACCATTAGATGATAGAGGGGTAAAAGGGGCACTAAGAGGGGACAAGGCCATAGCAGAGAGACTGAATGAATTCTTTGCTTTGGTCTTTTCTGAGGAAGATGTAGGGTTGTTACCCATGACTGAAGTGGTATTTGAAGGTGATACTGCAGAAGAATTGAAAGAAATATTGAAAAGATGTATTACAACTATTTGGTAAACTGAAGAGTAGCAAATCACTGGACCGGATGGTATACATCCAAGGGTGTTGGAGGATGGCCAATGAAACGCCAGTTTTTAAAAAGAGTTCCAGGGGTGATCTGGGAAACTACAGACGGTAAGCCTGATGTCAGTACCGGGATAAATGGTAGAAACCATCATAGAGAACAAAATTACTGAACATGTAGATAGTCATAGCTTAATGGGAGACAGCCAACATGGCTTTAGACAAAGAAGATCTTGTCTTACTAATTTGCTATGTTTTTTTGAAGGTGTGAATAAACAGGTAGGCAAAGGTGAGTCAGTTGATATAGTATATCTGGACTTTCATAAATTCTTTGATAAGGTCCCTCATCAGAGACTTTTGGCAGAACTAAAAAGTCATGGGGTAGGAGGCAGTGTACTATTGTGGATCAGGAACTGGTTAAAAGATAGAAAGCAGAGGGTAGGGCTAAATGGCCAACCCAATGGAGAAAGTTGAATAGTGGAGTACCCCCAGGGATCTGTGCTGGGTCCGCTGCTTTTTGACATATACATAAATGACCTGAAAAAGGGAATAATGAGTGAGGTTATCAAATTTGCAGATGACACAAAACTATTTAAAGTTATTAAAACCCATGAGGCTTGTGGAAAACTGCAAGAAGATCTTGATCAGTTGGAAGACTGGCCATCCAAATGGCAGATGAAATTTAATGCGGACAAGTGTAAAGTTTTATGCACCTAGGGAAGAAAAACCCAAACTATGGTTACACGATGCAAGGTTCCACATTAGGAACCACCAACCAGGAAAAAGATTTAGATGTCATCATGGATAATATGTTAAAACCCTCTGCCCAGTGTGTAGCAGCGGCCAAGAGAGCAAATAGGATGCTAAGTATCATAAAGAAAGGAATGGAAAATGAAACAAAGGATATTATTATGCCTCTGTATCATTCCATGGTGCGAATGCACCTTGAATATTGTGTGCATTTCTGGTCGCCGTATCTTAAAAAGGATATAGCGTTATTAGAAAAGGTACAGAGAAGAGCCACCAAAATGGTAAAGGGGATGGAAGGATACCCCTATGAAGAGAGGCTGAAAAGGTTAGTTCTCCAGGACCAAGCAGGAAGTCAGTCCTCACATATGGGTGACGTCGGCGCCGACGGAGCCCTCGCGGAGCAATTTTCCCCAGCTTTCAAAGAAAGCCTTTGGGAATTGCAGCGCGCATGCGCGGTCCCCTTCCCGCCCAAGGGTGCCATCTTAGCCAGTCTTCTTTTTTCTGTGGAGCCCTACAGACGTGCCCGTCTAGTCCCTGCTGAAAAAGTTGATTTTTTTCGTGATTTATCTCTTTTTTTCTCTATCGGTTCGACGCCGGTCCTTTTCCTGCCCGGACTCACGACGCCGTTGCGAGTCCTTCTGTTATTTTTCGGTTTTTCTGATTTTCTGTCAGTTTCGTTTTCGGTTTTTCACTGGCAGCCCGGTCCTTTGACCTTGCAGGGGCCCTTTTTCCCCCGATGGCTGCCAGTGGTTTCAAGCGGTGTGTTCAGTGTGACAGAAATATGTCACTCACTGACACACATGATAATTGCCTCCGCTGCCTTGGCCCGGATCACGAGGAACTGATCTGTGGGGCCTGCAGCAAGATGTCCTCCAAAGCGTTAAGGAGTCGGCGGCATCAGCGGGAATGAATCTTCGCTGATCCCGCCCGTACCCGGACCTCGTCGGAGGCCTCGGCGTCCAGAGGTTCCAGCTCTGACCATCGCCGGAGTTCCTCCGACAGGGGTTCTCCCTCCGGGGACCATCATCGGAAGGTGAAACCCGCGAGGGCGGCGTCGGTGGGCGCTCCTGGTTCCACGAGGGCCAGGTCGCATAGCCCCGATAGCTGTCCTGGGTCTTTGGAGAAGGAGCATCTGCCGAAGCGACCTCGTCTGGAGTCGGAGTTGCCTGCTCGGGTAAGTCCTGTAGTCCTCCTGGACTCGCCTCCGAGGGGTCCGACGTCGGGACCGACGCCGTCGGGGCCCGAGTCGGGGGCTGCTGGGTCACCTGAGGTCGGACTCAGGTTGACGGCCTTGGAGAGCAGACTCTCTGCCTTCATGGACCAGCAGCGGGCACTGATCGCTAGCCTCGCTGGCGCCTCTGCCCCGACCGCCGGGACGTCGACGTCTAAGTCGACCCCGGAGACCGAGCCGATCCTCGAGTCCATGCGGGCTCGAGTCGATCCTCGGTCGAGGTCACCCTCGGCCTCCCGTTCGGGACCGAGGTCGTCGACGCCGACTCCCTCGGCGTCGGGGCGGCCGACGCCTCCGCCCGCCCGGACCGACCCCACCGATTCCTCCTCGGAGTCGGCCTGGGAGTCTGAAGAGGAAGAGTCACCTGATTCATTTCGGACTCGGTGTGTCCCCTCGGACTCGCCTGAGTCCGAACCTTGGAAACAGTCCCCTCCGGAGGACGCCTGGTTCTCGGACTTCGTCAGGGATATGGCCAAGGCTTTGGCCTTCCCTGCGGATCCCGAGGAGGAGCCCCGAGCCGAAGAGCTCGATGCCCTTCAGTACGACTCTCCCGCCAGGGAGCACTTTACTGTACCGGTTCCTCCCATGCTGGAACGACTACTCTTCCGCATGTGGGAGAGTCCGGCATTGTCGCCGGTATTAAGCAAGCGGGTCGATTCCATTTATCGAGTCCGCAAGAGCCCTGGCTTCCAAAAAGCACAGCTACCGCACCATTCCATGGTGGTGGAATCGGCCATGCATAGGCTTAAGAGCCAGAAGATGCACTCCTCGGTGCCTCCTGGCAGGGAGGCCCGCAACCTGGATGGCCTAGGTAAGAAGTGTTTCCAGGGCTCTATGCTTGCTTGTCGGGTCCAGACCTACCAGCTCTACATGGGCATGTATCTCAGAGACCTGGCTAAAGAGATAGCCGGATTCTCCGCTGGGCTGTCCGAGGAACCTTTGCGGAGGTTCCTAGCCTTCACAACTGGTATTCGGGAATGCTCCAAATTCATGTCTCGAGCAGCCTATGATGGCTTTGAAGCATCGGCACGAGTGGCCGCAGCCGGCATCGGTGCCCGCCGACAGGCTTGGCTTCAGTCGTCTGACCTTGAACCCTGGGTGCAGGACAAGTTGGTCGATGTCCCCTGCCGAGGTGAGAACCTCTTTGGCAAGCCCATGGCTGAAAAGGCTGCACAAATCGAGACGGAGACTCTCACCAGAACTAGGCTTTCTAGGAAGACCTCCGCCCCTTCCCAGAAGAAGAAGGGCTCGGGAAAGAAGTCCTTTTACCCGAGAAAGGCGGCTGCCTATAAACACTACCCTCAATATCAGTCCTCCGCAGCTCCCCAACAGGGTCAGCAGGCCAAGGGACGGGGTAATGGGTCCCGTAGGCAGCAAGCCCCCAAGCCTGCACCACCGGTCCCTGCTCAGGAGGGTGGGGGTTTTTGACTTCATCAGCATAGCCTCTCCCCCTCAGCTGGTTCCTCCCAGCACAGGAGGCCGGCTGGTTCACTTTGCCCACAGGTGGTCCAACATCACCTCAGATGCCTGGGTGCTTCAGGTGGTGAGAGAAGGCTATCTTCTCCACTTCCACCAGGTCCCTCCCTCCTATTTCCCGGGAGAACCTCCACGACTCCCTCTGCACAGGGACTTACTCCTTCAAGAGTTAGCAAGTCTTCTTCAGGAACAGGCTGTGGAACCGGTGCCCCACCACCTGAGGGGTCAAGGCTTCTATTCCAGGTATTTCCTAATACCAAAAAGAACAGGAGGCCTCAGACCCATCCTGGACTTGCGCAACCTCAACAAGTTCCTCGTCAGGGAGAAGTTCAAGATGCTTACCCTTGGAATCCTTCTGCCCTACCTCCAGCAGGGAGATTGGCTATGCTCCTTGGATCTAAAGGATGCCTACACGCACATCCTCATCCACCAAAGCCACCGCCAATACCTAAGGTTTGTGGTGGCAGGAAATCATTACCAGTACAGAGTACTGCCCTTTGGCCTATCCTCCGCACCACGAGTCTTCACAAAATGTCTCGCGGTGGTGGCGGCTTATCTCCAGCTTCACGGCCTCTATGTCTTTCCGTACCTAGACGACTGGCTCATCAGAGCATCGTCCTCTCCAGAAGTCACAAAAGCCACACACCGCACTGTGACTCTTCTGCAGTACTTGGGCTTTGTCATAAACTTCGCAAAGTCCACTTTGCTCCCCTCGCAAGATCTCGAGTTCATCGGCGCAAGATTGCACACTCTTCAGGCGCGAGCTTTCCTGCCTCTCGACAGGGCTCAACGGCTCATGGACCTAGCCGGCCGCTTTCGCAGCCAGTCCCTGGTCTCCGCCAGGCGCTTCCTGAGACTACTCGGCCATATGGCTTCCACCGTCCACGTGACCCCCAATGCCCGCCTGAATATGCGGCCTGCTCAGTGGTGCCTTCGCAAGCAGTGGCAACAGGCCACGGGCGGCCTAGCCGACTTAGTGCGCATCTCCGGCCCGCTGGCCTCTTCTCTACAGTGGTGGCTTCATCGGCCAAACCTGGTGCTCGGAATGCCTTTTCAGTCTCCTCCGCCGGCTCAAGTGCTGACGACCGATGCTTCTCTCCTGGGATGGGGAGCGCATTGCCAAGGGGCATGTACTCAAGGTCTCTGGAGCACGTGGGAGTCTGCGCAGCAGATCAACTTCCTGGAGCTCAGAGCAATCCGTCTGGCTCTCAAGGCTTTCTCCCACCTGACAATCAAGTTGCCATGTTCTACGTGAACAAACAGGGAGGCACGGGCTCCTTCCTTCTCTGTCGAGAAGCACAGAGGCTCTGCTCTTGGGCCGTCAGCCACGGCATTCTTCTCATGGCAGTTTATCTCCCAGGCCAAGAAAATTGCCTGGCGGATAAACTCAGCAGAATCCTCCAGCCGCACGAGTGGCGCCTGGATCCCTTGGTAGTTCAGAAACGTTTTCTGAAGTGGGGCCTCCCCACGATGGATCTCTTTGCCAGTCCTCTCAACCGGCAACTTCCTCGCTTCTGCTCTCGGCAGCCGCATCCCCTTCGAGTAGCGGCGGATGCTTTTCTGCTTTCATGGTCGAAAAGCCTTCTGTATGCCTTTCCTCCCATACCGCTAGTCTCCCGAACTCTTTTCAAGGTTCTCCGAGACAAAGCTTCCATGATCCTGATAGCTCCTCACTGGCCCAGACAGCCGTGGTTTCCACTCCTGCTGCAATTAGCGGTGGAGGATCCGTTCCCTCTGGGGTTTCAACCAGATCTCCTAACACAGGATCAGGGGTCCCTGCTACACCCCAACCTCAGATCTCTACATCTGATGGCCTGGCTGCTGAAAGGGTAGTCCTTGCTCCCCTTCTATTGCCGGCAGAGGTGGAAGAGGTCGTCCTAGCTTCCCGGCGACCTTCTACCCGCAAATGCTATGCCCTTAAATGGCGTCGCTTTTCCGCTTGGTGTGCCCAGCAGTCTCAGGATCCCTTCTCCTGCTCGGTGTCGGTGATCCTGCAGTACTTGCTCTACCTCTCTAATCTGGGACTTAAGTCCAACTCCGTCAAAGTTCACCTCAGTGCTCTCTCAGCACATCATGTGCCGGTGGACGGCAGACCTCTTTCCAGCGACCCTCTCGTGGCGAGGTTTCTCCGAGGTCTCCTTCTACTTAAACCACCTCTGCGCCCGCCAGCACCTGACTGGGATCTGAATGTGGTTTTACAGCGGATCACCTGTCCGCCTTTTGAACCTATGGCTACCTGTTCTCTATGTTTTCTTTCTTGGAAAACCTTATTCCTGATAGCCCTCACTTCTGCTAGACGCGTAAGTGAATTGTAGGCCCTCGTGTCTGATCCCCCTTACACTCGGTTCTACAAAAATAGGGTAGTCCTACGGACTCACCCAAAATTTCTTCCAAAAGTGGTCTCCCCTTTTCACATCAATCAGGAGGTGGTACTTCCGACCTTCTTTCCCAGGCCACACTCCAGCCGAGCTGAAATGGTCCTGCATACCCTGGACTGTAGAAGGGCATTGAACTTCTACCTTGACCGTACGCGGGAGCACCGTAAAGCTGCTCAGCTTTTTGTATCTTTTGACCCCAATAAATTGGGGCTCCCGGTCTCCAAGCGTACTCTGTCCATCTGGGTTGCTGACTGTATCGCTTGGGCTTATGGGGCAGCCGGACTCTCCTTAGAAAGTCGAGTCACGTCTCATTGTGTTCGGGCGAAGGCTACGTCAGTGGCTTACCTCCGCTCTGTTCCATTGGCAGACATCTGCTGGGCCGCTACTTGGTCTTCGAGCCAGACTTTTGTGGTCCATTACTGCCTCGAGAGGGAGTCCCGCAGGGACAGTGCTTTCAGACAGGCAGTCCTCCGAAATCTCTTCGAGGTTTGAGCAACTCCTACCCTCCATCCCGGATGGGGGCTACCGGTGGGTAATAATTCAGCGAAGATTCCTTCCTTCTGTGCTGCTGAGCTAGAGGGAGCTCATTTTGTGCTTAGAGTCTTCGGTAGCCTTAAGCTTGGGAGTCCCATATGTGAGGACTGACTTCCTGCTTGGTCCTGGAGAAAGCGTAGTTACTCACCTGTAACAGGTGTTCTCCAGGAGCAGCAGGAATCAGTCCTCACTACCCTCCCTCCTCCCCTTGGAGTTGCAATCGTCTGCTTATGTTCTTTTTGCAAATTTTTATGCTGTCTTTTTTAGCTATGTCATCTGACTGGCTAAGATGGCACCCTCGGGCGGGAAGACGACCGTGCATTCGCGCTGCAATTCCCAAAGGCTTTCTTTGAAAGCTGGGGAAAATTGCTCCGCGAGGGCTCCGTCGGCGCCGACGTCACCCATAAGTGAGGACTGATTCCTGCTGCTCCTGGAGAACACCTGTTACAGGTGAGTAACTATGCTTTTCCGGGAACAGCAGGAATAAGTCCTCACTGCTCTCCCTCCTTCCCTGTGGAGTTGTTTTTGCTTAATTAAGCTATGTCATCCTATGAAGGTAAAATGGCTCTTTCTGGCGGGAAGACAGGCACGCATACTTGGTGAGCCTCCCAAAAACTTCCTATGAAAGCTGGGTTGTGTTCCCGTGCAGGCTCTGTTGGTGTCGTCGCCCATATTTGAGGATTTATTCCTGCTGTTCCCGGAGAACACCAGCTATAGGTGAGTAACTATGCTCTTTTCCCTACGGGAGTTCTGCTCTTCCAGATTTTTCAGCTAATCTCCTGCCATCGCAGTTTCTCTCTTCCCTTTTATTTTTCTATTTTCAGTAGTTTAATTTTCTTTCTTTTTCCATGTCACCTCTGCCCTCTTAGGCACGATGTACTGACCGGGTCCTACTTTTTCAAAATCGAACTGTTTGATTTTGCTGTGGCTATCTTCCTGGATGGCATGTCCTAGAGACCGGCCATTGGGTTCAAAAAGTATTTCCAGTGCACCAGAACCAATTGCCCACAGATACTCGCAGTTCGTGCCTTTAGTGTCTGAGACCCAATCAACAGCCCTGTACTTGTAATTTGTGTTTGCAGATGAGAAAAAGAGGACTCAAAGGTCGAGAGAAGCAGCGCAAATCACAATTTGGCACTCAGAAGTCCTATGTATCATTTTCAGCATTGATGGCACCGGTCTCTATGGCTTCCAAGGCTTCATCGGATGCTTGCAGCCCAATTTTGATTTGATCTGTAAACCACTTTGAGGCTAACTGCTTGGGCGGTCTTTCAAGTGATGTGTAAAGATAAAGATTCTTTTGCCTGACAATTTTTTTTCAAAGATGAGACATCCAAAAAAATAAAAGTATTCCCCTTCAAGTGGCTCCCAGTGTCAGGACCCAGGGTTTTAATTTTAGAAATTGTTTCCAGCGAGATTGTATAGAATGTGTCACATCAGGAAAGACATTCAATTTCTGACCATAGAAAAGAATGTCTTTAAATATAAATTATAATTTAAGAACTTTAACCTTCACAACTTCTATAGAAAATGTTACTAAAAGCGTGTTACACTTTGTAATGTCGTCAGTGGAATCTTCTGAAAAAGCTGTTGGGATTTGACTTTCCGAGGTGTGAAAGGAATCAAAGTTCCTCTTACCAGGGTCGACCACTTGTGACCTGGGAGAAATATAAAAAGCCTGAACTATTTCTATAGGATCAGATAACTTAAAAACTCCCACAAAGTATTTTTTAGAAGAATTTCCACAGATAAATGTGTAACAGGAAAATTTAGAAACGGCCCGTGAGACATTTTCAAGAACTTCCAATCTAGCATAAACATTTAACAAATCTTTGATATGGGCCACACAAGTTGCTAGAGAGGACTGCACCTGAGAGTCTATACATCTAATGTTAGAAATTTAATATCTAAATCATTCAATTTATCAACAGTTCCTGAGTAAAGCGACATAATGAAGTAACTATATAGGATAATTTAAGATCTATATTCTTAATAGTACCCCATAGGTCTTTAAGAGTTACTTCCTCATCTGAAGACGCCAAAGAAGACACAATGGCATCACCAGAATTCCAGGAGACAACCGGTTTGGGAACAAACACCCAGGAGCTCCCCATACCATCTAAAACAGGAGATGCATCTTCAAGAATTGTAGATGATAGGGGAGGGAGTGGGTAAGGCGGTGGTGTCCGACTTTCGGAGCTGAGTGTTCCTCCTTCTGGTGATGACTGTCCCACTGGAAAAGGAGCACGATGTCTGTCCATAGGACCAATAGTTTTACCTGATGATGGCACAACAGTGTTTCTTTGCACCTCCTTTGTTCTTCTGCTTCCCCATACTGAAACAGAGAAAGGAGAAGCTCTCGCCGGTGTGCAAAAGGGGCATGTCCAACCCCTTTAGTCACGCCCCTTCGGTTCACAACCCACGAGCCAAACAGCGGCAGTTCTTATGCAGGCGGAGACCTCCTGCTGGCATGTGGGCTGTCCTCAGACAGGAACCTGACAATTACTAGCAGCGATAATGGGGCAGTCTTGGGCATAGGTTCCAAAACCCCCTTCTCCTCCTCCAAGCTCCGACATGGCTCCACACAGAGCATTCTTGATGAAGCAGGCGCAGGGTAGCTGCTGATGTGGGGTTGCTCTGTCAGCCTAAGAGTTCCATGGGACCACCAACTTCTAAGAGGCTATGCATGGATGCGGCTGAGGAGGGGGGACCCTCCCTGTTCTGGAGCTGTTTCAGGCCAATGGTCTTCAGCTAGTACGTTGCATAAAAGATCTACCCTCACTGATCCGGAAGATGGAGAACTTCAGTGTGGAGGGAGATGATCCTGCAGTGGTCTGTTTATAATGGAAGGAGAAGCTGGAGGAAATGACTACTCAAGTTATGTAAGCCTTGAGTGTTTTGGTCATCTTTCCTCTGCAGCCTACTGCCGCATGGGATCCATTTTTAAAGGGCATTAGGAAGCCTACAAAGGCATTCTCAGTCAGCTCTCACATATGGGTGACGTCGACGGAGCCCCCATGCGGAGCAAACCCCCATCTTTCGAAGAAAGCCTTTGGGACTACGTCACGCATGCGCGGTCCCCTTCCCGCCCAGGGGTGCCATCTTGCTCAGTCGCCTTTTTTCCGTAAAGCCCAACGGACATCGTCTCAGTTTCCCCATGGAAAAAGTAGTAAGAGTTAGAAAATTGTTTTTCTGCTTGGCCGGTTCGACGCTGGATCCCCTTCCCTCCTCGGCTCGATACACCGGTATCGAGTCCGGTCCAATTTTTCGTTTTTGTCCTTAGAGACTAGCGTTAGAGCTGTTTTTTCTTTTCTTTTTAGTTGGCAGTCCGGTCCTTTGACCTTGCAAGGGCCCTTTTTCCCCGATGGCTGCCAGCGGGTTTAAGAAGTGTGATCGGTGCACAAAATTGATGTCTCACCGACACACACGACTGCTGCCTCGGACCCGACCCCGACCCCGTGATCTATGGCCCATGCAAGAAGATGTCTTCCAAGGCCTTGAGGAGCAGGCAGCAGCAACATGACAGGATTCTTCCCGAGTCTGCACCCACCTGGGCCCGGACCTCGTCAGTGGCCTTGATCTCTCGGGAGCTGTCTGATCCCAAGCAGCGTCGGGTGTCCTCTGAAAGGGGGTCTCCCTCGCGGGAACACTGGAGGAAGAAAAAAATCCATGAAGACGGTGTCTGAGAGCTCCGAGCGGCCTGGTCCCTTGTGGGCTCGGTTGCGGAGCCCGGCTCACCGCCCCAGATCCTTGGAGTCGGAGAGGCCTACCAAACTCCCTTGAATGGAACCGGAGACGCTGAGGAAGGTAAGTCCTGTCCTTGTTGTGGACTCTCCTCTGGGAGAGCTGGCGTCGGGACCTGACCCAGGGGCTGCGGAGCCTCCTGAGCTCGGTCTCAGGTTGGCGTTCTTGGAGCGCAGTGTGTCTGCCTTCATGGACCAGCAGCAGGCGCAGATGGCCGGTCTCACACGTCCGTCCGCCACGACCACCGGGACTTCGACGTCCAAGTCGACCCCAGAGGCCGAGCTGACCCTCAAGACACTAAGAACTTGTCTGTCCTCGGCCAAGGTCCCCCTCGACCTCCCGTTCGTGGCTGATGTCGTCGACGCTGATTCCCTCGGCGTCGAGGCCGGAGCTGCTCGACGACTCCTCGGAGGGGTCCGGTTGGGAGACGGAGGATGAGGGAGGTCCGGTTGGGAGAAGAACGACGAGGAGTCTCCGGACACCCACCGTAACAAGTACGTCCCGTCAGACTCCCCGGGATCTGAACCTCGGAGAAGGTCACCCCTGAAGGACACCTGGTTCTTGGACTTCGTCCAGGACATGGCAAAGGCTTCGTCTTTCCCGGCGGATGCCGAGGAGGAGCCTCGAGCGGAGGAGCTCGAGGTCCTCCAGTATGACTTTCCTCCTAAGGAAGCCCTTACTGTACCGGTGCCCCCCATTCTGGAACGGATGATGCTCCGCATGTGGGAGACACTGGCCTCGGCGCCGGTCCTCAGCAGGCGAATCAATTCCATCTATTGAGTTCGCAAGAGCCCTGGGTTCCAAAAGGCACAGCTGCCGCACAACTCCATGGTTGTGGAATCGGCCAAGCGCCGGCTCAAGAGCCAGAAGATGCACTCCTCTGTGCCTCCTGGCCGGGAGGCCCGCAACATGGATGCTCTCGGCAGAAAGTGCTACCAGGGTTCGATGCTGTCATGCCGAATCCAGACATACCTGCGAGACCTAGCAAAGGAGATTGCCGGGTTCTCAGCTGGTCTCTCCGAGGGACCTTTGCAGCGCTTTCAAGTTTTGTCCACTGGGATCCGAGAGTGCTCGAAGTTTGACTCAAGCAGCCTATGACTGCTTCGAGGCTTCGGCCCAGGTAGCTGGGGCCGGCATCGGTGCACAACGCCAGGCATGGCTACAGTCGTCAGACCTGGAACAATAGGTTCAGGACAAGTTGGTCAATGTCCCTTGCCGGGGTGAAAACCTCTTTGGCAAGCCCATGACTGAGAAGACTGCCGAGATTGAGTCCGAGTACCTGACCCAGACAAAACTCGAGAAGAAGACATCTGCCCCTTCTAAGAAGAAGGGCTCGGGTAAGAAGCCCTTTTTCCTGAGGAAAGGATCGGCTTACCAAAACCAGCCCACCTATCAGGCCTCCCCAGCAGGGACAGAAGGCCACGGGACGGGGACAAGGCCCGCATAAGCAAAAGGCCCCCAGGCACTGGCTCCAGCCCAGCCTGGAGGGGATTTTTGACTCCCAGAGCATAGTCCCTCTCTCAAAGGACGCAAGGCCCTGCACAGGAGGAAGGCTGACCCTATATGCCCACAGGTGGTCACAAACGGACACCTGGGTTCTCCAGATAGTCCAAATGGGCTATCGGTTACATCTCACCCAGGCGCCTCCCTCTTACTTTCCAGGGGAGCCTCTCAGACCCCCTCTTCACAGGAACCTCCTTTTGAAGGAGTTGGCAGGTCTTCTCGAGGATCAGGCGGTAGAACCGGTGCCCCACCACCTGCAGGGCACAGGCTTCTACTCCAGGTACTTTCTGATACCAAAGAGAACTGGAGGTCTAAGACCTATCCTCGACCTGTGAAACTTAAACAAGTTCCTGGTGAGGGAAAAGTTCAAGATGCTTTCCCTTGGAATATTGCTGCCTTACCTCCGCCAGGGAGACTGGCTATGCTCCTTAGATCTCACAGATGCGTATACGCACATCTTGATTCATCCAGACCACAGACCATATCTAAGATTTGTAGTGGGAGGAAACCATTTTCAGTACAAAGTACTTCCATTTGGCCTAGCCTTGGCACCCAGGGTATTCACAAAGTGCCTTGCGGTGGTGGCAGCCTTGCTAAGGACTCAAGGGGTATTTGTCTTCCCCTACTTAAACGACTGGCTCATCAGCCCAGTCAGCTCTAGAAGCCCAACAGGCCACGTCCAGCACTATCCAGTTGCTCCAGCACCTAGGCTTTGTGATCAACTACACAAAGTACACTCTGGTTCCCTCTCAAGGACTGGAGTTCATAGGGGCAAGGTTAGACACCCTTCGGGCAAGGGCTTATCTACCAGAGGAAAGGGCACAAAGACTTGTGGCCCTAGTACAGCAGGTGAGTTGCAGATCCTGCATCTCAGCCAGACACTTTCTGAGCCTCCTTGGTCACATGGCTTCCACGGTGCATGTGACACCCAATGCTCGACTACATACAAGAACAGCTCAGTGGTGCCTCAGAGACCAGTGGACACAAGCCACAGGCAGACTCAGAGACAACATCAAGGTGTCGCAACGCCTGATACAGTCGTTGAAATGGTGGCTTCAGCCTCACAACCTTCTGGAGGGGAGTGCCTTTTCAGCCTCCCACGCACTAGATGGTGCTGACTACGGATGCGTCCCTGCTGGGATGGGGTGCACTTTGCCAGCAGGTTTGCACTCAAGGTGTGTGGTCTCCGTGGGAGAGCACACAACAAATCAATCTCCTAAAGCTTTGAGCGATCGGCCTAGTTCTTCGGACCTTTTGCCAAGCCTTGGCTTATCAATCTGTCTTGATTCAGACAGACAACCAAGTAGCGAGGTTCTGTGTGAACAAACAAGGGGGCACAGGCTCTTGCATCCTATGTCAGGAAAACCTGGACCTATGCTCCTTTGAAGTCAGCCAGGGTATGTACCTCAAAGCGGTTTACTTACCAAGTCAGGAGAACGTCTTGGCCGACAAGCTAAGCAGAATTCTCCAGCCGCATGAATGACAACTGAATCCCAACATAGCCCAGCAACTCTTCCAGTGTT
Organism: Ichthyophis bannanicus; assembly: GCA_033557465.1. Classification (NCBI taxonomy): domain Eukaryota; kingdom Metazoa; phylum Chordata; class Amphibia; order Gymnophiona; family Ichthyophiidae; genus Ichthyophis; species Ichthyophis bannanicus. Next base: position 201,592,938 of record CM066041.1, on the reverse strand, counting down.
GGGGGCGACCATCCATAGATTTGTTTGCGAGCCCACAAAATCACCAGTTGCCCCGTTTCTGTTCCAGACAGCCGCATCCACACAGGGTGGCTGCAGATGCTTTCCTAATATCATGGTCTGTGGGCCTCCTATATGCGTTTCCTCCCACGCCACTGATAGCTCGGATCTTATTCAAGATCCTTCAAGACAAAGCCTGTCATCCTGGTGGCTCCCAGGTGGCCGAGACAGCCTTGGTTTCCGCTGCTTCTGCAGCTGGCTGGGGAGGCTCCAATTCCTCTGGGATTTCCGCCCAATCTCCTGTCACAGGAGAGGGGCTCTCTTCTGCATCCCAACCTCAGGTCCCTCAACCTGATGGCATGGCTGCTGAAAGGGTAGTCCTTGCACCACTTCTCCTCCCTAAAAAGATAAAGGATGTGCTAGCCTCTAGTAGGCAATTGACTAGGAAAACCTACGCATTTAAGTGGCTGGAGCTGACTGTGGTACAGATCATCAACTACTAGTATGCAAGCTCAAGCTAAAGTTGAAAAAGAGCAAACCACTCATGAATGCAGCAAAATATGACCTTGAAAGTATACCACTGGAATTTAAAGACTGCCTGCAAAATTGATTTTCTGCTTTAGATACAAATGACAGAGCTCCAGAAGAGTTATGGAATAACATCAAGAAGGTTGTGTTGGAAGAAAGCGAGAAGTCTCTACAAAAGGTGAAAAAGAAAAAACGGCCAAAATGGATGACGGTAGAAACTCTGAAAATTTGCCCAGAAACGCAGAGAAGCTAAAGCCAGAGGAGAAAGAAAGACAATCACAGAACTCAACAGAGATTTCCAATGTGCAGCAAGACAGGACAAGGACAAGTACTACAATGACGCATGCAAGGAAATAGAAACAGAAACTATTAACTCAAATCCTCGAAGAATTAAATAGTACTTCTACTTATATTTTCGTTCACAAGTATTGTATATAGTTAATTATATAGCATGTATGTTAACATGTTCTCTTCCCTCATGTAAACAGTTTTGAATTATTTATTGAGTTATCTTAAAACAATGACACCTTTCAAGGTTCTAATGTTATTTTCTTACTGTTTTATGTAACTGCTAATCCATGCAGAGTTAATTGTTAAATGTAAACCGCTGCTGATCACTGGAAGGTGCGGTATAAAAATGTAATCAAATAAATAAATAAATTAGAGGAAGAACAAGATCGGCTTTCCTAAAGCTACGAGAGTTAAAGAAAAAGTTCCAGCCTCGAATTGGAATGTTACAAGATGCTCAAGGTTCTATGTTGAATGATGCTGAGAAGATCAAGAAAAGATGGAAGGAATATAGAGTTTTTATATAATAAAGATCAAGTGGACCAACAGCCGTTTCAACCTGTACCTTATGATCGGGAACCATTGGTGATGAAAGAAGAAGTTGAAGCAACATTGAAAGCCTTATCAAAGAACAAAGCACCAGGCATTGATAGCATTCCCAAAGTAGTATTACAGCAATCTGATGCAGTTGTTACCGTACTTACAAGGCTCTGCCAAGAAATATGGAAGACAACATCATGGCCAACTGACTGGAAAAGATCTGTGTTTATACCAATACTAAAGAAAGGTGATCCAACTGACTGTGGAAATTATCGCACAATCGCTCTGATCCCACATACCAGCAAGATTCTACTGAAGATTATTCAAAAGAGACCACAACCATACCTGGAACAAGAACTACCTGAAATTCAAGCAGGGTTCAGGAAAGGGCGAGGAACGAAAGACATCATTGCGGATGTGAGATGGATCCTTGAAAAGACTAAAGAATACCAAAAGGATATCTATTTGTGCTTTATCGACTATAGCAAAGCTTTTGACTGTGTAAACCATGAGAAACTCTGGGCCACATTAAGAAGCATGGGTATACCAGAACACCTGATCGTACTCTTGCATAATCTGTACCTTGATCAAGAAGCAACAGTTCGAACGGAACAAGGAGAAACAGAATGGTTTAAAATAAGCAAAGGTGTAAGACAAGGCTGCATACTTTCCCCCTACCTGTTTAATTTATATGCAGAACAAATCATCAGAGAAGCAGGATTGCATGAAGACAACAGAGGTGTGAAGATTGGAGAAAGACTCATCAACAACCTTCGCTATGCTGATGATACCACATTACTGGCTGAGAACATAGTCTCAAAATGGGCCTGCACCTTAATGTAAAGAAGACAAAGATCATGACAACTGGCATAATCAAAAGGTTAAACATTGAAGGAGAAGAAATTGAAATCGTGAACAACTTTAACCTACTTGGATCAACTATCAATAAAGAAGCAACAAGCAGTCAAGAAATCAGACGACGCATTGCTCTTGGCAGAATGGCTATGAAAAACCTAGATAAGATTCTCAACAGCAGAGATGTCTCTCTCCATACAAAGATTCGACTTGTTCAGGCCATGATATTTTCAATAACATCATATGGATGTGAAAGCTGGACAGTGAAAAAGATAGACAGGAAGAAAATTGAAGCCTTTGAATTATGGTGCTGGCGGCGAATACTGTGTGTACCATGGACTGCCCGAAGAACAAACCAATTGGTACTAGAGGAGATCAAACCTAAGCTTTCTTTAGACGCTCAGATGACAAGACTTCGACTTTCATACTTTGGACACATCATTCGAAGAGAGAGATCATTAGAGAAAGACATCATGCTTGGCAAGATAGGTCAACGCAAAAGAGGAAGGCCAGCAATGAGATGGATCGATACAATAACAGCAGCTTTGGGGACCAGTCTGTCAACAATGAGCCTCCTGACTGAAGACCGAACACAATTTAGGATAGCTATCCAGAGGGTCGCCATGAGTCGACTCCTTCTCCAGGACCAAGCAGGAAGTCAGTCCTCACATATGGGTGACGTCGGCGCCGACAGAGCACTCGTGCGGAGCATTTCCCCAGCTTTCAAAGAAAGCCTTTGGGAATGCAGCGCACATGCGCCGTCCCCTTCCTGCCCAAGGGTGCCATCTTGCTCAATCTTCTTTTTTCCGCGGAGCCCGACGGACGTGTGTTGTTGTCACCCGGTAAAAAGTTGATTTTTCTTGCATTGGATTTGTGGTTTTTGCCCAGTTCGACACCGGTTCCCCTTCCTGCCTGGGCCCAGTACACCAGTATCAAGCCCGGAGCTAGGTTTTTGTTTTTTTGTCCTTCATGACTAACGTTTGCGCTTTTTTTTTCTCTTTTTCACTGGCAGCCTGGTCTTTTGACCTTGCACGGGCCCTTTTCCCCTGATGGCTGCCAGCGGGTTCAAGAAGTGTGATCGGTGTAGGAAGCTGATGTCTCTCACCGACACACATGACTGCTGCCTCCAGTGCCTCGGGCCCGACTTTGACCTGGTGGTCTGTGTCCCTTGTGGCAAAATGTCGTCTAAGGCGCTGAGGAGCCGTCAGCATCAGCGTGAAAGACCTTTTTTTGACTCCGCGTCTGGCTGGGCCCGGACTTCATCAGAGGCCTCGACATCTCGGGAGTCCAACCCCGAGCACCATCAAGGCTCCTCTGAAGGGGTTCTCTTTCTTTGGAACAGAGAAGGAAGGAGAAACCCGCGAGGGCGCTGTCGGTGGATGCTCTTGGCCCCTCGAGGGCCAGGTTGCATAGCTCCGACCGCCGCCCCAGGTCCTCGGAGTCGGAGAGGCCTGCCAAGTTGCCTCGAGTGGAGCCGGAGTCCCTGAGTCACGTGAGTGCTGTTGTCCTCGTAGACTCTCTTCCGGGGGAGCTGACGTCGGGCCCCACGCCATCTGGGCCCGAGTCGGGGGCTGCTGAGTCTCAGGTTGATGGCCTTGGAGAGCAGCTTGGCTGCCTTCATGGAGCAGCAGCGGGTACTGATCACCGGTTTGACCGGTGCATCTGCCCCGACCACCTGGACCTCGACGTCCAAGTCGACCCCGGAGGCCGAGCCAATCCTCGAGTCGATGCGGTCTCGAGTCGATCCTCGGCCAAGGTCCCCCTTGGCCTCACGTTCGGGGCCGAGGTCGTCGACGCTGGTGCAATCGGCGGCGGGGCGGATGGCATCAGTGCCCGCCTGGAGCCACTCGATTGCTCCTCGGAGTGGGAGACGGAGGACGAGGAGTCCCCGGACACTTTTTGGACCCGGTGCGTCCCATCGGATTCACCGGAGTCCGAACCTCGGAGACGGTCCCCACTGGAGGATACCCGGTTCTCGGACTTCGTGAGGGACATGGCCAAAGCATTGGCCTTCCCCGCGGATCCTGAGGAGGAGCCTCAAGCTGAGGAGCTCGAGGCCCTCCAGTATGACTCTTCGCCGGCCTTTACTGTACCGGTTCCTCCGATGCTGGAGCAGCTGCTCTTCCGCATGTGGGAGGCGCCGGCATTGGCGCCAGTTCTCAGCAAATGGGTCGATTCCATTTATTGATTCCGTAAGAGCCCTGGGTTCCAGAAGGCACAGCTACCGCACCACTCCATGGTTGTGGAATCAGCCATGCATTGTCTGAAGTGTCAGAAGATGCACTCCTTGGTGCCCCCCGGCCGGGAGGCCCGGAACCTGGATGCCCTCGGTAGAAAGTGCTTACAGGGCTCTATGCTGGCTTGCCGTGTCCAGACTTACCAGCTGTACATGGGCATGTACCTCCGAGACCTGTCAAAGGAGATTGCTGGGTTCTCAGCTGGCCTCTCCGAGGAAACTTTGCAGAGGTTTAAGGCTTTGTCATCTGGGATTCAAGAGTGCTTGAAATTTATCTCTCGAGCAGCCTATGATGGCTTCGAGGCTTCGGCCCGAGTAGCTTCGGCCGGCATCGGTGCACGCCGTCAGGCCTGGCTACAGTCATCGGACCTCGGGTCATGGGTACAGGACAAGTTGGTCGATGTCCTTTGCCGAGGTGAGAACCTTTTTGGCAAACCCATGGCTGAAAAGGCTGCAGAAGCCGAGTCTGAGACTCTCACCAGGACAAGGCTGTCCAGGAAAACTTCTGCCCCTTCTCAGAAGAAGGCCTCGGGGGAAAAAGCCCTTTTACCCGAAGAAGGCTACTGCCTACAAATCCTACCCTCAATTTCAGGCCTCTACAGCTCCCCATCAGGGTCAGCAGGCCAAGGGGCAGGGACATGGGCCCCGTAGGCAGAAAACTCCCAAGCCATCAGCTCCGGCTCCTGCACAGCAGGGAGCGGAGTTTTGACTCCCACTGCATAGCCTCTCCTCTTCAGCTGGCTCCTCTCAGCACAGGAGGCCGGCTGACACTGTACGCCCACAGGTGGTCAGCCATAACAGGGGATACCTGGGTGCTAAGCATAGTCCAAAAGGGCTATTTGCTCCACTTCAGCCAGTTACCCCCCTCCTACTTTCCAGGGGAGCCTCCAAGACTCCCTCTGCACAGGAACCTCCTCCTTCAGGGAGCAGGCGGTGTAACTGGTGCCTCACCACCTGATAGGGCGAGGCTTCTATTCCAGGTACTTTCTGGTACCGAAAAGGACGGGAGGCTTCAGACCCATCCTAGTCTTGCGAAATCTCAACAAGTTCCTGGAGAGGGAAAAGTTCAAGATGCTTACCCTTGGAATACTGCTGCCCTACCTCCAGCAGGGAGATTGGCTATGCTCCTTAGACCTGAAGGATGCTTATACCCACATCCACATCCTCATTCATCCAGACCACAGACAATATCTCAGGTTTGTAGTGGGAGGAAAACATTTTCAATAAAGAGTACTAGCATTTGGCCTCACCTCCGCCTCCAGGGTTTTCACCAAATGCCTGGCGGTGGTGGCGGCCTATCTCAGAAACCAGGGCATCTTTGTCTTTCCATACCTGGACGACTGGCTCATCAGGGGTCAGTCTCCACAGGAGGCCAGACAGGCCACCCTTCACACTGTTTCTTTTCTCCAGCATCTAGGCTTTGTAGTAAACTTCGCAAAGTCCACTTTGCTCCCCCTCACAGGACATGGAGTTCATAGGGGCAAGTTTGGATACCCTCCAGGCAAAGGCTTATTTGCCTGAGGACAGGGCCCACAGACTGATGGCTTTGGCCCAGCAGTTCCAGAGCGGTTATCTGGTCTCTGCCAGGCATTTCCTGAGGCTTTTGGGCCATATGGCATCCACGGTGCATGTCACTCCGAATGCCCGTCTGCACATGTGGCCTGCTCAGTGGTGCCTCAGAGCTCAGTGGGTGCAAGCCACAGGCAACTTGAAAGACAAGATAGGGGTGTCAAAACTGCTGGCAGCCTCCCTACGGTGGTGGCTGCATCTCCCGAACCTGGTCCAGGGGGTGCCTTTTCAGGCGCCTCCTCACGCACAGGTGCTGACAACCGATTCTTCCCTTCAGGGCTGGGGTGCACATTGCCAGGGGGCTTGCACTCAGGGCCTCTGGTCTCCTTGGGAGTCCACACAGCAGATCAATCTGTTGGAGTTGCAAGCTATCCGCTTAGCTCTACAGACTTTCTCTCATGTCCTTTCTCACCATTCTGTCTTAATTCCGACAGACAATCAAGTGGCAATGTTCTACCTGAACAAGCAAGGGGGCACAGGCTCCAAACTTCTGTGTCAGGAGGCACAGGCTCTTTGCTCCTTGTCAATCAAAGATGACATGTTCCTCAAGGCAGTTTATCTGCCTGGCCAGGAAAATTGCCTGGCAGACAAATTGAGCAGGATTCTACAGCCTCACGAATGGCATTTGAATCCTCTGGTGGTCCAAGAGATCTTTCTAAGATGGGGTCTTCCAACCATCAATCTCTTTGCGAGTCCACTGAACCGTCAGCTACACAGGTTCTGTTCCAGAGAACCGCATCTTCTGAGAATAGCAGCAGATGTGTTTCTAATCTCTTGGTCTACTGTATGCGTTTCCTCCCACGCCTTTAGTGGCCCGAACCTTGTTCAAGGTTCTTCAGGATAAGGCTTCGGTGATTCTGGTAGCCCCCAGATGGCCGAGGCAACCGTGGTTTCCACTCCTCCTGCAGTTGGCGGTGGACACTCCACTCCCTCTGGGGGTGCAACTTGATCTCCTGTCTCAAGATCAGGGATCTCTCCTGCACCCCAACCTCAGATCCCTCAATCTGATGGCCTGGCTGCTGAAAGGGTAGTTCTAGCCCACTTACGTCTTCCTAAGGAAGTGGAAGAGGTGGTTTTGGCCTCTAGGAGTGGAGGAGTGGCCTAGTGGTTGGGGCATGGTACTTCAGGCCGGAAGGTCGGGGGTTCAAATCCCACTAGAGGACAGCAACCTTGGGCCGGAAGGACTGGGGTTTCTAGTCCCACAGGTGCTCCTTGTGGTCTTGGGCAAGCCACTTAACCCTCCATAGCCCATGTTCCCTGTAAAATAGTTATCTCCAAGCTATAATGCCCTGTTCAATGTAATTTCAGTTTGTTCAATGTAAACCGCACTGATGCAGAATAGCGCGGTATATAAGAGAATATAAATAAATAAATAAATAAAATAAATCCACCCGGAAATCTTATGCCCTCAAGTGGCGTAGGTTCTCCACTTTATTTATTTATTTATTTATATTCTCTTATATACCGCGCTATTCTGCATCAGTGCGGTTTACATTGAACAAACTGAAATTACATTGAACAGGGCATTATAACTTGGAGATAACTATTTTACAGGGAACATGGGCTATGGAGGGTTAAGTGGCTTGCCCAAGACCACAGGGAGCACCTGTGGGACTAGAAACCCCAGTCCTTCCGGCCCAAGGTTGCTGTCCTCTAGTGGGATTTGAACCCCCGACCTTCTGGCCTGAAGTACCTTGCCCCAACCATTAGGCCACTTCTCCACTCCTTCTGAAAGTGGTGGTCTCATTCCACCTCAACCAGGAGGTGGTGCTTCTGACCTTCTTTCCCAGGCTCCATGCCAGCCGGTCAGAAGCAGTTCTGCGTACCCTGGACTGTAAGAGGGTGTTGGCCTTCTACATGGAACGTACACGGGGGCATCGAAGAGCTCCTCAGCTCTTCGTCTCTTATGACCCCAGTAAGCTGGTGATGCCGGTCTCCAAACGTACATTGTCCACCTGGGTGGCAGATTGCATTGCCTGGGCATGCGGGGTGGCTGATATCCCGTTGCAGGGTCAAGTCACGACCCACCGGGTCCGGTTTAAGGCCGCATAAGTTGCTCACTTCCACTCTGTTCCGTTGGCAGACATCTGCCGGGCCGCAACCTGGTCTTCAAGCCAGACCTTTGCAGCCCATTACTGCCTGGATAGGGAGCCAACGGGACAGTGCTTTCAGCCAGGCTGTACTCCGTAATCTGTTCGAGGTTTAGGCACCTCCTACCCTCCGACCCTTTGGTATCAGGCTACCGGAGTGTTACGTTCTCGGTTGAACTCCTATCATGGCTGCTGCGGCTCGTCTAGAGGGAGCCTATTTTTCAGTTATGGGTTCTCGGTAGCCTATAGCTAGGGAGTCCCATATCTGAGGACCGACTTCCTTCTTGTTCCTGGAGAAAGCGTAGTTACTCACCTGTAACAGGTGTTCTCCAGGGACAGCAGGAATCAGTCCTCACGACCCTCCCTCCTCCCCTTGAGTTGCAGTCCTTTGATTAATTTTTATCCTTTTGCCGTCTTTTTAGCTATGTCATTTGACTGAGCAAGATGGCACCCTTGGGCGGGAAGGGGACCACGCATGCGTGATGCAGTCCCAAAGGCTTTTTTTCGAAAGCTGGGGATTTGCTCCGCATGGGTGCTCCGTCGACGTCACCCCTATGTGAGGACTGATTCCTGCTGTCCCTGGAGAACACCTGTTACAGGTGAGTAACTATACTTTCCCGATGCACCTGGATACTAAGGATATCATCTTTGCTGAGTGGAATGTTCTAGAGTACGGTCTTCAAGTGGGCCGGGCTATGGGGACGCTTTATCCCTTGGTCCCTGAGGAAGAGGAGAAGTTGAAGCTTCTGAAAGTAGATGCCTTGGTTACAAACATAACCAAAAGAATTATTATTCTTGTTGAGGGTGGTGCGACCTTACAGAATCTGCAAGATCCTTGAGTCTTCTTTGAAGGAGATCTTTGAGGTGGTCTCCCCAGGCCTCGAGGCAGCAATATGCAATACTTATAAGACAGAAATTAATGACCCAGGGATGTTGGTCTTTGACTGAAACCAAATGGTCCAGCTCTTCTAGCTTTCCTGCTTTGGATTAAGGGAAGAGTAATCCTGATTTTATTCAAACAATGCTATGGCAATGGCATGTCAATCATCAGGTAGAAAAGGCGACAGCAAAAGCTAGAAGGATGCTTGGGTGCATAGGGCGAGAAATGGCTAGCAGAAAAAAGGAGGTGATAATGCCTCTGTATAAGTCTTTGGTGTAACCTCACTTAGAGTATTGTGTGCGATTCTGGAGATCGCAGCCTCAAAAGGATATAAACAGGATGGAGTCAGTACAGAGGGTGGCTACTAAAATGGTTAGTGGTCTTCATTATAAAGCATATGAGGACAGACTTAAGGATCTTAATATGTACACCTTAGAGGAAAGACGGAATAGAGGTGATATGATTGAGACATTTAAATTCCTCTGTGGCATAAAATCGATTGAAAGCAAGTTCTGCTATGAGGGTGAAAGGGGATAGATTCAGGAGTGATATGCAGAAATATTTATTTATGGAAAGAGTGGTGGATCCATGGAATAGTCTCCCAGTGGAGGTGGTAGAGATGAGGACTGTATCTGAATTCAAAAAAGCATGGGACAAACACAGAGGATCTCTAAAGGAAAAAAGGGGACTGTTGTAGTTCTTGATATGGCAGGACAGACTAGATAGGCCATGTGGTCTTTTTCTGTTGTCATTTTTCTATGTTTCTATCAAGGGGGATGGAGATTGCATCTCTAACTCTGGAGGCCTCCCTCTCAATGCGTTGGGCCGGAAAACATTGTTTGCCCTATTGGCAGTTCACATTGCAGATTCTCCGGGACCAAGCAGGAATGCAGTCGTCACATATGGGTGACATCACAGACTGAGCCTGTGCGGGAACTCTCCCCAGTTTCCAGAGGAAGCTTTTGGAAAGTCAGCCATACATGCATGCCTTTCTTCCTGCCTGAATGAGCCATCTTTTTTTCCGCGGAGCCTTTCAGACGCTGTTTGAGTCCCGGAAAGTTGTTACCACCCTTGGGTATGTGTTTTCGCTTGCTTCAGCTATTTTTCAGTTGCGTGTTTTATCGCCGTCTTCCTGCCCATCTCTGGAAACGTCAGTGCCTCAGCACTGTGTTTTTCTCAGGGTTCATATTTTTCTTTTTGGCATGTGGGTTTTTTCTCTCGTACCCACCTGGTTGGCTAGGGTGGTGAGTCTTTTTTTGACTTGGTGGAAACGGTCTTCCCTCCCATGTTAAAACCGGCCAGTGGCTTCAAGATATGCACCCAGTGTGGCCAGACAGTTTCCATCACAGACCACCACAGCTGGTGGCTCGGGCCGCAACACGAGCCTTCTACCTGCACTGTCTGCCTTCAGATAATGCTAAAGGGTTCAGGAATCAGGGGGAAAAATGGCGGGAAGTGGTGTTCTGGTCTTCAGATTCATAGACAACGACGCCTTGAAGGCCTCCAACAAAGCTTTGGCTTCACGCGGGGGCCAGGCCTACTTGGAGCCAAGAGATCGTGGAACATCAGACCGGCGACTCTCCTTAGACAAGGAGCACCCCCAGAAGGACCAGACTCTGGCCCCCGTCAACATCAAAGAGCAATGCCGAGTTCAGGGGAAAGACCCATGGACATCAGCATCGTAGCCCTCATCACGAAAGCCAGGAGCTGAGGACGACTCCTTCATCTCTGCCCAAGCACCATTGGTGCCATGCTGATTTCCGGCGGTACTTAGTTCCTTTCGGACTCCAACTCTGACTGGGAGACAGAGGAATCTTCGGAGATTGCCGATCTCATCCACCTCCAGCCCACCCCACGTCTTCTCCGTTTTGCACATGGCAACAGTTTTTCTACTGGCTCCATCCCTGGCCCACCTTGAACTCGCTGCTCTGCTTTCTTCTTCCTCAGCCTGGCCCTTTAGAACTCACGCCGCACAGAGCTCTTTTCCTCAATTTAAAGCCCTTCTTAAGACACATCTCTTCTGCCAAACCTTTGACCTCCCCTCCGCCCCAGAGCATCTTAACTCACCCTTAGCTACAGGCTGTGATTGTCATAGCACCCATAACAGCTCCTCGCCCCTCCCTCCCCCTCGCCCCCTGCAACCTGATATTTGATGTCTTTTATTGGTCTCTCTCTCTTTCTTTCTCCCCTGTCTGTATCTTCTCTTTTCTGTAGTTAATGGTGTTCTTTTCTCTCTTTGCCTTTCTAGCAGCCTGCATTTTATTGTACACCACTCTGATGCTTATGCACGAGCGGTATATCAAGCCTTGCAAATAAAGATAAAGATCATGCATCACCTGGACTGTCCCTCCAATCCCTTGCCCCTGTACAAATGACAGATGTTCTTCTCTCCCCCTTCCCCAAGTACATATCCTTCCATGAGTTTGTACGGGACATGGGGAAGGCTTTAAGGCGGAGGAGGAACTCAGGGAAGAGGAATTTAAGATCCTCCAATACCCTACTCCCTCTAAAGAGGCCATCATGGTGCCATCCCATCCTGGAGAGACTCCTCTTCTGCATGTGGGAAACGTTCCTCATGGTGCCCCCGGTCAGCTGGTGCCTCGATTTGATGTAACATAGTAAATGACGGCAGATAAAGACCAGTATGGTCCATCTAGTCTGCCCAGTAAAATGGCAGGAGTAGGTGCATCTGACACTCTGTGCAGGCCACCCCCTCCTCATGTCTTTTTTTTTAGGTGTGAACCCACTGCTTCATGTAGGACACCCCTATTTGTTGAGAGTGGAGGAGTAGCCTAATGGTTAGAGCACTGGCTTGAAAACCAAGAGGGTCCACAGGAAAGAGGCACAAGTACTGCAACACCAAACAAAAAGCGAGTATCAAAAACAAGCTTTATTGAAACTTGGACTTATGCCAAGGCAACCAACCAATGCAAGAACAAAGCCCAACACGGCCATGTTTTGGTGTGGCCTTCCTCAGGGGCAGTGATCTGAAACTGTTGTAGAGTCATGGGAGAATTCTGTACGGGTTCAGTCGTTGACGTCACCCATATGTGAGGACTGATTCCTGCTGTTCCCGGAGAATGCCTGCTACAGAGTGAGTAACTATGCTTTATCAGCAGGCACTCGTATATCTTGGAGAGTGTTAGTTGTCAGCACAAGCGTTTTATTTGATCTGCAGCAGGTAGGGAACTCTGGTAATGGATCTGATGGCAATTCATCAGAATGCCCAAGTTCTTTTCTTTTTCAGTTAGTGCAGAAAATAGAAGTCAGAGGGTCTGGATGTCTTGTTTCAACTGTGGCCCTATGTGGAGATTCTGTATGCATTCTATGGTTGATATAAGTCAGTAATAAATGTATAGGTGCTAGAGTGGATTCTTGTAACGCTCTAAAAATCAGCATGAGTACCTTAAATTTGGAGCATCAAGTTTATGGACAATTGGTGAGGAGCACACCCTTGTGGGCAATATGGTTATCCATAAGCTTGTAGCTTTACATGTGGACTTTCTGATTGATGTATGGGATATATGAACAAGGTAGAGCTCAGCAGAGGTAGTCAAAGGGGTAATGGAGGAAGGCAGGAGGGGCAGCCTCCAGCAGCAAATCCACAATAGGAATCACAATGCTGCCGATCTTCTCTTGAATCCCTTTGAGAGGCTGTTACTGATATCTTTGCTTCTCTTGTCCTGACTGGCTATGTAAACCCAGGATATATGTCCTCCCCAACAGCATGAAAGGGGACCTAGAGATGCCTGCAGTGGGGGGATAGGGTAAAAGGTAGTCTCTCCAATCACTTAGGGGGAAGACTAACATTGT